>JAWNNX010000591.1:1200000-2400000 GCA_035044505.1 Zaprionus lineosus | reverse complement strand
TTCATAAATACTGAATCTCTTGCAGCACTTGAGAAATATCGATTACAAATCGATAACGATTTAAAAATATACTGCACATATTCCACGTGCGGCTTGTACATTTTATTTGTCTTTGCTGTTCCAATCTCTGTTTATATTTTCGTCAAAAGACTATAAACCACAATGCCAGCAGTAAGAAAACCAAAACCTATTAAGGTGCAGAAACAAGCAGCGCCTTCCACCCCTGACGAGAGTAAGAAAGTTGTCTCTGGACAGGTGAGCTTGCAACCGCCATAAAGCAGCAAGCAACGGTTTGTAACTGTATGCAATTTTATTTTTATAGTTAAAAAAGAAAATAGCAAAGAGTAAGCCAAAACCGTCACAGCGGAGGGAACGTGGCGTTGTTTTCATTAAGCATCTTCCCCATGGATTTTTCGAGCAACAGCTGCAACAATATTTTAAGCAATTTGGAAATGTAACGCGTGTGCGTCTTGCGCGTTCGCAGCGCACCGGTGGCAGCAAAGGATATGCTTTCGTTGAGTTTGAGTATCCGGAAGTGGCCAAAGTTGCAGCAGATACCATGGACAACTATCTTATGTTTCAAAAAGTGGTCAAAGCCTCTTACATCCCACCGGAGCAGCAAAAATTCAACTACTTTAGAAAAGCAGTTAAGAAAGTGAAAAACAAGGTAAATCCCTCACATTAAGGACGTACAAATCAATAGATGGTATTTAATTACACTGATTCTTTTTTTAATTTTAGGCTGGCAAAGAAATTTATGTTTCTGCACTGACTAGGAGGGTAAACGAAAGTGTACATAAACAAAACAATTGGAGCGACGCTTCTACCCAAAAGCGCACAGTTGCTGGAATACAGAAACTGAAGAAAATTGAAAAGAAGTATAAACATTTGGGAATTGATTTTACCAAAATACATGTGGAGCCTGCAAAGAAATCGAAGTCAACAGAGGAAGTTGAACCAACGGAGGAACCAACAACTAAAAAGAAGGCTAACTCTAAGAAGGATTCTAAAAAGCTTGACAAATCGTTGCAACTGGAAGATCTACTGGGCGACACAATCAACGAGGACTCTGATGATGATGACTACGTTGATGAAAGTGAAGATGATAGTGAACAGGAGCTGCAGGATGACAGCAATGCAAATGACAGTGAGGATGATGATGATGACGACGATGAGGACGATGAAGACGAAATTCCGGTTCCTGCTGTTAAAGTTTCCAAAAAGAAAAACTCCGGCGCTGAGCGCATGTCTGATTTACTTAAGCGCAAACCTGGAACCGGTGGTGTGCAAAAGAAGAAACCTGCCCCAGCAGTAAAGGTCAACAAGAAGTCCGCTCAGCTGCAGCTTGCCGCAGCTAAGAAGATTGCTAAGCCGCTCAAGAAGATTGGAAAGAAAGCGAAGAAGTAGTTATAATATTTTACATTACATTTAGACTTAAGTAAAAAGAACATAAAAACGTAAAAATAATATTTAGAGAATTAAAACTCAGGCTTTTTAGATTCGGATGTGTCCAGCTTGATGCGCTTACATTTCATGCGTCGATTTTGAAACCAAACCTTCACCTGCCGCTCGCTTAGCTTCAGTGCGACGGCTATCTCGTAGCGACGCAGACGTGTAAGGTAATTGGAATAGGAGAACTCCGCTTCCAGTTGCTTAAGTTGATCTTTGGTGAAGGCTGTGCGTTCCTTGCGTTGACTACTAGTTGCGGATAATGTCTTCTTGCTATTATTTGGCTTTTGGTGAATAAATGCGGATGACGATGTGGTTGGAGGAGTTACTGGGTTCGTCAATTGCATATTGTTCCAATCCTCAACCGAAGTTTCGTTTGACCACGTTCCATCCAAATTGTTATAATCCATGTAAGTTGGTGGATTGTTTGGCTCATTGTTGTAGCCATACTCTACGTATCCCTCGGAGTGCCAGCTCTCGGTGACACAGTAGTAGGCGGCGTAGTCGTTATTATGAGAGCCGATGTTCTTCATTCTTGTTCCAAACGCGTGCGCACTCTAATTAATACTGATCTTTCTGGTCAAACCAAGAGGCTTATTAACATGACTGCTTGGTGCTCTTTGGGCACTCTCAATCCTACTCTCCCTCTCTCCGTTCGATTTGGTCAATCTGTTTTTCCACTTAACTGTAAATGATGTGCTGCTGATATGATAATTGGGCGCAACATCTGGACACACAAACCCCGACTCGGCGATCTAATTCGTCGCGTGCGGTTCTTCTTTCCTTCCTTTTGAGTAGTTATGACATTCATTGGGATGTTGTTGTTTTTTTAGATCCATATGACTGCTCGTTGTTGTCAAAACAAACCCGAGTGAAAACGGAAGTAGCTTCTAAACGCATGTGTAGCAGTGGTCATGAGTCAAGTGCTTTGTATATTTCTAGAAGAGCTATGAAAATGTCGCTCATGAAGCAGCATCGCTGTTGATTGTCGATCAGCACATTATATACTATTAATTTGATGTATTAATTGCATGCACTACTAAAATGTCATACGAATCATTGACTGGAGACATGGTGCGAATATCCATCATCTTTTTTGTATAGAGAAAGCTAATTCATATTTGATTAGCAAAGATAAGTGAAACAAAAATAGAAGTTTTAGACGTATAAAAGTTGGATTAAATAATTATATAAATCTATGTATACAATGCGCTAACATTTTCAATATACGATCATTTTAAAATATGTAAAAAAAAGTGTTAAGTAGAAGAAGGCAATTTGTATATTTTTAAATTATACCGCTTATTTCTATCATATTAATCGAATATCTTATGGTAAAAATTATCATACGTAGCCGAAGTCGATTAATTTCAAATTGCAGTCTTAACAATCTATCGATATTCGTAATATAACAGCTGTACCACAGAGAACGAAATACAACTAAACTCAGGTCTGTTAAATTGTTGCTGCCGAAATTGATTTATATTCTTTCTGTTTCTATGCTGTTTAACAATAATGATTCTACTTTATATTTTTTCCTCAGTCAAAAAGTAATAAATTAATATTATATTAAACATTAATAAATATTTAATTAAAAATACCGATGACATTTGCCTCTGCTATTAGCTTTCGGCGTTATGTTAGACTTTGTTGTTGTATCAAAAGTCTGTAAATTAAAAACGAGCAATAACAGTTCGGGAGTAACAGTATCAACAGCAGAAAGGCGTCCGTGGTGTTCGGTTCGCGAGTCGCGCATCCGCGTCAGCTTCTTTAAAAATTTGTTAATTAATTAATTTAATTTATGCAAAACTAAGAAGCGCTAATGTTGTAAGCCGATGAAAATACACATTTGTGTTGCAATGAATAGTTAAGTCATTACGCCGCGGCAGTGGCAACAAAGCAGCAGCGACTGCGGCGAAGTGTTAAAAGTGGAGAGAGAAAAAAGTCTCAATAAAAAACAAAAGTCTTGAAAAATTAAATGTTTGTAGATTCGGCAGCAATAAAATTGCGGTTATAGAAAGCTACAATATTGAATGTAATAATTGATGTGGAAAAAATATGTTTAACAAAATACAAGCAGTCAATTTGTAAGTTGTATTGGTGTTGTATCTGTGCCTCCGGTTCCGTGAATGTGTGCGTGCCTGCGTGTATTTGTTTTGTATGCGTATGCGTGTGCGTGTACGTTAATGCCTGCGTGTAAGTGAAATAAAAGCAATTGTAAATGAGTGCGCAAAGAAGTTGTGAAGTGGCGGCAGCGACAGCCAAGCCCAAAACTTCAGTGAAGCATTTCGAGAAGGAACGTCGCAAAAATTAAGAAGAGCATTAAAAAGTGTATACAACGACAGGCCAAACACGTTGGCAAAAATTATAAGAGTTAAAATATAAATACGTAAATGAACAGCGGTCAGCAGTTCCAGGTGGTCAGCAAATAACAGAAACATATACACGTACAAACATACACACACACACCCGCGCAGGGAGCGGCAGCAGTAGTAGCAGTAGCAGCAGCAGCAGCAGAAGGCGACAACATCCACGAGCGTCGCACAATGACCGAGGAATTGAAAGTGGTGCTGCGTCGCAGTCGCAGTGAGCAGCATTCCGGTTTCGGTTTTTCGCTGCTCGGCACAACTGGACCGCCGCATGTCATCTACGACATTGTTGAAAATTCGCCGGCTGCCGATTGCGGTGAGGTAAGTTATCGTCACTTAGTGTATACATATATACATATGTATGCATTTGTACACACATGTACATCACATACATACAAATGTAGCTGTGTAAATAATGCGAATACCACAGGGTGTACTGTGTTTGTTCATCTATCCTCCTATTTTCTTTCTGAATGTTGTTGTTGTATTCTCTTTGGGGACTGTGCTATGACTTCATCAACCACCGCCTGTCGGTGAAGAGCAACAGACACACGAAACACCTCATCCCCCCACCTTTGACTCTTTGCCTTTCTTGTGTCGTTGGTGTTGCTGTTGCCATTGCCGTTGCTTTTGTTTTCTGCTGTTGATAAGCGCATTCTTTTAGATTTAACGATTCTGTTGGAGTGTTTACCATAAGGCACTTGAATTCTTCTAAAAGAGTTGCGTCAAGAAGCCACCGCATCGGCGACCCCAACGTTCTTGCCATCGGATTTGCCCATCTTCATGGGCGACACCCGTCCCTGTGATGTCATCGTGTCACTTGCGGTGGGTGCGCTATTTCATTGAAGGCCTGTGGCAGGCACTGGATTGGGGTTGGGGTTGGGGTTGTGGCTGACACTCTGCTATGCGTTTGCTGTATGCCATAGACATGCGAAAAAACCACATACAATAAAAAGAGAGAATTCACTAGCCCAATGTACGGTGTGTGCTGTGTGTGGTAGTGTCTATTAAAAAACGTAGACTCTATTGAATTTTATTTTTTCTATTGTCCCCACTTCTAGAATATATTTGACTATATTTTATTTTCGTTAAATAGAGAAATACAATGTTCGAAAAAACACAATTACTCACCTTTTTATGATTGACACTGTTTATCAATGAAGGTAAAAGATATTTAGTAATTTCTTGTTAAAAATTTTCTTCTACATTTGATAAAGAAATTTCAATGAATTTACTTTTATTCATCGTCTTAGCTTAAATGAACTTTAGTAAAAATGATACAGTTTCAAATAAAAGTCAATTTTTTTGTTAGAATAACAAACAGCAAAGTAAACAAAAATTCTCAATGACTTCTATAAGTCAAGAATGAGCTATGAGTCACCTTAGAAAATTTTTTCATTTTAACAATTATTTAATTAAAATCAATAAAACTGAAAATATTTTTTTTTTTTTATTGTTAAAAATGTTTTTTCTCTATAAGTGATATAGAATGACCCGACTGGAAATTCAGATAACGAAAATATTTGATTATTTATTACAATAGCTGAAAACTTCAGAATGAAAATACAAAAATTAATTTTAATCACGCATTTGACAAAACTTGGTTATTACCAAATTTTTCAATTAACAGAGATCGGAAATGGATAGTTATTAAACATTAAACGTGTCTTACATTTAAATAGAAAAACTAAGGTTTAAATTACCTTAAAATGAATTTTGTTGTATTGGGGAATCTCTGCTCATAAGTAACACAAACAAGGCAATCGAAGAAGCTGAAGCTATAAAAAGCAAAAGCAACGACAAAGTTGTAAAAATAACTCGTACTCACAAACATCAACAGCCAGACACACACACACACACACACATACATACATGTATATATATTTTCAATATACGCACATTCAAATGCATACATACATATGCATGTGTATTCGATTATTCACTTTATAATTATCAGTCGTAGCAAATAAAAAAAAAAAAAAAAGAAAATAAAGTAAAGTAAAAACAAAACAAGAAGAAATAAACAAGCAGCAAAATGTTTGTTTGTGCACGATTATTTTTACTCCTGTCTTTTGAGCTTGACTTTGGTTGTTTTTTTCTTTCTCTTCTTCTTTTTTTCGTCTTTCTGAATAAATTTACTTGCGCGAGTCAATTGAACGCTAAGCAAAACAGGGAGAAAAGTGTGAAAGCCAATAAAAACACAAAGAGTGGAGTGCAAAAAACGTGTTGGGAATTTTAAATTGCTTAAATTATTAAGTAATTCGACATATGACAAAAACGACAAAAAGAAAAAGAAAAAACCTGATATGTAAAGGTAAAGAAAACAACAAGGCGACAGACAATACAAAAACAATAACATTGACTGCAGTTGACTGACAGCGTCAACGTACGCAGCGCAGTCTCTTGTGGACTGCGCTGTCGGCGTATTGATCGCATACACACACACATACATCTACGCACCGGCACGCACTTTTTCAATTTGTTATTATCGCTTTCGCTTACAACTTGTTGTTTCTATCGAGGGATGCTTGTTCTTGTTGTTTTTGTTTTTGTTTGCTTTTTGTCTCATCTATCTGTCAGAATGCCTTCGTGCCTGTCATATGCCTTGTTTCTTGTTGTTGTTGTTGTCGTCGTCGTCGGTGCGCAACAATTTTTCAATGAACTGTGATGTGAGATTATAGATATGTACATGCGGTGTGCGGGTCTGTAAGTGTGTGTTTGTGTGTGTGTGTGTATGTATTCTTACACTTCCATATAAATAAATATATTGATTGGTATTTATTCGATGCTTTCGATGGATTATTTCTGCAATAAATTTTTGCGATTTTGATTATGCGATACACAAACGCTGACAGTCTGTTTACTTAGATAAAATGATGTTTACACACACACACACACACACACATTATCGATATTCATGGATGCATGAATGCTTGCATATGTATGTTATATGTATAAATATTTGAGCTCAGTTACTTTGAATAGGCAATATTTTTTTTTTTTTTTTCTTGTCTGTTCTCTTAGCCCTTCCTTAAACCTGATACCAACAATCGCATACTTCAATTAATTGCTTTAAAAAAAATATAACAAAACCTGAACACACATTATTGTTTGGCATATCAAATGATGTTTTTACTTAAACATATAATAAACATGTGTAGCTTTTTTGTTTTTTTATTTTTTTTCTTATTTAGTATAGGGAACAGAACATCAAACGTAGTCATTAATCACATTCTTCTCCTACACTTTGCTTAGTTTTGTTTCGGTTTCTTTGCTAAATTACTTTTTAATTTCTACCTTTTTTCTATGTTCACAGCTGCGCGTTACCTTATTTTAAAGTTTAGCTTTAAGAAATTAAAAGAGTCGGCACTCAGTCAGTTACATACAAACATGTGCATGTGCATGTGTGTATGTGTGTATGTGTGTGTATGTGTGTATCTATGTAGTTTTAACTGGTGCAAACGCATTAACAGTTTTGATCATCAGCTGACCATGTGAACAGAATCTTTGCCAAACCCACTTCCTTGCCATCCGTTTTCTTCAGTTGCTTTTGTTCTGGTTCTTCTTCTTCTTCTTCGTCTTCATCTTCATCTTCTTTCCGCGGTGTTGCAAAATTCTAGCGCAATGCTTAATTAGTCTTTAACTGGAAGTGACTAACGACTGTTGCCGTTGTTGTGTTTGTTGCTGTTGCTCTTCATGCGGATGTGTTTGTTGTTGGCTGTGTTGTAGGGCTGTCACTGCTGTAGCCTGAAAACAAATTAATTGTCGCAGACGAGCGGGCAAACAAAAGAAGCACAAGGCTATATTGATTTTTTTTGTCTATGTATGACCACAAGCACACACACTTACATTATAAGTGTTTGTATGGATGTGTGTGTGTGTGTGTGTCTTTAGTTGTATGTATTTTTTACAACATGGTGAATCTTCGTTTTTGGCTTTGATAACCCGTCGGCTCCGAGCTACTCTCTTTTGTTTGTAGTTGTGTGTCTTGGCACGTTTAGTGAATACTTGACAAAGGAAACAGCTATAAAAGCAAAAGCAACAACAACAACATCAACTAGTTCAAGCTCTAGAAAACATAAAACTGTCATTTAAGGTTCAATGTGCGTAGCACGAGATATGGTGGGCAGGTCGCGACACGGTACGACATGAAGTACAAAATCGACTTGCACGCGACGTTCTGCCAATCGGCTGCCTCCGCTGACCAGCAAGAGGATTGTGGGCTTTCTGCGCTATGCTCTTTACCTCCTTTCTCTGCTCTTCTCAATTCTCTGTTGCCTCTCAATTCTCAGTTGTTCTCGGAAGGTTTGGAAGTCAAAAGTGCAGACCGCTATAAAGTAAATTCACTTTAATTGAATTACAAAAGTAGTAAAAATTGCGCGCGCGTTTATTAAGTTAGCGTTTTTTAATGGCGTCTCAACGGGTGTGGTGTGATATTGTTGAAAGTATGGCTCTAGGGGGGGTTCTAGGAGGTCAAGGGGGAGGGAGGGGGTTTGAGTAAAGTGCGGTTCGCTAGTATTATGCTTTGAGTGGGCTTTTTGGAGGGTGGTGGCTGCGGTTCGTTGCACGCCACGGCACAGCGAGTAGCAATGCCAGCAGCAAAAATAATATTGTATGTAAGAACAATAACAATGAGTGCATAAGGCACTCGGCACTCAGCACTCGGCACTCGGCACTCGGCACTTAGTACTCGGCATGCAAAAAGCACACGAAGAAAGCGCAGCAGGCAGTAAACTTTGCGCTAAATCTAAGCATTATATTAAAAGTGTTTGCCTGTGTGCGCCCGAGCGTCACAAAAGACGCTGCCAAACACAGAAACTAATACAACACCAGCAAGAAATGTGAGTATATTATATACATATATATATTTATATGTATGTATGTGCATACTAATGCAAGAAGGCATGCGTGTGTAAGCATTTATGCATTTATACATTTATACATTTCCACATTAATACAGTCGCACATGCATTGTAAATGGCTGCACTTTGTCTGACGGTGTTGCCACTTGGCTGCTGTCTGTTGGCAGTAAATTGAGTGGCAGCACTTGTCGTTGTCATGCGTCTCGAGATGTTTGCACGTGTGCATGTACGTGCACATACGTGTGCATACAAATGTGCGGATAAGTAGATGTGTCTGTTTTTCTTGAGTGTTTCTTATGATTCTTTCCCTTTGCTGTTGTTTTTTAGTCTGTCTGTTTTTGTTTGCATTCCCTTCACCACCTTTCGAATGCTCAATTAGACGCAAAGTGGCCGACAAGCCAAGCCGGCCGGCTGCTTAGTAGCTCCTTGCCAAACTCGCATGTATTGCCCAAGAAGTCAAACGACCACCCACCCATCCGACTATTATAAGGGGTCCCCACCCAGAACAGTCTTGTTAGCAATTTCGACACACATTTGCAACAATGCACCCGAAACGAGTGCAGAGCAAATCAATAATAAAACATGTACCAAAATAAACTTGTTTCCAAAGCGTGTTTTTTTGCTGCCTTTGTTGTTGCTTTTGTTGTTTTTGCTGGTTTTGCTTTTCGAGAGAACTTTACGCTTATGCACAAATGCAAATACAGGTCGTCAATTGCCTGCCATTAGTATGGGGATTAGATTCGTGCTTATTCCTTTGGCTGGTCCGTATTTTTAGTTTGGCTTGTTTCTTGTTAGGCAATTTAACCAAGCAGCTATGAAATTGTCGTAAAGCCAAGTCACACACACACACACACACACACACACACACATTCACTTCCATATTTTATTTTCATTTGTGCTCACATTTTGTTCTTCTTTTCATAAATACAGTTAGAATGGCTCATGGCTTGAAATTATAATTTCTTTTGCAAACTACAAATTACGGTAAAGGCATTTTATGGCTTAATGTAGTTTAGTAAAATACGCAATTTGCAGCGACGCGTGAATAACTCAATTCGTCAACCATAAACTGTTTATGTGCATAAACAATTTACATAAAACGCGCTAGAATTAACAACACGTCAAAACGAAGGGGAATCAACACATAAATTGACACAATTAAACCCCCGAAAACGATACGGTATCTCTCCATTTGGAACTTCCGCTCTTTGGCGATTGCACAACATCCACAACGCTGTTTAGGACTGTATCTTTATGAGTGTATGCATGTATATGTGTATGCGTATGTATGTATTGCATGGTTTGCAAATATGAATAAACACACAAAATGAAAGAAAGAAAACACAATGCTGCAAGCTGTGCGGGCGGTTCAGATTGTTGACAAGGTCGTTCATAACACAAACGCATTTCACACGAGCACATGCACACATACATGCATACATACATACACAAATGTATATCTGTAAATGAATTAGGGATGTCCATTCGTTTTAACATACATACATATTTAAATGAGACGTCACAACAGGCCGGCACTCAGAGACAGACGAACGGACCGATACACAGGCTGACATATCAGCTGCTGCGGCTGACAAGTATGATGATAAATGACAGACAGCCCTGTGCGATGGTCATTCGCTTCACAATGGTGATGCTTCTGGCGCAAAAGTGAAAGAGAAAGGAGACTCTGCTAAAGCTCTTTGCATAGCAACGAAAAAAATCACACATACAAACAAGCGATAAACAATGAAACCATGTTAAAAACAAAGTGCCATTAGTCAAATAACATTACTACACGCATACTCAAAAGCATACACACATACATACACATACATACATGCCTACACGTTTACGTACATATTCTGTGAGCCGCAGTTTGGCAGCTCTTAGCCCACTTAAGCAGCGCGCACAGTGAAGCGTTGCCCTATTTGTTTGCCTACCCTTGGGGCAGGTGCCGTTTGCTGTTAGGCTTGGGTGCGGCTTTTGCACTTTGCTTTTCCAACTGCAATTGCACACCTTCGCGGGTATTTGCTTTTGTCACTCTACTTTTTGTTTTTCCTATTTTCTATGGCCAACATTGATTTTCTATAAATTTCATGTCTCTTTCAAGTGACTGAATCGACATGAAACGTTGGCAGCAGTTATTATTATTATTGTTGTTGTTGTTGTAATCGTTGCTACTTTTTTACCCTCAAAGCCTTCATATAACGGTAAATAGAGCAAACTCTTCCCCTATAAGAGTTTTGTACTTGAGTAGGTCATCGCCTTGTTGCCATTACCTTGTCATTGTCGTCATTGTTGGCATTGCACTGAAAGACAATTCACTGGCTTGTTTACCTGTACGCCTACCGCTTGTTATTGGGTGGGCGTGCAGTTGTTGCTATTGTTAATTGATATTCCTGACACAATAATACACTGATTCACATTCAACAAAGCACCATTAACTGTGAGTTCAAGAAAAGACAACTGTCACTCGAAATAAACTTTAAAAATATGAATTTGATTTTGACATTAATTGAGGAATCAAATTTTATAGATAAGTTTTTGATGTGATACTAATTTAAAACAGTAGTAGCTGGGTAATTTGATTTGAAGGCGGTTAGAACAATGCCCCTAAATACTTTAAAATCAAAACACTTATCGATAAATTTCGCATAATTCTTGATTTTATTAGCACTGATTGACAACACAATTCGATTAAATTCCCATTGTCGGCAACTGCATAACGCCATTCACACTTACAAACAATCCCCACATGTTATTTTGTTTGCAAGAGCATGCGCTCACGACTCTCTTAAGTCAATTGGACACGCCGTTCAAACCCCAACCAACCAAAACCACAAGCACAACAACAATAACAACATCCCAGAACTTGGCATTAAGTTTGAGATAACACGAAGATAGACGATGGACGATGAACAATGAAAGACGAACGATAGACGATGGACGATGGACGATGCACGATGGACGATGAACAATGAACGACTAACGACAGACGATGAACGATGAAAACGTGATGCAGTAAAGCCGTCAAAATTATGCAGTTCTGTTTGAGACGGCATCGTGAAATTAAATCAATTTGCAAAAATTTGAAATTTCTGCTAAGGGCATAAATAGAAGCAAAACCAATAGCGGAAGGTATAGCCGATTGATTATATTGAATGCTGCATATCATCTAAGATGCCGGCCGGAAAAACAAAGCGAGTGCCTTTTTTTTTTTTTGTTTTGTTTGTAGTGTTTAATTAGCTTTTAGTGCTGGTGTTGAAAACTGTGGAAGTCATCAGTGAGATTTTCAGCGGATTGAAAGTTTGTGTTAGCTCAAACGCCAAGGGCTTTTGCAGCATTAATATTACATTAGCTATGATTTCCATTAAGGCTTACATTTTGTCTACATTCTCTCTTCAATATTACATAAATGTACAGCATATAGTATACCCGCACATATATATACGTTTTGGTGCAAGCCGCATCTCCAAGGGCTTTCATAATTAATTTTTTATCAGCAGTTCCACTGACGTTGCTTTTCACAGCAGCAAACTGCAGTTATTCTCTTTGCCTTTCTTCCTTTTGCGCGCTCTTCGATGCGCTCTCTTAGTTAAATGTGCATTAACGTAACAAAGAGCGGCATGCAACTCTGCGCGCATCTGTCGTCTATTGTGACCTGATATGTGCGTTTTAGAGATTAGTGCAATTTCTTCTTGGGTTTGATTAAACATTAGAAATATGTATTATTGTTAGCAGTCAAACAATAGAAAAGGTGCTTCGTCCTGATATTAATTATAAATTGAGTCGAAGTAAAAGCTTTTACGCTCCATTAATTATGCAATAAAAAGCAATTTACGTCCCTTGCATTTTGCATGAGCCCTCCCAGCACTGTGCTCCGTATTTTTTCTTTTTTTTTTTTTGGCTGCTTCACCCGATTTCTAATAAATGTATTGAATAAACATGTATGTGACCTCCTGGGAATCCAACAAAAGTGCGTACCAGTCTAAGAGACGTACCAAAAAACGAAAATGTAGCTACAAAAAATGTATATATAGTTGACGTCAGAGCCGTCGTGCGAATAAGGCGCCAATGCCGCAGATCCATTTGTTAGTGGGTCTACTTCTTGTTGTAGTTGCTGTTGTTAGTGGATACCCTAATCCGAAGGCCCATCAAGCAAAAAAAAATAAAGATTAAAAATAGTTTACAAGTGTCGACAAGTTTCGATGAGGGAGGCGTCATTAGGTATCTCCGCCCGCGTGTTCGTCGAAGAATCCAAGAGATTGAAGGGAAAATCAATAACCTTTTGTTGTCGCATTTCACTTAAAGCAAAAATATTTGATTAAAACTAATTCCCCGTCTCTTTTTCGTATTTGCAGGTCGAAGCTGGCGACGTTATTTTGAAAGTCAATGGCATCGATGTGCATCGTCACACAACGAAGGAAGGCAAGTTGTGCGGTTGCTCTAGCTGATCTCTAATCTCTCTAATTAATCTTTGATTTGATTATAGTGCTTAAATGTCTGCGGCTGTCGGAGAACCTAGTAACCTTAGAGCTGAAACGAGGCAAGTGACATGGAAACAGTAGATGAAAATGGATGATTAATTTAAAATGAGACATTCTATACTTTCAGATCCCAAACTAAAGGCGCGTATTAAAGAGCAGTTGGCCAACACCCAGAGTCCACACTACGTGGACATTGAATCTCCCATCAATATTTATGATTATAGCGGTAGCGGAAACATCGCATCGCCCAAACATCAGCGGCAGCAGCATAATAAGGGGGCGACTACGCCCACAAACGCTGGCTCGCCGGCGCTGCGCTTTAAGTCGCCCACGCATTTACCAACGTTGCGCCAAAATTCGCCAACAACAACTGCAATAAAATCAATTGCATCAGTGACAACGACAGCAGCAGCAGCAGCAGCAGCAGCAACAACAACAACGACAACAACATCATCGCATTGCCGTAACTCTTCCGGAAGCTCGACCAAGATTCAAATGGTGGAGTCCACCACAATTACGACAAGCACAAGTAATAGTAACATTGCCGTATCACCCACTGGCCCGGGCGGTGAAGCCACCTCCCCAACATTTCGACCATCACGCATTCCACAGGCACTTAAGCCCGCCGCTGTGAAGCCAGCGCCACAGTTGCAGTCGCCACAACATAAGCGACCACGACCCTCTCAAATACCCACTAAGGCATCGAACGGAAACGGACCACAGCCGCTGCAACACTCCAATAGCTACAGCGGCAGCCCAGCAACAAATCGTCAACGGTATACGGAACGCGATCCGGAGCCGGAGCCCAACTCGGCGCCACCGCAGCCAGCAAAGGCGCCTCGTTTCGAGGCATACATGATGACCGGTGACCTAATATTAAATCTATCGAGGACTCCACAATCTCCCAATCTTATAACGTCCCAAGCAAAGAAGGTAAGTGCATAGGAAGCAATCTTTTGGTGGCCCTTGTTTATTTACGTTTTGTTATCCATGCAGGTGGACAGTTTACGGGATTTTCCCAAACGAAACTTGGCGAGTGCTCGAGCGAATGGTGCATTGGCGCCACGTGCTTCAGGCGAATCCTCTCCCACATCTTCCTCTTCGGTAGACTCGCCAACGAACACGGCCAGTTCCGATTCTGTAAAACGTGAGGCTAAGTTGCAACGTGGTCAGCAGCAGCAGCAACAGCAGCAACAACAACAACAGCAGCAGCAACAACAACAACGCGATAGCATCAACAATAGCTACAATCGCAGGGATTCACTGACCAACGACACGCTTTTGATGTGTGAGGAACTGGAAAGAGATGATGATGGCACGGAATTTGGTGACAACAAACGCCAGCAGCAACATCAACAGCAGCAACAACAACGCTATCGACAGCAACAGCAGCAGCAACAACAACAGCAGCAACAGCGTTATGAATACTATGAGAACGAAGATGAGATGGAGGGGGATACAGAGGAACGAGAGGAGGATCAAACCCATTACGATATCACAAACATCGAAACATACCAGAGCGGCGTTGGACGTGGCGACGAAGATGACAGTGATCGTCAGTGTCTGGTCGATGACGATGATGATGACGACTACGATGAGGAAGAAAATGATGCCGGGGACGAGGAATACTCAACGAATTCACTGGGATCTGGTTCCGGGTCGACCAAACAACGAATGCGTGCCCTTAAACAGCGTACCGTGATGAGGCAACAGCAGCAACGGAATCGTGACGCCGTTGACTGTGTCCGTGTCGCTGCTGGATACTCCGGCTCGACATCCAATTCATCTGGCACGGTTAAGAGCGAAGCAATAATAGGTTTGGGCCAAGACGAAACATCCTTCTCAGTGCCAACATCGCCCATTTCGCTATCGGCGCCACTTATTGATAAGGAGACGGCTAGCTCAGTGCCCACCAGTCCAGAGCCAAGCTCACTGGCCCCTGAATCGAGCACCGCTGGCGCTGGCAGTAATGCAGTTGTTGTGCGTCGCCATAATGGACATGTGGTTAGGAAATGTGATGCTGCCGGCTTTCGCACCAGCAAATCCGAGGATCATCTACAGCAAATACAGCGTGAGGGCATTGCGGCTGTGATACCCATCGATATTGATGAGGATGTGAATAGCTCGCTGAATACGCTGCTAGATACACGCCACGACTCCGAGGACTCACAGGTAAGGCGGGAATCGATACATCTCGAACCTATAGGGGTCACCTAGTCTAGTCTAGCCGAATGCCAAAGTAAACAGAAAAAAACCGTGAACGCCTCCCAGTTCAAAAAGCACAGTGTAGATGATCCTTGTCCAAGCGAATGGAATCGAATTTTGTAGACTTAAAAGCTTCTATGTGATACCTTCCTTGATTATTGTAGTTGTTATGTGTGTGTGTGTACGTAGCAAAGCAGTGTGTGTGTATGTGTGTTTATCGATGCAACTTTGTATGTAGTGTGTTTATCGATGCAATTTTGTATGTAGTTTCAATTTAAATTTATCGTCATCGTCATCGTCACCGTCAATGCAATCGTCATTATAATAATCATCATCATTTTTATACCCGATATAAATATTCAATTTAAATTATTCGCTGTATTTTGCATATATGATTTTTGAAATATGTGTAAAGTTTGTAACTCGTTGTAGTTGTTTCACTTACACGTTACTCGTTAAACTTTTACTCGTTACTATTTGCTCTCTATTTACGTTTTAATCTATTCAACTCGTTACTATATAAAGATACATTATACATACATATTTATACTTAACTCTCTCTCTATACTCTATCTCTTGTCTATCTTACTTCTACTTGTGTTCTTTCTTTCCTTTCGTTTTCCTTTTCTCTGTTGGTTCGCATTTTACCTAAACTTTTGACATTTATCAAACAAACGCGCGCTTTCTCTAGTCAACGACAACAACAACAACAACATCAGCAGCAACTGTTTTGAACAACTCGTCAGCTTTGAATAACAACGAGAACGAAAAAAATAACGAGAACATTTACATGAACGTAAAGAAAAACGTGAACGTGATTGTGAACGTGAACGTGAACGAAAGCAGCAAAAAGAACAATAATAACAATGAGATCATCGAATTGCCGTCAATTATAGTTTCAGAGACAGCAACAACAGTGCAAACAACAACGACAACAAAAACAACAGCAGCAACATTATCAACCACAACAAGAACGACAACAGCAACAACATCAACATCATCATCAGCAGCAGCAGTAGCAGCAGCAGCAGCAGCAACAACTAGCAGAGGCTGCAGCAGCAACAAATTAAACCATATTTTACGCAAAAAGGTTGCCATTTGTGTTAAGCATGTGGCATGCTGAGAATTAATGTGATTTGATGTGATTATAATTTGCAATTTTTGTGTTGTTGCCTGCGCTTTGACAACCGTTTGTATGTAGTCTAAAGTAGTGATAACGAGAGGTGATCAAAACTGATGCTTACACATACACACACCCACACACACACACACACATACACACAAATATAATTTACACAGAATTCACAAAACTGAGCACACACACAAGTCACACAGAATTCACAAAACTGACACATACACACACACATATACACATACAATCACACAGTGAGAGAGACTCTCACAAATAAAACCGCTACACTTTGCAATCGTTTAGGGCTCTTGAGATTGGGCAACGGCAAATGGAAAATTGATTATTTAAATATATTATAAACATATATATATATATAAATATATTTATAAAATACATACATGCATATATACACATACATATCTAAAATGTATATGTATATTGATGCATTGATAGAGCTAAGAAGCACACCAATTGACCTCTATGCTAATTTATGCTCTTCCACTTTAGGCATCGAATCGCGATCGTATTGTGTGGACTTACAATGCGCCACTGCAGCCGCATCAGTTGCAGCAATTGCAACAGCAACAGCAGCTACAACAGCAACAACAGCAGCAGCTACAGCAGCATCTACAACATCAGCAGCAGCAGCATCAACAGCAGCTACAGCAACAGCAACAACAACAGCAACAACAACAGCAGCAGCAGCAGCAGCAGCACCTCCAACAGCAGTCGCAACAATACTACGGTCAGCAATCGCATTCAAATTCACATTCAAGTTCCATTAGTTCATCGCCCCAACATTCGGCGGCCGGCAGTCCGGCATCGCCTACGTCAGTGTCATCGTCTGTGATGTCCTCGTCAGGGTCGAAAAGCGCACAGCAACCACAGCAACAACAGCAGCAAGAGCAACAGAGAGAACACCCACCTGTTGCTATGCCCGGTCTGTTGGTCTGCCCAAATGGTGGTGCCGTTGGTGGTGGTGGTGGTGTTGGTAGTGGCGGCGGCGTTAGTGGTGGTTTTAGTGGTTTTGGCAACGATCAAAGCGTCTCAGAGGCCATTTCAAATATCTCTAGTCCCGACTATCAAGACGACGATAACTTATTAAGCTCTCGCGATATTTTAGGCGGCATGGTACTTAGCGATCCCAGCGACTCGGACTCCACTATACTTGTCTCGGATGCAGCGGCGCAGCACCGCCAGCAGCAGCAGCAGATCAAGCAGCAGCTGCGTGCCCAGCAACAACAACGTGAACGTGAACGTGACTCATCGGAGCACAAGTTGGTCATACAGGTCCGCGGTCTGGATAACAGCAATACGAGCAGCGCCACACGATCTGAGGATGATGGTACCACCATGACCGATGAGCCGTTAACAGCAATCGTGACACGTGATGCCTCACCACCAGTTTCGGATGATGGCAGTGACGTGGAGTCGCTTCACTCTTATCACTACTCACCCAAGGCCGTGGATATGCCCTCTGCCATACGCCTGGCTAAAAGACTGCACTCCCTTGATGGTTTCAAGAAAAGCGATGTTTCACGGCATCTCAGCAAAAAGTAAGCCTAGGATTAATCTCTTTCTTTAATCTCAACTGACCTCTGTTTTTCTTCTCTCCAGCAATGACTTTAGTCGTGCCGTGGCGGATGAGTATCTAAAACATTTCAACTTTGAAAAGAAATCTCTAGACCAGGCGTTGCGTGAATTCCTGCAGCAGTTCTCTTTGTCTGGTGAGACACAGGAACGTGAACGCGTACTGGTGCATTTCTCGAAACGGTTCCTGGACTGCAATCCGGGAACATTCAACTCCCAGGATGCTGTACACACGCTGACCTGTGCCATTATGCTGCTTAACACAGATCTGCATGGACAGAACATAAATCGAAAGATGAGCTCTGCTGAGTTTGTCGACAATCTGGCCGATCTCAATGATGGTGAGAACTTTCCCAAAGATGTCCTCAAGTATTTGTACCAGGCCATCAAAACTAAGCCGCTGGAATGGGCGCTGTAAGTATATAGTTTCATCTCCTCCCATTCAAATTATTAATTTTTGCCTTCACCTAGGGATGACGAGACGGGAGATCAGGGTCAAGCACAGCGCACCAACAACAGCGCCCTGACCGGCATCAGTCAGAATCCCTTCCTAGATGCTCCAGAATCTGCCACAGCAATGGAGTACAAGAAGGGCTATGTGATGCGCAAGTGTTGCTACGACACAAGCTTTAAAAAGAGTAAGGATTCAATTTTTTTTTTGATTTGTGGTTTATTTCAGTCAAGCTGATTCCCACTTATTCTGCTCTCAGCTCCATTTGGAAAACGTTCATGGAAAATGTTCTTTATTACGCTACGCGATCTCGTGCTATATTTGCATAAGGATGAGCACGGATTCCGTAAGAGTCAAGTAAGTCGATAGACCACATAACGTTGGAGACTCTGCTAATGGTTTTCCGTTTGCTTCACAGATGTCTGACAATCTACATAATGCGATACGCATACATCATGCCTTGGCCACCATGGCCAACGATTATACCAAGAAGCAACATGTGTTCCGGCTACAAACGGCCGATCAGGCTGAGTATCTGTTCCAGACCAGCGACTCCAAGGAATTGCATTCATGGGTGGAGACCATTAACTATGTGTGTGCAGCCTTTTCGGCACCACCCCTGGAAGGTGGCGTGGGAAGTCAGAAACGCTTTCAACGGCCCTTGTTGCCCAGTGCACAAACAAAGCTGCTAATGGTAGGTCCATCCTTTGGAAGTATTAAATTATAATATTCAATAATTTTAATATTTGCAGAAGGAGCAGCTTGAATCTCATGAGTTACAGGTTGCCCAGTTAAAGCATGAGCTTAAGGAGCATCAAAAGACTCCCGTGCCTAGCAAAGGCTTGCCCTTGCAAAACTTTAAGGAGAAGGAGAGTTACTTGCAGTATGAAGTGAGGATTAAACAATATTTTTTATAGTTATGTCTTCTAATCTGTTCGACTTTCATTTTTGTAGCTGCGTCGCTATGAATCCTATGTAAGCATTCTAACCGCCAAAATGCTCGCTGATCAGCAGCCATTGGAGCTGCAATCCCAGCAATTGTCACAGCCCACACGTGAGGAAGAAGCGGATACATTCCCAGTGGGTACGGCCAGTTCGCCCACAACGCCGCAAAGTATTAATACTCAGCAGCAGCAGCAGCAGCAACAACAGTCAACCAACAGCAGGTATAGTCAGCAACAGCGCCCCAGGAACTCCTCATCCAGCGGCAATGCCCAGCAAGACATTGGCTGACGCGTAATGGGAGTTTTCTCAGCTTGTGTGGTTTAAAGCAAACACCCATACCCATTGAATATTTCACCTTTGTTGCGTGCGCCTTCTTTAAGTTGTTTTCTAAATGTGTATTTCCACTCACCTTCTGCCTCCCGCCACCCTCTCTCCTTCAATGTATTTTCATTTTCCACCAAAAAAAAAAAAAAATGTTGCTTTGTTATGCGCTGTTTTAGTCAATTTACCATGTGTTGTTTTTCGTTGTGTTCTGTCGGCTAGCTTCCAGTCCAGAAGCATATATTTTGTAAATATTTATAAATCATACATTTATAACTTTATTTTTTATAAATTTTAAATATTGCAATTAATTTATGTTGCGCTTTGCACTGTCCTTTGTTCATGGCGCGTCACTGTCAATATTGTAATCAAGTCAGACCATGCGGAAAGCTTTAAATTATTATTAACAAATCAGACTTAAGAGTTGCGCATAGGCAATTAAAACTATAAACAAAGCGCCTAATCTAATTAGTTGATATACAGAAAATGATTTTCTTTTTTATTGCCACACGAATCGCTGTGAAAGCTCAAAGAAAAAAAAAATAAAACACAAAAACTATTATGAATACAATTTTAATATTAACAAAAATTAAACTTAAAAAAATCATTAGAGAACTAAACAAAAAAACGAAGAATGAGTAATATTTATAAATAAAAAAGTTTTTGAAGTATTCGTAGACATTTTTGGCGTTCAACAGAAAAGAAAAGAAAAAAAAAGAAATTAAAACCAAATCCAAAACCAGAACAAAACACAAATGTGGTTCAAGTAGAAAATGTTAAATGTTTTTAATTAGCATTCCGAATAGGAAATGTTGTTCAAAACAACATTTTTAGAAAGTAGAGTGTATCAATTAGAGGGTTACAAGATTAGAGCTCTTCAAATCACAAGCGCACACCTAAAAGTCCTACAAACACACACGCACACACTCATACAGAGTTTTGATACATAACTAACTTAAACCACATATTTAACTGCGGTTGATAGACACAGACACATACACACACACACACACATACTCACATGGACAACAAACACACATGTTATTCAGCATTTTAACGACGCATACTCCCTACCCAATATATTTATATATATACAGATATATATATATATATACTTATGTATAAGAATCATGCTAACAAGTGGACACAATCCATGCAAATGCTACCCGTATTTGGGATTTAACTGTTCTGTTGCGTTTTGTTTCATATAAAACGATTAAGTTGGAGGAAACCAAAATAGAGAAATTCTTAAATTTTTCAGATGGCTCGACGGCTTCAGCTGTTGCCTTGCGCCCTGGCGACATCTGTTCGCACATTTCAAAAACGATCAGTAAACAGAAACAAAAAAAAAAAAATACTAAAATAAATACCAAAATAAAATCTATGCAAAACACGAAAACAGAACAAGAGACATTTACAAAAGAAACAGCAAGAACAATAAGCGACATGCAACAACAGCTAATTGCACTTGGGAAGCAACACAACAACAGCAACAAGAACAACAACAACAAGAACAACAACAACAACAAGAACAACTACAAATGCAACAAAAGCAATCCTAAGCAAGTCAATGCAAAACTTAAATGTTTAAATATTGTCAATTGTCCCGTGTTTATAGCTTGGCTGTATATATCCCCATATGCAGATCTATATATATATGTATATGTGTATATATAAATATATTCATATATATGTATATATATATATCTTTAAATTATTTAAAAATGTACTTATAATTTTCTATCTATAACTTCGCACATATAAAAGTTATATTCATAATTTTCGTTTCTATATTTACACACTTCAATTTACATTTATATTAATAAGAAAATTGGTTTTCATTTACAGAAAAGAGAAGAAAAAGAAATAAATTCACTTTTTCGTTTCGCTTCTGATTTTAAACATTTCCAACACAAACCTCCCGGCAATTGGTAAGTGGCCATTGGAATTGAATACAAAATATTTTAAAATGTTATTAATTTTTTGAATTATTCTTGATTTATATACAGCCTTTTTCCGTGAATCACAATATGAATACATCAATTGCCTTGACACACAACAAACACATAAAGAAAAAAAAACATTAAAAAAACGGACACATTACTACACGCCAAATGCATCACTCACATACACTGGAAAGGATGTTAGGAGATGGAAAAGAGCGGGGATTTAATGATGGGAAAAGGGGGCAAAAGGTAGAATTACCTGGGGGGGAGGGAACGGGAATATAAACAAACACTCAAGCGTTGCGGCTGTGCCGTGCGGCGCCCAACAGTCTGCCAATATAATTCAGAATTTATGTACATTTCTTAAGCTACATAATAACATTAAAAAATTACTATTTGTAATTAAAGTTGTTAAGGGTATTAAGGTCCTATATACAAACCTGTGTCGTTCAACAGATCTGAGGCCTACATTATTTATAAGCCCGTGTCGAGATCTTACAACATTTCAATTGATCCGCAGACAGGATTGCTATATCAATATATATATATATATATATTTTCGATATTAACATGAAGAGATCAGAGCATATTATTAGCTATTTTTTAATTAAACATTTATTAAATGTTCTTGCGGCTATGCCAATTTCTAGGCTAAAGCCGGAAAAGTTCGTTACTTTGAATAATTGATTATTTCTTTGCCTTTGCCGAAGACTGCTGAACGGCGGCTTGTATTGAACCGCAGCATCAACTGCTTATTCACATCAAACATATATATATATATATATATGTATATATATATATGTATATATATTTATTATTTTAAATTGATATACAAACAAAACTTACATCATTACCTACGCTATCATTATAAATGATAAAAATAAATTATTAAAACCTTTCTCGATATATTATAATTAAACAAACAATATATAAACAAATTCAATTAAGGAACAACAGCAGCGAATTATGTCGATTGGCCTTTATGCGATAAGTAATTTTCTCCAATAAATATTATGTATGGTTGCAAATGTATTTATTTAAAAAATAATTGGTTGATAACGCGACAAGTCCACGTAGTTAGAATATGAAATTCAAAATGCGATATAAACACGAAGAATCACACACACTCACTCAACCACTCACTCACTCACACACATATGAACAAAACACACTCACACACATATGAACAAAACACACTCACACACTCAGATACATACAAATAAAATTATAAAACTATAAAATGAAAAAAAAAAAAAAAACAAAAAAGAAATAATATATAAACTAAATACAATAACTTTGAATACATACGTATGTATATTTTTTAATATATATTATATTGTGTAATTATGTAAATGTAAACTGTATAACAATTGTTTATAATTATTTTTAACAATTCTATTGAAACGGCAATAAATTGAATATGAGACAAACACACATATTCGAAAATTTAAGTCTGGCTTTCTAAACGCATTTGAGTCCTTTTTTTGTTTTTTAGCTCTACATTAAAAATTACTCAGTTTTTATTGTAAAAGAAGTATCGATGTCGTCGAGCATGCTCTTCAGTTTTAATCCCAACTGCCTGCGGCCCATATCGACCTTGAGCACAATGGCAACAATGCGATCCCCAATGCTCAGTTCGCATCCATTCATATGGTTTTTGTGTAGAAGGCCATCACACTCAACGCCAATGTCCACGAATGCCCCAAAATGGGTGACATTGTTGACAGCACCTGTGCAAGGATTAATTAATTAATTAATAGGATTAATTAAGTATAGATTTAGGTATATTAAAGGACTTACCTGTGACCACATGCCCAGGGGTGAGATCTTCAAGCCTTGTTAATCCTTGCTTGAATAGCGGTCGCTTATCGATATCTGTGCGATAATCCTGCAGGAACTCACGCTGTAGAGCAACCATGACGAAGTTTAGCTAAGAATAAATAATTTGGAATTAAATTTATTCCTCAATGAGTAAATCCGTTGTCATTTACCCGATCCAAGTGCAATTTATGTTTTTCGGCAATCACCTCAAGATTACGTTGACTTGTGGCGAATTCCTTAATGCGACTTATGAAGCTTGGCTTTCCAATATCCGAAAGTTTCAGATCACACTTCTCTATGACACTGGAAAGTAAATTAAAAATTTTAATTTAAATTTCAATTTCAATTCTATACATTTTTATTTAATTTCCAAGCACAACAATGGCGCCGAGGAAAAAACTTTGTGAACTTAAAAAATTATACGAAGACTGCTACAAATATCCACCACCTCTACCGCCGGCCAAGATAAAGTACATAGCTTGTGGCAAGAATCCAATTTACAATATAAAAGAGGATTATCAGCCATGCTGGAAGTCACCTACGGGAATGACGACAACCATTGCATTTGGTCCTTGTTGGGATTACCCGCCAGAGCGTTACAAGCGTTACCCACCACCACCACCATGTCGCGGAGCCACTCTACCAAAAATGGCATTGGTTCCGAACTTCGAAGATTGTAAGGTCAACTACACACGTTATGATTTTCAACTGGAGAAATGTGTGCATGAGCAAATCCTCATCATCGAGGACATCTTGAGGAATTTGGAGCACACACTCAAGCATTTGAAAACAACACAAATAAAGGAAGCCGAAAAGATGCTCCATCAGTCCATACGTCGACATCTACTGATTGGCTCACCTTGTGGCATTAAAGTGTACCCGGAGTACA
The DNA here is from genome assembly GCA_035044505.1 of Zaprionus lineosus. Lineage (NCBI taxonomy): Eukaryota > Metazoa > Arthropoda > Insecta > Diptera > Drosophilidae > Zaprionus > Zaprionus lineosus. Next base: position 2,375,533 of record JAWNNX010000591.1, on the reverse strand, counting down.
TAAGCAAAATGGCAGAGGAGCGCGCTTTGTGTGAGTTCCAAAAGTCTCACATAATCCTCGATGAAGCAAAGTATATTTTTTGGTTTTTATAAATTTTAAGTTCGTTAAGGACTTTTCTTTTTCAGTGCTGAATTTGCAGCGATGGTGCTAAAAGTTAAGGAACCCATGCAGGAGCTCAGGCACCGTTTGGATAAACTTGACCGGACCTTGGAAAGTCCTTACTCGAAGAACCTTGACATGGTGCTTGTAACGATTCATGATGTGTACGACTACTACTTTGAAGTAACACGTAAATTGAAGACCTGGGCACAACTTATTGACATTGGCCAGGAACATTCTATAGAAGATTACTTGGCATTGCTGCAAAAAGAATGTGACTTTGAAAGTTTCAAGCGTGCCGGCACTGAGCAGTGCACTTGTAAGCGATGCAGTAATAAGAATCCTCTAGAGCCGTATATGCCATACTGGTGTCAAGGCTGTGATCGTTCTCAAAAAATAATTAAGCTTGTTTCCGATGATAAACTTTGTAAGAACAACATTGAGGTGGAACTGGATTCGAGTGACAGTGCATATGTAGAGCCACGTAGCGATACTTCGATTCTAATTGAAAACATGAATAGCTTGTCGGACCTTCAATAGGAAGGTTATTTCAAACATAATTTTCTGCACAAATAAAAATATAGTTTCAATTCATTTGTTACTTACGCCTCGGCCACTTTGTAGCTTTCTGGGTGGACCCACGTACAGTCAAGCGGATTCAGTAGATTTCCACCAAAGCTGAGAGGCTCAATTCGAATAAATCCAGCGCACTGAACGAATGACTTCTCTCCAATACTCCGCACTGAGAGCAGATCCTTTCGTGATGTAAATGGACCTTTTTCTGTACGGTATTCTATAATTTTCTCTGCTTTCTTCTCCGAAAGCCCCGCGATGTGTCTACGGAAAAGTAAGACAGAATTTAAAGACTTTTCATAATTCAGACGATTAGAATACTAACTTCAAAACGCTGAGACTGGCTGTGTTTAAGTCCACGCCAACAAAGCTCACGCACTCGGAGACTACATCGTTAAGGGTTTCAGTGAGCTTTTTCTCATTGATATCATGCTGGTACATGCCTACGCCAAGATGACGAGGTTCAATCTTTACGTATTCACTAAGGGGATCATTGAGGCGGCGTGCAATGGAAACTAAAACAAAAGTTGGATTTACGTTTGACCTACTGCTGGTCGTCAGTTTTTGTTAACCTACCTGCGCTTATCTCATTTCTGTCCATTTTGGGAAACTCCTTGGTTGCCACATTACTGCATGAATATATCGAAGCTCCGTTTTCGTTCACAATACTATACCGAATGCTGCCACTGTCGAGGACACCCGCTTGAAAGAGCGTAGATAGCCACATTTCGGTATCGCGACAAGCAGTTCCATTACCCAAGGCAATTGTGTAACATCTTAAGTTATACAAAGATTAGTTTTACATTTAAATAAATTTTGGTCCCACTTACTGATGCTTTTTTAAAAGTCTTAAAAGGTTTTGTTCAGCTCCTTTTCTATTCGCGTTACGACCATGGGGATAGATGACACCAGTTTCTAGGACATCCGCTGTCTCGGAAATAAGCGCCAATTTGCAACCGTTGGTGTACCCAGGATCGATGCCAAGGATACGTTTTCCTTTGAGCGGGGACATTAACAGAAGCTGTTTTAAATTCTTGCCAAACACTTCGATGGCAGCTCGCGTTGCCTTTTCCTTCAGTTCAGCACGCACCTGACGACAGAGAAGCGGTTGTACTATATAAAAATTATTATATTGTTAAAACATATAAAGTTAATACATTATTTTTTACTCACATTTTTTTGTGAAGCACTCATCGAGTGCGCGAGTGAAAACCTCCCTACGCAGAGGATACTGCAGCCCTTCGGACATATACTGGTTTGATATGAATCGCGTGAGATCATTTTTTAAGTAATTGTTTGTTTCCACTTTAACTGACAGAAACTTGTGTTTCTCTGCGCGATTAATGGCCAGGGTTTGGTGGGGCCTAATTGACCTTATGTCGGCTTGAAAATTAAAGTAGGTTTCGAACTTGGAACTGTCTGGGGTCTTTTCAGTAGCAGCCGATTTTTTACCATCTGCTTTCTGGACGGTGGAACCTTTAGCCTTACTGCACTTGAGTATAATGCGCTGCACATTCTGTCTGTTTGTAGTTTAAATTATAAAAAGACTTATAGTTAAAATTAAATTTATGCAACTCACAATCGTCGTAGTTCTTCCAACACACTTGTGTTTTTGCTTATGTTGTGTATAATTATGTTACAGATTCCCACTAACACTAGCTCTTCAGTCGCAAGGTCCTTGTTATTTCGATCAACAGCAGATGACAATTCTACTTTAGGTGATTTCCCGTACATCAGACAATCTGCATACTCCTCTAATCCCAAGGCCTTGGCACGTTCCGCCAATGTGCCTTTGCTAGCCGGCTTGTAGGGCGCATATAGAAACTCGAGTTCTTCAGCTGTTTTGGCGCACATTATTTCCTCGCGTATATCTGTACTTAGGACATTCTCTCGCTGCAATTGATTCACGATGTTTTCAGCTTTTTTACGAAGATCAACAATCTCCGTATACCTATTGCGAATATCACGCAGACGGTCTGGTGTTATATCGTTGACCAAATCCCGACGATAGCTGGTGATATATTTAATTGTGAATTATTGAATTATTGAAGCATAAGACTATTGTGAACATACCGGCAAATAAAAGGAATGGTGTTTTCGTTTTCAAACAACTGCACAATATTACGCGCCGCAGTTGGTTGTATGTTTTCTGTCTCAGCTAAGAGCTCATGCACAGTCCAAACTTTCCTTCGCTCCCAAAACGAGCTACGTCCAGTGGAAGAGGTAGACGCCACTGCATTTGATTCTTGATCAGCTCTATTTGCTTGTGTTATGGGTGCTAAGACTTGCTCCTCAGGTGCATCATTAACATCGTTGTGCGAATTGGTTGATGCAGTGTCCTTGCCTTTATTTTCGCGCCTTTTTTTGGCTGCTGGTGCATCACTCGAACTGGAATTCTTTTTGGGATCTACCCAGCGTTTTCTTGAGGTACTACTGTTTAAAGGGATAGATAAGATAATTTTAAATTATTGATCTATATAAAAATGTAAATCAGCTTACACCACAGATGAAGCAGCTTCTGCTGCTCGGTCAAAAGTTCGACTTCTACCCTCAGGGGGTATATAATCATCATTCTCTTTCAGCGAAATAAGATCATCCTCGGAGTCGGACAATATAATCAGAGCCTCAGCTCTTTTAGCTGCAGCACGACGTGGGCGTAAAGACATTTTAAGTTAATAAAAAATTGTAAACAAACGAGTGGTTTGATAACAAATTCTGTACGATAAAGCTTATCGATATATAAAAAAATCGATGGTTGTTTTTCAAATAATTGGCAATCGGCTGCACAGAACAGCTGTTAATAGGCTGACCCGCGTAGTTAGCTAAGAGCCCATGCATGTTATGAACTAAGCAACTTTATTACTTAAAATGTTGATGCACGCAGTGGGTAATGCATCGTTAAAGCGCTACAGCTTGTTTCTGTTACAACCTGCACAATTTTTTAGACGCAGTTATAGTACGGACATCAGAAATATTGGTATTTTGGCGCATATCGATGCTGGTATGTAAAGTGCAACAATGAAGGTTATAGATTTCTATCTATTATATTTTAAAATCTTTAACTTACTAGGCAAAACTACAACAACCGAGCGTATGCTTTACTATGCGGGGAAAACACGTTCTTTGGGTGAAGTTCATCGAGGCAACACGGTAACTGATTACCTTACACAGGAACGGGAGCGAGGTATAACTATATGTAGCTCAGCAGTCACATTCAACTGGAATGGTAAGCGGTGCGTGAATAAATATATTATGTTTAACAATGTGTTCAACGATTTCATTTAGTGTTAACCTACTAGACACGCCGGGTCATATTGATTTTACCATGGAGGTGGAACAGTCCTTATATGCCGTAGATGGTGTTGTTGTGGTATTAGATGGAACGTCTGGCGTTGAGGCGCAGACGGTAACCGTTTGGACACAAGCCGACAACCACAAGCTACCTCGGATAATATTCGTTAATAAAATGGATCGTCCGGATGCCAATTTTGATAAATGTGTCCATGATTTAAGGGAAAAGTTAGGTGCCAATCCAATCTGCACTCAGTATCCAGTTAAAAATGATGAGGGACAATTGAGTGAGTTAAATTTGGTTTTAGAAAATAACCATTTTAATGTTTTAATATACACTATGTAGGTATATACGATATAATAACATTAGAGGAATTAAGTTGGCATCAGAAAGACTTCGGCCGTAGTTATACCAAAGTTAATGTTCAATCTACCGAAGCATTACCCAAACTTCAGGAGAAACGCACCGAACTTATTGATCAGCTATCTGGAATCGATGACGAACTCGCTGAGGTTGTCATTACTTCGGAAAGCTTCGACAAAGTCAGCAATGAATTAATTGGACAAGCCTTACGACGAGCGACATGCCAGCAGAAGGCTGTTCCTGTTCTTCTCGGCTCTGCCTATAAGAATATTGGCATTCAACGTTTAATGGACGCTGTTAACGATTATTTACCAACTCCAAAAGAACGTAATCATATATTTGACTGCTTTGGGTATGTATCGATATTGTCTCTTTGTTGCTTTTAAAAGGTAAAGCTTAAAGCCTTCATAAAATTCTAGGAAAGAGCTTGCGGGGAAGGTCTTTAAAATTGTTCATGATAAGCAGCGTGGAGCACTTACTCTTGTACGCGTTTTACGTGGTGAGCTTAAGCGCGGAATGCGTGTAATCTGCTCCCAGGGACAGGCAGAAGTCGTGTCGAAGATCTATGAGCCTTTGGCTGATGAATACCGAGAGGTTGGCTTAGTACAGGCCGGCGATGTGGCCATTTGTGCGGGTCTAAAGGTAAGAATATTAAAAGAAATTTTTTTTAGTTAATTATATTATATATATTTTTAATATTTACCTAAAGACAACAGTAACTGGTGATCTACTGACCACCAGTCACACATCATTGAAAAACGCGCAGAAACGTTTACTTCAAAGTAATAATGCTGCATCCCCTCAAGCCGATAACGATGAGATGGATGTGAATTTTGAGTTGTTTTCTACTAAACAGAAAATTCCAGACGCAGTCTACTTTTGCTCCATCGAACCTCCTAGTATATCTGCGCAAACGGCCATGGAACTGGCACTTAAGCAGCTACAGCGTGAAGATCCTAGTCTACGTGTTACCTACGATGCAGTCACTGGACAGACTGTGCTGGGAGGCATGGGTGAACTACACATGGACATTATAAAGTCACGAATGCTCAGTGAATACAAAATTGATGTAGATCTGGGACCACTGCAAATAGCCTATAAGGAGACTATTGAATCACCTGTGATAACAACCCTAAGTATGGAAAAGGAAATAGCGGGAAGCAAACAAAATGTGAGCATAACTCTGGAACTCCTCAATGACCAAAGTGAATTGTTTAGGTATGTTTCATCAATAAATGTGGACACTCTGTTCATCCTTTTATGTACTTTGAAGCTTAGATAAATCACCAGAAAATGCTCAAAGTTTAAATTCGCTGCGTCCACGCATCTTGCAAGTTCTACGTAAGGGAGCAATAGGAGCGCTCGAAAGGGGACCGCGTGTTGGTGGCCAAGTAGTTGATACGCAGATCCGTTTACATAAAGTCGTCATAGGACGTGGCACTGCCGATTCATTTGTCATGGCCACAGCCGCACAGTGCGTGCAGAAAGTGAGCTCCTTACATTTATGAAGATATCCTTTAATTATAATATTATTATTTTAGTTGTTGAACACAAATGGCACAAGGCTTCTGGAACCCATTATGGCAGTGCAAATCGTAGCGCCAAACGAACGGACTTCTGCAATAATAGCTGATCTGTCCAGAAGACGTGCAATTATCAAGGATGTAACGTTAAAAGGAGAAAGAAACAAAGTTAGTTTATATTAATTTTTAATTTAATTGTATTATTATAAATTATAAATTCGCCTGCTTAGCTGATTCTGGTGAACGCGCCATTGGCTGAGCTTTCTGGCTATTCAAGTGCACTTCGTACCATTAGCTCAGGGACAGCGAGCATGACTATGCAACCATGCGGCTTCTCCGAGATGAACTCTGCCGATGAGACGATGGCCGTACGACGAGCCCAAGGATTGGAATGATTCTGGGTATTTACTTTTACAATTTTGTTTTTAATAATTCAAAAAGCAGGCGGTGATTATAGGGCACTCTGGGAAATGTTGGAACGTTCGTCAGTTAGCTTAAATGTGTGTTTATTGTCACACGTACATTATTTAAAGTTTAGAAATACATTTGATGTCGAGAATATTTGTACACTAGGTTTTAAACTCTCATGCAGTATACATCAAAAATAAAATTAAAATTTGTGTTTAAAAAATAAATATCTATACGCGGGTTATTCGGTTATAGAGACCAGTGCGGAATGGCTTTCTCTACCCAAAGGGAGTTTTTTTATGTGCCATTCTCAAACGAAACGGTCAAGGAAAAAGGCAAGGAAGTGTCCGTCAAGTTAAAAAGCTATGAATCTACAATAGATGATCGTTCATGGGTAGCAGACGATGATGAGCGATCGCGCTTCATTGCAACTTTGGTGTCTGGCAAAATGCTAGAAGTGCGCGATGAATGTGGAAGGATTGTAGAAAAACCAAAAAAGAAAAAATCTGCCTGTGATAAGCGCGGCAGGCATTCACCGGAAAAAAACAATAGTTACTGTTGCCCAAGTTTGGGAAGAAGCGCTTCGCAAGGACCTTGCTGCAGTAATAGTCAAAGACAACGAAGTAATAACCGATCCGATTACAGTTCATCAGCTCAAGGAGATTCCCGAAGTGGATACAGGTCTTCAAGTCCAGGAGGTGACCGCACTTGCTGCGACTCTTCGTGCCATGGAAGTGACCGAGGTAATTCTGAGCATTCAGCTTTACATAGTCTTAGCGGACGTTCAAGCCAAGGAAATAATCGTGGCAGCAGCTGTCGTTCACGTTCAGCTCAGGACGGAAGCCAAATGAGTTTTTCTTTCTTTAAGTCACAAAAAAGTGGCTCCATTCTTCAATGGAAAGATCAAAAAAGTTGCGGGACTCCATCGGCTGATGACGACGACTGCGCTCCAAAGTGTCCTATGCCAAAGTGCCCTATGCCAAAATGCCCGCCTCCAAAATGTCCGCCTCCAAAATGTCCGCCTCCAAAATGCCCGCCCCCAAAGTGTCCGGCTCCAATGTGCTCGGTTCCAATGTGCCCGGTTCCAAAGTGCCCGCCTCCAAAGTGCCCGCCTCCTGAACCAGAATGCCCGCCTCCAAAGTGCCCTGCTCCGAAATGTCCGCCTCCATGCCCAGCTCCACCACCGAAGCCAGACTGTTGTTATACTATAAGTTGTCCAGCTACCGCAACAACGGCAAGCGACGTCAAAAGACAACGCAGTCCTAGTCCTGATACTGATCAGAGTGGCGGTACCCATCGTTCTAGAAGCGGAAAACGTAAAGGAAAGAACACCAAGGACGCCTCCCGCAATAAATCGCTTTTGGTAGGCGATGTGCTTATCACTGCTGCCGACAACACCATTGAGAACATGAAGAATTTAATGATTAAGAACAATTTGCTTGAGAAGGAACTATGCGAGTCTAAGGAACAAATTGTCATAGCTAAGGAGGAGAACGCTGAATTCAAGCGGATCATGAATGAACGATATAGTCCGGAGAAGAGTCAATTGCTAAGAGACAAGATTCAGCAGCTATCCGATTGCGGAAAGATTAATTGCAAGGATTTTAAGGAGCTCGAATGTATTCAAAAGTCCATTGATGACATGAACAAAGCCCATGAAATTCTTGAAGTGGAGAATGCAAATCTCAGACGTCTCATTGAAAAGCTACACAGAAGGGTTAAAATGGAAAGCATTAAAGTAGACCCAGAAACATCCACCAATGTCAAATTCTTGCAGAACAAGGTAAACCGCTTGAGCAAAGAGGTTTCCATGCTTCGTGACGCAGAGGACGAAGTAGCAAGGGCAGGCGGTAAGGTAGTAAAGGATAAAAAGAAGAAGGGCGCATCCCAAGCGGAAGTAGAAAACATGCAGCAAATGTTAGCTGAACGCGAGCAACTCCGCAGTAGGATCAAGGAAATGGCTACGCTTGAGGAAAAGATTTGCTGCATGGAGCAGCAGGCAAAGTGTGCTGCTGAGATGTCCGCCAAAAATTTGGAAGCCCAAAACAAATATATCTGCAGCCTTGAAAAGGACATGAATGAGATGCAATGTTTCTATGAGAAAGAGCTGGGAAAGGCCAAGTACAATGAGGAAGCTCTAAAGGTAAGTGCATCCAGATTAAAATTGGTTCTCCCAACTCCAACATAACTGACAACGACTGTTGCACCACCTTTTTCAGTGCAAAATAAACGAAATGTCGAAAAAATCATGTGAGCCGCCTCCGCCAAGCTGTTCAAAGCTTGAAAAGCTGCAGAAGAAGGTCCACGACCTGCAGAGCGAGATCAAAATGCGGGATATAGCCCTGAATGCCTATGATTGTCAATATCAGCAACTGATGGTAAGTTATATTCTTGACATTTCAAGTTTTATACATATACATACATATGTATATGTGTATATGTATATGTATATGTGAGAATACATTCACAAACACAATACTCTGTCTGTTTTCAAAGCTGAAACTCAATTGGTTCAAGGAAGCAGGGTATCGTATCATTGACGATGCTTCCAAATCCTGCGGTGGTTGTAAAAGCAAGAAATAACTGGCGAGCACGGCTCAGCACATTTTAATGACGCGTTTTAAAACGATTATTACCAATGAACCATTTAACTTTCCGTATCCCGTATCCTACCGTATGACGCTACCCGACCGACACTTCCATTGAAACCGCTTAAACACAATAAAAATTGTAGCAAAAAAAATTATAGTAAAATTATAGATGTACATAAAGATCGATCAGAGTCCGGGATAAGAGGAAAGTCCATAGAGTATATCGCTGGTCCTTTGGCGTCTAAATATAAACATTTATCATTTGATCTTCCTCATATTCCACCAATACTTCTATCGATTTTCCTCCCAAATCCCTCGTTTTAATTCTTTTTTTTTTTTTCTTTTCTCTCTTTTTTCCCTTCCTTTTTTTGCTCTATCTCCCTCCTCCCATCATATTCTGTCAATATCCGTAATTGTTATTATTAAGGATGTCGTCTGCGAGCTTAACAATCAGTGCGCCAAAAAGAATGATAGCTGTGAAAATTGTGTACCATGTGATGGAGGCTGCGAGCCACCTAGTGTGGGGGATGACCTGACACTTTACACAAATGCTACCCTCAAATACATTATGAACGAGATGTGCGAGCAAAAGGATTACTTTGAGCAGATGAATCGGATCAAGTATCCTGGTGGCGGAAAGATCAGCAACGTGAAGGATTGTTTGAGAGAAATGCGATGTTTGAAAAGCTTGTTGACTGACAAGGATGCACAGTTGAAGAATTTGATAGAGGAAAACTATTGTCTGTGTGAGTCAGCTCGCCAGGCTAACCAGAAGCTAGCTGAATTGGAATGCCAAATGAGCAATCTGAATTTGGATTCGCAGTTTCTGGGGAAGGACATGCGCGAGAGTATGTGCCTGTTGCTAGAGATTAGCGATGTTTCCAGGCAGAATGAAAAGCTTAAAGAGAAAGTGAGCGACTTCAAGGAGGAGGAGTTGCGCCAGCTGACATGCACGTTAAAAGCACAGCTTGAGGATTGCCTGAAGTGCTGCCAATTGTGTGAAGAGATTTGCAATACGTTTAGGGCAAAACTTCAAGAACTTGGAGCTAATCCTGAAGCTTTAGAAAAAGAAGCCAAAAAAAGGGCTGACCGCAAATGGGAAAAAGAATGTGACGAAATTAGAAACCAGATAGCAGGTGCTACGCCCGGAACGGGTGCATCAGGTAAGCTAAGTGGAAAGCCTGGAGAAGCTACAGCAAAACAATCAGGCACCGGGAAGTCAGGGTCTAAGGTGACTGCTAAGACCTCAGAGCCTGGAATAGCCGGCAAAGGGACCGGAGCAATGGCCCAGGGTTCCGAGGCGGCTTCTGCATCTGGAACAGCAGCTAAACAATCATCAGGTGCAGCGGCCAGAACATCTGGCAATGTATTATTTAAAGAAGGTGATGAAGCAGTTGGAAAGGCAGAATCAGGAGCTCCGAGTGGACGTGGATCTCCAACCAAAGGTCGTGAAGGTAAAAGTGGCACTCCTGGAACTGGAGCTGGAAGCTCTACAGCTGAGTCCGGAGGTCCAGGATCGGCGACTGGAAGTCCTGGAGCTAAAGCCGGAGGTTCTTCACCTCGATCCGGAGGTCGAGAATCTGCGACGGAAGGTTCTGGAGCCAAAGGTTCTGGAGCCAAAGGTTCTGGAGCTGCAGGTGGCACTACTGGAGCTACAACTAAAAGCTCTGGAAGTGCTGCAGATAAAGCTGCAAGTTCTTCAGCTCGTTCCGGAGGTCCTGAATCTGCTACCGGAGGTGCTGGAGCTGAAACCGGAGGCTCTGGAGCTGTAAGCGGAACTACTAAAGGTAGAAGTGGAACCCCTACAACTGGATCTGGAGGTCGTGGATCAACGACTGGGAGTCCCAAGGCTGGAACCAGAAGCTCTTCACCTGGACACGGAGGTCCTGGACTTGCAAGCGGAAGTGGTGGAACTGGAACTGAAGGTTCTACAGCTGGATCGGTAGGTCCTGGATTTGCAACCGGAAGTCCTGGAGTTGGAACCGGAGGTCCTGGATCTTCGACTGGAGCTTCCGAAGCTGCGGCCGGAGGTGCAGCCAGAGGTTCCAATGCTGCAGCCGGAGGTCCTGGTGCTGCAGCTGGAAGTCCCGGTGCTACAGCTGGAGGTCCCGGTGCTGCAGCTGGAGGTTCCGGTGCTGCAGCTGGAGGTTCCGGTGCTGGAGCTGGAGGTCCCGGCGCTGCAGCTGGAGGTCCCGGTGCTACAGCTGGAGGTCCCGGTGCTGCAGCTGGAAGTCCCGGTGCTACAGCCGGAGGTCCCGGTGCTGCAGCTGGAAGTCCCGGTGCTACAGCCGGAGGTCCCGGTGCTGCAGCTGGAGGTCCCGGTGCTGCAGCTGGAGGTCCCGGTGCTACAGCCGGAGGTCCCGGTGCTGCAGCTGGAGGTCCCGGTGCTGCAGCTGGAGGTTCCGGTGCTACAGCCGGAGGTCCCGGTGCTGCAGCTGGAAGTCCCGGTGCTGCAGCTGGAAGTTCCGGTGCTACAACCGGAGGTCCCGGTGCTGAAGCTGGAGGTCCCGGTGCTGAAGCTGGAGGTCCCGGTGCTACAGCTGGAGGTCCCGGTGCTACAGCTGGAGGTCCCGGTGCTACAGCCGGAGGTCCCGGTGCTGCAGCTGGAAGTCCCGGCGCTACAGCCGGAGGTCCTGGTTCTGCAGCTGGAGGTCCCGGTGCTACAGCCGGAGGTCCTGGTTCTGCAGCTGGAGGTCCCGGTGCTACAGCCGGAGGTGCCGGTGCTGCAGCTGGAAGTCCCGGTGCTACAGCCGGAGGTCCCGGTGCTGCAGCTGGAGGTCCCGGTGCTGTAGCTGGAGGTCCCGGTGCTGCAGCTGGAGGTCCCGGTGCTACAGCCGGAGGTCCTGGTGCTGCAGCGGGAGGTTCTGGAGCTACATCTGGAGGTCCTGGTGCTGCAGCGGGAGGTTCTGGAGCTACATCTGGAAGTCCCGGTGCTGTAGCTGGAGGTCCCGGAAGTACTGCTGGAGGTCACGGAGCTGCATCTGGGGATCCCAAAGCTGCGACCGGAGCTGCAGGTGGAGGTCCCGGATCTACGACCGGAGCTGCTGCTGGAGGTTCCGGAACTACAGCTGGAGGTCCTGGAGAATCTGGATCAGTAGCCGGCGGGCCTGAAAGACTTGGAGCAACAGGGCATAAAGTTGCAGGTCAAACTTCTGGAGACACAAGCAAAAAACATGGAACAACTGGAGGACCTGGAACAGCTGCCTCAGGATCAGGGGCCAAAGAAATAGAAACTGCAGCTGGAGAACAAGTCAAGGGAAGGAAAAAACAAGGAAGCTCTGGTACACCGGCCAGAGCATCCGAAACTTCAATCAAAACTCTAAGTGCTCAATCAGGTGACAGCAAAAAAGGTGGTAAGTCTGCTGCTACATCTGGGGATAAACAACGTATCCCAGGAACATCATATGGTGGTAAGGATGTAACAGCCAAAACCTCGGGCACTGTCCTTGATGGTGACCAGCATGAGTATGGACAAGGAAAAGATCGAAGATATGGAAAAGCTGGAAAAGCTGATACTAAGCATGGTGCACCGTCTGGAACACTTGGAGCCGGCAAAAAGGGAGTGACAAGAAAGTCCAACGCGGAGTACTCAGAAACAAAGCCGGAAGATACTTTGAGAGGTGTAGTTGATGGACGTCGTAAGAAGGAACAACAAATTGTAGATGAAGCCACCGAACAACAATTTGACACGTTTGTGAAGCGCAAGGCTGCAGCCTTGTCAACATGTGAAGAAAATGGAACGGGATTAGAAAAAGAGTTACGGAACATATTGGACTTGTTCATCGACGAGTGCGGCTTCTGCTTCTGCAAGTGCAACATTCCTAATAGCCGCTTCTATGCTATATGTCATAAGCTATACCATCATGGACTTCACACATTGTACTTTAAGGAGCTTACCTACCTGCATAAGCGGATCTTTGCTGCGGCAGAGAACGTTATGCCGGGATGCCTCATAACTATTATTATGAAGGATATATCATTGAATAACCCAGTGGAAATGGAAAAATTATTGAACATGTCCTCTACCAAGCATAAACTTTTATGTTGCAACTGCAAGGGAAATCTCTGCTGTGATGACTCACAAGAGAAACTTATGACTAAGGGTAAGTGTCTTGTAATCTTGGGAATTGCGTACTAATTGATTACATAAACATAATTTTTTAGTGAATCGACTTGAAAATGACATTGAGAACGCTAAAAGATGTTTGAGAAAATTAAGAAGTATGTCATCAAATATATCAATACCCAATAGTGAATATTGTGGCGATAACTATGAGAAGTATGTATAAAAATAAATTTAATTATTTGATGTGCTGGTTTACCAATTTTTTATATAATTCATATAGGCGTTTGTCTCGTCGTTCGTCAAATAATAAAAAAATAAAGCCAGCTCGTTATTCCACAGTTAGTAAGTATTTAAATTTATTTAATAGCTTAACGCTAATTTATCATTTTTCTTTCCTTTAGACGAGTTTTGCAAATAATTCTTAAGAATTCAATTTAGTAATTTATTTTTCTTGAATACCAAATACCTGAATTTATTCGAAAAACAATGGTAAACAACATCTTGGTAAAATCTATTGTGTCTTTAGGTCTACTTATTGATCATTGTCAATAAAAAATTAAAATGATTATTAAACTCGAAATTCGAATGTTCAACAGTCTTTTTTATTTATCGATTGTTGATTATGTTAGCGCGCAGTCTGTGGTTGTAAGACTAAGCCATTGTCATTTAACTATTTTGTACTTGGTATCGATAGATTATTTATTAGCAGCTGTTAGTTTAGAAAATTATCGATTGTTGATTGTGTAAGCACGTAGTCGTCCCTGTTTGTAAGCTTAAACAAGTACTATTTAATAATGGAGAAAATCTTTACTTCTGGTATAAAACTTGTGCAGATGCAGGTAATTAACAAATATACAAAAACAATTAAATATGGATCAACTTAAACCATTGCTTTCATTTATAATTTACAATTACAAAAGGTGCCGCAAGCAGCGAATGTCGGCATGGGCATGTTGTTACCGAACATGCAGAATATGCTTCAAATGCAGCAGGTGCGCCATCGGCAAACTAAACACTGGAAGCCAGAATTTAAGAGACTTCGTAAACTAAAGTTTATAAAACTCGATATCCCTAATTTACGTGAGAAACCACAAGATTTAACCAAGGAGGAAATGCGTAGCCGTATGAAGGAACGTGGTGTGCTCCCGCCTCGCCCATGGATGGAACGCCCATTTCACATTAGCTGTACAGGGGGACTTTTTGAGGCGTATGTGCCACCAGAAGGTGACGGCAAAAAGTCGATAATATCGACAACAGGTGCCAAGCAAAAGTTGGAGTTTCTTGAAAAGAAGTCGAAGAGTATAATGGCTGTTCGCAAAATTAAATCATATGACGAAAGCTTCAACCAAGATGATTTTAGTACCCAAGCCCAGGATATTTATATAGCAGCACATACACATATGGCTGCCAAAGAAAAGTATAAAATTCGTGAATTTGTCAGTGAGCGATGCTATCCTGAAATGATGCATAATGTCAAAGACAAAACAATACATTGGCGCTTCTTGCAGTCAATAGAGCCACCACGGGTAGTGCATGCACGAGTTACAGAGGTCATTACAAAGGAAAACCAATTCGCACAGGTCACAGTTCGCTTCCATACACAACAAATGCTGGCTATCTACGATCGGTTTGGTCGTTTAATGCATGGCAGTGAGATTTTAACAAAGGATGTGCTGGAATACGTGGTATTTGAAAAACACATTTCCAATGAATATGGTAAATGGCGATTGCATGACAAGATTATTCCCGATTGGCTACCACCAAAGGAACCTGCGCCAATAACGTACCGCTTAATAGAGGATGTTGTCGATAATGCACCCAAAGAGTTGACCGATGGTGAGCAACCGAAGCAACTAGACTCTAGCAGTGAACAGCAAAAGGAACATCTAACCGTCGCCACCTCCGCTGAACAACCCATAAAACCGACTCTGGCCATTTGATTGTACTTTTTGTGGGCTGCCTGGCGAATCAAAAGATTACGCGTTAATGTTGTCCAATAACGTTAAGTCGCGCTAGGCTAGTTCCCAAGAAACCATATAGTTCTTTATACATACCGATAATATTTTGTTTTTTTATTTTCATTTAACTATTTGGGTATTATTTTTGAGTTCTTTGGAGTCCCACAGCAACTAAGGTTTTAGACTTCAGATGAATATATTAGGGGTTAGCCTTGTCGATTATATACTTAATTAATGCTCGTTTTCGACAGGTGAATGCTATGGATTGATTCCACGCGTTGTTCTTACGTTTTAATTAATCTATGGGGCACTCAGAGCTCCTGCTGGTCTTCACTTAAGCTTAGATGTTTGGTTTATATGAAACAACATTTTCATTTTCATTTTTATAATTTTAATTTATTTTGAAATCCTTTTTCCTTGAGCTTGAAAATGCTTTATCCCAGTTTGTAGCTAAAAGTAGCATCCGCGCCTCAGGATTTGTAAATATATGATACAAATAATAGATATATAATATTATATATATGCAAAATAACTGCAAGCATAGGTTAACTGACACGTTTATAAATATCCTTGAAGAAACGCATAGCTAAAGGCGAAATTTAACAATTAGAATAAGTGAAAAATGCGGTAATAGATAAATGTAGTATTTATTTATACAAATAATTTGTTTAAAACATAAAGCTTAAAACGAATCTAGTTATAAATACTCCGATCACTTCTACGGTCAGTACATATTGATACATAAAAGTATATGTACATGTTAGAGCTCGTCATGGGTTCTTTGTGATTGCCACAGAATACAAGAGTTAATAAATAGTTTAAAAAGAGAGGGGAAGAGAGCTACTCCTTAATGGACATATGTATATATATACAAAATCAAACCGACGTTCAGTGGGATGCATGTTGTTAAACGAAGCTGCTACTAGGCTCGTCCAGGTAGGCACAACGTGTGTTAGCTTGTTCCAATGACTTGCGTCCCATCTCCAAGGGAAGTTTGCTGCCAAAGGATAAAACATTAGCTGTGCCCGAAGGTGATTTGGCAGATGGTGATGTTGGTGTTGTATGTTTCGCGGGTGAAGATTTGCTGAAGTTTCCAGTGGTTGGAGCATTAGCTGCACCCCAGTTTGATGGTTTAATGGGTAGTACCTTTGGTTTGGGTGGCAGCGGTGGTGGTGCTTTGGCAAATTCAGGAAGATCCTGTGGCTCAATTGTTGTGGGCGAATTGGCCAATTCACTCTCCTGCTCCAGATCTACTTTCATGGGTGATACATTAGTAGTTGACTGTGATTGACCCCTTGTGATTGAGAGACGTGGTGCAGGCTGGGGCGCATCTGCTGCTTGGCCGCTTGTCTTGTTGACGGGACTCAGATTGGCACGTACTTTGCGAAGTTTTGAAGCGGCAGCATTGAGATTCTCCTTGTTCTTAAGAAAATCTGGCAAATCAAAGTTAATCTCAGTACCGCGCTGATCCTCCAGTCGTGCCAATTGTGCCCGCTTCAGACCTTCGAGTAGTTCATCTGAAAGCAATCACATTGAATATATGAGAACAGAAAATCTTCACTAGAAGATCAGGACTACTAACCTTGATGTTCCGCTACTCGCTCCGTTGACTGCAGCTTTACGCCAGCCTTCAATTTGGCTATAATCGGTTTCTTGGGATCTAAGGACGATGTTGTCGTTGCAACTGTCTCCTCGGAATGTTGACTGCTTGTGGATTTCTTCTTGAGCTTTGGCAGCTTGCTGCCTGGAATGTTGCTAATGTCGCGATGTTGACGACGAATCCGATCAAATAGCGACGAGGAGTTCTCTGAGGGCACATCGTTTGACTTCATGGAGCACAAATCGCTGGACTTCTGAGCTGCTACGGCATCTGCCTTGCTTTGCAGCATTTCATTGAACATTTTGTTGGTCAATTCATCCAATTGTCCTTGAGCGGAATCGGTAGTCAACGTTGGCAGCGGTTTCATTGGTTTACTTAACTTCGGCGGCGCGCTACTGCCGCCGCCTTGCTGAAAATCCGAGTTCAGCATTACAATCTGTAGTCGCTGGCCATCGGCCACCGTGACTGGTTGCATAAGGTCAAGTGGAACCTGAGTCTCCCGCAGGAGAACCTGTACGTTATCCATTTTGTAGTTGTATTTGTGAAGAATGGGACGAATCACCTCGTGCAACTGCTTCTTGGGCTTGCTCTTTACTGATATAACCTTGGGATCCGGCAAATCAAGCTTGAAGGCCACCCGACGCTCTATTAGAACTTCCTTGCCCGCCAAGAGCTGTGAGGATTGCTGGGTATCTATGGACTTGTTGCTTCCTTGGAACACAACATCATAGTATGGATAAACCAAGTTCCGCTTTTCCAGCAGCCGCTCAACCAACTGACTCACTGTCTCTCCCGGACGTGTCTGCACAATTGTGGTGGCTCCGTCAGTCAGGATCACGCGACACAAAGAGCAAACACTGTCCGCGCTGGCACCCTGTCCCTGACCAAGTGCAGCGCCATCGAAGGACGACAACGAGGATAAATCACTCAGAGAATTTTGAATTGAGCTGCCGGTAACCAACGATAGCAATGCCGGTGGAGGCGGTGCAGCTTGTGGGGCTGGCATAAGTGTATGCTGTAGCTCGGCCAAAAGCTCATTTCGATCCCGTGATGCACTCCGCATCTTACGATGCCACGGTAATAGACTCTTACGTCGTCGGTCCTCAGCATTGCTGGCCGACTTCTTGAGCTAAATGAATGAAATTGAAGGAGATTAGAAAAATTGACTTGGACGGAAGTTGCAATTGATGCTTACCTTGGGCGAGGCTTGTACGTGAACACTTGTCTTCAAGAGCTCATCCAAATCGTCGCCAGTGAAGGGCAGAGGTTGCCCCTTCTGTTCGGCGTCAACGCAGCTCTTATACAGATCGGAGCGAATGAAACGTTGATAACTATCGAACTTCATCAGATTAAAGATTTGCTTCTGTGCGGGCGCAAAGATGTCCGTAGCGCCGCTGGAAAGCTTCTCGTCGCCCAAATTACGTGCCTGCGAGTCCACATTGACGGGATCACTACTGCTGTTTGTCAAATGTTTGCAAAAGATTTTGCGTGCCAGTGCGATGCGCTCGGATTCGGAATCCGTGTTCCGGTAACGCTCGCAGGCTGTCCAGAAATATATGTTCTCCGCTGAGAACTCCTTGTTGAGGAACTCGGCAAAGGTTTGCATGCCGGCCGCATCCTGAAGCATACGCTCAAAGGAAGTGCCCCAGCTGCTTGGACCAAAATTCTCCGGTTCAAGTGCTGCTCCGCTCGTGGATGTAACCATTATACTGGATGGGGGTGCGGGTGTGGTCTGTATTTCGGGCACTTGGAACAACGACAATTGATGTTTCTGCTTTGCCGGCTTCAGTTCGTCGAGCATAAGCGTCTTGATGTACATGTCGTTGTCGGAGGTTGTCATGGATGCAGATCGACGTACTAATGGACTGTTTCCTGATTTGCCCAGAGTTGACTTGTCGCTCCGTGGTGTGCGAAAGGATGACTGACCCCAGACGCGTCGAAAAGGTGAGGCATTGGAGGGCAGTGCGTGGTTCTAAAAGTAAAAACAATAAAACAAAAAGTTAGTCATGAGCAAAGAAAAAATATTAATTTAAACAAAAAATTTATAAAATCTCTAAGAGACAAGGATATGTTAGGTACAACTTCAAGGATATTCTGAAAGTGACTTATCCACATGCTCTCGACTTTTGACTAGCTGCGACAGACGATAGAATCGTTTCTATTGTTGGCGCACAGCTATTCTGACCGCCGCTGTTGCTAGGAGTCTCGTCTCCATATGCCCCTTTGGAGTTCAAGCACCCCACAAGCTCATTTTCATGGGCAATTTACAACTACAAATTGACGGACGGACGGACGGACGGACGGGCCTGTCATTATCACGGCCAAGCCCAAACGACAAGCAACACGATAAACTTTTGAACTTTTTTGAATGTTGTTGTTGCTATTTGCCTTTTACTGTGTTGTTGTTGCTGTTGTTGTTGCTGTTGTTGTTGTTGCTGTTGCTGTAATTTAGTTGAGACTTTAATTTGTTTATGTGACGCATGCAGTTGGCCAGCAGTTGGCAGCATTTGGTTGCCATACCCCCTCCCCCCTGCACCAACTTCTTCCCTCTCCCACTCCTTTTACAGTTCTAATTGTGTGAACAAATTGTGAAGTCGCCTTATGTTCCATGTACACACACACACACACGTATACAGAGACATTTGTACACATGGCTCGTGTATTTGTGTGTGTGTGTGTGTTGCTGTAATGAGTGTCTCTTTGGGGCTGCCTGCCGGCCAATCCATTTACTGCACTTTGCTGATAATCATTCTTGTCAGGCAGAACTTGGAGCTGCTGCTCCCAGAGACCGTTCAACTATTTTTAAGTGTATGCCACACATTTATGTTTTGTCGTCCATATACCCTACACTTGTTAAGCAGAGGCATTTCGGTTTCATTTGAAGACAGTCTTTGGTTTATTTAAAATCGTGTGTCCATTAAAAAATAAAATGAAGGAAAAGTTTGGCTGACGAATCTTTGAGTTAACTTCATATAATCTCTGCATAAATTACAGGGTATTTAAAGGTCGTTTAGGTTTGGATTTCCTTTCAATCTGTTTATGGTTTTCTCACAGACTTTCGCTTAACGACGCTTTGTTCCGAAAGATTAATGAATTCTGTTTCTAAGCTCAAGTTTCGCATCGACTGCCCGAATTTCCCAAGACATATGTATATGTATATGTATATGTACATATATGTATTCTGTCTATCATTCTATTTACCATTGATATATAAATAATTCATAAATTATATTTTGAAGAGAAAAGAAATTCGAATTGTTTCCGGTTTGTATCTTAAAGTACGAGCCATAAGGGGGCAGCGTCAATTTTCATTCATTAATAGAAACCAATTGATGCGTCTCCTCCGAGATGAGTTTTGGGTTGAGCAATTGATGGAATTGATGGTCACGCCATGAGTAATATATACATAGATGGTTATGAATGTATGTATTCATATTCATGTGAGTCGAATGCATGTATTCATTTGAAGCGAGTGCTTGTATTCATATGAGTTTTCCTGTCTGTATCCGCGTCTGCTTCAATAATTAATTGATCAGAAAATATCGATCGCTATTTATATAATCTGTTAATGATATGTGAACTATAAATTATCTTATCGACCAAACATGATATAACAGCTGAGATAATAATCGCTGCCTACCAACTAATTACAGTAATTAAACTAAATAAAGTCTGAAGCCGAAGAGCTTCAATCGACAGCTGACAACTGTTCAGTTCCCTTTTCCAGGAATGAAAAATGATACCACACTTAATATTTTCCAGCCTTATGTATCTGATATATATGTATTCAATATAAATAATTATATATAATAATATAATGACGCTTTAATTAACAGCTGTTAACTGAGAATATTTGTACTTTAAAAGGTCAAAAGTAGTCTTTGTCTTTAATTTAAATATTTCCCACTGAACGTTGAATATCAAAAAATAAAAAAAGTTCCCAGCCTTCAAGGAGTTCATAATCTTCACACATTCGGGGAACTTCGGAGAATATTTTGTAATTTTGTACAAAATTATGAAATTATTTCTAAGTACACAAAAAGATAAAACATCAGGCAATGGACCCCCCGACTTATCACTTGGATTTGGGTCATACAAGGCAGACTTGCATGTATTCTTAGCTCAAACCAAAACATATGTGAGTAATTTTGGTGCGATGCCCTGGAAAATCCAAGTCCGAAAAGGGGGATACCCGAACAGTTGAAAGTGATGGGAATAGAAAATCCCTAGGAACTTAGATGACTAAACAATTTGAATAACAAAAAAATTATGAGTTCATTTAAAAAAGAAAATTCATAATTTATTAGATGTCCTTTTAAGTTTCCCACAGCGTATCACATCGTCGAGCATTCAAAATTCTTGTGTTCCTTCTTTGTTTTGAAATGAAAAGCGTTGGGCCAAAGGGGACGAAGCAGACAGCAAAGTGAGCACTGCAGCTGGGGCCAAATGTGCGCGGAGGTGGGTGGAACGCGTATGTATTGAAATGAAACGCAACAAGTGAAACGGGAGAGGGACAAAGCTAGAGGGTGAGAGCGAGACGGCAAGAGAAATAACAAGTGAACGCAACGGAGCGAACATAAATCAGCGTTGATTGCCAAACAATAGCCCAGGGTGCAGCAAGGGGAACGGCGAGAAGGGGAGGAGAAGCTTAATATGTTATGTTGCAGAGGGTGACGAGGATCGCGGAATGCTTGGTAAATGGGAAATGAGCAATTTGTCAAAGTAAATAATTAAAAATAAAATACAAACTAAATGAATGACGGCAATGACGCGCTCAATCCATTCAATTTTGCCAATTCGCCAACAAAACGGGGAAAACAGATGGAAATTTGAAAAATTTACAAAGCAGAGGAACAATTTAAATAGGTGCACAATTATACACACACACACACACACACATTCCATTCACACAAACGTTGCTCTGATTGCGGCACGCCCTGCTCCACAACGCCTACTTTTTTTTACTGTACTCCACGCTCGAGTGGACACCGAACATGGTCATCTTCCGGTGCCATTGTGGTGGCCACAATTTACACGATCGTCATTTCTGTCTCTTTATATTAAAGTCATCATCATACCGCTTCCACTTCTTCCCCCCCTTGCCCACACTCTGCCACCTCTCTGCCCAGCATTTCCATTCGATGGAGCGGCTGTTTGAAGTCATTGCGCTGAGCTTGCACTTCAAGTCGATGATTGCTCGATGCGAAAGCCTCGGAAAACTGACAGAGGCCTGAAAATTCCAACAAAGCAAACAAGTAAAATCCCACGAGTAAATTAACTTCCAGGCGCTTAAGAGTCAGGTTACCCGTAATCTTGTGTCTGGGTGGTGACTTCACATAACCCAATCCAAAGATCAAGAGCGTTAAAAACATAAGCCAATTTGATATGCCAGAAAGTAACACGATCCTCTTTTAGGTATATCGATGCATAAACAGCTGGACAGTCTGTTGCCTGTGAAGCTTTTGCAATTGGAGCTGCCCTCCAGCCCTGCAGGCAGTCGGGAGAAGCCGCAAAACTCTTGTCGGTCTGTAGGATTCACACACAGAGAATAGTTGAAATTCTTTCCTAGGTCTGATGCTCGAATGTTTTCTATGCAAATGATTCATCATAATTAAGTACTCCATTAAGATAAGTAGATAGACAACGATGTGAGCCACTTTCGGACAACATCAAAGCTGGTGATCTGTTGGAATTTATGTTTTTGCAGCTACCTGGAAACGCCGAGGCTCACGAAAGCATCACGTAGTGGCCGTAGCTCTGACAGATAGGCCGGAACGATATTCAAAATGAGATGTTGGAACTACACGCGCGTCACATTCCTCAAATAATCCCGCAAAGCAAATAAAATAAAAATAAAAAATATATCAATGCAATCAAAGGAACGCAATTCCATGTGTATCCATCGGGCAGTTTCCCGAAAGTGTGACACAGATTCCCAGAAGTGCTGATAAATCATGGGTCCACAAATAACGCCGATTAGGGCTTCGGAATGGAATCTTATCTCTCTCTAAATATGGTTCTATCATTAGTTGAAATATATGGGGAGTTGGGAGAGCCTTTGGAAAACGTGGAATGAATTTATGAATTGCTTTCAATGGGCGTTACATGGGCTTATAAGGGAAAGGGAAGAGAAGCTCCTTAATGCATGCGAATGTTCAGCTAACTAACCATATTAATTGAGAGTTGATCAACCCGTAGGCCCGGGAGAACCTACCCGTCGCAGTTGTGTTGGTGCAGCTGCGTGCTTTGTTTTTATTTTTGATTTTTTTTTGTGCTTTTGTTTTAGCGTATTCTTCTTTAATTTGTTGATTATTTGAAGTATTTCAAAAGGCGTGTCATCACTTTGCAAAATATCCGCTGCTGCGTGTTTGTGTGTGTTAGTGGGTGTTAAGGCGTGTGCGTGTGTGCGCAAACGTGTCGCAATTGTCAACAAACACAAAGTTTTCTTTGCACTTTTACTTCACTTTCAGTTATATTACTTTGTTTGTTGGTACTGTTGCTATGCCCTTCGGCATTGCTTTTATAATTACATTAACTTGATTTTATCTTTTTCACACACTATTCTCAAGCCATCTCACCCGCTGGCACGAACCGTTCCGTGTTGCGAATCTCCAACTCGTAGCTCCAACGTGTGTAGAGTAACTGACTTTGTCAGTTGTTGCGCACGGCCTGTGGTTGATCAGACACAGAGAATCTAACAAAAACCCCTACAAGTCGTTGCAACATGTTTGAACAACTCACAGTGGTTGTCAGCTGATGAGATTTAAGTTGTTAGGAAAATAACAATTTCTTATTGTTGCTTTGGGGATAATTAATAGTATTTCTTATAGTAAAATATATATTTTTACTTATCACAATCTAAGAAGAAGTTTATGAGGTGTCGTTCAGTATTGAGTAGCACAAAGTCAAAAGACTCAAATGCAAAACAAATCACTCAGTTATATGAGTGATAATTTAACGGGGAGGAACATCTGTCATTGAGACTCCACAATGTTGTATCCAACATGTTTGTCTCTGTCAGTTGCTCGATCGCTCATTTTTGTATATTTTCGAATTTCGAATTTGCTTTGCGTCTGAGATTTTCGAGTTATACTTACTCACAGAGACAACTTATTATATGATAAGTTGTCTCTGTATTGCTTTTGTTGTTATTTTTATGTGGTATTTGTTGTTGTATTTCGTACACTTTAGTTTTTTGTTTTTCTCACTTATCTACCTGACACCGGCTGCTCTTTTCACTTTTGCTGTCTCGTTTGTTGCTTATGAATGGAATACACTCATCATATATATAAAAATTGTGGGGGAGCGAGCTCTCTTTCCCTCTTGCTCCAACAAATGTGCATATTCGGCTTGGGCAGCTGCTCTGTTAATTAAGTGCTCTATGACGTTCGCAATTAATTCAGTTGGTAAAACTTTTATTTTTGTTATGTCGTTTTCAACGTTTTAGATTTTTCTTTTGCTTTTACCCATTAATAGCAAATTTTTGTGTTTGTTTCGCAAACGTGTGCCCATATAAGTAGGCAGTAAATATTTTAATTAAACAACACAAAAAGACATGGAAAAATGTTGCAAGTAAATAAATTGTGCTAAAAATAACCAAAAACGTCGCAAATAAATTAAAGCGCCCATTTCGATGCCAAATAAACAAAGAACTAGACAATTGAAATAATTAAAATGCCAAGCAATTATACTCACACGAACAACAACCACAACAACTGAAATCGCAAATGCGGGCGGGCATAGGGCAAAAACAGTAGCGTGTTTATTTAGCGGATAAATTAAGTTATTTTGCACACTCACAGTGAAAATAAAGGAATTAGAGGGAGAAAGCAACAGATCACGCGTGGCGCCTTCCCGCATGACTGATGCATATAATACCAAAATTCTTTCAGACATTCACACGCACACACACACATTAGCACAATCTTGTTCATACATTCATACATTACTTTACAGTTATTTATGACTTGTTTAGTAGTCAAAATTAATTGCTTAGCAAAAATAAGGAATATAATAACAAACAAATTTTACTTTACATTTAACGCACCGCATTTTTAGTTTTATTGTGTGGAATGCGTACCGTTGCGCTCCCACCGCTTCGATTCTCAAATCGCATCCCACACTCAAGCTAGGAATTGCGTATTTTTTTGGATAATTTATTTTTTTAAATTTACTGTATGCACACAGGCATTAAATTAAATATCCGGCATGCGGTTGCTTGCTCAGTGTTCCTATTGTTGTTGTTGCTGTTTGTACTGTTGCCGTTGGATTTTGTTAATTTTATGGATACAAATGCGGGTCATATGCGTTCTGCTGATCGCTCGTTATTTAAAGCGGAAGATTCGGCTATGTGCATATGTAAGTATGTAAGCACGCGTGTTGGCGATATTTATCTCTGTGTGTGCGTGTGTGTGTGCACATGCGGATATACGGTTGTACATTACATGTGGAATAGTTTTATACACACATGCACATTCAATGGGAGTAAAATTCTTGAATGACTTTAATGGGCATTCATGAGGTTTTCATGCAGTCACACACACTCACACACACACATTTCAAATGAATACATATGTGTATATTCGATTATCAATAAATGTGCATGACTCGTAGGAGTCAATACACGTGGGCTGCCTTATCGCATACTCATCACAATAACAATTGGGGACCTAAAAAGTATTGTATTTTCGTTTGAAAACCGATGTCTGCTCACTAGCGGATACTCTACAATTTTAATAGCTTTGAATATGTTGCTAGTTTTAAACAAAAAATTTAATTTACTTATCAATTTTTATTATTTTCGATTTATTCAGGCACAATAATAAAAATAAAAGGATAATTTCATTAATAATAATATTTACTTTGATCCACTGAATGTCTCATTAGGTACCATAATTTTAGCTATAAACCCATTTTCTATCAAACTCATTTTATCTGGTTAGAAATTTGTAGGGTATACGATTTGGACGCGTCAATGGAAAGTGAAATACGCAATATTTTGCCGCCCATGCAAATTGGACAATTGGAAAGTGATTATGGAAGCCATAAATAAAGAAATGCTAATTCGGTGATTATTCCGATTTTATGGACGGCGACACATGCTAAATCAACCGCACTTTAACACAAATTTAATTAATTTGTCAAGTTTGGTGAAGTGTCGAAGTGTTTCTTCAATGACTGAGCTTACAAATTAAGAAATTTCAGTGAATAATATTTTTTTAATTTTATTGAAGAAATCAAAGTGAACTTTATTGGAAACTATTATGGCGTAAAGTGCTATAAATTATAGCCAATAAAGAAACTCGGACAAAATCGAGGCAGGATCAAAAATTGAAGCTCTTATTTAATTATTATTTAATACATAGAAAAAAAAATATATATTATTTAATTTATTTAAAATATAGAATAAAATATATTTTTTAAAATGCGTTGCAGGTTGAAAGGATTCAAAAAATCGGAACATCATAAAATATTTACAAACAGATTGATTTTTATTGGATTATAAACTAAAGGTTAATAACGTACAAGTATTTAAATCTTATCTAGGAAATATCAATACTAAATTGATCGGAATTACGGTAAAATAAACATTCAAATAGAGCGGAACGAGATGAGGAGTAAGAAGAAGAGGAAGAAAAATAAGAACGACTGCCATATGGATGAGATCGGACCAAGAAATACGGCGAAATGATTGAAGATGACTTTTGCCGTAAACAAACAACTTCCCGGGAACAATTATGAGGATTGAGCGTAAATAAATGTACTTAAGATATAATGGAACGCAGCTGGATAATCGAAAGCATACGGATTCCATAGAAGAGCCATCGTCTAGGAGCTAAGTCTCGACTGGATGGGATGGGGCATGGTAGGATGATAGGATGATGTATGGAGTACATGGGATGAGTGGATGTGTTGTACTAAAAGTGACTCACGCGCATCACGTTGCTGACATCCGCCAGAGGTTGGATCTGCTTGGTCGATTTGGTGAAGTCCAATTGCTGCACTGCATCTGGATCGCTGAGGGAGCGCCGCAGCGATGTGATCGTTGCGCGTCTCGCACGAAAGGAGCCGCGCAGAAAACGTGCAAACTCTGTGGCTGCATTTTTGCCCGCCTTGCAGATGGCGCGCGGTGGTGTCACCTTGAAGCTGGGCAGCAGTGGTGCATGCATCTCAAAGGACGAATCTGGGGATATGTTCCGACTGTTTGTGCCACAGCTGCCTGTCTGCGATGTTAAGTTTGAGCTGGCAGAGCTTATGCCGTCATCGTGCTCCTCATCCTCAGAGCCACTGCCAGTGTCTGGCAGTAGTGCAAAGTCAAGATTTTCCGGCCTCTGAATCCTTTGCTCTTCAGGACTTGTGTATTTAAATGTTGGAGAGGCGCATTGACTGGGCTCCTGCTTAGGTTCACTTAGGGTTTCACTGCCACTGCGCTTTTTCGTTGCTGAACTGAAGAATTTTAGGACGCGGGCTGCACTGCGGTAACTGCGACGCTCAGCCTGTGCACGGGTCAGTGCCATCGGTGGAGGCATTAGATCCTCGGCCTCGGCCGATTTTCGTTGTGTCTTGTTGTCTGAATCAAGTTGCAGCTCATCTAACTCCTCCTGAACGGGCTCAATGTAGACTTGGGGCGAGGCACTGCGCCTGCCACTGGCATTACGATAAAGCTCCTTAGCCTTGCGACAAATGAAGGGAGACATACACTTGTTCTTGGGCGTGGAGGACTCTGCCTGCCGCATCTCAAAGTCGCGCATAAAACATGCCAACTGCTCTCGATCCAATTCCGTTAGACAGCGATGACGCAGCCTGTTGGTAGGTGGGCACACCGCTTCAGCCATGAGTCGTGGACTCTGAAGGATGTGTTTGATCTCGAAGCTGGCATCGAAGCAGCTGCCCGAGTCGTTCAGCTGTCCCAAGGACTGCACGAACCTCTCGACCATGCTGGAAATGGTACCGTCTTTTGTTTCGCTGCTGCACTTGCTTGATGCTTGTTGTTTCGGTATTCCTACACTTGCCGCATGCACCTTTCCGCCGTAGCTCATGACACGCACTTTGCTGTTGAATGAAGAAAAAACGTTTTCCTTTAGCCGCAAATTAAAACGCAAAGCTCTTGACGCTCTTCACGTTCTCTTCACGTTTTAGCCAAATTTTGGACACGTTCGTTCTGTTCCGCTGCTCGCGTTGAACTGAATTTGCCACACCGCCTGCCATGCCAAAGGTAAACTTGTAGTAGGCTGCCTACGCACACAGACGCAGCCATACACACAGACACAGTCATTTTCGCGCTGGAGAACTAAAATAAATGCCTGCCCACCCGCCCGCACATTGTTCGCGACAGGAATAGCCAGCAAACGGATGCCTATGACCACATCCCAAGACCAGGATGACGTCTCAAGACGTCGACTCCAACTTCTCTTCAAAATAATTGTAAGTCTTTCACAAAGGGGATTTCGATGGGTTTTGCTTTCTTTCGCGCGCCCACAAAACGCGTGCCCAGAATTTTAAGTGACCTCAAGCTTTTTCTAACTAAATTTTACTTAATTTTTTTTTCTTTTTTTTTTTTATAAATAATTGTGGTCATCTATGGAAATTACTACGTCAATGGCGATGCGTCATTAAACACCGCATTGGGAATTGAACAGTGGTTTCGTCTAGACGCGAACTCAAAGAAGGGCATTCGGGGGATTAGGTGGATTTGGAATCAAGAATTTCACTTCCAGATAAAGATTGGATCAACAATTTTATTTGGAAGTTGTTAAAAATTAACTGGAGAGAGGTTTATTAATATTAAATTATTAATAAAAATATATAATAAACTTTTAACTTGCATTCGTTGAAGAACTTGTCAAAAAGATGCGGGATGCAAGTGAATTATACGATATAGGCAACATATACGATATACGAAAGACATACGATATGTAAAGGATATAAAGTACGTAAAGAATATAATATATATGCAGATTTACGGTATATAAAAGACATACTTTATATATAGAAAAAAGAAGATATTCGGTATATTCGGTATATAAAAGATATCGATATACGATGTATTGAAGGAATTTACGATTTTAGAATATAAACGGTCTATAAAAGTTATACGGGTTTTGTGATAAAACGATATAGATACGAGAAACGGTAAATAAAGTGTAACCAATATAAATCGATAATGATAAACACAATATATACGTTGTATACGATGATTTTAATGCTATTTATACGATGTGTACGTATAATTAAATGAAAATTACGATGTGTAAATAAATACATCGATGTATAATTAATACGATATGTTGCTATATACTGTATACGATATATAAACAAAGGTTTGTGATTTTTTTAATTAATGCTTAAAGTCTTTTTGATTTGTCAGCGATAGTTCGTCATTTGCTATTAAAATATATGACTCACTTATAAAAATGGGTTAATACAAGGAAATACAAATAATCGCTCCTAATTATATCGTAAATAGGTTGCCAGCATTAAGTGCCCTTCTTATGATAATAAAACCCTAGAAAGTAAAGCTGTGCACGAGCTGGGGAAATTGATAAGTTCCTAAAAAGGTTTTAATCTATGGGTAAACCCTTTCAACGCCCACGTGGAGCAATCGACTTTCCAGCATTCGAGGGGAAAGCTGGAAAAGCGTCGCTATTGTGCACATGGAGATAAATAACTGATCACTACTTATATAAAGTCACGATTCTCCATGAATAATAACGTCATTTATAACAAAGTGCAGTCAGAAGAGTGACTAACGTTGCGATTTGGAGACTTCCCCTCTGCCACTGCCCACATATGATGACGACAATGGGAGGGAAAGATCAAAGCGAATTTTTGCAATGACCGTGACATCATTTGAAGCGAGAGAAGCGTTTTGTTCATTTTTAGATAAGTTATATTGCCTTTGGCTAGCGCCTGGCAGAAACTGCAATGGATAATCAGCACTGCAATGGATAATGGATGTCTGTCCGAAAATTCCAAAGAATGCTGACTATTTTTGGCATTTATAGGGAAACCGCGGCTATGGATCTTTAAGTGGAAACAACGGGTGCCCATCAATAACATAAACCGATTGTTAAGAGTTCAAAAACAGTCCAAAAACAATCCAAAAACGTCGAATAGCAGACACGATGAACGAACGAATTCACAATTCTGGCAAAACTGAGAACGTGTAAATACTTTGCGTTTTAATTGATCAGTTGGCTTTTTCTAATGATTTTATTTATATTAAATATATATTTTTAAAGAGTTCTGAGTAAAGTTTATAAAAACACTACATACAACACACACACGCACACACACACTTTTTTAAAATGGGAATCCACAAGCCTTGTCATAGGCAAGGCATTCGCGATATTATATAGCGCGCGTTTTGTGCGCGTTTTTAAGGCGACTTTGGAAATTTATTGCGATTTGTGCGCGACTTTCGAATGACGTCGATTGGGGAACTTGGGGTTTGTTTGTGCAAAACGACCTCTTGGCGATTACATGGAATATTTTCGTAGCATATAACATGAGGTGATGTATGTGCTTGTGTGTGTGTGTGCGTGTGTGTATGATGTTGTGCACAGTTTATAGAATGGAAAAATGTATTGTTTTTTTCCATTCTTTTTCGGCTTTATGGAATTTATTTTTAGAGCACAGGCAATTCACAAAATTTTTAAATTTTCAATGCGTTTGTTTTGGTTTTTCTTTTCTTTAGCACAATTTTTAGGTGGGCGTTGATTAAACCACATACACAATATAAGGGGGGTCACCAGTTAATATCACGTCTGGAATTTTATTCTGTTTATAAATTTATAAAAAAAAATTTATATTTTTCTTTATAGCGATTCTTTATTTTCGTTGCGTTGCGTACGAGCGACGCGCTAAGACTGACTCATGACTTTAGAGCATTGTAAATGCTTTGCAGTTGCTAGCTTGGCTCAAAGCAGTCAACAATAACACCAACAACGTCAACAACAACAACAACAACAACAACTACAAGCCGCAACACTACGAACAACGTCGAAAGTAGCAATGAGTGGCAGCTGTTGGAACGCGCATCGGAAAAGAGCGCGTGCGCGCGTTTTTAATCGCATTTGTTGAGTGGCAGTTGTTGCCGGTCTTTCGTTGTTGTTGTTGTATCGTTGTTGTTGTTGTCTCGTTGTTGTTGTTGTTGATGTTGTTGTTTTTATTATTATTGCTACTCTTTGTTAGTCATTGGAGGGTAAAAAGTCAGAGTCTAGACCAAGCCCAACTCTCAAACTAGTGGCAGCGGTTGCGGCTGCGCCACCGTCAGGTGTTTCTCTCTATTTACAGGTTTTTAGGGAAGGAACATTTTGAGGGGTGTTTTACGGCAAAAATGCAGTTTAATGGACAGTATAGAATCGTAATGTATTCATACATATACAGGTGTATAAATACAGGTTGGCGATATAAAAACTATGTAACATTCTATGCAACAGGAAAAGTTTTCCAATATCGATTTTAATAGTATAATATTACAAAGTTAATCCAAGTTTAATTTGAGGTGAGGATCAATCGAGAGAGAAGATAATTATATAAATATATAATATATATAAATATCATATATAATAAATATATAATATATATAAATATCATATATAATAAATATATATAACTGTTTCAAAAGAAGACAATAAAAACCGATCAGATAAAAATAATCGCAGTAAATTTCCCGACTTAATTAAAAATAAAGTTATTAATTTAATTAACTATTTTTAAACGTGAACTTAAAATAAGAATAATATAAATGCAACAAATTTAAACATATGTTCATATAAATGTTTTTTTGGAATCGAAATGAATTTAAAAGAAGTCTCTATAGATTTATTGAGTTCATATA
Source organism: Zaprionus lineosus (assembly GCA_035044505.1). Taxonomy (NCBI): domain Eukaryota; kingdom Metazoa; phylum Arthropoda; class Insecta; order Diptera; family Drosophilidae; genus Zaprionus; species Zaprionus lineosus. The sequence continues at coordinate 2,344,218 of JAWNNX010000591.1, read as the reverse complement.
AATCTTGAAATACGCTTTAAAAAAACAAACAATTTCGAGCGTTTCAGATAAATTGTTCTGGGCTGCAAAATATCCTGATGCCCAGGAAGATATATTGCCTATAAGATTTAAAGTTAATATAAATAAAATATGCCCTCGTTTTTCCCAAGTGCGGCCTGGAAATACAGGTGTTAGATCTTGTCTAGGAAATACCCATTTCTCTTGATTACTCAAATCCATTGGGGTCTACGTGACAGCAGCACAAGGTTTTTTTTTATTAACACAATATTTGCAAATATTTGCTGACGCACTTGGGACACTTTTTTTTATTTTGATTGTCTTTGTTTTTGTTTTTGTTTTTGTTTTTATTTTTATTTTTACGTTACCTTTAAGAGAAGAGACGTAGAAATTGTGTATTTGATTGACAAATATCAAATAAACTTTATAAATAAAATTGTTTATGAGTGCCCTTCGGGTGATCTGTGCTGATAAGTGGCTAATCAGAGCTCCTAAAGCCTGAGCACAACTTCGACCTCAGATAAGTGACACACTCAAAACGAGCATCTGATATAAGAGATGAACACAAGATACACATTATATATGTGTTATATTAAATGTATATGTGATTAAACATATACAATATATACATATGATATATACCAAAATATATATCAGAAATAAAAGGAAAATCAGATATATCACAGATATAAGAAACCTCAGTTATATAAGTTATATATATACATATATAAATTTATGCCAGATATATAAGATACATCAGTTATATAAGAGATATAACAGATATAAGAAGCATATCTTGTATAAGTTACATTAGATAAGGTATATCAGAAGCGCTATATATAAAGGATATATCAGAGATATAAAAAGAATAAGATATATAATAATATCCATCGGAAATGTAAGATATATCAGTCATATAAGAGATATAAGAAGCATATGCAGTATTAGTTACATAAGATGAGGTATACCAGAAATGTTAGATATATAAGATATATCAGATATATCAGAGATATAAAAAGTGTAGGAAATATAAGATATATAAGCTATATATGATAACATATATCAGAAATGTAAGATGTGTAAGTTATATAAGAGATAAAAGAAACATATCTTATATAAGTTACATAAGATAAGGTATATCAGAAGCGCTAGATATAAAGGATATATCAGAGATATAAAAAGAATAAGATATATAATAATATCCATCGGAAATGTAAGATATATCAGTCATATAAGAGATATAAGAAGCATATGCAGTATTAGTTACATATATCTTATGTATAAGAAGCATATGTAGTATTAGTTACATAAGATAAGGTATATCAGAAACGCTAGATATATCATATATATCAGAGACATAAAAAGTATAGGAAATATAAGATATATAAGCTATACATGATAACATATATCAAAAATGTAAGACGTATAAGTTGTATAAGAGTTAAAAGAAACATATCTTATATCAGTTACATTAGATAAGGTATATCAGAAGTGCGAGATATAAAGGATATATCAGAGATATAAAAAGTATAAGATTTATAAGCTATATATGATAACATATATCAGAAATGTAAGATGTATAAGTTATATAAGAGATGTCGGAAGCAAATGTAATATTAAATTACATAAGATGAGGTATACAAGAAATGTTAGATATATAAGATATATCAGAGATATAAAAAGTATAGGAAATATAAGATATATAAGCTATATATGATAACATATATCAGAAATGTAAGATGTATAAGTTATATAAGAGATAAAAGAAACATATCTTATATAAGTTACATTAGATAAGGTATATCAGAAGCGCTAGATATAAAGGATATATCAGAGATATAAAAAGTATAAGATTTATAAGCTATATATGATAACATATATCAGAAATGTAAGATGTGTAAGTTATATAAGAGATAAAAGAAACATATCTTATATAAGTTACATTAGATAAGGTATATCAGAAGCGCTAGATATGAAGGATATATCAGAGATATAAAAAGTATAGGAAATATAAGATATATAAGCTATATATGATAACATATATCAGAAATGTAAGATGTGTAAGTTATATAAGAGATAAAAGAAACATATCTTATATAAGTTACGTTAGATAAGGTATATCAGAAGCGCTAAATTATAAAGGATATATCAGAGATATAAAAAGTATAGGAAATATAAGATATATAAGCTATATATGATAACATATATCAGAAATGTAAGATGTGTAAGTTATATAAGAGATAAAAGAAACATATCTTATATAAGTTACATTAGATAAGGTATATCAGAAGCGCTAGATATAAAGGATATATCAGAGATATAAAAAGTATAAGATTTATAAGCTATATATAATAACATATATCAGAAATGTAAGATGTGTAAGTTATATAAGAGATAAAAGAAACATATCTTATATAAGTTACGTTAAATAAGGTATATCAGAAGCGCTAGATATAAAGGATATATCAGAGATATAAAAAGTATAAGATTTATAAGCTATATATAAAAACATATATCAGAAATGTAAGATGTGTAAGTTATATAAGAGATAAAAGAAACATATCTTATATAAGTTACATTAGATAAGGTATATCAGGAACGCTATATATATAGGATATATCAGAGATATAAAAAGTATAAGATATATAAGCTATATATGATGACATATATTAGAAATGTAAGATGTGTAAGTTATATAAGAGATAAAAGAAACATATCTTATATAAGTTACATTAGATAAGGTATATCAGGAACGCTATATATATAAGTTATATCAGAGATATAAAAAGTATAGGAAATATAAGATATATAAGCTATATATGATAACATATATCAGAAATGTAAGATGTGTAAGTTATATAAGAGATAAAAGAAACATATCTTATATAAGTTACATTAGGTAAGGTATATCAGAAGCGCTAGATATAAAGGATATATCAGAGATATAAAAAGTATAGGAAATATAAGATATATAAGATATATATAAAAATATCCATCGGAAATGTAAGATATATCAGTTATATAAGAGATGTAAGAAGCATATGTAATATAAGTTACATAAGATGAGGTATACCAGAAATGTTAGATATATAAGATATATCAGAGATATAAAAAGTATAGGAAATATAAGATATATAAGCTATATATGATAACATATATCAGAAAATGTAAGATGTATAAGTTATATAAGAGATAAAAGAAACATATCTTATATAAGTTACATTAGATAAGGTATATCAGAAGCGCTAAATATATAAGATATATCAGAGATATAAAAAGTATAGGAAATATAAGATATATAAGCTATATATGATAACATATATCAGAAATGTAAGATGTGTAAGTTATATAAGAGATAAAAGAAACATATCTTATATAAGTTACGTTAGATAAGGTATATCAGGAACGCTATATATATAGGATATATCAGAGATATAAAAAGTATAAGATATATAAGCTATATTTGATAATATTCATCGGAAATGTAAGATATATCAGTTATGTAGGAGATATAAGAAGCATATGTAATATTAATTATATAAGATGAGGTATATTAGAAACGCTAGATATATAAGTTATATCAGAGATATAAAAAGTATAGGAAATATAAGATATATAAGCTATATATGATAACATATATCAGAAATGTAAGATGTGTAAGTTATATAAGAGATAAAAGAAACATATCTTATATAAGTTACATTAGGTAAGGTATATCAGAAGCGCTAGATATAAAGGATATATCAGAGATATAAAAAGTATAGGAAATATAAGATATATAAGCTATATATAAAAATATCCATCGGAAATGTAAGATATATCAGTTATATAAGAGATGTAAGAAGCATATGTAGTATTAGCTACATAAGATGAGGAATATTCGAAACGCCAGATATATCAGAGATATAAAAAGTATATGATATATAAGCCTTATATAATAATATCCATCGGAAATGTAAGATATTAGTTATCAGAGGTATCAGTTATATAAGAGATATAAGAAGCATATGTAATATAAGTTACATAAGATGAGGTATACCAGAAATGTTAGATATATAAGATATATCAGAGATATAAAAAGTATAGGAAATATAAGATATATAAGCTATATATGATAACATATATTAGATATAATCAGTTATATAAGAGATATAAGCAGCATAGTATATACATATAAAAAATACAAGGTGAAATGTATATAAAATATGATATATACCAGTTATAACAGAGATATATGATGTATAAATCATACAGCATGAGATTTTTTAGAAATATGTATAAGATGTACTCGCTATGTAAGATATCAGAATTTATAAGATATTTAACATATGACCCATGAGACATATAAAATATAATATATTGTATAAGCTATTACATATCATATAAATTATTCAAAAAAATTATATATATATAAAGGAATCTATATTGTATCTCTGTAAAAAATTTTAATATTCCTTTTTCTATTTCCTTTATAAATTATATCTCTTTGAATATACCAAACAAATAGTAAGGGTAGGTAAAGTCGAGATATATGAGATACTCGGTGTAACCCGAAGAGACATTGCAATGGCTTCATAATTACCACAACGTCAGCTGGCAGAAACGTTACGATAATTATGGAAAAATCGGTGGTAAGGCCATTCGGTGGCTTACCGTTCCACAAGAGAAGCCAAGTCAACCCAAGTGGACAACAACTTGTCGCACGGGAAGTGAAGTCAAATGATTGGAATCCCTGTCCAATTCCCATGACGTTTGTCCAGCGATCAGTGGAGCGCGCCGAAAGGAACCAAAAGAGCGAGGTACTCGCGCAACGTAAAGCTCATTCCTTCGCTCTTTCAACGTGCAACATGCAACATGCAACGTGAAACGTTACACCTGACAGCCTCTTATGGCACGAGGGTTGTTCTGGCCACAGAGACTGTTGCACCTGTCGCCCGATCAGTGGCCTAGGCCGCCCTTTCTTTGTTTGCCGCCAAATACGTTGAAAGTGGCAACCTGTAGGAGCCATGACTCCTACTTTGCTCCTTTGTGTGCCGCTTTGGCACACAAACAATTACCCAAACACGCATAGAGGCACACACACACACACGCAAACTCACACACACGCACAACCTGTTTGCAGTGTGCCGCCTGTATAAGCGTTCCAGAAAAGAAAATAACTTTGCTTATGAAAACTATAATTTATATAGATCCTTCAGAATTACAAATATATAGCTATTAATATATATATATATATATATATATATATATAGTATATAGTATTTATATATATATACATATATATATTTATAATAAATGTTGCTCATTAATGTATATAAATGGCAACAGCCAACAAAGAAACACCCGCTAATGGCACAAGGGTTTACACCAACACCCTGTACTTATCCTGATAAAGAACCAACCTCTATTGTTCTTAAAATAACTAACTTAAAGCTAAATATATACTTATAGTTTTAAATTGCGTAGTTTACCGCTTAATTATAAATTATGCAAATATAAACCTTAGCTACAAAAGAAACACAATAAGTTCCTACGTCAGTAAACCACTTTACCATCCACAACAACTCTAAAAGCAATTATAAATCGCTCAGCGGCTATAAAGTGATTAAAGTAATAATTGAATAATTGTATAATCCCTTCAAATATATTTAATATAAGTATTTTTATTTGATATGTTCGTTCCTACACTTGGAGAGACTCATCAGTAACCTGACTAATGGGTACCCATTATCTATGTCTTTTGGAATTCGCATTGTATAACAGTTTCTAGTCTTTAGGTAAGCAGGTGTCTCTCATGTACGGACTAAGGTGAGGGGAGCGACAAACCTTTCCAGAGGTTGGGTAATCACGAAAAGATATCGAAACGTGTACTTGACTTTTATTGGGCGTTCAGTCATGACGAGAATATGAGTTGAAGGTAAACGTTTCAGTTAAGGTTTACAGTGGATATCTCTATATACATATATATATATATATATATATATATATATATATACATATCGGTAAATATCTTTAAAGTAATTACATTATGCATCATGCAATATGGCCATATATGGCTTACGGTCACAAACAAGCAACTGATCATGACTCTTCGAAAGTTCAAATGCACAACAAGTGACACTCTTCGACCAGCCACGCATATGGAAAAATATATATCCATTTTTCTTATTAAATAAAATTGTGAATAAATATTTAATAATTGTCGCTTACCGGATTCTCATCAGAACTGAAGCCACACACGAGTCCTCGGAACGACATGTTTGCATTAATTTTTATTATTTAAAAAACACTTTGATTCTTAATTCCCTTCCAAACGGGCAATTATTTTACGATAATTAATTATTATTTTATTTTTTTAAACATATATTTGTTATTAACTTCGTTGTGCTCTTGAACCTTCACTGAACTTGGAAACATATTTTTCTTGATATGTGTTTACTTTGTTTTTATTATTTCACATTTATTTTTTAAATATCTTTCGTTTTTTGTCAACACATCGAAAGGGAAATTGCAACGAAGCGAAACACCGCGTGATTTCAAGCCGAAAACTTATCGATTATGATGTGTGCAACGGAATTGGAGAAGGTGCATGGTGGATGGTGGAAGGTGGGAAGAGGGTGGAGAGCCGGTTGGGTACCGTAAACTATGCAAAGGTCAACCGACATCGCCGTTAAATGGCGCGTTGTATTTTTTCCCATTAATTGCTTTTGATTGAATTAAGCGTAGACTTCGAGACTTCAGCATCAGCATCAACGTCAGCGTCAGCGTCAACGTCGACGCAACGTCGCAGTTGACTTTAAAAGAGACTGAGCTGGTTGCATGCACAGTCGCATGACGTCACAGAGGATTTATTTTTAGTACACAGGGCATCGATTTCCGTTTCTTATCAGTACGTGACGTGAACGCTGAGTACACAGAACAAATGCCAAAGCGGAGACAAGGGCACTGACTGAGGCTGAGCCACTGGGTGAGGCGACTGTTTATGACCACAGATCCACAACAGAATATGAAATACGAGCACCACACACCAAGTATACCTATTGCAGAAGCGTCGTGTCGACTACTGAACAACAGCAGCCGCACAACCAATCGTGGCTCCCAGTCGTTACCCTAATCTCCATACCCGCCCGACCCTTGGAATTGATAAAAAAAAAAAAAAAAAAAAAAAAGAGAATCACACTCACCAAGCCTATAGCAAAATATATATACACATGCACACATACACATAAGTGAGCATGTAGAAATTTTGGGGTCGGTTATCTGGTGCATACCAGAAGAAAGAGAGGGAGATAGAATGATATACTCAGCGCCAGCGGCGCGATAAGCTCAGGTAACATTATATGAGTGGTCAGGTAAACAAAGCTACTCGAGAGAATTTGGTGTTTCCCAAATTTGAAGTTTGTTGTATTATTTTTAAATGGTATTTAAAGCTTATTCTTTGTTGTACTCATAAAAAAACAAAGATTTAAAATTTATGATTCGGTACTTACCCCCAAATCTGGTTCACTATTGGTAGCTTCTCGTAGGCATTTTGTTGAGGATGATGATGATGATAGACCAGCAGTTTTTTTTGACGCCTTGTGTATATTTTGCAGACTGGTCCAGGTGTCCATGGGCTGATCTGTACAGGTAAGACCAGGAGATTGTATGCTATCGATGGCCTCAAAGCCCAGCGACTGACGGGATCGCGGCTTTCCAAAAACCTGAGCGCTCAGCTTGGATGGTGTTGATTGCTTATTTGATGATGTTGGGGGTTGTAAAGAGCGTCGTGGTTTACGTAATAAACAAGCGGGATGTGCAAATATATGTGGTTCGTCCTGCGACGGTGCAGTAGAGTGTAGTGAGATGTCGTCCATGGATGCCACAGCTGGCAGAATTGGTGGCTCATCCATTAAAAGATTCAAGACATCGTCACAAGATCGTGTGCCAGTAAGATTTGTTGCCGGGCTCTTTATCAAATTGAAGCTGGCCAATAAGTTTGGACGACGTAATGAACAGGACGCTGACGGGGATTTAGGATCGGGATCAGGCATGGCACGTACAGTCAAACGGTTATCTGGTACACCGACGATGCCCATTGGGCGTGCCAAAGACGGCACTAGAGGAGCAAGACCAACAACAGCTCCAGCTGGACCTCCATCGAAGTCCACAACCAAAATGCGATCCGATATATTGGTGCAGTCATTATTAAAACCGATTCCCGAATCCGAATTAGAAGTGGTTGTGGATATTTCACTATGATTGGATGGCTGTGGCGAATGTGCGGCAGCAGCTGCGCCTACTTCGTAGTCTGGCTGTTGGCTACGACTGGCTGGGGGTAGGATACGCATTGTGTACATACTGCGTATAAGATTAACTACATATTCCGAGTTATTAGGAAACTCTAAGCATAAATTGGAAATAGGATCTCTCGTGCATTGCAATCGGTATTCTTGAGCTCGAGTCAGATGCTGGCTATGATCAATCAGCTTCGTATCAATGACAAAGACATGGCAGCTGTGGGATATACTGATGTGACCACCGGTGGCATTTGATTTATCCTCCAACTCGTATTCTTCCTCGATTTGTGTATTGTGCACGGCGCTGGTAACCAAGCCGAAAAATCTGTTTTCACTTTCAGATGAAGAACTGACATAGTTAAGACGCGATGAGGCATAGGTGGCTAATGTACCACCACTAGCGTTTTGAAGACGTAAACAATCTGGTGTGATGCACATCAAAACAATGGTCGGCTGTCGTTTTTCTTGTCGCAGCTTTCGGATACAAGAGCGTACTGTTTGAAGTTTAGAACTATGTGAAATCTGCTTGGGCATTTCAATGGTACCCAAATAGCCCACAATTACCCGATATTCCAGTGCAGCACTACCAACAGCCCGAACCATAGCGCTAACATTTGCAACATCTGCGCACTTGCCAAGACTAGGCAATGGAGCATCCTCCAGAACTGGACGCAATGTCGATTGATCAGGCAGAACTGCTACCACTGGACATGGACCTGGAACTGCTTCGACCGTTTCTGTTGGCTTTTTTTGAGGCGAGTTACGAAGTCGATGCATTTTGCTTTTGTGGTGAAGAAAACGGGGCTTATTACGCACACCGGCACCCACGCTTGCGGCCAAGAGGTGACCACGGGCACTGCGTCCTATTAACAGAGTTGCATTAGCATTCTCTTCATCGGAACTATCCGAGTAATAGTTTTCTGCAATCTGCATGCGTATGCTTCCGAATGAATTTCCTATTAATTGTACTACAGTCTCGTGGGGCATCTTTGATACATTTAGGCCATTTACGGAGATGAGAAAGTCGCCAGCACGGAGTCCTGCTTGTTCGGCAGGCGAATTATTTATAATGCAAGATAAACGACATGGTTGCTGTCCTGATATGGTAAATCCAAAGCCATTATATCCGCGTCTTACCTCCACTGTTCGTGTTCCATAGTTTGGACGCTTTTTTCGACGACGCTGTTGCGGTTGCTGAGCTTGTTGGGGCTGATGTGAAGGCTGCTGCTGCTGTTGCGTTTGTTGTAACGAAGATGTGATTGTTGGAGACACTGTTGCTACTGCATTAGCCGCACTCATAATGGGCAATGGTGGATGGTGGTGATGCATGTTGTTCACTAAAAGCCGTTCATGTTTAAAAATGGTGAAAAACTACTGCTGGGATCAAACGCACCTTTTTCATTGATAGTCTGTGTTGTTGCCGCTTTCAGGAATGCGGTTTGTGCTCAATCACTAGCCTTAGTCTGACTCTTGTTTGGTATGCAACAACACAATACAATGTAACTTAACACCAATACCAATGCAACAACTGCAACTGTATACGCAACAATTAAAAGTATCTTGTTACTAGTTCTTTAAGCCATTGAAACATAAAAGTCTCCCGTACACAATTGTTACAATTGCAACTAACTGACTCAATAATAGTGATTGTATTTCAAATTATTTGTGCACCCAATAATATATTTAAACACGACTCAACAACATTTTATTCGCTGCGCAAGCGTAGCCAGATAAAGTACTCGAAAAAGTAAAAATATCGATAAAGTAAAATAACAGGGCTGCAACAAGCCTCTTGAAAACTGGGTACACAAGCAGCTGATATTATAATGGTAACCCTAATAACAATGTTGCCGTGAACTGGTCATCTCAATTTCAAAAAGTATTTATTATTTGAGGCCACATCTGGTTGTAATTAAATATATCATATTTTTTTTCGAAAAAATTACAATTTTCTTACAAATTATAATACAGTAACTTACTCACTTCATTAAATAAAGTGTCAGAAAGGAAGACCCACTAGGGCATTGTGTAAAAGCGTGCTTTGTTGCTGTTTTATTTTTTTTTTATTTACAAAACAAAAATAAAGAAATCATGGAACGAAGTTGGTTGAAATGGTGTCGGCTGTGTGCAAATGAGCACGCAGCCATTAATGTCCGCCATAAAGATGTTTACATGAAAATAATAAGTAAATGTTTTGATGTAGAGGTGAGTTGCAAAAATCGTAAATATGTATTCCTTTTTTAATTTATATCTAATTTAGATTGGATTTGAAGAACCCGAGTTGGGCAGCCTGATATGCGCTGATTGTTTTTCATTAGTAAGCAACCTTATACATTTTATGGACAACATCAATAAAGTTCAGCCGGTATTTGAACTACTTCGCCACACAGAACCCACTGAAGACATGGATGTTTTGTCTGTCCGTCATGTGTATGGACTATCCAATAAAAGAATTTGTAAATTAGAGCCGGAAGAATGTGAAGAAATGGAAGAGTCTAATGGTAGTGAAAAAGTTTTCACTGTGGAGGATGAATCATGGTTAGATCTTAGTAATACAGAAGAAGATATAATAGTTCCATTAACACCAGCGCCAATTAAGAGGAAGCGCGGACGTCCTAAGGGCTCTAAGAAAAAAAAAGTACCTGAAAGCCCAGAATCAATTGAGGAGTGTAACATAGTTGTTAGCCCAGTAAAACGCGTTATGCAACATACAAGTAATTCATCGCCCGACATTGAAAAAGAATCTTTTTATTTGAAAGAAGAAGAAGATGATGACAGCAACAATCAACTCGCTGGTAATGATTGGTTTGAAGATGAATATGTAAAAAATAATATAAAAACTTTGCAAAACCAAATTAAAAGAAAACGTGGCCGCCCAAGAAAAGTTGATCAAGCTATAAATATTAACAATTATACAAATACGAAATACTATGAATCTAAAAAACCCATTAAAATGGAGAGTTTATCGGACAGAGAAGATTACGTTGAACTGGATGAGAGATATTTTGAAAATGAAACTGCTTATATGACTCTTGAAAGGAAAGATCTAATAACATCAAATGAAAGTATATCAAAATGTAAAAATATGGCTTTAGCCCGACTACTGAAATCCCCATCTCCAGAATTCCTGGAACCTAATGATAATATCGAAATAAAACAACCTGTTTGTTGTCATATTTGCAATAAGGAACTATCATCAGAAAATAGTTTAAAAATACATATTGAGCGCATTCACAAGAAACAAAAACCCTTTGTTTGTGATATATGTGGAAAACGGATTCCAACAAGCACATGTCTTAAAGAGCACATGCTTGTTCATACCGAGGAACGTCCTTGTATTTGTTCAATATGTAATGCCGCTTTCAAAAACAAGAAGCGACTTAAAGTATGTTGATGATTAAAAACATATTTAATGTGGATACAACGATTTTCTGATTTTATTGATAGGTACATAAAGAAACTCACGGGGCCCCCAGCTTTGAGTGTAATATTTGCGGGAAAAAACTGCAAACACGAGCTATTTGGAACAAACATAAATACGTTCATTCGAGTGAACGCAGATTTAAATGCGATATTTGTGGTACCGCCACCAAAAATTCGACGGCATTAAAAGTTCATCTACTGAGTCACACAGGCTTCCGACCGTATGTATGTAAATATTGTAATAAGGCTTTCGCAAGTGGTGCGAATTGCAGAGACCACAAGATGAAGCATCACCGAGAGGAGTTTGATCAGGATGAAGACAAGTCTTCGCGCGTTAAGTCGGTACCCACATTGGATGAACTACGAGCCTTGTAAGCAATATTGATCTTTTAAAATTTGTGCAGAATATTAATAAATATTCTTTTTCATTTTTGTAGAGCTGAAAAAATGGAAAAATGTGCAAAATTTCGCAGGCCTAAATTAGTTAATAAATTTTAATTACCATTAATTAATTAAAGTGAAATAAAATACTCGATATAAGTAAAATCCAAATATACCAAAATACATTTATTTTCCGAAAATGCGGTCACATTGTTTAAATGCTTAAATATGGGGGAAATTAACTTTGTGTAATTTGCATTTTGGCATTTTACCATGGCTGAGAAAAATGTAGAACCAAATAATGAAAGCCACTGGATAAATTGGTGTCGTCTATGTGCCAAGGATGATATGCGTGGAAACGTGAAAGTGTACACAAACGAAAATGAGAATGATTGGAACAGCGTTTTGGTGATGGCAATTCGAAAATATTTCGATGTTCATGTAGGAAATGTATTATAACCAAATGGATAGTTATATTAATAACTTTTAATTATAGATGCAATTGGAAGATGACTTAAGTGGTGTCCTTTGCAAAGAGTGTTATACACTTATTAGCGAATTAATTGATTTCGCGGAGCACGTCAACAAAGTGCAAGCAATTTTTGAAGTACTACGACGTTCTGAGCCACATAAACAGATTGATGTGGAATCGTTGCGAAAACAATATGGCCTTCAAGAGGGGAACTGGTCACATATAATAAAGCCAGTTCCCGATGTGGATAACAGTACCTTCAGAAAAATTGAGCCACGTGAAGAAATCACAGCAGAGAACAGTAGACTGTCAATGCAGGAGTTTGTGGATCTAAGCGGTAGCTTGGAGGATGAAAACCTTAGGCGTCCTACAATATATGATGGAAAAGAAAACAACTACTTACCAATTGAAGAAATTATAGTTGCTGGTTGGAACACAGAAGATGATACCCAGGAAAAATTGCCCACAAAAACTTCAATTGTAAAAAGAACTCGAAAGCTGAAAAAAACAAACACAACTTACAGATTGAAAACACTAGTAAGAAAGAAAAAGTTTAAAGGCAATAAACCCACAGAAGTCGCCAACAAGGAGAATGATAAAGACAAGAAATTTAGCTTAGAAGAATTAAATGAAGATAAAAGTAGTTGTTGTTCCAGTCAAAATGAGGCTTTTAGGCTTCTGCCTCAAATGTCCACTCCAATAGCGACTATTGCCAAAACAAAGGAACACTTTAACTGCAAATCAGTTACTGATCAGGAAGATTTCGCAACAGAAAATAGTTCAACTATTTCTCTTAAACGAAAGAGAATGGAATGCAACTGGTGTGGAAAAATGTATCATAATCCTGCTTCATACCAAAAGCACTTACGAGTGGGCTGTCGAAAAATAGAGCAACGACCGAAAATGGACAAAAACACATTTTGCGATCTCTGTAACAAAACTCTATCATCTGCAACAGCACTGAGGTTGCACAAAGAGTGTATGCACGAGAATGCCAAACCTTTCGTCTGCGACTACTGTGGGAAACAGTTGAAAACCTTGACAGCTCTTAAAGAGCACAAGTTGGTTCACACAGAGGATCGTCCGTTTTGTTGTGCGATTTGCAATGCTGGCTTTAAAAATAGAGCACGATTAAAAGTGCACTACCAAATACATGAGGAGCCAAAGTTCACTTGTAATATTTGTGGCAAGAAGCTACAAACACGTCGAACGTGGAGTATGCATAAATTGGTGCACAGTGAAGAGCGAAAATTTAAATGTGATGTTTGTAATGCCCTTTTTAAGCGTTCAAAGACACTGAAGCAACATCTGCTAAGTCACACCGGACTGCGTCCGTATGTTTGCAATTTTTGTGGACAAACATTTGCATGCAATGCAAATTGTCGTGCACACAAACTTAAAAAACATTCAATGGAGCTTAAAAAAGAAGAGGATAAGGGCTACAGTTCGCGTTTAAATGTACCAACGTTGGATGAGCTGCGCGTCATGTAAGTTTATCTTATTTCCAGAGGACTTTTAAATTATACTATCCTTTTTATAGGTCCCAAAAAATGAAGTCTGAATCGTCAAAATAGTAATTTTAATTCATGAATAAACCTGAAAAATTGTTAAACATTACAGTTTATAATATAAATAAAACAGTAACTGCGATAAGTAAATGATAATAAATATATTTTGTGTATTTTTAATTCAGTGCAAAGTCAACACTATTTGGATTTGTTCTGAGTATTTTAAAAATTATCGCTATTGCATTTCGATAAAAGAAACGGGCTTGGAATCAAACTTGATAAACTGTACGAAGTGGTATCGATACTATTCTTGAGCTATCGATTCTTGAGCAATCACAACAAAACAGATTGTTTATTTAATTTGTTCCTTATTATTTTAGGTTCTTTTAATTGAAATAGTAATAAATAAACTTACTTAAGACACGAAAATGACCACCACCGAATCATCTAATTGGCACCACTGGTGCCGATTGTGTGCTAAAGAACATCCTGACAATTTAAACGTGTACTTTAGAGACGGTGATCAGACCTGGACAAGCGTGCTAGCTGTTGCTATTGGTAAATACTTCTGGGTGAATGTATGCTGCTATTTATATTATGAAAATTTCATCAACTAATTGTGTTACAACTTCCAGATAAAGATGGAGGATGAAATTAGTAATGCGCTGTGCAAAGAATGTTACACTTTAGTGGAAGATCTTATTGAGTTTTCTGATCGAGTTAGCCGCGTACAAATGTTATTTGCTAAATTGCAGCAGACTAGCCCTCATAAAGTCTTAAACTGTGATGAATTACGGAAGGATTTTGGGTTGCTAGTAGAAGATTGGAAGCACGTAACACAAAGAAATGCAGCTTTAAAAACAACAGCTGAAGAGACAGTTATGGAAGAGCATAATACAGATTATATAATTGATGAAGTTACTGAGTCGTATGACGAAGATACGGAAATAATAGCTGAGATTGCAGCAGATGATTTAATAGATAACGATGAAAGTACAATTGAAACGTGCGATATTTCGAATAACATTACAAATGAGACGTTTGACGAGAACGAGGAGTCAACAGACACCAAAAGTATCAAGGCCGTTATATCAAGTGACGATCCAGAATCCATGGAAAGTTTGAAAAACAGTTTTGATCACGATATTAATGATGATACCACAATTAACAAAAATAGTGATAATGAAGATGTTAAAGTTAGCCATGAGATGAATCAATTCCTTGAGGCAGAAAACAACAATGCGGAAATAACAATTAGCCAATACAAATGTTCGTCCTGTAATAAAAGCTATAAAAAGCCCATGGCATACAAACGACACATGCTTGAAATGCATGACATAGTGCCAACAGATATTCCCAATCTCGAATGTAAACGCTGCCATACGCTTTTCGCAACTGAAAATCAACTCACTGCCCATTACCGTACTCACATGCCCGCCAAAGACAAGGCAGACAATGGTTGTAGTCTATGCCCAAAACTTTTCACGACTCCTGGAGCTTTGAAGCGCCACATAATGTGCGTACATGAAAAAATAAAACCTTATATATGTGATAGCTGTGGAAAAGGAATGAATACCATAACAGCCCTAAACGAGCATAAACTCGTTCATGTAGATCTGTGTCCATTTGAGTGTTCGATTTGTCATCGACGGTTCAAAAACAAGGCCCGGCTGAAGGTAAGCCTTGACTATATATTTTTCTCAACATAATTTAATTGTCAATTAACATTCGCAGATACATTTCGATACGCACTCAAATAACAACTACGAATGTGAAATTTGTGGATTAAAGCTCAATACACGTCGCACCCTTAACATGCACCAATTGGTTCACACAGATGCCAAGCAGTTTAAATGTGATGTATGCGGCGCGGCTTTCAAGCGAGGAAAAACTTTAAAATCCCATCTTATACTTCATACGGGCATACGGCCGTACAAATGCAACTTCTGTGGGAAGGATTTTTCAAATGGTTCCAATTGCCGTATGCACAAGAGAAAAAAGCATCCCAAAGAACTGGCTGAGGAGGAGTCACGTGGAGTAATCCGATCTACATTGCTGCCAATGATCACAGAACTGACTGAAGCGTACGTTTTCCTTTTCATAAAAACTTTTGGAAATTCTCTTAAATTTCTAATTGAACAGATCTAAACGTGTAAAAAAGGTTGCAAAACCTGGAACAAACTCTACACGCTTAAGGGTAAAGGAGGAAACTACAAAAGCCACAGCCATCCACTCAGCAGACGACGAAGTGGAGTTGGCCGTCGAGGATGAAGTTAACTACGAAATTGTTGAAGAATGCTCATAAGGAATACAGTTGTTGTAATAAAAATCAATTTTACATTTCCATATATACAATAGTTTTATTCACAAATTCAGCTGAAATGCTTAATAAGAAAATAGAAAAATTTTCTAGACAGTTGTATACATCCTAAATGCTTGATAGGCAGCCGAAAATGCATGGACATATTTTTAAAAAATAAAATAAAAAAACAACTATAAACCGAAACAAATAAATCACAAGTTAATTAATAAAAAAAATGTTTAAAAAACAATAAATAACAAGAATTTTGTATTGTTATAACAAAAAAGATATGGAAACACTTATGGTCAGCCCCATAATACACACAAGTATATCAATAATAGCTCAGATTTTGGCGATATCTTGAGTAATCAGATTTGCAACACTTTGGAATGTAGAGAACAGCACAGGAAAACTATTTTAAAATCTGGACCTATACGTCGCACGATATTTCTATATAGAACGATTAGCCCATCAAAGAGTTGGAGCTAACAATCCTGAGCATATATATATAACGACGTTAAGGATTATCTAAGCAAAAATCACATATTGAAATATATAAATCAATAAAATTAAAATTGTCATACAGCTAGAAATTACACTTAGGTTTGGGTATTACACTTAGAACTTATAGATAGGCAAATTGAGCATATTGTACATTAACAATTTACAAATTTTACTAAGACATACAGAGACATACGAAGTTACGCCTTCTTTGAGGGCTTACCTAGGTACTGAGTTACCCAGGAGAGCCAGCAAAAGCGCAACGCTAATTATGGCCACGGAACGACGCTGTGTTTCAGCGCCACACGCAAGGTTGTCGCGAGGGTACTTGTTGAGTGGATCGGGCTCCTCACTTGGACGACATTGTTTGCCCTCGGAAGCAAAATAAGCACCGCAGAGCTCATGGCATGGTGGGCATATGATTGCACCTTTATGCAACCAACCATTAGCTGCGATGCGAATCGATAGCTTCTGATTAGGGAAGGAACATTTATAGCTGTAGTTGCCCACTAATATGTGTAAACGTCCGTCATAGCAATTATATTTGTAGCAGCCGCTGCCCCAATGTTGCCATTCGCGTGTTTGGTGACAAGATCGCTCCTCCCACATTGACTCGCTATGGTCAAAGCATTTGGAGCCTTCACCATAACTTTCTAGTGCAAAATTCTTTTCGGGCTCTAAAAAGGAATCATTTAATTATACATAAATAATCGCTAGCAGATTCTACTTTCAATTACTCACTTGGATTATTTTCCACGAAGCGACAGTGTGAGCCGCGCACAATGATGTTCTTGCTGCGCCACGTGAACTCTTGGATGTAGGGACAGTGGTCGGCAAGTGAAACAGAGCCACCGTAGTAACCTTCCTCCCCAGTTTTCACATTGTTCAAGCTGTCGAAATTCTGGTAAGCCTTGGGTAGTTCGTACTCGTGCCTAATGAGATTACAAAGCGCTACGGAGTTTCGATCATCGGTGCATTCTGTTTGAAGTGGGTCCTGTTTGACTTTAGAGCAGAAAGGATGTATGGAACGACCTCTGTTTTAAAGGAAATATGACTATGTGATAAACATTTATGACAATTGAACATATATTTCTTACCTATCATGATTCATTTGTATCCAATCTTTGCAGCTACGCATGGCAAACATACATCCTAAGCCCCTACCCCAGGTAAGAGGTGTGGCCATTGAATAATTTGCTCGATACCAGCCCGAATCTTCCATTAATGCTAGGGTTATGCGAGAAAATACTGGTGACTGGGTGTGCGTCCCTGTCATAGCCTCATTCTCTAGTATTCGTTTCTCCCAGTGGGTTAAAGCTGTGCCTTCACCACCCTGATCTTCCAACTCGGCTCCCTCTAGAATATCACATTGAAAATGTGCACGTACTTCAGCCACAACTCGTGGTGTGACCATCATGTCCACCACTTTCTTAATATGACCACCCCGGACCAACCAATTGGTGCGCTCTACCTTACGTATGGTTTCATTGCTCCACTGATGGATTTGTAATCTACAAAAACTTCATTTAAAACTATGGCTTTAAATTAATCTATAAATAATTACTTTTCGTTTAAATAGGGTTTGCCAGTGTCTGGCTTTCGAGGAGTACGCGGTCGCCCTTCGTCATCTCTAAAGAACGCATACAAGCTAACCGAAAAGCCAAGCGCATGTAGAATCTCATGTTTTACCGTAGATATTAACGTTTGCAGTTCCTGGGGCTTAGTGCTAATGCTCTCTGGACATAGATTCGCATGACCCGCGATAGGACGATCCAGAAGAGCCTCCTGTTGACAATGAGCAGCATATGCTACGGTAAGACCCTTGAAGCACCTTTGCGTCTGTCTCGCCGACACATAGAATACAAAGTCTGCGTTTTCGATGCCATCACCAAGTTGGGTGTTTGGCTCAATCCGACAATTTTGTCCCGTGCTGTTGCAGACGCGACAAACCTTCAATAATAACAACATAAATAAATGAAAAGCACCGTGCGCAGTTTATGTTTGGCTTACATCCAAATGCTCGTTGGGCACCTGCACTTCGCCACACATCGTCGTAGCTTTGCAGTGATCAATGCAGTGGGTATGCCCGTTTTTCACATAAACCTGTGTACTGTCACATTTACTACAAAAATAAAAGAGGAAATTTTTATTTGTTTTTTAAATTTTAAATTTTAAAAAAATTACTCACCGATTTAGCCGGATGACACCCTTAGTCTCGCGTACCATCAGCGCCTGCTCCCAAAACTGCACAGCTTCTGGAAGGACTGTGTCCTGTTTAGGAATGTTTTTTATTAATTCAAAAAATAAATAAAAAATAAAATAAGTTACTTACATTTATTAGATTAAATTTTTCTTCCTCTAATCTGCAAAGGAAATAAGTACAAAGAATTAAATAAATTATTTTTAAAAATGTTCATGTTATGTTAATTAAAATTAATATTATTTTATACACTTCATTGAGTAGACAGGAATACAGGAATCAAAAAATTGCTGCTTATACTTGATTTTTCTTGGTAAATTTGTAAAAATGGTTTGATTTAATGAAGTTATTAAATTAATATGCTCCGTTTCGTCTATACCCTAGATTAATGTTGCTACGTAACAATTCCTGGAAGTGACCTTGTCTGTTGGCATTGGTAATGAACATCGTCGAAAGACTTTGGCCGCTGGCATTGTTTTTGCTGCGTAGCTGAAATGTTCAATCACAGAAAGCTGATGGCGTAATCGGACCTAACCATAATCAGAGTGCTGCCAGTGGTGTTAATTTGAGCAAATTGAATGCCACGCAATAAGCGCAACTTTGGTTCAAGTGTTACCCAACGCCCCGGCGGGGTACTTAGCCAAATATCCAAATATCTAACGGTAAATCGTTGTTTTTTAACTTAACTTGACATTCGGCCAAGATGAATGATCGCAAGCAGCTTGCCGGCTACGAATTGACTTGGCTGCTTGGTGAGTTGTCATTAAAGCCCAATTATTGGCTATCTTTCGATTTGAAGGCTCAAAGCTTTTGCAGCTGCCAAAGCCGAGGCTTACCTGTAAACGGATTCATCGTAGACAAGGAGAATGCGAAGTGGTTGATCGGCGATAACGCTGCGCCGGCGAACGCTATGCACCGCTGACTTTGTATTATCATCATCATCATCGCCATCGTTATATTCATCGGCCAGCTGGATGCGCACCCCGTGCACAACCTAAAAAAGCAACATGAAAAGAAAAGAAGAAGAAATTTATAAAAATTGTACTTTTTGGGGGGATTTGTGGGTTTAATGAAAGCGAAAATGTTGCCGGCAATTAGATGACGACATGCCACACACAAAGGCCACACAATGGCACCTGTAATTGGCTCTTGCAAATTGCACTGAAATTAATTTTAAATTGCCCGCCAAAATGTCGAACGATTGAGACATCGAAATGTCAATGATTTGTGGGGCAGTTTTGGTAATTTTTGTATTTACTTTTTTCTATTTTCTGTTAATTTTTATTTTATCCGATTGTTGCTTATATTGGCCATTGCGCAATCTATTTCGCAATTGATGTACATAAATTAGACCCTTTTGAATACACGACACTCTTTGGACTCCCAGCTTATCCATTATAATTTATGGATCTCTTCGCACAAAAGGCTTACGATTATTTATTCAAATTTCCTGCGAGCATCTGAAAGATGCGCTCCGTTGATGCTACAAATAGCGTTTATCCATCTTCATCTTTACATATGAGACGCTGATTTAATGCTTGCTCTGCCCCTGAAGCTCACTCGCTTTCTGCTCAAGAAAATCGAAAGTGCGAGCAAGTCTTTTGCATATTCAAATGTAACTTAAGGCCAATCTAGAATAATAAAGACCCAGACAGAAAACAAGAAAAAAGAAAAACAAAAAATTCATGGCCAAAGAAAGAGGACAAATGAGGACAGCGCGTTTATACGACGGGTCGATACCCTTAAAAAAAAAAAAAGAAACACATTAAACTGTGCGATGATATGGAAATTAGCTTATTTGTTTATTTAGTGATTATTATGAAATTTTGACGAGATTAATATCAGCCATAAATTAACGTTTGTCGAATCAAAATTATAATAGAGTTTTGAAAATTGTTTTTTTTTTTTTGTAGGGCGTTGCGAGATGAGAAAAAATAAAAACTGGATTTAGATACCAAATTACCTCACGAACATGGATAAATCGATTCAGTAATGGATTTTTATGAAGAATTTAAAAAATAATAATAGTGGAAAAAAATAATAATTCACAATTTTTATTAAATATAGTAAGTGGGAAATGTGAAGAATAATAAATAAAATAATTAAGCCTGAGATCAATTAGGTAATGGATTTTTATGAAGAATTTATTAAATAACAATAATAAAAGGAAAATAATGTTTAAAATGCATTTCACAATTTTTATTAAATTTAGTGAGTAGGAAACGTGAAGAATAATAAATAAAATAATTAAACCTCAGATCGTGGGAATAAAGAAAAACTCTTAAGGTTCTTTAATGGCCATTTTGAAGGCACCTGAGCAATGGCAGTCGTTATAAAACTGCAAGTTATGTTCAAGTACGGCGTCAACTTCAACAATAGCGTCAATTTATCTTCATTTGTCTATTTAGTTAGAATAGAACAACGATCGTTAAGGAGGAACAAAAGAGCACGGCATTGAAAGCGTTGTTTATACGGCTTATATCAGTGGAGTACGCTTGCAATTACGGCTTTGTCGGGGGCTTTACACATTGCGGGGTAATTCGAAAATAGCATTAATTTAAATGCCCTCTAAGGTAATACGATCATTTTGAAAACCATTAAGATAACAAAGGCAATGATTGGAGTACAAAAGTGTGCGATTAATTCGTGACGATGCTCAATGATGATCAGCGTTAAACATGGCTCCGCTTCAGCTCCATCGATTCCAACTATTGACACAGTCATTGCCCTGCCCCTCTGATTTGGTTTCAAACGTGAGATGCTCACAACAATCCGATTTGTAAAACCGCAAATATTACAATCCGTTCGCTAGCCATTCACCAGGTGAAAGATGAGCCGCAGCACCTGACGTACAATGCCACAACTCACAAAATAGACAGCGCCGAAGACGTAGACAAACGGAAAGGCCGGGACAGAGGAAGCAACATGCGGCAGGTTTTTCTTAGACACCAATGTCGGCACCGGCCGGCGCTTGCAGGTATCTTTCAACAGGTTGTGCCGGGCCTGGCCTGTTCCAATGTTGCAACAATGCAGAGTCAAGAGACGTTACAACTCATCAAAGCCACTGGAATCGCTGAGATTCACTATCAGCCGAGCTACTGCCATATTAGGTATTGGCCTATTGCCACGGAGTCACAACTAAAAATAATAGAATTATTAATCATCAATGTTGCCACATTATGTGCATAGATCCCGTTAAAAGATATTATTTAATGGGGAGGAACTTCAATTCACAACTTAAGTTATCCAAGAAGATGAAGTGATTGACATGTAACTTGGCTTAGTTTGGAATAAAGATGAAATAACTGTTTTCTTTACATAAATAACTAAATATGTAAATTTAATACAGCCAAACAAGTCATCAAATTTTTGATAAATCTTTGAATTTAATTTCTCGTGCTTTTGAATACAATAAAAAATTAAAATTCAATATTCTTAGAGTTACTTTAAGTCCAAAATAAATGTGAATCGTAACATCAAGTGAAAAATCTGGTTTTCAAAATTCCAACGCACTGGAAAGTGTTTTAAATTCCAGATTATAATTCAAACAATCTGTTTTAAAGGTAACAATTGATTTATTTTTTTTTTTGTGACTAATACATAATACCTAATAAAGTATTATTCACCCAGCTTAAGTTTCATAAAGCTTAATTTCACTTTAACATATTTAAACAAACAAAACCAAATGGAATTTATTTTATAAAACAACAGATGATCGAGAATTTATGGCAAAAACAAATGTTACACACACATATTTTGAGTTAAAAAATAAACATATGTTTAAAGAATTATTTTTTAATTATTTCTTATACCCTTCTTCGAATTTCAATTAAAGAGAGTACAAAAAAAAAAAATCATTATATTTTCTTTTTTTATTTACCCATGCATTCACTCATGTCAGAATCATTTGCCATAAAGTTTTCAGACCTCGGTTTTCCCTCCAGAGTCAACGTTGCTAAAGTTTTGAGCTGATTTGTAAACTGTAAACTGCAATAAATATTTAAACAGTCTGCCAGACAAATTGGATATCCGCAATGACCTTTCACTTGTTCAACTTATTTACAGAGCAGGCAGCAAAATTACTTTTTAATGAATGTATTCCAGCCATCAACAACTCATTTTTTTTTTTTTTTTCATTTTAATTGAACAATTTTTATTTAACCTTTATTTTTGAATCTGGCGTAAAATTTTTATAAAAGTGCAAATTGCATAAATCTTATTCATGAAATATGTGTTCATAAATAAGTTCTTAAATATTTATACATTTTTTTTAAGTAGCCCCAAATAATAAAAAATAAAATCGATTTTCCAGTACACAGTAATTAAGTGGAAACCAGTAGATAATTTGACCTTATAATAAGGATGGAAAATTAACTCATGCGTTAAATTATTTAACGTTTCATATTTAACTGACATTTTGAAATGGATTGTGATATATTTTGAATTATAAATGAGTT
This sequence comes from Zaprionus lineosus, assembly GCA_035044505.1. Taxonomy (NCBI): domain Eukaryota; kingdom Metazoa; phylum Arthropoda; class Insecta; order Diptera; family Drosophilidae; genus Zaprionus; species Zaprionus lineosus. Next base: position 2,320,698 of record JAWNNX010000591.1, on the reverse strand, counting down.
AACATTGGAGAATAAAACAAGTACTTTTACAGAAATATTAAGGTGATTCCGTAGAGTGTGAGAAGTTCCCACTCAGACTCACTTTTTCCTATAATTTTTGTTCTCCTACAAATAAGGCTTGTGAGTGAATGAAAATTGAATAATTTAATTAAACATTCGTGTTAGTTTAACAACTAAAAGTGCGACACGGTGGAAAAAGATTTGGCCAATTTGTAGGAGTATCCCATCATGGCTAATTCAAATAGACAAATTGAAAACCGGTAACTAGATGAAATAAATGTAATCTTTAAGTTTCCTATAAAGTTATACAAATATTATGATGCCTGAGAAATTGGTTGGTGTCTTGGGTAAGTATTTATAGTGAAATTATTATATTTAAGTTTGCTTCAATAAATAATTGTTTCCCTAAAATTAATGTAAAACAATTTAAGCTGAATTTAAAGTATAAAATATATTTAAAAATATAAGTATGTTATTAATAAGCATAGATATATTCAGAATCAGCTTAAATAAATAAGCAATTTGAACAGCAGCTTAACCCCTTCCGATTTTACAATGTATTTAATGTATTTATTCATGTTTGTTAAATTTTTTAATTAAAATACTTTGTTAAGAAACTATTTAAAGAAAAAAATTTTTTATTGCTAATTTGATAATTACCTTTCTATACAAACAGATTTTGACTGAACTTTGGCTAACGATAATTCCAAAAATATAAAATTTCTTGTACTCATGCCTATATTTGACTCTGTATGGCAGTGGTAATAACTTAATAGGATATACCTACTAATGCATTAAATATATCACAATAATCATTACCTACTGATAATCCCAAAAAAACAGACTTGATTGTATGATTGCTAATTTGTACGATCTTAATATCTATATTATACACACCTAGTCATGCGTTAAATGTTGTTATGGGACTATAAAGTCAATCAATAAAAAACCCTAAAAAGTTTCAGTTCAATTGCAACGCTGAAATGAAGAGCACAATTTTGACAGTAGCTTTTATTATCATTCAACTGAAGCTAGTAGGTAACTTTTTTTTTAAAAGTTTTTAATAAATAATTTAACTAAAATTCTTTACATAATTAATTTAAAAATAGATCCACTGCGCCTACAAATTCAACAGCTTGAACTGCAATATTTTACTAGTCGGTGTCGTTGAAAAATGTGCAATAAAGGCCTTAGACCGCACACACAACTCGATAAACATAAGGATTCAATTGAAGAAAACTTTTTCAGAAGTACGCAAATCAATAAATAATTTATATAAAAATTTAATAACAATATACTAATAATTATATTTTATTTAGATAAAGATTCATTTTAAGATCTTAAAGCGCGAACGTGGAGGCTGGCATCCGTTTTTGTATGATATGAAAGTAGATATCTGTGATTTTTTTAAAAATCGTCGTAAGTATGTTATTCCCAGGATAATATACAGTTATATAAAGGATTTCACAAATTTTAACCATACGTGTCCCTATATGGTAAGCCTTTTATAATTACTTTAATTTTATAATACATAATTTTTGATCGTTTCATTTTCAAGATTAATGAAGTCATTCTTTTGGATAATTGGCTTTTGGATGAGTCAAGCATTATTTCAAAATTTCCCGTTGAACGCGGAGAATATGGCTTACAATCATCCTGGTACTTCGAGAAAAAATTGGCTGGTCATGTCAATGGCTCTGTCCTTTACTTTTGAGTGATTTTTAATAATATTTATTGTAACTACAAATTCACTACAAAAATAAAATGTTATTCAAACATTAACAAAAATACTCTCATAAATTTGAATACTTTTAGTATGTATCCATATACTTTTTTGGAAAAAGAGGGGAAAATCAGAGATTTGGCAATTCATTTCCCAATTTGGAACCATTTCAGTATTTCATTCGACAAAGTATTTTAAATTTTAAAAGCTTTTATTAAATTTAATATATTTTATATCAATAAAAACTTATGTAAAACACAGTCACTAATATAGGCTTAACCCTTAAAATTATAGATCAAAGTTGATATCCACTTGAATGAATAAAACTCAAATTAAAAATAAATTACCTGCTGATTTTTTTTCATTGATTATATGTATTTATTCATGCATTTAACGAGCAAATATATTCTTTTAAATTCTGCACAAGAATTGTAAACAGTTTGAAAGCTTCCTCCAACTCGTACAAATGTGGTTAACAGGTGTTAAAATAGTTATTATAGTTTTGGTACTGCTGACCGGGAACATAGTGAGTCAAATCTGACTATTATTGTCCATACCTTTAACTAAATATTACAAATTCAAGGTCTTCAGCAGTTTAAAATTTCAAAGCCTAAAATGCCTCAGTATGCAGCCTGATTTAGTATCTGTAGAGGAGTGTCACATTAAAGCGGTTAATCGTTCATCTAACTCCATAAATGTTAAAATGAATATTAAAAAAACTTTATCAAAGGTAAGTTAGATAATAACTTCAAGAACAACAAAAATGATCTAAACAAATTACTTTATTTAGGTTTTTATCCACATAGTGCTCTTAAAACGCGAACGAGGAGGTTGGCATCCATTTCTTTACAACTTGAAGTTTAATGTCTGTGACTTCTTTCTTTCGCCTGGAAAGTATCCAATTCCCAGACTAATGTATGGCTTCTTGAAAAGTTATACCAATGTTAATCACACGTGTCCTTTTCTAGTAAGTTTAAAATTTGCTTAAAACATTTAGTTTCTAATGTTTTTTCTTAAAGGCTGATAGTGACTTGGTTCTGTCCAATTATCATATAGATGAAAATCGCTTAATTTCAATGTTTCCTATCGAACAAGGTGAATATGCATTTCATACAATTTGGTACACAAAAAATGTGTTGTTGGTATACTTGAACGTATCTGGTATCTACAACTGATTTAGTTTTGGTTTAAAATTCAAAAAACAAGGAAAGAAAATAAAGACTATTTTTTTTTTACCATTTGGAAGTAATTTTCCGCTTGAATAGTTTAAATGTATGGTGTGTAAACAACATAAATTTAAAAAAAATCAACAAACAATTTTATATCTATAAATAAAAAAAAAGGAGTAGTTATCCATCAACCAGTGTAAATTGTGTAATTTAAACCACTTTGAATTTAAATGCGACAATTTATTTTTGATTGCTTGTTTTTTATGTATATCGATTGTTGCTCCTCGATAAATTGTTCCTTTCGACTTGCTAAAATTTCGAGTACCAAGTACCTACTCACTTGCCATGCAAAGATAAACACAGATAAAAAGATATGATCTGATTATGGAACTGGAGAGCGACCTCCACACTTTCTAAACACAGATAAATGCTTATTCAACCTCCGATAAGACGTAATGCCCAACTGGCTGACATACCGACATACAAATTTAAGCATCTAACAAATTTGTAGGCCATATTCAAGCGTATCTAAGTTTGATAAGCTACTCACGTTTATGGCAATACAAATACAAAGAAAGAAAGAAAAAAAAAAGAAGAAAAGAAATAAGAAAACATAAATAAGTTTGAAGAAACCGTACCGCATGATACACTTGGCCGCCTTCATGTCTGCGCCTACTTGAAACACCTCCCGTATTTACTTTTTAGCCAAGCAGAAACACCCATAAATAGCAGACATGATCGAACGCACGCAAGCGCCGGGCGCCGGTCGCCCATCGTCACACCGCTGAGCCGACAGTTGCGCATGCTAATTTGAACAAGTGACTCGATCAGCAGACGAGCGTCATTGGCGCATTGAGGGCGGGAGGGGGCGAGGGCGTTGGCCAAAGTTACATTGGGTAATTATTTACGTGCGTCTTATAGTCAATCTGTCAATCGTTCATTAAGTCAAGCTTGGCGGCTTATTTTTTTTTCATCTATTTATCTGTTTCTCTACGTTTGTGGTGCACTTTTATGCTCTTCCGCAGTTTTTTTTAGTGCCGCCCCCCTTTGTCACCTGTACGTCGTATCAATCGAAGCTTTCAAGCTTGATTGCTTTTGAGTAAGTGACGGAGTGAATCATTGAGGTTGTAAGTTGTGCTTTCACTTTCAATTGTTTCTTCTCTCGCTCTAACATTGGACAAGATTTGTTGTTTTTGCGTTATACATGTTTCCTTTTTTTACGTGTTCACACATGATAATGCACATTCACACACACACACCAACATATACATACATATATATATATATATACATATGTATGTATTTCTTATTATGAAGCTTACGATTGACCAGCAGTCGTCTATTTTGCATGCCGCGATACTTTATGGCGTATCTTTTTGTGCTTCTCTCATGCTCAATTTATTTGTTACCTCACTGAGTGACCGCAATGCCGATGCCAATGGACGTGATACTTAATTAAACGTATTTTGTGTACTATACAAGAAAAAAAAAATTATATTTATTTATATTAAAAATGGCATTATTTGCCGCATCATACACTACGCAAAAATGACGTTTTATTCTACTAACAATCCTCACATAGAGATTTATCAATTGACGTTGTTAACTGGCGTAAATTGAATAATGTCAGTTGGCGGCTGATTGGTTGGATTATTGAGTTGCATTTGTATAGCTGAGCACGTAGCAAGTAACACGCTGTGAAGTGTTGAACGAACTGCAACTTGCTACTTCGCAATGTATCTGTTCTCTGTCAATAACTCAGATCAACAATAAATGCATTAGATCATTTCTTAAAAGGCTTTAACTTTGACTTTAATCAAATCAAATGATATATCAAATAGTTAGCCATCCTTTAACTAAGATTTCTACTACTTTAATGAGTCAGCTTTAAGCATAACAGAAAGCCAATTGAAATACAATGAATACCACATTCGGAATGCAGGGGTTGGTAAGGGGTATTACTTGTCATAGAAAACAGGCAAAAGATAAACTTAATACCATTTACAGTTAATATGATTTGTTACTTTCAAATTGAATGTTTGTCAAGCCCTGCGAACGCATCTCCTAGACAACGTTTTAACCAGGAGCTTAATATGCAACCTAATAAATTGTTGGCCAAGTACCCATTGAAAGACAACGTCTGTGCTTGGTAAAGGTAAAGGCTTTGAACAAGGGTCTGACTTATAAGAATTCATCAGGTTGGAAAATCAAATTTGACCCACTTTTTTTTAAAAGACCCAAAGACGGGTAACAAGTGTCATTAAAGAGTCAAACAACTCATTGGGGAATCCCTTGACAGGTGAAGGTCGGCCAGTTTCGGAGGAGCAGCTACTACAGCATCTGCCATTTGGCAACTTACATTGTGTTATGCATATGAATATTCATAAGCATCACCATAAACAGACATCCACGGATATCCAATATCATAAACAACGCCAGAAGCGTGTCTCAAAATTAGCCTCGAGCTGATTTTCTATGAACTCGTTTCACCAGATTACCGCCAGATAACTTAAGCAATTCCATCTCATTTCTTGCATCCAGTTTTAAGTGCGCCGGACCACAGACTATTTACATAATATTTTTACAACGTCCTCAAAGTGGTTCTCTCTATTGGTTTAAGTACATCACACATTGAACTTAATTAAAAACGGGAACACATGTTAATAATATTAAATCCTCTTTTTAAAAGAGCCGAACGCCTGGTACCCTACACCAAGTGGAATTTATATGTTGATTATTTTACTATAATAATTTACTATTATATTATTTATTATTATATTTTATTATATTATATTATATTATTTATATATTATGTTTAATTTTATTTTTTTAATATAAATATTATTTTTTATATATTTATTATATTATATTTATTTACTTTTTGGTACCCTGCACCAAGTTGAATTTATATGTTGATTATTTTACAATAATAATTTACTATTATATTATTTATTATTGTATTATATTATATTATTTATTATTATATTATATTATATTATTTATATATTATGTTTAATTTTATTTTTTTATTATAAATATTATTTTTTATATATTTATTATATTATAAATATTATTTTTTATATATTTATTATATTATATTTATTTACTTTTTTTTTTAATTTAAAAATATTTATTTATTTATTTATTTTTTTTTTTTAATAAAAATGTTATATTTATTTATTTATATTTTTTTACTAAATACCCATACTAAAAATCATTCATATCTCCATTTAACTTTCTGCAAATATTTAATAAATTATTAAACTTCTTTGTAGTTCCTTTTTTTTACACAAAATTAGAGCATTTCAATTAAATCAAAACGTTGAAATTCCTTCTTTAATTGATGTTTAGTTTAATTAAAAAATATCTTGCTTTTAAGATATAAATTCACTTTATTAACTGCGTTCTTCCTGCTGTCAACTGTTGCTCCTTCTTCCAACTGGAAAGCAATCCAATGATCTGCACTCAAATTGAATATAAATTAATCAGGCTTTACCCTAAAGAATACTTCATTTAAAAATATGTACATTTTTATTTTTTTTATAAGCTCGAATCATTTTTTTTTAATAATATCCACCCTATACATTTTTTTTTTAATGGAACTGAGCATTTAAGAATGTTGCAATTATAATAAAAAATAATAAAACGCAAAGCCAGTAGATTTATATGGAAATTTGCTGCTTGCAGCCAATTACGGCGGCTTACGACTTCGGAAAATACAGTACAGCACAAATACACAAAGGTCTAGGCCAGGCCAAGAGAGACTGTCAGGCCAGAGCCAACAACCTGCTGCACATGCAACAGTGAAGCTTTTCAAGGAGCTTACCTGGCAACCGGCAACTGGTTCCTTTCAACTGCGATGTACATAAATAGAGAATTACCTCTTTGTAGTGCTGCTTTTTCATATAGTTTAATTGCCGTGTGGGCGGGCAGACAAGATGCGCCCTCGAATGGGGGGGGGACGGGAATACAAACGGTGGAAAATAATACCTTGGGGGCGAAGCTTTTAGTTTGTTGCGACAATTAAATCATGGCAGTAGCTACAAGTTTTTACTGTTAACTTTGCTTTAGTGCTTTGTTTAACGTGTTATTAAATTAAATTTGCTTTTTAATTTATGTGACTAAAAGTGATAAATAAATTTTTAATAAACAAGCGCAAAAATTTGACTGCTGAGAGAATTATTTATAGCAACGGCAGCCGCATTAAAGACAACCGTAAAGTACCCCCCAGATTATATACTAAATATAATTCGACGATTAATGAGTGTATGTATTTTTGGGATTATTTAAATTAATTAATTATATTATAATTCGTGTATTCAATTTCAAAAAATAAACTGATATATTAGCTTCAGCTATGCACATACATTGCTCTCACTGTGATCTTCATCTTTATTATTGTCGTCAGTATCATTGCATGCACCAGGAAACGTGACAAATGATTCAATTTGCTCCGTTCCTTCGCCTCAATTTATTTGTGTCTAATTAAAAATGAGAACTGGACGTTCAATGGACTGTGGGCAGTTGTGGTACGGAGAACGAGGGGTAAGTCCGACGTTCGCCACTTGCTCCATGACAGTGCCCGCATTCATTTAAATATTTACATACTTGCACAAATCCGGACAATCTCCACACAGGCCGGGATTGTGTCGCTCAGGCGGAAGACGGAAGACGGTGGAGGGAATCTACCGGAATGTTTTGCATTTTGAACAGTTCGAGTTACAAATAATTATACACGAATTAATCCCAACCTCGAAGGAAAAATAAAAAAACACAACACAACACAAAATTACAAGTAACAGTAATTATGGCAAAAGGGTCAACTAGTAGATACCCTGTACCTGGCCAACAAATCTGTCTGTATGTCTAAAAGATTCAATAAAGAGATTTAAAGTAGTTCAATTTTTTTATACTTTTTTTAATTACGAAATAAATCCATTTTTTTCTAAGCTCAAGGTTACATAAGAAGTATTTTTTTTATATACCCTTTCTAATTGTTGAAGAGCTGAGGGGTATGAACATCATGAGGTACAAATAGCGATTTTAATTATATTATATCACCTGCTTTTTATCGACTTTTTCTTCGAAGCAATAGAGATATTTATTTCTCCAGTCTCCGGGCTTTACCTGATCTCTGCCAATTATGTAAATTACCCGACGTTGAGCAATTGCAGGTGACCTTTTTATGATGGAGAGCCAATTAAATGACGTCGATTGCAGTTAGAACAACAAGAACGAGACGCCGTTGGACTTGGCCGTCAGCGATGTAACTGGCGGCCAGTGGCTGACATCAAAACCGGTGCACAGTTACCTCGCGCTCAAACGAATACATTATACCCAGGCGCGGATCTGGCCGTCCGCCCAGCACCTAAAGACGTTTGGCAATCGGATTCCGTTACAATCGCATGTGGTTGCACTGAATCTTAATGTGCATATGATTAGCAGGTGGGATTAGTCAATGCATTGCTTAAGAATTATGCGCAGCTGTGTAAGAGATCTAGTATAAGTACGGGTCTGACGCTTAGACGTTGTTTACTTAGACACATGACGTCAGAGATCACCCGTCAAGGGTATCAAGGGTTGATTACAATAAATTATTTTGCTAGCTAAGGAAACCCACCCAATGGAAAAAAATTACTTAGTTAAGTTGTCATTACTTCCATCCAATGGTCAGCTAAATTAAATGATCTACTAACTTCGCTTTTGTAGCAACTTTTTATTTATTGAAGTAATTGGTGTAAAATTCTACGAACTGATGAGAAGCTTTTGAAATGTAAAAAAAAAACTGTTAAGGGATGTTTTGCTTTCGGAAAGTTACTTCATTTAAGCTGTTACAGAGCTGAATACCTGACTACAGCTTACGCGGCGGGGATAAAAGTGCAGTTCCTGGAAATGGCAGCAATTATAAATTTCCAACAGAGTTACAACCAATTACAAGGAGGTTTTATTTCTGAAATTGACACTAGCAACAAAAGGTTCTGTGAGAGATCCTTGCTGTCTGACTGAACTCACCTCATGTGCCTTTGGATGCTGATGATTACAGTTGTGCGCACTGACCATAATCCAGGAGCAGAATAATACCATTAAAGTACTCAATTGAAACAATCGTTGCCTATACATGATGGAGGCGATTGGATAGGTGGGCGGACTGCAGGTCAGTTTCGTTTCTGAGGCAACTGCTCAGTGCCCCTCAGTGGTACCTTTTGCTTCGTCTCTAATTTTAGAACAAGGCTGTCTCACTTAGTGCGTGATTTGCATGATGTTGTTTTGGTTTATGTTACTACGATTATTGTCTTATTGTATTTTTAATACAGTTGCTACTGTTGTTTGATTAATTCACTTGAATCCTGCACACACATACAACATACGTACATAATCATAAATAAATTCTGTACGCATATAAACAATAACATTTACACATTTGTTTGTATCGTGTCTCGATAGTTTTTGCACGCTTTTTAGTGCCAAAATTGTTATACTTCTTTCTTTCTTACATTTTTTTCTTTAGTTGTTTTTTAATATTTCATATATTGTCAATTAACTCGCGCACCAAAACCGGCTGGGCAGCCCATGCTCCTTTCCCTGCCCCGCCTGCACACAAGCACAAAATTAAATACTAATATACATGCACTAACACATAGACACACATGCACAGTCGTACCCAGTTACAAAATTGGAATTGGGGTTTTCAGACTTGGGTGGGTGCGTCCGTGTCCGCGAATTTGGCCCATAAGCTAGCAACGCCAACATTTAAAAAGCCGCAGCGATTGCGGCTGTTGGTGTTCTCTGAATTTTGTTGCAACTTGTAGCGGCTGAACGACAACAAAGACGATAATTTAAATGTCAAATTCTCATGAACTTCATTGGCAATCAATGGTTTTGCTAGGGCGTTTGCCGTACGTTCAATAATTCAGTAACACTCTTACTTATTACATTGCTGGAAATCAAATCGTTTCACTGAGAAAAACTAAACATCAAAACACAAATCGCGGGTGTTAATGTTACCAAAATGAATTAACGCCTCGGTAGCGTCCTACTCGGTTGACGCTCACTTCCGAATTAAATGATTATGCGAGTGAGTAATGTTGTTGTGGTAAAAATCTGAGTATGGTAACACTTAATCGGTAAATCGAAATATATCGATTATTCCTTGAATTTACGATATTATTTAAAAACAATAAAATTGGACACATTGTTAATACTTATGCAAAGCAACTATATAGTTATCATAAAAATTTTGTTTTCTTGCATTGAAAAAATAAAAACAGCAACAAAAAAGTAAAAATTAAAAAAAAATGTGTTTCCGTTCTTCTTACTTTAAGTTTACTAAAACACTAAGTTGGGTAATTAAATCTTTTTTAAAAAACTACACAAATTAGGAAATTGTTAATCAATAATGTGTTTTTAAAGATTTTTTAATAAATATTTATTTATATGTCAAAAATTAAATTTATTTTTTCTTATATTACATTTTGTCTGCACCCATCATCCTACATTGTGTGCTCCTTTTGCTTGCTAGCTGCTAGCTGCTTTCGAAGCCGCGCTTGGGCCTCAACTGGCCAGTCCTTAAGCTTAATATTTCCACATGGCAGACAGTAGGTTTTTGTATAATAAAAACTACAAAGAACATCCCTACACACCACCTGTTCACAGTTTGCACATTTACCGCCAAGCACTATATAAAATTCTGGCTTAGATTGCCACCTCGGTGGTGGTGCCTGAAATGGGTCTCGCATTACAAAACTATCTTCACGAAATTTAACTCCGAGTGCAAAAGGTGGCTCTCGTCCGTAGTAGTGTACTAGCTCATACATATCACACGCTGAACAACGAAATTGAACTTTGGCGATTCTCTCATCAACCTCTATAGAAGTATCATCTTTAACTTCAACAGGCAACTGAAGACGTGCAATTTCATCAGCTTCATTATTAAAAAGTAATTCCTCGTCATTGTCCTCAATGCCAACGCTGCTGCTTGAAGATAGTAAATCTGCCATATTGGGCCTCTGCAATAAAAAGAACCAATTCGATATTTTGCTTGCCTTAAAAACAAAACATTTTAATTTACAACAATTCTAACACAATGGAATACATTAAATTTAAATCATTCATTGACAACGGCTTTGCGGTTTATGGTTTCCGGCCACCATTGTGGGCGATCCGCATAGCAGCGTTCGCCGTCTATTACCAGTTGTTGTTGACCACTAAGCACTGGTTCTACGCGCAATAAAGCTACACCATGATTGTGAGTATGGCCAAATATGCGTCCAACTTTTGCTCCCGCTACAGATTTTACAATAAACTGGTTCGAGGCAATTGGCGATGTAAAGCGAACGGGCATATAACGCTTGCGAATAACGCCCGAATGATGAACTCGTGCAGTTAGTTCCTGGCCTACGTAGCATCCCTTGTTGAAACTAACACCATTTAAATAATCTGCATTAGCCTCTAGAGGAAAACATTTGGCAGGTGGTAGCTCAACAGTTCCCTCACCAACACCCTGCTTATATCGTAGTAGTTTATAGTTGCTATTTTCTGTTGGGGCAACAGTTGAGATATCGTGATGACGCCATAAATTTTTTGTCAGAGAAGACGAGCTCATATCAGATGGAGCCAGTATGCGCGTACCCAACGTATTCAAACGTGGATCAGGTGCAATAAAAAGATCTGTGCTCTTACGAGCTTGCACATCATTATTTTCCTCATTAAACATTACCCAAGGTGTATACTCTTCATCTACACTATCAATATCAATACGTTTGCGCACACGATACATACGCAAGTGGCGACGAAAATCTGAGGAAGCTTCACGATCACATTCCAATAAAAATGTATCCGGATCGCTTGTACGATATATTATGGTGTCATAGAGTACGCGACCGCCTTTGTTCAAAAACAGTGCGAACATAGACGCAGGTCCGTTGAGCTCCTGCAGGCGTGACACATTATTCGTAACCAAGCCCTGAAGAAATGGAACGACCTCAGATCCATGAACACGAATCAATTCGCGTCTGCTTAGCTGCTCTAATGTACATGTAGTAGCATTAGATTTTGGTTGCATAGCGCCATGTAATCTTTTATTAAAGTTGCGCATGCAATCTCGTGCGCAACGAAGGAACTTGAAATTTTTACATACGTTCATACTGTGGAAAATAAGTGCGATAGATGCATCCATTAAATAAATGAAAGACTCACCTGAATTTAGGTAATGAGCAATTTTATAAATTTATTTATTACCCGAACTAAATTATATATTCGTTAGGTAAACAGCTGACTGAAATGACTGAGTGACTGAAATGACTGAGTGTGTATGACAGAGCGTCTTGCCTTTAAAAAGTTCATTGCTACGCATTCAAGTAACAGTGCCTACTGTTTACAGAAATTACAATAACATAACAGAATTCAAAACTTCAGGAAGTATAATTGCTAACAGACTTTTTATTAAAACATTTATGTGATTTCAAAAGGGAGAATTTTTAAAACACAAACATCTATTTTAAGTAATTACATAATTGCTAGTTTAGTTTTTTAGTTGTTGGCTTTTGGCGCAATTTTCTTTGCTAATGCATTCATTTTGTTGTTAGTCTTCTTTTTGGGTTTTTTATTAATTTTCTTACTGTCTACCTTGACGCCACGGTATTCAGATTTCTTTTTGTTAGCTGCGGGCTTAGATATGCTCGTGGGTTTTCCATTGGGATTACCTTGCTTCTTGTCTATACGTTTCATTGCGCCCTTTTTATTTAGTTTCTGTTTTGAATTCTTTTGGGAACCCGCTGCTGCAGCAGCAGAATCACGTGCCTGTTTGGCACCCAGTTTCTTTACAGAGTACCTTTCTACGTGGATAGGTCTATCGTCCAGTACTGTCTCATTTAATTCGAGAGCTAACCCTACAGCGTCTGGCTTTTGAAAGCAGACATATGCAACACCATTGCATCCCTTTTCACCACCATGCAGGCATCGTATGTAATCTATTTCTCCACAGCTTGAAAAGATTTCACGTAGCTTCTCTTCGTTGGCCGCTGCAATAAAGCACAATAATTATATTATAGAAATTTAAGGATATATATAAAATTCTTAATTACATACAGTATTTTAAATTGCCGACAAACACAGTGCGTTTTACATTTGCATCATTAGCTGATTGAACGCCAAATTCTGATTCCATATTGGTCTTCGATGCTGATTTTACACGCAAATGATTTCCTTTAAATTCGAATCCATTTAATGCTAACGCCTTTTTAGCAATTTCAACACTTTCTAGCACAACATACGCATTAAGGGAGCCAGCTGCCTTACGTTGTTTGTGCTTAAATAACTGTTTTCCACCTGCCGTTCGGAGACGTATAGTATTAGCAGTTCCGTAAGGCTGGAAAAGTTTAATTAACTGTACACGTTTAGTGTTTATTGGTAGATTACCAACAAATACGGTGGCTGCTTCAGCCGCTGGATCACGTTCCCTCTTAACGTTTTCTGTTGAATAAAACATTAGAATTTAAAATGATTTATATATGTATATATTTATATATATATATATATATATCTACCTGTGTCAGTGATTTTATTTTGTTTAACTTTTTTCGATTTTTTTGTGGATTCCTGTTTTTTAACAACTTTTTCCTTAGCAGCAGGTGCACTCTCTTGATTATTGCTACTTGCTTTGGTAGATTTTAGTTCGGACTTATCAGTACTAATATTAGTTTTATCAGCTAGTTTTCTCTCTTGTTTTTTTAACTTTTGAGCCTGCTTTTTGGCTTTCTTCTTTTCGATCTTAGCTTTATCAGCCACAGACAATATCTTCCCACTTTCCTTGACCTCATCTTTAACAGCTTTTGATGAAACGTTTGTACTTTTCTGTTTTTTTGATTTTGGCTTTTTAACTAACTTGCTTTTTTGAGTTATCCCTTTTAATTTTTCATTTGCTTTTAAGTCATCATTTGATTTTACAGAAGGCTTTTGCGTACTCATATTGATTTTTTATTCACTATAATGTAAACTTAATTCACGTGTCCCACACTTTCAGTGTTACAAAACGTACCAACATCTATTTTGGCTTTGGTTGTGTCTCATAATGCAATCGAAGCAAATCGATATTTGGCGAGTTGCTGATTCTTAAGATATTATATTTATATATTTCCCTTATATATAAATGAACCATTAAACTAGAACTAGAACAACAGTAACTTTAAGTTATTTCAAGTTGGTATAAATTTGATCAAAAAAGCAAGATAGTACACCAACACATCACTCATTTAAATTATCGAAATTACATCGGCTTAGGTATGATTTCTTTTAAGGGAACACCACTAAACAGTATTGAAGTGTCATCACTAATTTAAATGTTCTTGCTTTCTCAAGATTATTTGTTTATATAAAATGAAAATATATAAGCAAAAGCTCCGGGAGGTTTGGCTGCAAATGCCAGAATTTAGAGCTTGGCTTCGACGAGATCCTGAGGACTCCTACAGAGCTCGTTGTCGGTTTTGCAAATGTGGAGTAAATACTAAAATATGTGATTTGCGCGCTCATGCACTGACAAAAAAACACACAAAAAGAAATGCGGAACCCGAACCAAAAAAGAGTGATACAGTAAGGATAAATTATTAGTTTATAAGCATTTATTTAAATTTTATAATTATTTCAAATGAATATTATTACAGAGCACTGAGGAAGAGGAGTCGTATGTTGACACCAAAACTGGCTTCGGACACAAACCAACAGCTGTTAAACGAGCTAAAAGTAATACAGAAGTAAAAAATAACAGAAGCAGAACAGTAATTAAATCAGAAAACGGAAGTAACAATGGTCCAGACTATGAAGCCATTATTGAAAGCCTTGCGTTGTATGAGCCAGAACAGGCTCTGTTTTCCAATGAATCAGTAACACAATCTGAACACCATATTGATGAAGAAATGATAACCAATGCTGTTACTACTGCTGTAAAGAATCTCAAAGACTCTGCCCAAATTTTTGGGGATTTTGTCGCTGATAGACTAAGGAGGTTAACGGAAAAAACATCAGAACTGACAAAAGATAAAATAATGCAAGCTATCTTAGAAGCTACTGCAATTGATAAACTAAACACAAGTTAAGCGTGGCTCAGGATCTTCATTTAAAGCTGTTTAAAGTTAATGCCGCAAATGCATTTTTACTAGACCATGTAAACTGTTGCGTACATGATAAATTCGTATAAACATGTAAAATACATCGTCTGATACAAACTGTACATAATTTAATTAATTATGATAACTTAATAAATCACACAATCAACCTTAAGTACAAAAATATTACTGTATTATTTTTATTTCTATTTATTAAAAGATGTAGGTTAAATATTGTAAAAAAAAAAAAAAAAAATTTAAAAAACCTTTTTGCGGGACTTCAGCTTGTAAAGGGGCAGTCCAAATTTCAATCAAAAATATCGATATATTTTTCTATCGTGTAAATATAATTTGTTTGCGTAAGTTATATTAAATTAAATTCACTACTTGAAATACGAGGAAGGCAAAGGACATATATTGAGTAAAAGAAACTCGCAGTAGAATTAAACTGTAAACAATTACACAATTTTGTTTTTTGTTTATTAATTATATTATTTTGTAATATACCCATGCACCATCAAGCAACTTAAGTGCAAAGTGTTACAAATCATTGCATAAATAAACTGTCTATCATGTGGGTTTCGATAAACCAATTTTTATAAAATATTTGGACTTGTCCATTAATTATTCAATAATGCTTCGTTAATCCCAGTCACAGAGTGTTAAACTACTATTTGGTGCTCTGTGTCACAGTTTAAGCTACAATAATGAAAAATGTCTGGCAGCATTAAAATATATTTACGGTGTTTATGGCAAATGAAAACACGGTCACACTATTTAGTCGTGTTTTCTTCGTATGATTGTGTTCAATCTGTGCGTAAGGCGATTCGCGTTTTTTTCGTAGTTATAATTTATTACATTTACGACGAGTATATTGTTAATTTTGATAGTTTAGGTCTGCAAAAAATCCTCAAGCTGGCGGAGAAAAAAGTACAGATGGCATTATGCCAAACTTCAGTGGTAAGAATTGTTTTATTAAAGTTCTATGACATGAAATCAACAACAAAACCTGTGCCCTTTTTGAACATATGCAGAGCCTATAATTTGTATATCGGTATTGAAAACGTTATTAATTATTCAGACATATGATTAGTACTGTAATCATAGACGAATAGCATATAAATAAAAAATTGCTGTCCTCAAAAGTGAAAGTTCACCCACACTTAGGCGCATGGGTTGCCTGTGGCCTGTGTCGGCAAAGGCGGCGACGGCATTTCGTTATATTGAGTGTCCGTGCACACGTATGCCAAAGGACTTGAATGTATGTGTGTGCGTATGCAAAATGTTTAGTAATCATATGTTTTTGTTTAATTATTAATCTAAAGAACCGAAAAGGCCTTGTAAATTATAAGTATAGACTTCTTATCTTAGGTTCGATAGTAAGCAATTTTGTGTTGCGTATCTTTGTTTTCTCGCATTTAATTAATTTTATTTTTTATTTCCTAAAGCACTTACATATGCGTAGCAAGTATGTAGGTGACACATACATATGCTATTGTGTCGGCTATACTTGCAATCAAAAATAGCACTCAAATGTAATTCGTATTAAAACACATACTAAGTACATATAATCAAATAGAACATGCTTTTACGCATACACACAGTTCAATTAAACGATGCAAATATTTGCTTTCAGATTTCAAAACTGATCACATAAGTAACGCAGCAGAAATAGTCAAAATAAATGAGTTTTCGCTGCCAAGACCAAATTAGTACTCAGTATCTTAAATCAACAATTAAGTACTTTATTGCTTAAACATTATTCCGGAATTATTAAACTCGACACAAGAAAATATCTAAAGGAAAATTTATTTTCTTGCAGCTCAAAGTGTATCATGCCGTTATAGAGGATGTAATCTCAAATGTACGTGATGCTTTCTTGGACGAAGGTGTCGACGAGCAGGTGCTGCAGGAAATGAAACAGATCTGGCGTAATAAGCTGCTTGCAAGTAAGGCTGTTGAATTGAATCCCGAGCCAGGGGAGCCGGGCCATCTCCCGCCACCAATTGTAGCTAATAATCCAAAGGTAAGTGAAATGTATTGTTGCTGCTATGTGGGTGGCTCGACTGCTCTACATATTTATTTATGTATAAATTATGTACTGTTTATGTTTGCAATAATTGTTTTACACAAAGTCAAAAACTACTTAAACTTTGCTCTGTTACTCTTCTTTCTCCAATTACAACAACTACAACTACAACAATTGTGCATCATTGCCATCTGACTGCCGCTTAATATATGTAACCGCTACTACCATAAAAACTACATATACTCACATGTACACAATACACGACACACCAATTCATATACACACAATTTCGCATACGCATCACTTCTGCAGAGCTCCAAGGTAATGCAGTAGCAATCAGCTGTTCCAAAAAAAAAAAATCATGTTATTAATACTCATTATCCTTGCAGGCTGCCAATGCCAAGGCCAAAAAGGCTGCCGCTGCGGCCGCCTCACAAGTAAACAGCAGCGCCACTGCCACTGGCAA
The DNA here is from genome assembly GCA_035044505.1 of Zaprionus lineosus. Classification (NCBI taxonomy): domain Eukaryota; kingdom Metazoa; phylum Arthropoda; class Insecta; order Diptera; family Drosophilidae; genus Zaprionus; species Zaprionus lineosus. The sequence continues at coordinate 2,303,213 of JAWNNX010000591.1, read as the reverse complement.
TAACTCAAACACAGATAGCAGCAAGCTAGCGACATCCTCCATGCCTGGAAAGCCAACTGCTGCTGCCGCAGCTGGCAGTGGGATAAAGAACGGTACTGGCGCTTTAAAGCAGGAAATTACATCACAGAATCCGCCACCGCTGCAACCGACTTCGGGTGCGACAATGCTACAAAAACAACAATCGGCAGCAGGGAGCGGGAACTCAGCATCAGGAAGTCAATCATCCATTCCAATTGTGGCTCAATTGGATCCCAATCGCATAATGCCTGTGAATGTAAGCATACTCTAAAATTCTGGTTCCGCCTTAATTTTTCTATTAAACAACATAAACTTAAATTACAGATTACGTTACCTTCACCTCCGGGCTCGACAAATTCGGAATCTCGTGTGCTCACCATACAAGTTCCAGCATCGGCGCTGCAGGAGAATCAACTGACCCAAATACTAACGGCTCATCTGATCTCATCGATCATGTCACTGCCCACCACATTAGCATCATCCGTGCTGCAGCAGCACGTTAATGCCGCGCTTACCAGCGCCAATCATCAGAGTAAGATGTGATAGTTCACAAGTCAATTTGAGTCTTCTAACAATTTCTTTTCAAATAGAAAATCTGGCCAATGCAAAGCAACTGGACGGAGCCTTAGATTCATCCGAAGAAGATGAGAGCGAAGAGAGTGATGATAATATGGATAATGATGAAGACGATGATCTAGATAAAGATGATGACGATGATGCAGACCATGAAGACGCTGCCGAAGAAGAGCCGCTTAATAGCGAGGATGATGTCACTGATGAGGACGCTACTGAAGTTTTTGATACAGATAACGTTATCGTTTGCCAATATGATAAGGTATGCCGATAAGTCTTAACAAAGTAGAGAAGTGTTACATTTATGTTTATTGACTTAAAATCTGTTTCAGATTACACGCTCACGGAACAAGTGGAAATTTTATCTAAAAGATGGCATTATGAATATGCGTGGTAAGGATTATGTATTTCAGAAATCAAACGGCGATGCCGAGTGGTAACCAATACATAATTGCATCAGCCACACGCTGTGCAACTGCATCATTTAAAAAGTAGAAAAATCAAATAAAAAAGACAACAAACAAAATGCCTCACACAGTGCGCCTTTAATAATGAATCATTAGCAACCCGAAGTGGGATAAGCATTTCACTCAAAAGCAACAAGTGACCAAACGATGTCCTATGACAACAGCAGAGCAGATCACCAAATACCTTGGACAATTTATTTCAACTTTTTGTATTGATTGCGTCAAGTTGAATTGTATTTCAATTTAACATTTGTAATTGTAATGTTTGTATTAATTATTACACTGCAGCATATTATTGTCAATAAACAAAATATTTGTAAAGAATTTGTAAATGAGGGATTTGTAAAAGCGATAATCTACCGTTATTTGTATCTTATAATTATTGTTGTAAGAATTACTTGATTGCCCCAAACCATCAAACTTTTGCACCCCCCCGACTTTCTCATCACTTTTATCAAAATAAGTACAATTATTTTAGTTCGTTTTATAGATAGTAAAATACACGTCTGTATTGTATATTTAAAGTTAATATTTAATTAGGGAGTACAGCATTTTACAATTAAAACACTTACAACCACACACAGCGACAAGTGCCAATTGTTAATTGTATATGTTTATTATGCTTTATGTACACTTCATATGCAAAGTTATTTCTCGTTAATGTATAAAGATTATATATTCAATTTACATGCATGTGCGCCTAAAAACGAACTGCCTAGTTTATCTGTCAGTGGCACTTGGACCGCGTTTGCTACTCTCTATCTCTCTTATTATACAAACGCACCCCTCACAATCCTACATTAAACAATCTAAGTAAAAAACTTAAATGAATTTTGTTTATACGTTGGTCTTAAATAGCTAAAACTAATCAATTGTGTAATTTAAATAATTGCCAATTGTTAATGATTTTAATGGTGAGATGATCGCTTCTCGAGTTAATTTTAAAGTCTATACAGTTTTTGATGTGCTGCTTGTTCTAAGCATAAGATAATTTCGACTGAATATAAGACAATTGAAAATTATATTTTACGTAAACGTATGCATTATATGGTTGATGACCTCTTAGACAAAACTATGATCTTATGCAATGGATAGTTGTATGGAGACACTCCATTAAGTTTAGTTTGTTTTGTTTTGGTAGTTTTGCCTGCAAACGGTTTTGTGCTAAGCACCAAAAGTAGTAATTGTAAATTAATGAGCATGACAGCTACCGACTATATATATACGTGTGTGTCTGTTAAATTAAATATTAAGTTGTCAAGAGCGCTATGTTTATTTCTTTGACCATCTTAACACGATGTAACATTCGTTGTAGCGCATCCTGACTAAGCGCTTGCGTTGAATACCAAACCGGTGAGTCGGGTACGCAGGATCGTTCTGGTTGCAAATAGAATACATCATTTCGCGTTTTAACGCTTTCCGGACTAAAAACAGAAATTTTCAACTTTATTAAAAGTCCTGATTTGTTATTATAACGACTTACCATTTTGATAGATAGAATTCATATAACCGCACAGGACAGCGCAAGGGATTCTCTTCGTTTTCCTGTTGTTCGTATACTTTCTTCTTGCGCGGATTGGAATCTGTTTTGTTACATAAATATATTTCCTTATAAAATATATGCAAAAAATTTATTATGCTGTTGACTTACCTAAACCTGCTTGCGGTGGATAGAAGCGTAGCAGAACGTTACGCGTTCCGGGTACCTTGGAATTTTGAGATGAGCGCTTCCAATGCTTCATTATATGTGAAAATGACAATTGCATATGCTCCTCAACAGTCTGTAAGTTGGGAATACACATTATAGCTGACGAAAAAAATATCATAAAAAGTTTTCTTACAGTTAGATTAAAGTGCTTTGTATTAAAGAACATAAGCGTACTAAGCAGTACATGTGGTGAATGAGCACCAAGTTGTTTGCACTCCCATAAATGTTCTTCCTCCACGCGGGTCACAATGTATTCTGTTGAATGATTTAATCTTTAGAAATAATTTGGAAAAATATCCACGTTTACTTACGAGAATCATTGTAAAGTACGGAAAATTTGCGGGCCACTTCATCGAGACACTCCGTAAAACGTTCGTAGTACGGATCGTAGAATATATTATCGATTCGCCCATTAACATAAAGATATTGTTGAATACCTGTAAATACGAAAAATTATTAGATAAATTTTCAATTCATTAGTCAATCCGTTATCCACTAACCCAGCACAAGATAATATATTGTATCAGGCGCATACTCAGTGCCATTGGGCTTGCGAACCTCCTTGACAAACAGGCAGAGCGAGTAGTTCAATTCGTCGGCGGTCATTTGCAAGAGTTCCGTTTTGAAGGGTCTCCTCCGCATCGAACTCTTCTCGATATCCGCGTTCTTTGTCATTACCCATTGCTTCCAGGCATTCACACCGAACGTGTATTTAAGGAACATTTGTGCATCGGGCTTTTCTTGCGGCTGCTGCGACTGCTGTGACTGTTGTTGCAGCGCCGAATGATCCATTTCACCACGAGGCCGTTTCACTGGAGATCTACTGTTACGAGAAGGTGAATCAAGAACAGCAATGTTAGCACCTCCACGTTTTCGACCACGAGCCGCACTAAAACAATACAAATATTATGGTAAAAATAATACAATTTTTACTTCAGAGTCAGAGTACATACCGACTGGCATCCAACATGTGATGTTGATCCAAATGATGAACACCCATTTGACTCATATCATGGCTCATTGGTGGCTGATTTGTTATTGTGTTAGCTGTCATTGTCGATTCTAGATCAACCGTTGAGGTCTGATGATGATTATCATAATCGCCAGTAGCCATTTTCAGGGCTATTTGGAGCATATCATCGCCGTATGGATTGTGACCGGCGGTGCTGTCGTCAACCACTTGTTGCTGTTGCTGCTGCTGCTGTTGTTGCTGTTCAAGACTGTTCTGATACTGAAGATTGACCAAACCGGGATCTGGCTTTATTTCGTTATCTGAATCGGAATCTGAATCGTGCTTCTCCTCTGCTACCATTTCAGCCATCATCAGCAATTCGGCCTCTAATGGATCCTCAGGCATTTTGTCCTGTATTTTCTTTATTTCCTTAAGTATACCCTGTGCAGTGTTGCGTGTCGTTGGTATGAAAATTGGCACCGGTATCGGCAACGGAATAGGTACTGGTACCGGGAATGGCGCCGAATACATGTACATTGGTTGCGGCACATATATGGGCACAGGTACGGGTATTAAAACCTTGTTAGAATAATCCTTTTCAGTCTGGGTAGCACAATCCCGTACGGACGGCGTGCACTGCTCACCAGTGGAAACGGTCATCGGTTTGCAGCTAATATTCACATTTCGAACTGCCTTGGGATATGGTGGTACCGTAATGATCTTCGTTTCCGTCACTGGGCCTGTAAACTCGTTTACAGGCGTGCCCAAAGGTCTACGTACGGCTATTACATTTGACGTCGGCGATGGAGTACGCGCAATGCTGTAGTCGACATGTTTTCGAGGACGCCCACGACCGCGTACGTCTCCTTGTGGTGGTGGTGCAATACCCATAGATATAGGTGGTGGCGAATCTGGCTTGCGGCCACGCTTCCGCCGCATCGTTAAATTTCCTATGCGAGCTTCAGTTTCACCACTAGCTAACGATTGTACTGTTGAAATGACCGGTACAACTGTGCCTCCTGCCGACTTTTTGTTGAGACCAGATACATTATTTTTCACTGCCGACTGAAAAGAAAAATGTTATTAGTCTTTTAAAAAAAATATCCTCTTTAAACATTTCCGAAAACTTAAAAAGCGGTTTAAGAGTTGCCGGATTATCTATAAGCTGGTAATATTTTTAAAGATATTATTAATACCAACTTAAAGATATGGCAACATTTAATATAGTCGTTAGGAACGATTAAAAAAAAAATTAATAAAATAATAAAAAACATGAATATACCATTAATCATTGATTAGTATTTATAGATAAATAAATAAAAAACTTTAAAACTTAACATGTTAAATCTATACTTATCAGAGAGTACTAAAAGATCTTGACGCTACTTAAATGATCTCCATTTAAAGCAATCAAAGTACAACTACAAAACGATGGACATAACATACCGGTTGCTGCGCCAACTTCAACTTGACCCGTTTGGGTAATCCAGTGGGAAAAGGTGCTGCATTTTTGTTTGTTCCTCGGGAATCGGTCGACTGTTGTTGTGCGTTATTTGGGGACGTTGAGGGTACATCGCTGTCTAACGTAAGTGGTGTACGGGCGAATTGATTTTGAAACTGCATTACACATTGATATGTACAGAAATTGCGCATGGATGCATCCGACATGGTCAAGTGATACTGAGGAGTACTGTTATTGCTGCAATTGTCACACTTTGTTACCGCACGTGCAGAAATATTGCAGCTGACACCATGCATGGTAAGGCAGTTGATGGAGCAAGTGAGTGTCTCCAAATCTCCTTGTTGCCTGTATATCATGTCGAAGTTATATTTCTTAACCTTGCACCACTGGCAGGACACAATATGACGATTGACAATGATGTACACATTTATGCAGATGCGCGAGCAAAACACTTTCGGTGTTTGCTGATCGTGGCTATTAATAGTGTATGCTTCGGCACTCTTACGCTCAAAATATTTACTGCACATAGCGCAAGGATCAGCACTGACGTTACTCACAAATTTAAAAGCCGAAAAGCAGGGATTGGAACAGAAATAATGCTCTTTATCTTCCAAAAGCATCTCCACTCGTACAGGCTTTTCGTTATTGCAAACGCCACAGATGTCTATGCGCAGTTTCTTCTTCGGATTGCACATATTGTCATATCGTCGCAGGCAGGCCTGTGAACAAAAGTCCTTAAACTGATCTTTATCGCCGACGGGTGCCAGAAAGCCCTCCTGTCCACCACTAATGTCCTTTTGACAACAGGAGCACGTTTTCAAACCTTTCTTATACGTATTAAGGCAGGCAGCACAACAAAACTGACGAACCTCAAAGCCAAACCGCACACAATATTTTCCGAGCGCAATTGAGCTAACCTCTTGCTTGCACGTCTCACAGTTTCCTCCAAACGCTCGTTGATAGCTGCCCAGGCACACCTCATTGCAAAAGTCCATTGTCTCCCATATAAGCTGTCTTTCACTGGCGTTTATATCACTTTGACAGTCGGCGCAGCGTCGCCTAAAGCTTTCCAGACGATCCAAACGAGCTGCCTCCGCCTCAACATTTGTGCGTGCCACCACATTAGATTCGGGCTTCTTACTGGGCGAACGTATCGTAGTGGCGCCAATGTTTCTCACACGTATCGAATGCCGTTTAAGCTTAAATTTGTCCGGTTGCTCAGCATTTAAGAGATTGAAACAATCATCATTACATATGTAGTAGGTATCCTGGTCTTGCCTAAGAAAGTATTTGCAGTTGACGTCCTCTTTGCACTGAAGGCAGGTGTTTATTCTGATGGCGTGACTTGCGGTTGGCTCTTCTCCTTCGGCAACCGATTCAGTTATGTTTGCGCTATCCTCATCATCAACGGTACGCAAACCTTCCTGACTTACTTCCTCGACCAGAAACTTTTTGCGCCGTAAAAAGTATTTGCCTGACTCTTCAGACAAATATGCATCACAACAAGCTTGGTCACACAAGTAACTATATGTCGTAGTTGGTTCTGTTTCTTCCTCGGTGTCCCTAGGGGCATTTTCTTCACTACTTTTATGTCGAAATACACAGATCTTTTCAATGTTGCATTGTCGACACGTTTGTGTGCTGCCTACAATCCAGCTGATGATAATTTTCGCTGAAGCACTTGCCTCGCCATCAGTAGCACCCGCGGATTCTTCATGTGTAGGCTCGTCCGTTTCCGGAGCATCAGCTTCAGGCGTATCGTCGTCAATTTCAGTTGATTTATCTGTAAAATTTCAAAAATATTGTTATATAATGTCTTTAACTTAATTTGTGAGAAATCCCAAACTTATGTAAATAAAATAAAATTAAAAGAAGCGATTACTACACATCATGCGCACACGCTCACCTTTAGAACATTCTGAAATGGTGGGTCCAGTTTGTTTTTCGGCTGGAGCAGCTGCTGCCCATACAAAATTTAAATAAGGGCAGAGGATAGCAGACGATAATTATCAATGCTTAACTTAGACTGGATCTATAATAACTAAATTATTGAACATTTGCTTACCGGTTGGAGACTTAGGATGTTCATCTGACGAATTATGTACGTCGGTCGCACCTTCATCTTTATCGGACTGCGTTTCTATTGCAACTTCCCCATGGGTGGGCGATTTTGACACTTGCTGAGAGCTTTCAGCCGCTTCTTCCTCCTCCGCCGCCTTTTCGGCATTTTCGCGCGCCAATTCCTTCTCAGCTTCGGTTACTTCTGTTTCCTGGTCATCAGGAATTAGACAAACGTCTGACTCCTCAGGTTCTAGGACATTTTCCACCGTTTCTAATATGCAAGAAATGGATTTTAATAAATTTGGTCTTAAAGCGTCTTTTATTTAATTTTGAGCTAGCTTACCATCTCCATGTTCAGCTTCCACGGCTTCTTCCAATTGCGCGGTTTCGGTGGTATCCTCTGCCTGTTCAGTTTCACCTTCAGCATCAGCTTCAACATTTTCAGCATCTTCACCATCATTACCATGTGTTGCATCCTCGTTGTCATTGCCTTCCCCTGCATCCTGATCCTCTTCTTCTGTCCTATCAACTTCATCTCTTCCTTCAGATGGCACGTCTAAATCTTCGGGTTCAGCTCTATGACTTGGTTCGTCCTCCTCGCCAGCCGCTTGTTGGGAATCATCGCCTTCTGATCGCATTTCAACATCGTCGACAGTACTTGCTGACTGTTCCGTTACATTTTTAGAAGGATTCGCTTCTGTTTCGACTTCTTCATCCACTTCCATTGCTTCCATAGAAGCGGGTGCACCATCGACAGCATCAACTTCAGTATTATTTTCATCAGCTTCAACATTTTCAAACGCGTCTCGTTGTTGTGACGTATCAGTTCCTGTATTCGTATCAATATTGCAATGCTCTTGTTCTTCATCTGCCGCATCTGTTTCTTCAACTTCTTTAGGAGCTTCTCCTAAGCTCTTATTAGCTGTGTTAGCTTCGGCTTCTTGCTCTTCACTATTTCTGGATGTTACAGTTTGCTTATTTTCTGCCCCACCAGCTTTCTCTTGAGATTGACTTTCTTCCATATCTAAGGAACCTTCTGAAACTTGGTCAAAGTCTTCTTCACCTTCACCCGTAGTTCTTGATTTTGGTTTATTAACAATATTTCTGTCTGTTGCAACATTTTCAGGAGCAACATCTTCTTCAGGTGTTGGCGATGCTGGTGTATCTTGCAGGGTTGTAGTGTTTTCTGTTTTTTCCCTTGAGTTATCCTCATCCTGTTTCGATGTTTCTGATTCTGGTCTAACACTTGAATCCGCACCGAAAGAATCTAAACTAGATATTTCCTCCATTCTTTATAAGTTGAACTGTAAATTCTAATTAAGGTTTTAAACGCACAGCAGCGCACACATCAACTGCAAACAAATAAAACATTTTTTGTTTTTTTTTTTTATATTATTTACATCCACAGGTATATTAAATTTAATGTACGCATGACGTTTATTTATGTTAACCAGCTAGTTGTTTCGCGCGCATTTCACCCCCAATGCTTATCGATAGACTTTAAACAGCGATAAGTATCGGACGACCTGCAGGGCCTCACACCACACCGCCTAAAATGTGTACAAAACGTCACTAACACAAGCAAATATACTTAACACACACAGATTGAGATGTGGTGTACAGTGCACAAGAAAACAAAACATGCGCCAAAATTTTTTATATCACTTTAATTGCACTCAACGCTCAACAGTGTAAGCCACTTAATAATATTAATTACTTTATGCCTGCTGCACAGTGAGCAATAGAGGTGTATCTGGCGATTGCGTCGTTTACCATAAAAGTATAAGGGATCCAACGTCGGCAACGAAAATTAAAGTACTGAACCCTTAACTGCATTTCATTTCTAATATTAAAGGGTTAGTACTTTTCACGTTATAATGCACACTTTACACTAATTAGGAATGTTTACACTATTTCTTATATGCAAGTAATATTTTTCAAGCACTGTAACACTGTAACACCCGGAAAAATGCTGTACAAAAACCACAAGTTGAGGTCCACATAGGGATGGTTGGATGCAACGATAGTTTATTTATATGAAATACTTAGGTTCCAGTTCGATTAATCGAACTCTTTACACAATTAATTGATGTTCCGATCAGAATATTAAGTGTTATATAATCAATAAATAAATATAAATACTACAATTTAATAAAATTTCAATTGTTCGAATTAATTTTATTATTTTTTTATTTATTCTAATATACTTGTGTAATTAGAGACACTAAACCAGCTTTGTTCTATATAAATAGAATGTTATAAATAGTTCAGATAAATGATACCTAAATTGATTTTAATATTTTAATTGCATATATAAATATATAAGAAAATCTTTATAAAGCTAAAATTTTGAAGCATAAGTGGGACTGTATTTTCGTGCAATATATTTTTTATAACAAGAATAAAACTGCCAATGACATATTCAGATTTGTATATATACATGCTTTTAAAATGAACTTGATATGAACAAAAGCGCGAAACCAGTTCAATATAATATATAATATGTAAAGAACAATTAAAATGCATATACATTCAAATTGATTTTATTTAGTAGAATCCTTCAGTAGGTTTAAGCTCTTTTACATGTAACCAAATTTTTGTACTAGTTTATGATCTAAACAATATGCATAAAATTATTTCGAGTCAAAATAGGGATCATGCATATATTTTTTAAATTTATATTAACGCTCGTTATTGTTTCAGAAACATTTCTCACTAATTTTTCAAAGCAACAAATATATTACTAGCTATGTTAAGAATTCATAAAAGTTTTTCAACTTTCTGATGAAAAAGTATTTACTTGAAAAATGTAATCCTATTCATTTTTATTTAAAAGTTCCGATTCAGGTATACATTTGCCTTGTATTCGAAATCAATTTCCATATCTTAATATAGGATTAATCGTTCGTGGTAGCTTTTGTTACATTTTTCTTAAAGCTTTTGTTGTTGCACAACAGGATTTACAAATTATTTAATAGCTACATTAAATAAATTTGTAATGATATTTCCTTCTTGAAGAATGTGCTGAAATACGTAACTCAGGAATGCACAACCACGGACAAAGCAATATTTGAAAAAAAGACTACTCAAAGGTATAACCAAAAAATAAATAAACAGCGAACAGTGATTTTAATGACCGTAGGAGTTTCATTAAAAGATTTTTTATTAATGAACTGAATTTTCGATTTATTGGGTATTATTGAATCGCTTATGGAATAAATGTTTTATAAATAGGATATCCCCAATATCAATCAAAAGAAACAAGCCAACGCAACAAATCTTATACTTACAGTTAACTAACTAAATCGAATCTTCTTAATTGGATATACTTATTATGGATTTAAAAACTTAAAAATACCTTTAACCTAAAACGGGGAAGAGTTGAAAACATCAGCCTACGAAACCCTCGACACGGTTGCGAGCGGAACATCCTTGGAAACAATGCTTAAATTGACACTTAGAAAATCATCAGTGTCTAGCATAACGTCATCGTCATCAGAAAGTTCTTGCTTACAAAGAGAAAGATTTCCATTGTAATCATCATCATTTCTTACATCTTTTTCTTTTTCCTGATCTTGCAATAGGCTGTTGGTTGATGAAGTAAAACCTATATCGGTCTTAAATTTTGGCCTATTATCAAGCTTTACCTGTTTTCCGGACTTGTTCTTATTTTTATTAAGCATTGCAACTCTGGATCGGATTAAATTCAGACCTGTTTGTCTCGTCTCAAACTTGCAAGTAACAGCAATTCGAAGATTGATGATCAGCGTGAAGAGTTTCACCAAAGGTCCTACTTTAAGATTAAAATGTTTACTCAACTCCTTGCGTCCTAACATTAACAGCGCGCGTCCATCAATCTCATTGTCGAATAGCAATTGTGCAATACTGGAAGACTTCAATTCACGTTCGACAAATTCATAGACATCCCAGTTTGTCCAGAAAAGAGGATTGCTCTTTAGTTGATTCATATCAAAGGAGCTGTTTTTTGACCAAAGTCGATAATTACGTTCATATTGTGGGCCATAATCAGACACGATAGGCTTCGCAAGAATCAATGAAAGGGATTTACCCTTAATAGTATCACAATCGGCAGGTTTGTGGACCAGCGGCTTATCGTCCAGTTGAGTTTCACTAGAAACGGATACGCACTCTACTTTGGGCTTAAAGTCCTCCTCCTCGTTGAATTGGGACTGTTCTGATTTACATTGTGGTTTAATTTTTCCGTTCCTAGACTTTACATTGTTTGATCGGGTGGTGGGCAACTCCGGGGAAGGCTCTTTCAAAGGCTTCATCTTAGTGGGTTCTGTTGTTGCACGTTTGATATGTTCAGGAAGTACTCGTGGAGGTTTTACCATTTTTGAACGCCATTGACGCCAGTTCTGTGGCGCATATGGACAGCAATCCCGAAGGGCATGAACATTAAGGTTGAATCGCTTAGCATTGCCATACCCGCGACAGCCATCAACTTCGCAGGGCATAGCTGAGGGACGTTGAAGGAAGCCAGGTGGTGTTTCAAGCTCGTGCGAGGTCGCTTCACACCAACCAATTGGATGCAAATCGGGGCTATCGTCTTCCAACCAAAAATAGTACTCTGGTGGCCAGAAGTCCAGATGCAGCTTTACTCGATAGCCCTTGCGATTGACGACAGTCGCTGGACGAATTAGACAGGGATTCCGTTGGTCAACCACTTCAAGTTTCATGCGTGCTTGGAATTCCATAGGTCCACGTGATGAAAAGAGTTCACCTGGTGCTGCAATGCCGCCAACCTCATCAATATAATTAGTCCAATTAAAAACAATATTTTGATAGTCTGGCGGTACAATTAGTTGCTGACGTCCCTCATGCCAACCGCACGGGTGAATATATGGCGAATTGATGTGCACCCAAAAGTCGTAACAATCATCCCAACCATCAAAATGTACACGTATTCGCTCATCGAGTATATCCGCCACAGTAGCCACACAAATTTTCCCCGTATCATTTAAGTCCTCCGCCTCCAAATGCATGCCCACGGTAAAGCTATTTATACTGGATTGACTTGACACATTTAAATGTGTAAACAACGAACACGGCGCAGCCTTCGCATTTGTCTTCACCAAGTAGCGATACCAAGAAAAGCGGTTCGGGCAACATCCTTTTGGTGCCTGCAGTATGCGTGATGTTCGTTCACACCAACCAGGCGGAAATATGTCCATGGAATCCGCATTTACCCAAAAATCATACATGCTTGAGTAACCATCAAAGTTAAGCTTCAAGCGGTAACCTCGCACTTCCACAATGGTGCAAATGCAGAATAATGAGCAGTTTTCAGGGTCAATGGCTTCAAGTTTCATTCCACGCTCAAAGCAATTGGGACTTATGGGGAACGGATTCAGAAATAGGTGAATGGGTGCCGCGGTACCATTACTCTTACTATTAAGATACTCTGTCCAACGGAACGGACGTTTTGTTGTTGATATTTGTTGTTCCTTTTCTCGTGCACTTTCTTGTTCACGTTCTCGATCTTGTTGCTGAATTGGTTTTTGCTGTGGAGCTTGTCGATCGTTTGAAGCCTTTGAGTCTGACTTGCGAGATATTTTGTTGTTGTTGTTAATGGGTAAGCTCTGTAGACGTCGTTTATGAGCACGTCGCACGCAGGATATTGAACAAAACTCTGCAAAGAACCAAAACAATAAATAAGTCGTGTTTCATTTAAAAGTTTGTATAATAGTTAACTCACGCGGCGCCAAAAAGTCTGCAGCTGGGCCGTGGACTTTGCATCGGCAACACAAATAGAGTAATGGGTCCGACCTGTTGTTGGTTGAGCGATTTGGGCGATCAATGAAGGCACGCTCATAGTTACTTGAAGGTCCCCGACGCTGCTCACAGCGCTCGGACAGCTGCAGCAGGTTCAATTTATTTATTTCAAATCTCATTGATGAATTTTGCAAAACTCCAGGCTTTTGTCGCCGCCAGCGTAACATGCTGAAGTTTTGCTGCACATGACGAGTGAACGATCCTCCCGTTGAGGGCACAACATCTTTGGGCTCCTCGTCTTTTTTTGGTGGGCGAGTTAATGGCGTTAGAGCTGCACCTGACGACTGTTTATTTGAATTTGACTGAACAACAGTGGGCTTAGATGTGGGTAAGGCTTTAGCAGCAGTTTCCTCACATCGCAAAGATTTCTCAAAATCTTCATTAGACAATGGCAAAGTTTCTGCTTTTACTATGCTAATCGTGGCCAGATTGGATTCTGCCTTAGTCGGATTTTCTTTCCCTTCGGATTCTTTTAGATCTATCTTCTTCTTAAGGTTTGTAGATGGCACATAAATCATTTCAACATCGCTACTATAACTTCGATTGCTGCAATTGCTACTGGTGACACTACAGCTGACAACTGAATTTTTGCTAGACGCTTGGGTTGATGATTCTGGCGTCTGTTGCTGTTTCCGTTCTTCCTGAAGTATTTTCTGTTGTTGAAGCTTTGCTTGAAGTTGCGAAGCTTCTTTTTTTTGTTGCGACTCCTTTTCATCATCGCTGTCATCGTCAATAGTTATCGTCTCGATTATCATCGGTTGTTCCACAACATCTTCTTCTTTAGCCATTATTGCCACAGAGTGTCGACGTTCGCTGCTTTGTGACATTGGTGCGATATCGCCATTATCCGCCAATGACTTGGAGCGTTGCAGTTTTGGGGAAGCACATTGCTCGCTTTTCCTAAAGTGGGGTTGCTTTTTCGGTGGCATAATCACAGTTACTTTGCCAGTTTGTACTTTCTTTACTTTGGTGCTATATGTGTTGACGACAGGTGGACTGATTTTGATATCTGGTAGGGCGGCATCTGCATTAGCGGGCAGGGGCACATGCATTGCCATTGCAGTGGCTGCAGACGTGGCCGCAGGCATGGTAATCAAACTTATTTCTTTAGACTGTTGATGTATTGCAGCCTCCTTTATAGATCTTTCGTCAGTGTCCGTGCTCTTACGAATGCTAAGACTGGGACAAGCTATGCTGGGCGTCGGCTGAGTTTGATTCTGACTGGAGTTGCTGTTGATACTTGAACCACACTTTGGCGGTTTCGACAACAACAGGGTACCGGAGCTAGCCCTTGCGTGTGCTTGACCAAATTTATAACGTAACTTTTCCACAGCCGCTTTGCTCAGTATAACAGGTGTACGTGACTTCAATGGATTCGAAATAATGGAGATTTGTGCAGCAGCAGTGTTAGCAGGCGCAGATGCTAGGAGAAACAGAGAAAAAATCATGAAAACATTTACAATGAACTCTACATAATAAAATCATCATACTTTATGAATATAAATAAACACGATAAAATTTTAATTCTAGTCATTTAATGAGTCACTTATACTAAAGAGCGATCTTTTATTTTAATAAAATGTTGACCTAAAACGTCAACGATACAACAAAACAGCACAGTGTTATCCTCGTAAAATACATTTTTTCTTTCTTGTTTCTTAATGTTGCTATAGTTGTTGTTGTTGTTGTACTTTTGCTAGCTGCAGCTGCAAAAACCTGATCATCGTCATAGTCTTTCTCCGCCCGCCTTCGACTTTTGCATATGTTGATAACAATAACAAATAAAATATATATTTGCAAAAGAGTTACCTCCCCTTCCACCTACGGCACACATGAAATTGTGACATCAGCTTAAAAATGAACTGTTTTTTATTGCTATTGTTGTTGCCTGTAATCATTTATGTAGACTTGTCAATCGATTTCATAAAAAACGTGAACTATGTATTTCTCAAAATAGCCACAAACGAGTATAAGATTATTTTTGTACCCAAACTGTTTTACATTTATAACTCGTAAAAATGAAAAGTCACAACAACAATAGAAATTAAAACCGAAAAGTAAACTAAACATGTTGAGTACAAAAACAACAACAACTATCATAGTAATAATAATAATAATAGTAATAATATTAAGCGACTACACACACACTCACCGCGGCCACTGACAACTAAATGAGACTCGCAGTGGCTGTGGCTGTGCCTAAACAAGCAAGCCAAAAAAAAAAAAAAAATAACCAAAAAAAAATGTAATAATGAAATGGATTGAAAGCAACACAGAAATCGAACTCAACCCGCATCCAAGCAAATGCCAAAGCATACACATATGCATTAGAAATCTGATCGAAAAGATTGATCTAAAAGTTTTCTTATATAACGAGTCTTAATTATTATGACTTTATATACATTTAAATATTTTAAAAATACTTACTTGATTGGCTGCTAGTTTTGGTAGAAACCAGAGTTATTAGGTTGGATTTTGCAGCTGTTGTTCCTTGGTTGTTTGTTTGGCTAATAATTTTATTGTTGTTGTTACTGCTGATGTTGTTGTTGTTATTATTACTATTATTATTATTATTATTATTATTATTATTATTGTTGTTGTTACTGCTGCTAGTGTTAGTGTTGTTGCTGGCACTGATGCTTCCATTAATTTGTGCAGAAGTTTTATTTAACGTGCTTGCAGGTCGTATCACAACAGGCTGACACTGCGTTTGAGGTTGAGTTTTTGAATTGTTAATGGTAATAGGATTATTTATTGTTTTGGGCGATAATATAGAAAGTACACCAGACGCATTTCCTTTCGAATTTTTGGCAACTAATTGTATAAGTGGTGGAGCAGTTGATGTGGTTGTTGTACTGTTGGTTTTTAACTGTTTTGAAGCAACATTTATGTTCGTAAGTTTGGGCTTAATTGATGTAGGAGTATTGTTTAGACTATTATTGTTTGAATTATTATTGTTATAGCTGGTGATTCTTATGGTAGATGGTTTTGTTGGCATTGCAGATACTTGCAAATACCGTCCTTCCTCCTGAACATTTCCCTGTCCTTTAGATGATGGTGCCACAGTTACTGTGCCGGAGGCACTGCACACACTGTTGTAACCCGATTTCATTTGCGGCATGGTCAAAGGCAACTCCCGCTTAACATGACTTTGTTTTGCCAAGCCTATGTTTCCGGGCAACATTTTATTTATTCAAAACTATATTTTACACAAACACTAGTTTAGCAGTTTTATAATCTTAAATTTAAAGTTTGCCTCAATGGCGTCTTTTTCACTTTTCAACTGCAGGTAATACAATTCATACGTTGCCGCACAAGTTTTAGCATATTATCCAAACGCAACACCTTTTGCCAGCAATTGGTATTTTTTTGTTTTATATTTAGGCCACCTTTGCTAGCAGATTTTAGTTATATCTGTATTTGTTTTAGAGTCAAGTAATTTACTTTGAAAGTTTCTAACTGTAGGCGTTATTATTTCTATAATGTAATTAAGTTGTTTCATTTATCATGCGCCAAAAGTTTTTAATATTTGGTATTTTTCGGGATAACAATTTTTAGAGTTGCCGTACATAAAAAATGTAAAGTTGGCAGTTCCAACAATTAGCTTTAGTTTAAAAATCTTTTCAGTTATGCAAACAGGGAGCTAGAAATGAAAATAGTTAAATCAAATTAGTTATAAATACAATATATGACAATTATTGTATAAATTTGTTAACATTATTTTACGTTCAACGAGGAATCTAAAAAAATCAGTTTCTTGATTTGCGCGCCCGCTAGGTAAACCACATTTTAAACAAAGTTGGCAGCTCTTATATTGAATATTGATATCATTTTTTAGGTATGCTACATGAACAATTTTACCTCTTTGGTTGTTTAAAACATTTATTAATACCTTATGTTTGTATGACCATTACCTTCAAAGCTAGACATTCTTTAAAATGATTGTTTTATTATTACCCTTGAGGCTGTTACGTGTGCAAAGATGTACCCGTATGCCTACACCAATGCCATATATACATACCTTATCTGGGATTTGCTTAATATGCTTAAAACATAATAGCTTACCTTTGTCTTGTGTAATAGAATTCAATAATGTTAAACTTTACTAGCAAATAAAGTTGAGTGTTTACATAAAACTATGTATAACAAGTTTAATTTAAGAAGAAACTAATTTAGCCAATGGTCTAGGATGACAGCAACAGCCAATAGTACAACTATTTGAAGTGAAAAGTAAATGTATAAATACCAGAATCTTATGAAATTTAGCACTTTAAAAACTTTACCTGTATGAATGTTGCAAACTTTAATCGTAGTTTTATCCAACTAAACTCAAGGAAACTTTACTTGACATACAGAAACGATAACTGTTTTTCTACTATTAAACAGCACGACCTAACAGATATGCATTCACTAGTGTTATTCGCACTTATCAAACATTTGTGTACGAATCACTACAATCACTTAACGTTGTTCACTAACTTTGAACTCTTAATTTGGAAATTGTTGTTTTCAGTTCAACGTTAAAAATTATAATGACAAAAGCGTGCGTGTGTATTTTAATTTGCTGATCGAATAGAGTTTAGGTGACAACTCTATTTTAAAAACTCACTTATGTCGGTTATTTTTAAATCAGTAGATTACTTAATAATGCATATTATTTATTGTAACTGTAACTTATTTAAGGTATTTTAATTTAAAATGCTGATATTAAATAGTTAATACTTCTTTGCACTTATTTAAAGTTGACCGGAAAGTGCGACAGCATCTTCAATGCCTCCGGAAGTTTATACCCTAATTTGGAAATGTTTTGCTTTCAATAAAATTATTCTTTTTAAAAGTTTATAACGAAATTTTTGTTTTGATTGAAAAGTAGCTCTTGAGTTATTGTAAGTTTTTTGTAAGAATGAACTTCTTAGTCAAAAGTTAAGTTTATGTATGGTAATTGAAACGACTGCTAGTGATTCTTCTTCTTATATTTTTAATTTAATGTAAGTGTGCATAAGCTTAGAAATAAGTGTTGAGTAATTCGTGTTCCCTTAAGAGTGGTAGTTGTAGTTTTTCGTGTCAACTTATTTCAGAAAAAATTAAGATAAGAATCATTTTTGAATTATAGATTAGTTCCTTGTTCCAAGTAAAAGTACAAATCAAATAATGTCCATAATTAATATAGATGAGAACATAATGGCAATTGACGAAGATCCGCAGGGTGAGAGAATTTTTAATATGGATGTGAAGGAGCTGGGCGCGTCCGCTGATGATTTAATGTACTTACATCGATTTATAAATTATTTTTCTAGTTATTATCAATGAGGATGAACCCTCAACTACATATAATATTCCTAATGGTCGTTCAATGGATTCACTTCGCTCGTCATTTACCAATCATAGTTCAACACCAGATTCTTCCCACAATTCTCTTGATACGATAGACGCGGGTCCTGATGATATACAGGAACAATCACGTCTAATTACGCAAGTATTAGATTTGCAAAATACATTGGACGACTTGTCGCAACGAGTGGACTCCGTAAAAGATGAAAATATGAAGTTGCGGTCCGAGAACCAGGTTCTCGGTCAATATATTGAGAATCTGATGTCAGCATCTTCGGTATTCCAATCAACCAGCCCCAATGCTTCTAAAAAGAAGTAAGGGACAAATCGGAACTAATCTCATTGAATATGCCTTGTCATTTATATATGAATGTTTGTGTTAAAACTTAAAATTAATTAGTGTTGCTTGTCGAATTTGTGCACAATATTTAATTATACTTTTAAGTATATTGTATGATTTTTTTTATTAAGAACATACGCTTATATTTGCTATTTACATATATTTATAAATATATTTATACATACAAAAATACATATTTTATTTAAAAATTTAGCTAATTAATAAATCAATATTAAGTAGTCATATTGTTTCAATATGTGTTTTTATTACTTGCGACAGTTGGGCAACCCTGTACAGTAAACAGCTGCCAGCTGGTTGTTTTGCAACAACTGTGAAGCAAAGAAATTATTTTCATTGTTACAACGGATAGAAAGCGGTGTAAAATAGAATGAGAAAGTTAAAATTTGTGTTCGAATTATTGAAGAGATAGACACGAACTTAAAAAAAAAGTTTATTTAAGTGATATATTATTGAGGCGATTGATGAAAAGTGATTGCGAAATACGCTGAAAACAAATTTTGTGCACATTGCTTTGGCCCCCACAAAAGTAGCAGCAGGCACAACAACAATAACAAAATCAGACAGAATGGACGCCAGTGTTGCACAACCTATGGAAAATGTTGACTGATTCACACACACGCACATTTACTTACATCAACGCGATTATTGTTTAAGGTTCAACTTAATAATATATATTTCATTTGTGTGCCTTCTTTTCGATGCAACGCAATAAGGAAGTCAACGTCATCTGGTATCAGAACTCGCCCCAACTCAGTCGATGTCGACTCGTATGGCGGAAGCAGTAGCAGTGTAACTGTAACAACAAAGGCAGCGGGGCTTTATTTGTGTCCCAGCGAACAACAATCAGAACGACAGCCCAAACATACAGACTGAGATTTGATATTATAGTTCAACACCAACACTGGCACATACATAGTTACATGTACAAGAATAATTACTATAGCTGCAAATCAAATTGAAAATGTGTTGAATTCTCTGCAAGGGGCGCACAGTATCTCCTTACGACTAAATTGTTGCTGCCCACCCATTCTTTAAAATAGTTAAAATATAGTCATCATGTCCTTTTCCGATTTTGATGCCATTTACGAAGATGAACCACTGGAGGACTTGGAACATTTCCAGGATCAAACATTGGTCCCAGTTCCCGAACCTATTATTATACGCGGCGCTGGCAACATGACGGTGTAAGTAAACATTTTAAGTAAACATACGTAAATATAGTACAATACACTTACGTTTACACAATGTGCATCGATATGTGCTTCTGAATGTAGCCCAAGGCCTCTAATAGCCGATTTTTGTTTTGGACTCGTTGTTTGTTAATATTTTTTGACGGGACCCCCCCTGTACTCTGTGCTTGACCTTGTTTTATTTGGCGCCCAGTTGTCAATTATTGACAGACTGTTTGGTTGCATAACAACAATAAAAAGAAAATCTATTGTACTGTATTGTTAAAATAGTGTTTATTGCAATAAAAAAAAAAAAAACAAAAGTAAGAGATAATAAAGTGTCAATCACTGCCTTAACATAAGCTTTTCTCTTATACATTTGCTCATTATTCTTTAATTGCAGCTTTGGACTTAGCAACCGTTTCAACGTTGAGTTTCCTTGCGGTCTGCTCTCCCGCGTTGCCCCCGAAGAATTCAAAGCTACAATCGGCCGCATCAACGCCATTTTAAAAAAGACCCTGCCCCTAAACGTGAAATGGCTCTTCTGTGGTTGTGTCTGCTGCTGTTGTACTCTAGGGTGCTCCCTCTGGCCCGTTATATGTCTTAGTAAACGCGTAAGATCATAGATTTTGATGTTCGTTAAGTTTTACCCTCATAATGATAAAATTTTTATTACATTTGCAGACACAATTAACTTTGGACAAACTACTAGAATGGGAAAATAGTCATCTATATCATAAACTAGGCCTGCACTGGCGTCTACATAAGCAACAATGTGATTCCAATTCCATGATGGAGTATGTTATATTGATTGAATTTATACCCAAAACGCCCATCTATCGGCCAGACTAGATGGGCACAGTTAGAGCCGCTGTAAAATTTGGGTATAAATGGGTGGGTAATATGCGGGGTACGGGGGATTATAATTGTAATTGTAAATTAAAAATATTAGTAACTAGCATAACTTTGCTTTAGGCGTTTATTCTTGTGCAACACTAACGCAACTAGTTTAGTGTAACAAACAAACAAACACATAAACATTGTAAGCTAGCGCTAGTTATATGTAGTAATTAATTAAAACAAATTTTTGAGAGAATATAGTTAGTAAGAAAAGTTAAGTTTCCGCTAGTTTCGGCCGTTTTAATTTCTCTTAAGATAAATTTGGTTCAAAATACTGCAATATTAAATACATTTCTTGTTAAGAAATATAAAATATGAATTTTAAGATTTTTGTTTTATTCAATTTAAAAAAACATTCATTACAATAGCTGAACAAGTGAATGTCTAGGATTAAGAAACAATTGGTAATTTTTATTGATTTAATCGATGTCACAAACACAAGAAACTATATGCTATATGCTATATACCCTGTCCTTACCGACATGCTTCTATATAGAAACAAACAATAACAAAACTATTAAATCCATATAAATATTGAAAATAATATTCCAAGATCTTTTTAAAATGTAATCTAAAAAAAGGAGTTCAGTCCTATTTATTGTTTATTAAAGCACACACCATAATCCCTCTTTTAATCTGTAATGCAAACTATTTAATTTAATTAATTACTAAATTTATTTTATTCCATTTTCAACTTTATCCTTCCTCCCCTTTTGATTCACTTCGAATATTTTTTTAAAACTTCTTGACAAAAGAAAAATGCAAGTTTTTTGAAAAATAAAACTATTTAATAACAATATGGTTCAGTTTACAGTTTTTTAAATTTCTATATTCACTTGGATATCGGTTAAATACCTCAATGTATGCGAAATTTGAATGTTTCATTAGATTTACAGCACAATCATGCAAATAATCCCCATGGGGATTATTGGAAAAATAAATACATGTTAATTTATCGCTTATATCTTTTCTTAATGCTTAAATGTAATCAAGTCTTTTAACAATGTGGGCCTTGCACTAGGAAAATAATATAAATATATTCATATCTATACATCTATTATATATATATACATATGTATATGTATCTATTGTATATATATATCTGTCATTTTTATTTTCAGATGTAAGGAATTTGTTTTGGAATGATTCCGTCTTTTGGGTTTAGGTTCTTCGCTTTTGTGTGTTAATACTTGAAAATTTGGATAAAAAAATTAGGATAGTTATGGGATGCCGCAGTGACTTGTGGAGGGATTGTCGCTGGCACCGGAGGTAAACGTTCCCATTGCCATATCGCTGTGACTGTCTTCGTCACTGTATTCATCATCATCAACATTATCATCATCATCATCATCATCATCATCGTCATCGTCTTCGTCGTCGTCGTTATCGTCGCCATCTTCGTCATCGAATTCCATATCCTGATTTAGTTCAAAATTGTCTTGCTTCTTATAATCAATTCCCTGAAGATTCTTGATGGTCTCTTCCAATTGAATTTCAGGCTCCACCAATAAAACATCTTCGTCTGTGGTATCACTTTCCTTTGCCGTTGAAGAAGTCGCCTCCTTTTGGTTATCTGCCTTCATTAGTTCTTTGGCTACGAGCAAGAGAGCATCCGTTTGTTTACGCAGTGCCGTCATCATCAGTCTATCCTGCTTTAGTTGGAACTCATGCTCCCGACGCGCAAGTTTCTTTTGTTGCTGAAAGAAATCCTGAAGTAGTTCCTTTTGAGCAGAGCGCATGGCATTCGTCAATTGGGTAAGTTCTGTTTTAAACAACTCATCCTGCTGCTGCTTTCGACGCTCCTTCTCCTCAGCCACTAGTTTGCTTCTTTGTTGGTCAGCAGCAGACGTATCCGCATGAATATTTTCCGTGGCGTTAGACATACGCTGCAGCTTTACAGGCACAGGGGATGGTTCAGCAAAGGAGCGCCTTTTGCGGAAAGGATCATTTAGTATATTATGTGTTTGCTGAGTGGAAGGATATGGCATGGAAAACTTCGGCACAGACTGGCCAAGCGGAGGGGGTGAAGGTGATTGTGGTGGCGAAATGGACTGCTCCAGGTCGGGAACACTACGCTCTGGACGTAAAAGGTAACCCGTGTCCCGCGTTGGCATTTGCTTAAAAGGCCGCATGGATGTTGACTGAGGGCCTGTGTCACGAGGTGTCCGACTAGGGAGCTGCTTTCGCGGCAGCATGAGTTTGCTGGTTGGATGAACGAAATGTATGTTGCTTGTGCTGTGCAGCGGCACCGAGCGATTGTTCTTGACAAGATTACTAACACTTGCTGCCTGCTTATTGGACGGCATTGCCATCGGTCTTTCAATATGCAGGATACCATGCGTGGGCTTTGCCATTGACAGCTGTGTTTCAGTGGCAAAGGAGGCTACACGCAGCGGTGCCAACGATGCTGGCTGCGGGGTCGATGTGTATAGCGGGTACTTTTCATCATCGCGATGATCCATACCAGCTGGTGGTGGCGAGGGTGAAGTAGGAGCTGTTGGCGGTGGTGTGTTTGTTCCATCCATACCCAAATCCATTTCAGGCTCGTGCTTCACATGTACTGTAAATGGTGTATGTTCCATTACCTGCGTCTGGCTACCGTTTTGTACAAAGCTCACAGCATCAATTTCTGGCTCGGATTTACTAACTTCCTTTAAGATTGTCTCGTAGCCTGCGGAAGTAAAAATATTTAATTTTTTTCAAAAATCTTTTTAACAACAATCAAACTGATTGGAAATACTAATGACCTCCTATGACTATGAACATTATAAATAGTAGGAGTTTTCCTTCGTTTTCTTGCAATAAACTTCAAATAATATTTCGTTTATAAATAAAATAAGAAAGTTTTTAATATAAGATTTAAATTTTCGGTCCGTCATATTTGAAATCTATTTTTTAAATTTAAGAATTCAATCTATAAAAAGAAACTAAAATATTGTCTTACCCATGTCTAAGGGCTCCGACTTGACAAGACCCAAACGGTAGCCAAAAATCGGATGCTCAACGGCAATCTCATCCTTGACAGAGTCCTTCTCAGTGTCCAATTTGCATTTAGTCTGTTCCATACTGGAACTGTCCAAGGAGGTTTCGCATTCGCCAACGCAACTGTCGCTGCTATTATTGTTTCCATTTTCGCGGAGCATATGACAGAGCACATGATAGACCTGCTCGGGCACAACTCTGGGAATGCCGTTGCCGTGACGTGTTGTGGTATTGTACGTGGACTTAAGGAACTTCCATTTCGTCCAGATCTGTATACTTGATTTTTTAACAAAGCCTCTGCTACGCATCACATCCTCGACTTTTCGGAAAACCTGATCACTTCTGACATTTCGATCGTTAAGCTTATCCAAGGCATTCATCTCTTGCATTATCTTAAGCATCTCCAGCATCTCAGCCCGACTCCAGAGGTTTCGCTCTGGACGAGCATGCAGTTCTTTAATAGTTCCACCATTAAAAGACGACCTATTTGTCGTGGCTTGGGACACATGAGCCTTAGCTCGTATGGGTGTCAAAAGCTCATCCACATCGCCCACAAGTCCATTTGCAGTGGCTACTGTGCTTAGGAGCTTGTTGACACATTGATTATTGCCTGAGTTTTGATTTTGTTGGTTCTGGCGCATATTCTGCTCCACTTTGCTCAGCAGACGCGCCTTTGTATGGGGAGCCACTGTTGTGGAGGCGTGGCTGTTCTTCCCAATAAGAGTTTTGTCGCTATGGCTGTGCTGGTCCAAGTGCCGCGGCGTCAACATGGATGTTATTTTTTTTTTCTAATGCAGATGATTACGTAAGCGATCTAAAAATTTATGTAAGGTAAAAATGAAATTATTAAGTAAACTTTAGCCTTATTAAAAGAAAAATAAAAATGTTTTAATTCTTAAATGTTAAATTTGAAGTTAAAATTACCTAAGTTTCATAACACTGCATTTACCTTAATTACCGATAGTTTCGGTTGAAAAAATCTAGAAAAACCTATAAAACCAGTATTTTAATACGAACTTGACTTTCAAAACGCCTCAACCTAATCCTACCCTTTGGCTGAGTTTTCTATAATTATTTCTCACATCAATATCTGAAGTTCACTTTTAATAAATGTGAAAATTAATAACACTTCAAAACTCTACGTATTCACACATGCATGTTTTCTATACCCATACTAAGACGTTTCGAGAGAGCTTCTACTTCTGAACAACGATTCTAAATAGGCGAATAAATATATATTTTTATCGATTTTGATTAAAAATTTCAATACGAAATATGAGCGTCAAAGGGAAGGTAAAAAAGTACGAACACACGCATACTTATATAAATTCATATAAAAATATATACACACACACACACACTACAGGAAAATGAATATACATATACACATGTCAATGAACATGCATGAATTTATAATAGAAGTAAATTTAAAGATAGTGAGTAAACGATTTTAATATAATTATGAACATGCCAAATTTGATTACGAACTAATGGAGTACCTTAAAATTTCATCGAAAATTTTTAAAAACGGATATTTTTTTTTATGTAAGTAAATATATGTACGGTGCATTCATTGGAATGTTAAAAACTTGTGACACTGTATATGACAGATGTGTTTGTAATATTCGAAGAAGGTGAAATGAAACACAATAAAAAAAGAAGACAATTGGATGAATTTTAAATTTTACTTGGATTAGTTTTCAAGGAGATAACATTTTTCGATTAGTAAGAGTCACTAGCTGTTTTCGAAACAAAAATCACAGTTGATTCGGCAAAGCTGAGAAATTTTCCAGCATTTAAACTTTGTCTAGAATTCTCGTACAGTGGTTAATAAATAATATTATGCCGGTTGAAATATACACACCATCTCACATATATGCAATAACTGTTTTTCCAAAACCTAACAGAATTTTTTAATCAATATCTAACTTGAAATGCCCCACAAGTTTCCTTTAACGATTTGATTAAATTATTACATGTTGACACCGCTTGTATACATTTAATTTACACAGATAAATCATATTCAAATTTTCTATAGCCCACTGTTATACGAAGAAGATATGAAACAAGAGAATAACTAGCGCACAAAAAATAAGAGCGTTCTCTCTAAGCACACACGCACACAAATACATGACACAAATTACGCTTATTATGTTGAAAAATTCTTAAGAAAAACGAGAATTAAAGGAAAAGTTAATTACATTAATCAACTTCATTAAATGGAAATTCCTTTTTTGGGAACATTTTAACGCATTTATTTATCAGACAATCATTGATGCAATAAACTAAAACAAACAACAAACCCAAATGTTGCGTAAAATTTTATCTTTTGTATTTGCTCTCATGCTTTTTAAATAATAAATTTAACTTAACTATTTTTCAACACACCGAAGGCAGAGACACCTTGCCGAACAACAAATCACACGGACTTGCACACATACACCGTTAAGCCGCGAGAGAGACTGCTCTCTCAGTAACGTGCGAAGAGGAAGCAGAACAGAATTTCAACAACCAACAACCACCACCACGATTTCAATACTGCTAAACTCAAAAATTCAAAAGCAACCAATGCCTACAAAAACAAACTATATACTTGCCTGACGCACACACACGCACATCCTCATGTGCCTGTGTATGTGCAAGCATATAATACAATACTTCGTCGTTATATTTCGGAAAGGCACAAATAATGGTTATGGGGAACGATTGCCCATCGTTGTCGTATTGAAATTGTGATTGCGAGAATCGACGCAGAATATACACATAAAGGTGGAATTGTGTACACATTTTTGAAAATTAATATAAGTAATGCATTCACCTGTCAGTTAAAAAAAAATTTGAAAAACTTTTGCCTTACCAGATGATTATCAACTTATTTAGAATTAAATACTTGTTTTAAGTTTCTTATTTAATTGATTCCTTCGCCAACAAAAACGAGATTTACAAGTATTCAGAGTAACTAACTTAACCAAAAAGAATGCTTTTCGTGTCTTGCTCTAGCATCCGAACCGAAAGGTATAGCAAGGTCGGCGGAGCGAGGAACTCAATTGCAAGAACAGGAAATTTGAACTCGCGGAAAAATGCGGAAAAGCTTTGCTTTATAAGAGGCGCACAATTTCTGGCAAAACGAGAAATTTTATCTGTTTTACATTTATATACATACAAGTAAATACATATTAATATACACATATCATTTACAGACTTTATTGCTATATAATATTTTGCTTAAAATAAATAGTTTTGTTGATAAAAAAAAATTCAATACAATTACAGGCTCAATCGTACACATGTTTGTTGACATACACACGCAAACACACATTCGCACACCCATCGCACACATACAGCGGACAAAGTCAAAGCCAGAGACAATTGCAGAGCAAAGTGGAAATTGGAAGTAAAAAGAATCATATAAAAAAATACTTATACATGTATATATTGAAAAACTCACGACAATAAACGAAGATGATTCATTCGGGTTTGGTGCTATATTTGTAAAGATGTATGTTTGAAGGTTCTTGGCACAACTAGCGGGCTAGAATCACGAATTGAAACTGAGTTTCGCCAAAAGAAAACCCAGAACCTGCAGCTAAAATGCCCTCGCGAATCAGCTGATTTGTCGCTAGGCTTTCGAGTTCGGAAAATGACACCCAGAAACGAACTGCATTTCAATACCACAGTCTCTCCGATGGGCTAACCTCAAACTACCGATTACTGTCTTTAAAAAATATATAATGTTTACGCACACACACACACACACACACACACACATGCATATTACACCATTCACCATACCATAAACCATAAACCATATACTAGCATATAGCAAATTTTATATAACATACACGAGTGTCTATTTACATGCATAATATATATTTTGATTGGAATTATGTGGGTGGGTTAGTCTGTGTGTAGGTAGAAAAACTTTTTGATTACTATGTACGTTTTTATATATTCGTTTATTTATGCTTCCATACAAATTACAAAAAAGCAATAGGAAACGAAAAAATATGTTGGAAAAGAAAATTTAAAATAACGGTATGGGTATATAGGCGTTTACTTTATCCATTTGGCGCTGTGCTATACACTCGGCAATCCATACGATGTTGCGGCATTCGAGATCCTTCAGCTTGAGGTAGGAATAAAATATACCATAATGAAACTGCTGGAGGTAGGACTCAACATTTAACTTGGCCTCAAACATCAGGAGACGGTCCTCCAGGGTCAATAGGTTATCAGTATCCCTCTCAAGACTTCCAAATAAGCTACAATATTCAATAAAAGTACAGCAAATATTACGCACATCATCAAAGCTCGTGCATCTCGCCAATTGATACAACCCATCCTGACCAATATTTCCACAGATGGGTAATAAACCGGTACGCTGCTTGTAAGTAAATTCTGTATGAAGAGCATTGATAGAAATTATGATACTGCGGCGATCCGCTTGAAAACTTAACAGCTTGCACATGACATCCGCCGTGGGGCCACCCAAACCCTTGCAGAATTTATAGAAATCCTCCAAGTAGTTCTTATAAAGAATGCTGCGTATGAGTTCAACATTAAAATGACGAAAGTCCTTGGGTGTTAAGCTATCCGACAAGAACTTGGACAAGGGTGTATCGATAAGCACGGCATCGAAAAGCTCTTTGGTGTTGCTAGCCACCTGAATGGACTCCAATTGGTCGAAGAGTCCCAAAGGATGACACATTGCCAACAACTTCTTTATTGGCTGGTGATTACTTAATCCTGACAAAAGCAACGCCACATTGTTTATCATATGCTCATAACGCATATAAT
Organism: Zaprionus lineosus; assembly: GCA_035044505.1. Classification (NCBI taxonomy): domain Eukaryota; kingdom Metazoa; phylum Arthropoda; class Insecta; order Diptera; family Drosophilidae; genus Zaprionus; species Zaprionus lineosus. Next base: position 2,274,636 of record JAWNNX010000591.1, on the reverse strand, counting down.
CTAAAAATGTACTTAATGGCTCCGTGGAATTTATACGTAAATAGTTGTATTGCGATATAAGTTTACTTTGTAAACAGATTTCCAACTTATCTACGTTTATGGTTGCAGCATCTGCTGCTATCAATCCATAATCAGTAGTTTGGATATTTTGGACTAAGTCTTCCAGAGTTTCACATTGGGTTAAATTCATATAGTCCGTTTGCTTCAGCATCCCATTTTTAAATCCACGTGTAATTCCCTCCAAATAGCCGCTTTCCAAGTTGAAACCAAAACTAGTTGATACCATTATATTAATAGCTAGACTTGTGATTTGTCCTTTGTGTATTTTATTTTTAAATCTATACTTATCATTTAAAAAACATAAAGCTACTGAAGCAGCTAAAGTTCATTGCCACCTTGATTTAAAATATTATAACGATAAGTCGTGTCACGTTTTCGAGCGTTGCCACCTATCTTCACTTTTGTATGGCTGGCCGCAGTAATGCCATACTGGTTATATTTGCCGCCAAAATTTAAATGGGGTTTTGATTAATTTCTATCATCAAACAGTCAAAACTTTTCAGATTTATAGAATATAAATATAAAATGGTTTATTGGTTGATTTAAAACAAGTAAATAATTTATTCTTAAATATCTGGGACAGAAAGATTATCGGGTAAGCAGAATATAAACATTTATGAGAGGCCGCCTAAAGGTATACTACATATTTAATGCAATAACTGAGAGAATTGAATTAAATTCTTCTTTATTTAAATTGTCTTAATTATTAATTTTACAGTGTTGCTAAATCTGCTTATTTTATTATGTACAGTGCATAAGAGACTTCCATGTAAACTTAAATTAAAGTAAGCCTTACCAGTGCCCATTAAAGCAGGAGAAAAGGAAGCAGCTTGTCAACGTGTGTGCAGCTTAACGTGTTTGGAATATATTTTGATAGATGGTTGAATTATATAATAAAAATGAGGCGTCCTAAATTGTCATCCATTAATTTAAATAACAACAAATAAAATTGAATGCATTTGTTGCATGCATTTCCCTGTTTTACTTATAAATGCTTCAATTCGATTTCCCACTCACTCGACCCTGAACGAAATTCCTCCTCGCACATGCGCCTGGCCGAGATGCTGAGGGACCTGTTGCTGTTGCTGCCGACTGATTGTTTGTGTACTGTGTTCTGTGTGTTTCAGTCAGCTTCCATACTGCACTTGGTCACTTCGTATTGTTTGCCTGCAAATAATTGAATAATTAAATTTTTTAACATTTTAATATTTTAATATATTATTTAATATATTTTTGATATAATAGTTGGTAGTTAATATGAACTGAACTTAACAAATGGCGTTGTGTGGGCCTCCCTGCTGCGCGTGTGCCGTATAAAGTTTCATAATTTGCGGCCATAAGCAACCAACAAACAACATGTGTTGTTCACAATTCAAATTCATAATTCTTGCCGCGTCTCATTACCGCCAACGGAGGCGTCGATGCATTCTACATCACATGTCCAGTCTGCTTATGGTAAAGCACTCACGACTCGCTCACGCTGTGCCCAGACTCTAGACAAGATTCTCACCGATCTGGTCAGGTGACCAGTCAGTGTTGGTGGTTCCAGTTGCCATCGTTGATTAGCAAAACGTCAGGTAAGTTGGACTTTATGACATAGATATCTCCATAATTCTAATAAATATAATTATAATAATATTTATTATAATTATACATATAATAATAATTATTGTAAATATGTAACAAATATTTTATATGAAACTCATAATTTATTTGAATTAATTTTAAATTCTTTTTTCACTTTTCTATTTATGCAACTCATCTGCCAAAGCATGAAATTTTTTATTTCAATTTTAATACCAAAAATATAAACTGCGTTTATTAAATGTTTATAAAACGCCAATTTGGTTTATTTGTCAGATCGCCAATATAAACGACAGTCCCAAAGTTCACTCATGTATCCACACCAAATCATTCCCGCTTCCCATGTCCAAGTGGGGAACGTCTACACGGATAGACAAGGTCATTGAATAGTCGTCTGTCCCGCTGTCCCCCCCTTTATGCCTCTTATTGACATTTTGGCTGCGGACATTATACAGCGCGTTAATAAACAATCCACGGAAAATTCTTATATCTTGCGAGTTGTTGTGTCAGCAGTCGCCACATTGATAACCTCCCTGACAGTTCCATGCGGAACGCATTACAGCTTTGAATTTATCGCACATTCTTTAATTGTTGCAACGTTTTGTGGCACTCGCATATGCCAGATATATGGGCGCTAAAATATCGAAAATACATTTTTAAAAACATTTCCCAGTCCCCGTGCATAAAGTGCATGTTTTTCAAAACCTTGAATGGCGCTAACACGAAAAATTATTATATAAAAACATGCAAGTCTTAACATCATAGAAAAGCAATAAATTCGAAATTATAAAACAATTATTTTTATCTTAAACATTTTGAAGTCTCAACAAAAGTGATATGCGTATTTTCTGTATTTAAGATTTACTTAACAAAAGTTATTACTATTTTTTAATTATGACTAGATTATGCCCCATATATTTTTTAAGTTGCTGTTATTAAAATTTTTAATATAAATATACAATATTTCATTAATTTTAAATACTTTAAAAAAATTAAAATTAAATAATTAAAAAATTATTCATTGTAAGACAGGAAAAGTTTTATGCAGTTTTTTAATTTTGTCTTTAAAAATGATAAGAATAAAAATTTAATAAATAAACAATTTTTTTTTAAAATTATTGATTATTAATCAGCAGTCAGTAGTTATATAGGTAATGTGAATCAGTTAAAAATATGTATATTAAATTAAAATATTATTATACACACGACTGATAAAAAAAAAATTAATATATTTGAATGCTTTTTACGGAGGTAATGGGAAGAGTTCTGTTTAAAAATTAAATATATAATTTAAATATTAAATTTGACTTACATGAGGGCAATAATTTTAAAATCAAAGTCTATTCAAACAAAAAAAAAAAAAAAATGACGTATACATATTTATATAAATAAATAAAATATAAATGCCTGAAGTTCCTAAAAGAATACCCTGTTGACATTTATTCAAGGATATTAATTGACTAACTATAAACAGCCTTATTTAAATATCTTTAACTATATATGGTTTGTTTATATTTTATAAAAAAAGAAAGAATTTTAAATTTCAAACTTAAGAATATTTTAGATCATATAAAAGACTGCATATAAAAACTTTTATATGCTTAGCTTAGTTTAAAACAAAATAAATAAATACATAAATCGCGTGTCTAAAAATAAAGATCCACGTGAGGCTGTGGGCAATATAACTGCATGTTGTGTACATAACAGTTAACCCCAAAAGCACGCGCCACTTGGAGCCAAAGTCTGGCTGCCAGACGAGAGTCAGTGGTGCTCAGATAAGATACTGGGGTAGACGTCAGCAAAGCGCGACAGTTGAATATTTTTAGCCATTAATTAAGAAGAAGGGAAGACAATTGAGGGAACAAATTTTTTGTGATTCCTGTCCAAAATTTATTGGCCAAGATTAGCGATGAGCTCTATCTTTCTGCCATAGGTCAGGTGACTGATTTGGCCATTTGTTTGGGTGTTCCCTAATGTCATTCAATCAGTTTCAATGGCGTAGTAAATACATATGATAATAAAGTGTATATAAATATATATATATATATATATATATATAATATGTATGATAAATTCTCGATTCTCAGTGTGTGCCATGAAGTGCTCCAAATGACAATTCCATAAATCTAATGTAAGTTGACAGTCGTTTGTCGCCTTGGGTCTTCGAAAGCGTTAACACCTGATGGAAGTTGGCGCTAGGCACTCAATTCGTGGAAATTAATTTTGACATTTTTGACTTTATTATAAATAATCGTCATAACACTTAATTGAATCCATGACTCAAAAATATTCCACAAATTTTAAACGCACATTTTTAATGCAGATGACAGACTGTTGATGTTCCAATGTGACAGTTGGACTTGACAGCTTTAGGTTCCTCAAGATCATGACTGGTTTGATATAGGCCTTTGCCTAAAAATTATATTTTTATATTTTTTTATATATTCATAAACAGTTTGAAGATCGTAAATTTTCTTTTAAACATTTAGTCAATGTGTTAATCTTTGGCCATGTCCATCACATGGTTTCCAATGACTCGTCTTGACAGTCGAAAATTTAAGTTGAAACATAATTCTTTTTTGTCAATATAAATACGATGAAAGTTCTTTTTTAAATTTCTAAGTAAAATATTCATTTTTACTTACTAACTGAGTGTTTCAATTAAAAGATTTCGTCAAGTCGCTTTGTTATTCTTTATGGGTGAATTACTCATACACAGCGACATTCAGTACTTTTTATAGTTTTGGTAATTTGCCAATTGCATTCTTACCTTGAAATTGTCCTATATTTTTCAGTCTATAATTTTGATTTATATATCTTATTGAAGTGATATTAACATTAAATGCAAAATAAGCAGAAATATTGACACAAGATGCTATAAATATTTAAAATAAATAAAAAGAAATATGATTCTGACTGATTTTGCTATAAATATTTTATTAATATCCATTTTTCCACCTTTTGGATATTTAATCTGAAATTCATATCTAAATTAATAAATAGGGGCTTTAAAAGATTATTTAGCGTGTCTTGACCTTTACATGTGAATATAAAAAAAATCAAAATCGCAGTTCGTTAAATGCTTTAAATAATTTTAAATACTTACCGCTTAATAGGATTAAAGCTTGTAATCAATTAATCGTTAAATAATTAATAAATTACATATTGAAAATTATATGCCTCATCTGTTGAAGCTTCCTTTATATTTTGTGGCCTACATAAATTTGGATTTAATCCAAAAATAAATGGAATAACTGCGCGTTATATATGCCACATCAGTATTGGGAGAAGTGTTATTATATTGTTTTATTATACACGTTAAACCACTTGAGTATATTGATTTATTCTCCGATCAGCTAGCAATTAAAGAAATATTAATAAATATTCACCTTTTATAATTCTTGGCACTTGATAGTTAGTTGTGCCAAAATATGGACAACACATAAACAAAGCGATAACATATATCGATACATTCGACTATAGTGGCGGCTGTCGATAGGGCGCAGAGTAGCGAGATAAGTCGATAACTTAAGCTAACTTCTGGAAACTTAAAGTTCAAACTAAGCAGTTCAATAATTGAATAGAAATGTTTGATTTACATTATAAATATAATGTTCTAACCAAATATACACAGATTATTTTACTTTACTGAATAAATAAAGTCTTAGCCTTGAAAAACTCACCACTTAAGTTGAAAGCAACATTTAAATAATGTTTATATTTCATGACTCAAATTCAGGATAAAATATCAAGGCATGCAAATTATTAAAGAGACTTTTTTAGTTCTATATGGATAAAATTGAGATAGTCTTGAAATAAATTGACATAATTGACTAAAGTATGATTTCAGAGAGAAGTTTTAAAATTTATGAACACTTTAAGCAATATAAATAATTATTAAAAATAGTGGATAAAAAAGTTGTCAAGCTCCCTACATGAACTTATTATTTAATAAATATTTAATATATTATTAATTATTTGCGTTAACAAGTGAACTAACTAAATCATAGCATGTCTTCTATATTTCCAAAAAATTTCCTACTAAAGTTGAAACTTTATATTTTACCCATTCATACATTGTCCTAGCTACTTAAATAAGCATGTCGTTTAATTTCAAGTTATTTATTTATACATCCGATGGATACTTGCACTAAGTAGCTATGAGCAGTGCTTTGCATATCCTTTGAGACGTTGGCTACCTCTTTCTCTATTCCCGTCTGAATGCGGCAGCCATTATGGTAATTGCAGTGTCCTGCACAAGCCGCAAACCGCAACCCACATCTACTCCCAGTCTCGTCTCTGATTGCCATCGATAGTCAGGCATCCACTTGTTGTGCTCCACTCAGTGTGACCTTGAAGTCCTGCATGACAGTTTTCCATTGTTGTCGTCCTGTGCCACACATACCAAGTTTAACCTTGAAAATGTGTTGACTGCCACTGAAAGTTGATCAACTTTTATTGGATTCTTAAGTATCTTTATAGAACCAAGAGTTGAATCGCCGCTGGACCCGTGCCACTGCCAACCGGCCACGAGTCACACACAAATCCTAAGTATGTGTATCTTGAACTTGACCCGACCATTTGTTTTCCATTCTCGCTTTTCACTCAAGTGAAAATCGGCTTATGACCAAGCACCCAATCACTTTGATAGTTCCTTAGGTAGCGTTTTATTCGTGCCAGAAAATGCTGGAACATTTTTAAATATTTTAAAATATGGCTTAAAGTTCAAACAGGAATTAAATCTGTTTTCTTTTTGTATTTAAAGATATTTAAGAAATATATTCTAATCATTTATTTAATTATTTATTACTAAGAAACTACTTCCTGTCAATTGTAATGAGAAATCATTTTTAATTTTTAATAATTTATTTATATTTTTTATATTTTGTATTGCATATTTCTTGAGAAAAAGTTAATATTATAATAAAATATAATATATATATATAATATAATAAAAAAACCGCTAATAATTTATATATTAAATATTAAATAAAATTTAAAGATAAAAATCTGTGTGTATTTTTGCCCATCTATGGAGTAGGTCTCCAATTCAACTATGAACCTCTACCATAATAATGATAAAACACATCAAATAAAAAAAAAAAAATCACATCTAATGTTCTTTCTTCTTCTTACTTAAACTGATTTCCACAATTCTAAGACTCTCTAAAACCTTTTAATAAAATTTACTACAAGTAACAAATTTGAAGGGCGGAAAATGGGCTTCATTTTTATAGAGCACAAAGTGTTTCCCCTCCGCCCGCTCGGGGAAGCACTTTGGACATTTGCATAATTCAATGGATTGAATTGTATTAAAGTGTTAGCGATGGGGAATGCCTTGTTTTCCACAAAGAAGGTCACCGACATGACACATTTCATTGACCGCTGCTGGAGAGGTTAATGTACCAAACGTGGAATAGCTGAAGCTCACATTGAGGCTGGTCAAGATTTGGATATGGATTTGGATTTGGTTTTGGGAGTAGTAAGCACAAATTTATTGACACTTTTGGAGCACGCTCAACTTTGAACTAATACAATTTCTAGCTACCCTAGTCATGGGTCAATGTAAAACTAATGGCTGACCTTTAACATCGACCTTCCCCCACATGGTCGACCGTTTGGTTTGTAATGGTCCGTTAAAATGCTGACAGCCGAACAAATGCTACATATGATTTACCCCAAGTGACAGTCAAGAGACGCACAAGCAGATTCCATTCAACATGATGGATGCCTATGGAAACACTTGCCATTGCTCCTCTCTTGGGGTCTTGGAGCATGACAAGTGCGGGGTCATCCAAAGTGGTGTTCGCTCTAGATGAGTGGGTGGGATACAAGAAACAGGCATCTCTTGGCGGGATGACTGATCTAGATTGGACCTCTTTATAGCTGCTCAGACATGAATATATAGTGAATATATATAATATATACATTTGATGTATTTATTATAATTATCTTCTGAAATGATACAAAATTTAAATATTTACATCCGTTAGATAAAATTTTATTTAAATATTGCGCATATTTGTTAAACAGAAACTTTTCTTGCTTTTGGACTTTTTTAATATTTAATCACTGCTTTCGGTACAAATATGTCCAGAAATGATTAGGTAGTTTTTATATTTATTTTTTTTTTATTTATTATTTCTTTATTTATTATTTTATCTAAAGCAGAGTTTCATAGGTAGATGTATTTGAACTGCTGTCCAGATACTGTAAATTTGGACTTGGAGCTGTTACAATGATTCTAAAATTTTATTTTTTTCATACTTGTATTTTTGTTTACGTACTCAGTATGTACAAATATATAATATAAAAAAAAAATAAAAATAAATATATAAATAAACTCAGTATCATCAGATTGCAAACGGGGAAATAAATATAAAGTCTATGAGACACAAAGTCGACAGATACAACTCCAAATTTATGAGAAGCTTAAAAATTGCAATTTTAAAATAAATATTTATTCATCTTATAATATAATATAATATACATAATAAATTATACACTATACATATAATATATATATTTATAGAATATTTATATATAATTATATATAATAATTTATACAAAGAATATACCAAAAATTGAAATAAATAATAACTAATAATAATAAATAATAATGAATAACCAAATTAAAAAGATAAAAATAATATTTTTTATTTTTATGGAGATTTTTTTTATATTACGTTTTTTTTTTATATATAATTTTTTGTTATATATAAATTTTTTATTTTAATAATAATATTTGAGATATTTAACTTTGTACAGATCCTAGCAAATTTTCAAGCAGATAATCTTTTTATTCAAAGTATGAATAATTCTGATCCTCCAATATATATATCCAATATATCCTTTGAAGTAGAAATTTAATTGCAGTAAAATTCTGAAATAAATAAAATTAAATAAATAAAAATAAATAAATAAATACAGAATGTAATTCGCACTCATTTCAAGTGAATAAAATATTATTCATAATTTTATAGAAGCCTATGAGGTGCTTAAATTATATCCTTTAATTACATAATTCTTCTTTTATGAATGATTTAAAATATTCAATTTGATCAATTTCCTGGCAATTTATATTCCAGCAGAGTCTGGAAATAGTGGCAGCGGATGCTTAGTTTATCCCAGGTAGTAACCTTGGAGCAGATGTACGCGAGGCATGCAAATAATTGTATTGGCCCAGTTAAGTGCTGCTCCATGGTGAAGTGGAGTTCAATAGCCACAAAAGTAATAGAGGTCATCGGTGTGTAAGGACGTCACCATTGCCGTAGACGAACTTAGGCTGCTGGGTGGGACAGGGTGGCACAAGGAGGCACAGGGTCGGCCGCAAATCCTTTCTGATTATCGCAATGCGAGGCACGCAAAGTCAGTGTTGACGTCGCCGTGCGTTCCTGGGCGTCTCAAGGAACTGCACTGTGGTTGCCACCTGTAGGGGTTGTGCGGCAATCATGTCACTCAGTCAGTTTCGCACCTTGCAATGATGCTTACGGCGTGCCTTGACGGCAATTTATTTCATCCTGCAGTCAAGGACTGTCCAGTCGCAAAGCTTAATAAATAAGCAGATCCATTCAAATCTTCCAAGTCTTTCCCAGGCCATAACTGGGTCAGCTCAAAGTATGCTACGATTTGCGTAGATACATTTAAATTCGTGTGACTCTGTCTGCGTGGGCGTATGTGCGTGTGAGTGTGCGTGAGTGTGCGTGAGTGTGCGTGAGTGTGTGTGAGTGTGTGATTAGAGCTATCGTTACATATGCTTAAGTAGGAGCACGTGTATGCACACATACGTCTAGTATTTCCACGTGCGGCTCCTCATGAATCATTGAATTGTTTTTCGAGTCAGTCCTCTTATGTGATTATGTTAATAATCGTAACCATTTGAGTGTTATTCAGATGGCTTTTTAAACTTGGGCGCCACTTAGTCGTCAAAGGCGACACATAACCCCTAAGCACCATTAAAAATAAGCAAATATTAAAATTTGTTTATTTTTGCATTTGAAACCCTCAACTTGAGACCTGAGCAGCTCAATGATTGAATCGCTTCGATAATTGGGCATATTTGATCAGACACGCCCACCCACGATTGCTACGCCCGAACATGTGCAATGATTATCTCTAGGCAAATAATAATAAAATAACAATTTGTATTATATTGCCCATTTAAACAACAATATCCAAATCTTAAAATAATAATTAGAGAATGAATACAAAATAAACAAGCTCAAAGGAAAATCTAGAAAATGTGGAAATTAATCATCTTTGAACGTAACAAATATTTTTACAAATAGTTCAGATCAAATACTGTTCTACGGCAATTAACCAATTATTGGAAAATTATAATAGCCATTGATTCGAGGAATCCCACTTTATGAGCATTTCGCATCCCTTGACAAATATAATTTGCATTCGGGTCTCTCAACATGCGCTATAAACTTGAGTGCAGGGAAACTTGAAAATATTTTCTCGTCCCATCGTTGCATTCATCTGTCTGCATGGAGGTAAGTCAAGCGGCATTGACGTCAGTCGGGATGAGTTTATTTTCGCCGAATACCTCATAATAAATGAGTGCTAACAACACTACTCATGAAAGAAAGAACTTCTAGGGTATTTAATAGTTCATCAGCTTCGTATTTGTAACTTAAGGTATTCCGAAATATGAATGAAAAGTACAGTCAAATATGCAAATTAAAAATGTGCAAGTAATAAAAACATTTTTATCTAAACTGCAAACTGATTCAGTAGTCATTCTCTTCGCTTCTTGAGTGAATGAAAATATAGTCGAAATAAAATAAATTAAATATTCTATTTCAGCTGTCATAACATATTTGAAATTATTGAACATTTTTTCGGAGCTTTGCACCTATAAACTTAAAAACGTGTTTCCATAATGTTCCCATAATAAATAAGTATAATACGAGTGTGCGGGAATTTATTCAATTCCAATTAATGTAATCGCTACATTTGCGTATTACGTATTTACTATCCACACTATTTTGCATAACCTTTTGATTTGCTGTTCCCTGGTAAATGAATATCACGAATATCGAATGAATCACAAGCGTAATATTATTTATATTGTTGTAGTTGTTTTATTGCTTTTGTTGTTACTTGGCTGCTGCTGCCATTCAGCTAACGGTGAGCTTTGTTAAGCTTTCAAAGTGAATGCTTTGTATACGAAATATGCGACACCTTGCACTTTGTACTGATTGTACATTGATTTTTCAAAAATCAATTACCTATTTTAAATGTTTTTCTAAAACATTTAAGATATTTATTTTTAGATACGCTACAGTAGAAATAAATATGATAACCATCTAATTGATTGCTTTCAAAGATGTCGAACTTTTATCTCTTTTCCACTCTCATTTTACTTGCGATAAGCTTCGTTCTTGCATGCACAGACATGCACAAAATGGATATACCCTTATGTATAGGGAAGCATATTAGCAACGTGTGTCTGGTAAAAATCGTGTAATGCGAACTTCACGATTTATGTTGGCAAAGCTTAAATGGTAAAGCGTGTGTGTAGCAGAGAAAGACAATGGAGCAAGACAACAAAACATTGGGGTAGATCTATAGGGCGGCGATTGATGATGATTGAATGATTAGGCAAATCAACTGTGATTCGGCGTGACGAATTTATGATCAGTGTATTTATTATCTAGCGTTGTCATTAGATGTCAAAGTTTTATCAAATTACAACAGTGCATCAATAAATTTAAGTAAAGCGCCAGTTGGGGGACTTCTATATTTGGGGGTTTGATGTATATATAACGATGACATTTTGATTGATTCTTTGGGGTAATTTTTGTGTCATGTGTCGATCAATAGAAACAGATTGATCATTACTCATGGGCGACAAGATTTTTGCGCACTACACCACTCCAGGAGTTGTTCGGTAAAGTACCGTTGCATACTTTACGGGCGACAAAAAGGAGCTGCGCCTGATCGAAGCTTTTCTCTTCAGCAGACGATGCTCTCGCAGAGCTTTCAAATTTGAGATCTCAGCATCTCGATTGATGACTATTACTTTGGCTATCGACTTGGCTGGCTTTCAGTTGCCCAGCGTCGGCGGCGGTGTTCTGACAGATTTGGTTTTGGTTCCCCGAGCAGAACCAACAGGCGTTACAAAAACAATGTATAGAGCCGACAACAAAAGACAACAAAAATGCTACAAAAGCCGAAGCCCAGACGATGCCGATGTCGATGCCGATGCCGATGGCGATGGCGATGTCGATGTCGATTTCGATTTAACACTGACGCAGACGCCGACGCCTCGTTTGTTAACTCGATAAAAGTGTGTGCTAGATGACGTTACCGTTACCGGTCGTGATTGTTAATGGTGTGTTTGTTGTTGCTGTTGACGCCGACGCTGCTGTTGCTGTTGTTACTGCTGCTGCGGCTGCGGCTGCTGCTGGTGCTGCTAACTTTTGGATAATAAAACAGGCAACGAGCACTCGCCACGTTAATTTGCAAACACCGTTCATACGCTTCGGAGGCAAGAAGCCAAGCCAAAACAGCACACATCTCTGGACCCTATAGCGGTTCCCAGTTTCCTCCAATTCCATAGTTCCACATTTCCGCAATTCCATAATTCCACAATTCCCCAGTTCAAAGTGTGCCCAAAGCGCGTGCGTGCTCTGTGTTCAGTTGGCCACAGCAACAATCTCAGTCACAGAAACAACTACCGACACAGTCACAGTCACAATCACAGCAACAGGCACAGCCGCAGCTACAGCCACAGCCACAGCCACAGCCACAGCCGCCGACACATCCGCAGTCAAAACAAACGGCCGCAGTCTTCATCTCGTGTCGTTACCCGTAAGTCATTTTCGAAATTGTTCCGTCAAATTTTTTGGAACACGAGTGGCGCGATTCGACGTTTAACGGTTCTTTCTGTGCGGCAACAAGTGCTTTTATTTATAGAAATAATAACAGAAATTAAACAAACCATTCGAAACATAATTAAGTACTAAAATTGTGCTGTGATTTTTGCACGTTCCAAAGTGAAATCGCTTTTAATACATTTCATACCAAAAAGTAAGCCATCAAACGGGTTTCAAAATAAAGTTAAATGTATAAAAAAAGCAATAAACTGCTCCATGGATTCCTCTAGCTACTATTATATTTTGCAGATATGAAACAATTCCAAACAAAATCCATTTATTTTTAAACAAATTTACGAGCATTATTTCCTTTTTTTTTGTGCTTTGCCTATAAACAAAAACAATCGGCGGCGTCTATAAAACATAAACAAATATTTAATATTGTGAAAGCCTTGCCAAAAGTTGATGAAAAATTAACAAAATTAATAACCAAAACAGTTGGATTCTTTATATGGACAGCAGCTGTGAGCAGCTTGACTCCGGCCCAAAAATAATTTCTAATAATCGCAATATAAATGCCCGAGTCTATGAAAATTCTAATTACGTGCTAGATGAAAATTTAAAAGCAATTTAGTCTTTTTTTTTTTAATTTAATGATATTAATTTCATTTTTTTTTTTTTTTTTAATATTCTATGTATGTAAGGAAACTGATAATAAATTAGCTGGGAAAATAAATATTATTTTAACATTGAAACAGAAGAAAAAAATATGCCTCATAAATTGAGAGATTTATTTATTATTAATAATAATTTTTTGGATCTTATGAGTTCTTAAAAAATATTGAAATATGGAAACAATGAAATAACGAAATTTTCAAAATTTTTGAGTATCAGTTTTGTATTTGTCAATGGCCCAATTTTAATAATTTGATCTATTTTTTGCTACGGTCAAGGAGCGTTTAAAAAAAATGTAATTTATTTATAAAGCAATTGACATTACGTGAATAAAATCATTGATATGTTGAGTTATTAAAAGAAGACGTTCTTAGAAACTCCCCACTTTTGGTGATATTCGATTCGTTCTCGGAAATATCATGAGTTTTTGTGAACCACCGTCTCGGATCTGATAATATTACGGGTATATTTAAATCGTTTAAACAGCAGATAGATAAGAGCATGTTTCGGAACCAGAATTATAAACAAATCAAGCAACATTTCTACCAATCAAAAATAAACAAATTTACGAATTAATTAATCGAATCATCATTAAAAAAAAAAACAATAAAAATAATAATAATAATAAAAGAGAAGCAACAACAAGTTTTTCAGTTTATTTACGTTTATAAATTTATTAGCCAATTTGATATGATCAGTTAAGATATAGATATATATATATGTATATATACTTATGATTTATGCGAAATGAGAACGAATATTAAACTGGTTTTCTTTTGATTTGCAGAACATCTGAAGATCGTCTCGATGATTGACCCCCAAGTGCTGAAAGTGACGCGAAGTGCAACCAGTGAATCGCACAATTTCCCGTTATAACGAAGAGCTTAGCTCTGAACTTAAGAAGTGCAACAGCAGCTCAGCAGCAGCAGTCGAAACCAAAGGATTCATTCAGGCTACAAAAAGTATTCAATAGTCTCTAGTCGTAAGTAGTGAATAATACAGGATGATAATGGAAAAGTCGGAGGTATCGGGCGAAAATGTCTGGACGAAGCTTTTGGCCGAAGAAACGACCAAAGCGGCTGTGATTGTCAAATTGGGCAACAATAATAACAATAACAATAACAACAACAAGGACATCAAGGAAATAACACCCCTAAATGTTGATCAACTGACCAGCAAGTCATCCAACGTCGGTCCACTGCCCGCCAGTGCAACCGAAGATTCAGTTCCGGATTCGGGCATCAATGTCGAGTACCAACGCAGCGCCACCTACGCCTCAGGCATAAACAGCACCGGGGGAGAGTCCAGCGGCAGCGGCACTTTACTCTCCCGCAAGGAGTCATTTCTGGGCACATTCCATAGGCAACTCAGACGCTCCATCAAAGCGGTCAGCGAGTCACCCGGACCACTAACAAGGTAAGTCCAATTTGTATATAAAAATATATTTTATATTAGTTAAACATTTAATTTTAAAAATGCATAAATTATTTATGAATCATTCAGAAATTTTGATTGGGTAGATTCATCTTTGTTTGTGGTTATCTTTTTATTTATTTTGATGTTGGCCATTTTTTTTATACGAATTTACCTAATCTTATCAAACATGAATGATTTTCAACTTTCTATAGGTCAACTTTGCAATTGTAGATAAGTCAATTATTGATTAATTGATTATATATATATTTAAAATATATATATAGATATATAACAGACTCTGCTAGTCGACTGTTAATAACATTTTTATAAATGCGAGTATAAAATTAAGCTTTCCTTTTATATTTATACTATCCAGTTATAAATAAATAATTGGATAAATATATAATATATATAATATATATAATATATATATAAATTTTAATTCGCATCTCAGACCTTGACCTCTTTATTTATCGATCTCTCTTTATTTATCGATTTATTAATCAAAGAGAAATTCTGATCAAGTTTGATTTAAGCATTAACATAATGTAGCATACTTTTTAGATAGATATCTGGGGTAGCTGTATTTGGCTCATTACAGGGTATTCCGAAGTAATGAACACTTTACTTTCCTTAAGAATATTGCGCATACGCCATGTGTATCCGAATTTAGGCCAGGGCCTTCTGCTAAAGATCAGGGACAGCTTTTCCCATCTCTAAAGCGCTTTTAAGTGACGCGAACATGTGTGCGAGTGTTGATACACGTGTATGAGTGTAGGTACACGTGTGTGAGTGTAGCTACACGTGTGTGTGAGTATACATACACGTGTGTGAGTATACACACATGTTTGCGAGTGTACGACCACGTGTGTTTGTATCTATCGTTAGTTTGCACACATCCGCGCACACGATAAAATTTCTCACACCTGACAACTCACGATATTGATACAACAATTTATCTGCTTTGATAGACAAATGTCGACGTCCACGTTGATTGCGACCGCGACGACGACGACGACGACGACGACATTTGCGTACTTTGTATGCATCGAGTATAATGCAATGTGCGATAATGTAATCGGGGGCTCTCCAAGTCTTTTATAGCCTCGTGCCATGTACCCGATACCCCGATACCCCGATACCCCTGAACCGCTCCCTTCTGCTGCTGCTGCCATCTTTGTGTCTCTGGTCCCGTTACTGTCAACGCTTCGGTCGTTTCACATATCGCCATCTCTTTCACTTCTCGGAGAAAAAGAAGATAAGCTTTCAGTTGATTGGATGAATGACAAAATTAAATTATTTTGATTTAAGGCCGTCGGTGGGTGGACAATTAAATATGATTTCCGCCTGCTGGGCATTTGGGCTGTGGAGTGCGAGTGCGTCTAATTGGGAGCTTAGATTCCAAATACTTGGCATAGAATGCATACCAAATAAAACATGTATATATTATCTATCTTCTACTTATCCCAAAGATCGACTCTTTCTGAAAATGCCATCTAGATTTTTTGCTCCATTTAAAACTGTTATTCTTTAGGTTTTACCTTGAACGAGTACTGATTTCATAGGTAACCGATAGCCAGAGATAATCTTGGAGTCGTCGACTCTGATGCCTTGGCATAAATTTGCATAGATAAATTCACTTTCAATTGCATAGATAATTTCACCTTCGAGTGTTAATCTGCCAACTGTAGACAATAATAAAGATCGGCAGCCATTTAAATTCTTAGATCCCCTAGCAATTATTTACTCATAAGTTAATTAAAAGCATGTTAAATGTCGAAACAACAAATAATCTTTTTGTATTGGACAATTGCCAAGGGGATTTCCTCAAGTGTTTCGGCAGCTGTTGCCAGGGCAATCATGAGTTCCGATTTGGTCTTGTGCTTAGGGTGCTGCCTGTTGGCCACCTACGAGAAGTACTCGTTCCTAATTCCGAATGCAGAATGCTCGATGCTATATATAGAGACAACTACTTATGAGTATTTGTTTGTCATGCCCCAAAATATTGATACGTCTCAGACGGACCAACACTTGTCTTGCCTATTGCCACATAATTTATTTCTTTTTTTCTAAATTTTTTATTTTTTTCTTTTTTTTTATTTTTTATTTTTTTTTTTATTTTTTTTTATTTCATTTTTTTTTTTAATTTTGTATTTGTTTATTTTTTGTATTCAATCAGTCAATTAATTGCTTTCTTCAACAAATCGCAATCTTCATACTCGCACGTGGCGTATGATTAATTTTTGATATATTTGATTTCTCTTATTTATTTGAGCTTAAATTAATTATGTGCGCGATAAACGTGTATCCAAGGGTTCTTTTAGGCAATATTTCAAACTATTCTTCATATGTGGCATACGGCTATATGTTACGTATATTACGTATTTACAGAGAAATTTCATTTACACTGATTCGTATTGATAAAATTGTTTTCTCTGTAATCGCATTTATCATTGTTTATTTTTCCTGTTTACTCTTTGTTTCACAGTTTGAGCAAAGAAACATGTCTAGAAATTTATTTGCATAATTTATTTGCATTCCCGATTGAATTTACAGTTCGCGTAACACTTAAATGTTCCCCAAACATTTGACTGTGTATTTTAAGGGATACTTTTGTGATTAACATTATGTTAACATAAGATAATTATATTTATTAACAGATTTGATGTTTGCAGTCCTTCACTTATTAAAAGAGATAATTTACTTCTCTCTCGCCTCTTCTTAGTTGAAAGTGAAGTTCAATTAACTAAACAGCTTCAATCTTTATGTAATCAGCAGTTATAGTTATTTATACGTATATATACAGTTATATCGTCGAGTACATCATGTGATTACAAAACAATTGGCCGTGTGCAAAGTAATGGAAGTTTTTTTTTTTTGTATTTTGTATTTTTCTATATTTGTATTTTTGTATTTTTGTATTCTTGTCTTTTTTTCTTATTTCGTTTGCTGATAACTGCAAAATTAAAGAAAAATATCAGTTGGTACGGAAAGGAAACCATAAATTTGAATTGCAACAAGGCAAATGATAAAAACCATTGTCATGAACACCATCAACCGTTATGCATGCGCAGTTGTCTTATCTTTGAGTGGATGTCTCAGATTCGAGCAAATAATTATGAAATTTATGAATATATACACATTCCGTTGACATTAATGAAACGTATTGCATTTGTAAATTGTTTTTTATGCATAAACTCATTAATTAGCAATACTGTTTAAATGCGCCCACCAGACACGCCTTCTCGCCATTTTCAGCTGTGTAAAGTTTACAGTTAATTGCCTTGGTTTAAGTGTCGCGTCGCAAAAGTAGCCGAAGTAGCAGTTAATATAAATGAAACAGCAGTCGTTAACAGTGACAGAGCTCTGTAAAATATTCGCGTATATATGTTTGTATGTATGTATGTGCATATATGTGTTTCTTACATATTACGCATACACGACGTAAGTCCGATTTATGGCCAGCCGTTATGACGCCGGCGTCAATAGCATCGACTTCGGCTGTGCCTTCGACAGCAAAAGTGCGAGAGTTAATTGCGTTGATTTAAGCGACAAGAATTTTTTTCGGACGTCTCTTCCTGCAGTCACAAACTGTGCGGCTAATTTTGTTTGTGTTTTTTCTCATGGTTAAGCACGCCGGCATTTTTGTTTTTGTTATTTTTTCATTTTTTTATTTCGTCGTTTCCATTTTGTGTTTGTGACTAAAAAAGAGTCTAAGTTATCAGCTGTTGTATTTCATTTTGGTTTTGTTGTTCTGCTTTTGCCTCGTCCGCGCACATTTCTTAGCACATCGTTGTTGTAGCTTTTGTCACTGGTATTAATGCTGCTTCTACTATCGGCAGCGACGCGGCGCCTCTTCCACTTTATACTTGAAATAAAAAGCAACAATGCTGTCAACTGTAAAATCAGTTTGGATTCAGCCGTCTTCGCAGAAAGTAATACACCTGACGGCGACGACGACGACGCTGCTGCTTTTGATCGTCTAGTTTTGCGCGCGCGTGTTCGCTCATTTTTTCTTTCTTCCTCTCTCTACTTCTCTCTGCCACTCTCGATCTGCATCTCTTCTACGTGAGCTGCGGTCTCTCTCAGTTCGTTGCACGATCAGCGAGTTTCAACGCACGTTGCATGCAACGTTAGTTGTAAATGAGACGTCAGTTGGTTAATTACTAACAGTCAAAACGTATGCGAAGTCTTTAAACTGTTACGTTAAACGAATCAATTAAAAACAAATAGTTAACACTTCCGTATGAACGCCGCGATTTGAACGTCGCTGTATAAAACAAATAATAATAATGCTCGTTTTCATTTATTTTAAAATAAAAACCATATTTGCATTTCCAACCACAAAAAGAACGCATTTCTGATAAAGAAGCGAGACGGAAAAAATTCGCTTTCTGCTTGTTTGTGTGTGTGCTACTTCAAACAAAACAAAACAAAATAATACCAACAACAACAGCAAAAACCCCCAGCGTATAATAAAATATACGTTTTGCAATTGGTTAAGCAAAGTAGCTGTACAACAACTGATCCAGCGATAACGTCATCCAGCAGGGGACCAGTTTAATAAAACAGTGCTCGAATCTTTTGTTTCTAAATACAAATATCAATTATAATAATTGTTGTTCTGTGAACGCGTCTCTGCTGTTGTCCTATCAACGCCAAGGTTGTAACAGGAACGAAGAGCCGAAGCTGAGAGCTTTATATTTGCCAGCCGTTCGACCGAAGAGGAGCTGTCACTCAGCGACATATACATACATACAAATATATACACAATACATATTTTGCTTTTTGTTTGTATCTCTGCTGCTGTTGTGGCTCGTCCGTTACATTTTAGTCGCCGCCGCGTCAGCGACGCCGCGTGTTGTTGCCGCGTTTTCGCCGACCTCAAAACTTAAACTAAAATATATATATAAAACATAGAAAAATAACAAACACAAACCAATACATACAAAACAGACAATTTTGTGTTGTATAACGCACGTGTGTGTATTGAATTTAAATTCATCTTGAAAATTTGCACGCACTTCCTTTTGGGCAACATGAAGCGTCTGATGACCTGGGAGCGGGATCTCGTCGATGCGATGTACGAGTAAGTTGCCGTTAAACGATTTCATTTATCATATACACGTACACACACACACACACACACATATATATATATACACATGCAATACATCTTTAAACAGATATTTGTAATTACTTATAAGTAGGTGGCAGTGCAGGTTTTCAAGTGCAATGTAGTTATTGTTGTTGTTGCTGGGGCGGTAAACTTGTTTTAATTGCATTGAACTCATGTCGGGATACGCTGCTCGAGGGCCACAACAAAATGTGTACAGTAGACCATGACAAGTTCATGTTTTTTTTATGGCGTGTGATTGCCGAAAATCCGTCACATAACAATAACACCATTGACAACATAAGCAAACTCTTATAATTATGCTGCAGTTGCTGTCTATCGATATAAGAGCAATAACAAACATATGGCAGCACGCGTCCGCAGGCATCTTCTCACACACATACTCTCACCCACGCGAACCACTCTCTATTTTAATATTTTACTTAGAATACTGCAGCTGTAGTTGGAAATATAAGAGCTAGCAACAAAGTAAGATGCTTGCACATTATGACTTTCTGCGCCGGCTACTCAGCACCTTCGGCTCCAGGCAGCTAAAATATTCTCTCTTCTACGTGGAGC
Source organism: Zaprionus lineosus (assembly GCA_035044505.1). Classification (NCBI taxonomy): domain Eukaryota; kingdom Metazoa; phylum Arthropoda; class Insecta; order Diptera; family Drosophilidae; genus Zaprionus; species Zaprionus lineosus. The sequence continues at coordinate 2,254,380 of JAWNNX010000591.1, read as the reverse complement.
CGTCCTTTTATTCTCTTTCTTATAAACAACGCACGCATTGCACGCGAAGCAGTTGGACGCTTGCGATTCAGGCACAACGTTCGCAGGGGGAAATGCCGCCTGTGGAATTTAAATGCCAGTCTTTACCTTTATAAATAAATTTAAGGCCGGTGGAAGTGCTTGGCGCTCTGCCTGTGATTACCAATTTTGTACGCTATAAATCGGAAGACTTAACAGTACTTAACACCGTCGCACACTTATTTGTTTACCCAACTTATGTGATATCTGAGTTTTGGGCCATTTCGAATTGTTGACTGCATTTGAAATAATTTATAAATAAATAAAAATGAGTACTCTAATTATGAGTTCTGTAAATAGTTTTGAGATCGATTTGTTCATATATTCCTCAGCTTATTTAGCTCAAGGCCTGCAACATTTCATATATGACAAGACGGCAATTAACACCTGAAGTTATTTTAATGAATTGCGGTTTCACCTGTCTTGTAAATGAAAACCCATTTAAGACTCGTAACACGCCAACCCGAAATGACACATTTATAAATCAAGCTTTTTTACTGGACTGTACTCGCTCCATGCATGTCTGTGCATGCACGGACACAGCCAGCAAACATATTGAACGTGTATTGAAAGTGTGAATGACAATGGATCCCACGTTTTACCAGCTTTCCAACTGCTACCTAACTACAAAAAGCTGACACTTTTGACGTTAACAGAGGGGAAGTAATACATATTGAAGTTTACACAAGTTACATGTGTGCATGTGTACCTGTGTACATGTGTACATATACATAGATAATCATAATATCCATAAGCTGTTATCTATAGTCGATACCCTCTAGGAGTTATTCAATGGGGTGAAACAATTAAAGATCCTATCTCCCAACCGCAATTTATGGTACATTGGGTTTAAGTTTGGGTTAATGATCATTAGGGTACAGATTGAAATATGGCCATTGAGTCACCCTGTAAATTCTCGGTTCGCCCCTCTTCCTAAGGCCCAGCTTGGGCAGGTAGTTGGGAAGCTTTTGAAGTTATTTCAAATTTCTTTTCATCGTTCAAATCATATGTAGGTTGAAGCTTTGCACAGACTGTACCTCAATTTTGCGCTTCTCGCTTAATTCTTTTTGTTGTTTTTGTTTTTGTTTTTGTTTTTGTTTTGTATTTATGTATATTTGAGTTTTATTTATTTTTTATTTTGTGGTGAGGAGGAAGATGTAGAAAGCGTGTAGTCATTAGGGTAACAAGCGGCGCATGCTGATGATCGGTTTAGTGTTCCAGCAGGTGACATGTCGGACGTTGTCACATGGCCGCAATACTTGGATTAGAGCCTTATGCCCGGGGTTTTTGGTAGTATTACCCATTTACCCAATATTTACCCGGCTTATTTAGCGGCTGTGTACTTTTCAGTTTTATTTACAAGCAAGCGCGAGACTGCGACAACTCAAACAGATAAAAATGCCGGCCATGACCAAATCATGTTGATAAGGCGTCGGAGGTCTCCCCCACACCAAAAATGGCGCACTCGTTAGCACCTTTTTAAGCTTGGTCTGAATGGGGGATGAGGACGGAGCTGAAGTATGATCGACTCTGGGTACCTGGAAAAGGGAATGAGTCATGAAAGGCGCCGCTGAAGCGACACGCTTATTGAACGTCTTATTGAACAGAAATCGAAGTAAACACAGTTACGGATACATTCACAGATGCAGAACAAGATACAGATTAAGAAACAGATAAGAGTACGGATACAAATACAGATACATATTAAGATATATATGCTGACATGGATACAGATACAAATACTTAAATAAGTTCTTATAAAGATACAAGTAGAGATACAGATACAAATACAATTACACATACATATACAGCTACATTTATATATATGGATAGATATGATGACACAGTTATGAATATAGATAGACATATAGATACTTTTACACATGCAGATACAAATACAGACACAGAAACAGATACAGATACAGATACATTTACGGATACACAGGCAGTTACATTTACAGATATATTAACATATATATATAGATACATATACAGATAGAGATAGACATACACACACACACACACACACAGATACAGATACAAATATAGACAGTCGCAGATATAAATACACGAAAGTTATAGATACTTTGGGGCTGAGTTTGAGTTGTTGAATTATTCGCATTCATGAGCGGAAAGTTAAACAACTCATTTTGTGAAATTGTGCTGCCCGATAATTTAAAGCGTACACAAAGTGCACGGACCGTACAATTCCTTAAAAATTTAAAAATATTCCAAATGGAGTCATTTTCCAGTTTATTTACTTCTTCTTTTCTTCTCGCTCTCTCTTAAATTTGTATGTATTTTTTTTTTTTTTTTTTGCTTTGGTGGAAAAATACTAAAGATGCAAAACTGTCGCTCAGTTTCCAAAGAATTTGGCAAAATTAAAAAAAAAAAAAAATCTGCTAATTATATTCCTACTTTTATTATCTCATATTCTCGCATGATTTGGCAGTGACTCAAAAGTCAAGATTAACGGCATAAATAAACGATTCTATTAATAGAACTGAGCGCGCGGTGACAAAAGCCGAGAGTTGATAAAGTATTTCAGAGGCGGCAGCAGGAAATGAAATAATTTTTTGGGAATGGGAATAATTTTGTACCTTCTCGCATTCAACTCAAGATATGCACTAAGATAAAGGGGCTGGCTACACCTTTGATAAGATATGTTTGTATCTTGTATCCTCCTAATCCTTGGCACTTAGTCACACCCTTATGATTGGCCAACGGAATGGGCACAGATTTGAAACCTGTTTTGGCCTTTAACTGGAACTTCATGTACATGCGACATACCCGAATATCTTGAACGACAGTTCTTTGAACCTCTGCTGACATGCCCAATCCCGCGAAGCATAGCCAAGGCCAAGCTCCATATCTATGTTGGGGCTGATGGAGTGGGGAGTGGAATGAAGCCAGGGAATCGGCGTGTCCAGTGAAGCATTTCGTCACTTGTTTGGGGTTTTATGACTGAAAGAGTCCATAAAATGAAAACTTTGTGTTCTTCGTAGGCTCCAGACACATTTGCCTACACACTCACGACACTTGACTACACGATTGCGGACAGAGTAATGCGTCAGTTTTATTTTGACGTCACGCCTGTTACAGTCCCGCCGATAAACCTTATCAATCGTTTGGCTAATTAAAAAATTCAACTTCGATTACTTTCTTCTGGCACTCATATTACTCATGGATATATAAATTGCACTCGACTCAAAAATATTCCGTAATTTACAATTATTGCCGCAATTCCCTGCCGCCGGGTTGGTAACACGGACGGAGAGATTAGATACTCCAATAAGAGCCCTTCGATTGTTACCGTACCTCTTCAGGCAATGATTGAAGACCCTCTTCAGTTGAATTGTTACTTAACGCCATGAATAGAATGAATGAATAAATGAATGAATGAATGATTGAACAAATGAATGAATGAATGAATAAAAAATGAGTGTTTCATTTTTAGAAACTATTTTATACTTTAAATATTATTATTTAAATTATTATTATTATGGATTTCAGGACTTAAGAACCACGCCCTAAAATTTGCGACTTTTACGGACTTTTTAGAATGAATGAATGAATGAATGAATAAAAAATGAGTGTTTCGTTTTTAGAAACTATTTAATACATTAAATATTATTACTGAATTATTATTATTATGGATTTCAGGACTTAAGAATCACGCCCTAAAATGGGCGACTTTTACGGACTTTTTTTAATGAATCTTTGAATCTTTCGTAGACCAAAATCTCTCTCGATTTGTTTATCGGTGGGCGGCCTGAACCGGTTCGAGGGTGTTTCAACACCAAAGCAGAATAAAAGATATATCCATATTGTATTTATATATATGTGTATTTTTATATATGTGTATTTTTATATATGTATTTATATATAGTCTTCAGCATGTGTATAAATGGTGTTCTTTCTGCGTTTCGAAATAAATTTGACAAAAGCTGAACGAAACATTTCCACATTGCCTCAGTATAAGAAATGAGCTTACAAACAATGTTAATGGCTATATATATATACATATATATATATAAATATATATACACCCACATACAAATACATGTACATATTTATAGATCTTATGGATGAGCCCACAAAATGATCCATTGATAATGGGAAAAGAAGAGCTCTCCCTTAGTATTTCCAGATCGGCAGAAATAATGTTAAAATATAAATTAAAATAATATTAATATAATTTATTTAACATTTATTAATAATTTGGAGCACATTAAATTCTTATAGTGTATGGCTTTTCAGATACTCCACCTTGACCAAATTTTAACGAAACGTGTTCTATGTTTAACACTTGTCATCGCATTATTGATCTATGTCAATGTAGAATGTTAATGAGTTGGCCATCGGGTATTAGTTATAAGCACGTTGTTATCTATATGAAAACATATGTATGTATGATTAACTGATAACTGCCCTTAGATAAATTCTACATACATATATATATATGTATATTTAATAGAGGTGTCTATGCCGATCTATATACATTTGTAATTGGGTAGATTCTGAAGTAAAAAATGTTTTTGTTTTCAATGTGTTGGTGAGCGCAGAGCATTGAACGCGTACGACCAGAAAATGAGGGGAATTATATAGTGATACATTTGTCAGAGGGGGGAATGGTGGTGATGTGGAGGCAGGGAATAAATACACTGGGTACTCAAAGAGCCGCTGCTGCTCGTAATATTCACATAGAAATTCGTATTTGCTTGTGGTGACGGCGGCGTATTTCAATTTGCCTGCATGCCAGTTGGTAAAATGTTGCCCGATCGTTCGGTTCGTATTGAGAAACAGACACAGAAATGAGATACTAAATCGAAATATATAATAAAAAACATTATAGGGCATTTTTTAGAATCGAATATCAACGAGTTTCAATTTGAACCGTTAAAGGGTCCGTGCAAGTGACTGTTAAGTTAACAGCGGCAGAAAATGTTAACGGTTGGCTTAAATAACTCTGTGGGCTGGGCCTCATCGGCGCGCCGTCGTCTGCTGCAAAAGCATTGTCTGTGTTTTATTTTTATAACAATGACAAACTAGAACAAGAAATAAGAACCTTTCGATTGATTCGATTGCTAAAAAAAAAGAATAGAAAAACCTACACAAAAACGTAAATGAGTGACAACAAAAACAACAGTATTTCGCAATAAAACGAGTATTCATAAAATTATTATTTAAGTGCGGCTTAGGCAGAAGGAACACAAATCACGATTAACGAGCAGAATTCAAAACAATAATCAAACAAAAAACAAAAAAAAACAAAACAACAAAATGTCGGAGCTACGACGCAGTTTCAGTCGTCTATCGATGATCGTCTACCGGGCAACGCATTCCAGTGAACAGTCCTGGCGAGAGGAGCTGTTAAGGTAAACCTATCGATATTTTTAATGTATCGAAATGCACTCAATGCCAACCCGCATTTTATTTGCACTCTTTTGACTCAGCTTTAGTATTTGTTTAGCACCCACAGAAGTGTCTATATACTTTTATGTATTGGAACAAGTGTTTTATTTATGTGATATAGCAAAACATCAATATATTTATACACAATAATAAAATGAATATAGATTTATATGTGTGTATATGTATGTGTAAACAATTTTACTATGTTTAATCGAATGCCGCATACAAATATTTGCATGCAACGCTTTGTCCAGACGCTGCTTACAGGTAATTTCTGCGGTTTAACGGTAATTGAATGAACCATCGGCTATAAATATATTAAGAATACTATATAAACATAGTATAAATATGTATGTTCTATATACATAACATATACTACCTGAAGCATCTGCCGCCTTTCAATATATAGACTGTATTTTATTTATCCAACGCTGCGATCAATGCCCAAAGGTAGCCTTTGCATTTGACAATCCTATCAAAAGATATTTCTATGGGCAGCTGTGCACATACACATGTACATTAATCTATTGAGTATACACAAACACACAAACACACACACGCACACACATGTTTAGTTAGCTGTCGTCGACATTTCACATTTGGATCTTGGCATTGCTAATGTACAAATACACATAGAAATACGAATATAAGGTATACTCCAATACATACACATATTTTACTATATGTGTGTGTTATTCTTGCATAGTTTTGTCTGTGCTTTTGACCATGATTTATGAACTAACAAGATACACCCGAATATGGTTATATAAAGAAATTCTTAATTATAGTATAATGATTTAGTACTGCTTTGATCTACGTTCCCAAAACCTCATCAAACGCTTTAACTAATAATTTTCTCATTCCTGTTCTAAATCACGACCTCGGTCAATACTGTATGGATCGTGAATTTTTTGAAGATTCTCGGAGATGCATGCGATTCAAAAATTTTTGGCCAATAGCCAAATACTTTTGAAAAATGCATTTCCGTCATTTTACTACAACTTCGAGTCGAGTCTAAGGTCAGTTTTATAGTAGGACTTAATTTCTTGATTATTGTTTTTTATCGCTCGTAACAAAAAAAAATTATATTTTATTGCATGCTATAAATTGTATTCGCTTATCTGCCAAGAGTTACGACACAATTCACCATAAGGGAACTACGTTTGGAATTCCGTTGGAATGCCTGTTCAAGTAGTTGGGGAAAAGTTCGATTCAAACTTAACGTATACTTAGTTGTTGTAGATTTTTTTTTTTTTTTTTATTTAGATTATGATATAAATAACTGTATAAACTGTTTACCCTTTAATGCTTCGATGAGTCAGTGCAGTTTCATTGAACTTGTTCGCTTGACGTTGGCAACAGCAGAACATCAAATAAACAAAGCTGCACTTAAAACAACAACAACAACAAAAATAAAATTAAAAAACCTTATAAACCGGTTTATTTGCATGAAGTTAGTTAGAAAAGAAACACAAATTTTTTGAAAGATTCAACTAATGAATGGGCCTGTCAATTCTGACGACGATTCTTGGAATTTTTGAAGCACATCGCACGGGCGTAATTTATCTTGGCAGGGAGCTATAATTTGCATATTTAATAATTAATGGGAATGAGAATTAGAATTGATATGAATGTTTTTTCAACTTTAAAAAATAATAACAATATATTTCAAGTTTGCACACTTTTAATTGCCAATGTAAGCGCGTTGTTTAATCACCCGCAGAGAGACTGCAACTGAGATCGACAAAATAAAGCTCATCTCTTCAATTTGCACTGTGGCTCTAAGTTTGAGTAAAACTTTGAGTGTAAGAGCAGAAGTGCGGCGATTGAGAATTCGCCGCACAGGCGAGTCGAGCAAAAACACTGATAATAGAAGAAATTGCATTCAAGTACGAAGTGCAGCATAGATGCAGATTTCGAGAGCAACAACAATGCGAACTATCAGCTGTTTTGTTTTTGTACGCAAAGCAGAAACCGTTAAGTGTCACATCTTCCGATTACAGTTACATTTGCTGAGCTCGACTTCAGCCAACGAGTGTATTAATATTTTAATACAGTGCAATTTTGACGCGTGGTCTGTCAACGCGGGCGAACTCATCAATCAAACGAAAGCTTCTTTCTGTTTGAAGCTTTTAGAAATTGTGAAAATATATAAGTTAAAATTTCATTGATCGTTTGATTATTTCTAAAATTAAATTGAAATAAATAATTCAAGTTTCTAATCGCGTTGCATGTGACATCTATGGCTTTTAGCTGGTTTCTTAATGCTGCTTTTTGTAGTTCTTGTGTTCATCCTGTGTTCCACGAATATCATACTACAAGCTCTGATTTGGTAAATAAATTAGAGATAAGTGAATTTAGTAATAGTTGACAAGACAGCGAAAAATTTATTTATCTGAAATATTTACATTTATATGCAGATAAAACTCTTTATAAATTTCCTGTTTTCAACAATTTATCTTTCGCAGCAATAACATTGTTTTTCCTAGAATGATAAGAATGCATTCACTGGAAATAATAAATAATTATAGCTATAAAATTATAAAAGTGATTTAAAATATTATTTTTTATTATTTAATTTATTTTTTTATTATTTTGTTTTATTTTATTATATTATTAAAGCCTGTTGTCTTTTAATTTTTTTTTTGTGTTTTATATTTTTTAATATTATTTTTTAATTTTTAATCCTCGCAAATCTTGAATCCGGCTTCAAGAACAACATTTCGGATCATAAAAATAGAATAAAAAAATTCCACACATTCCAATGGATCACTCAGATTCCAATAACACATTAGAAGATAGCATAATATATAAACTAGAATTGATAAGACAATTTTATTAAATATACAAACACAATTAAACACAATTTTTTATTTAATTAATTTTTAATTTATTTATTTATTTTTTAAATAAGAAATAAAAAAGAAATACCTATAAAATTTATTTAATATATTTTTATAATAATTTATTTATTTTGCTTGTGGAAAACTCCCCTTTTTTGTTTACACTCTTAAAAAAGTGCCTCTAATCAGTTTCTCTCTTACGTCTCTCTCTTCGATAGGTACCGGCAGACTAGATTTAGTTCGCGTCGTGTCCGGAAACGTGTCGTCTTCAAGCATGGCGAGTGCAACGTGGTGCAAGGAAACGTGGCCAAGAGACGCAGACGCTATCTGCAGGTGAGTGCGTGCTGGCTGAGAACTCCTCTCGCTTTTTATATATTTAGACATGGATACAGAGAGATAGAAATAATTGTGGGGATGAGCCGATGAGGGGGGATGAGCATAGATATAAACATGTGCGGGTTATGCAAGAGCGCGCGGGGACGTTTAAATTTAGAAGGTCGTCGCTCCAATTGTGTAAGCCGCCACGGGACTAAAGTGGGTTAATTCAAATCCCATAGAACCAATGGACATCCGTATTTATATGCTTTGTTGCTGTTCCTTCTATTTTCAGGATATATTCACGACACTTGTGGATGCACAGTGGCGCTGGACGCTGCTGGTCTTTGCGGCAAGTTTCGTCATCTCGTGGGCGTTCTTTGCCTTCATCTGGTGGACGATAGCGTTCGCCCACAATGATCTGGAGTACATACATCTGCGTAACACTCAGCCGGAACTGATTGCGAACATGACGCATACCGTCTGTGTTACGGAGGTGAAGGGCATGATGACGGCGTTTCTCTACTCGGTGGAGACGCAGACGACTATCGGCTATGGTAATCGTTATGTGACTGAGGAGTGTCCGGAGGCCATATTCACCATGTGCATACAGTGCATTACGGGCGTCTTCATACAGGCCTTCATGGTGGGCATAGTCTTCGCCAAACTCTCCAGACCAAAAAAGCGCGCCCAAACGCTGCTTTTCTCCAGAAACGCGGTCATCTGCCACCGGGACGGAACGCCATGCCTCATGTTCAGGGTAGGTGATATGCGTAAGTCGCATATTATTGAGGCACACGTGCGGGCGCAGGTGATACGCAAAAAGGTGACTAAGGAAGGCGAGGTGCTGCCCTTCTATCAGCAGGAGCTGCATGTGGGCGCCGATGGGGGCGAGGATAGGCTTATGTTTATCTGGCCAACTACTATTGTCCATAAAATAGATCGCAACAGTCCGTTGTACATGCTGTCCGCCTCGGACATGCTGAAGGAGCGTTTCGAGGTGGTCGTTATGTTGGGTAAGTCCTAGTTAATCGTGGATCTTAACTGACTCTAATCCAAATGCTTCTACTTACAGAGGGTGTCATCGAATCCACGGGCATGACCACGCAGGCGCGCAGCAGTTATCTTCCATCGGAGATACTCTGGGGCCATCGGTTCGTTAATGTGGTATCCTTCCGCAAGGAGACGGGCGAGTACGAGGTGGACTACACGCTCTTCAATAACACCTACGATGTGGACACACCCTTGTGTAGTGCCAAGCAATTGGACGAACTCAAGTCCGAGTGCACAAGGAGCACCAAGAGCGGTCTAAGTAAGTAATCCTTCGCATTATAAATGATAGATGATACTTATCCTTGCTGGTCTTTGATTTGCAGTTCCTTTTGCGGACCGCACACTCTCGGCGGTCAGCATGCTACAGAGGAACGCCTCGGCCGCATCTGTGGATCATCTGGATCCGGCCAGTGATGAGTCGCTGGACTCGGGCCGCCTGCAAATACGCTCGCATTCCATACCGAACGGCACGTTAGCCAGTGAACTGGAGCCGTTGAACAACAACAACAAGCCCGGCGCTTCGTTCACCATGGGCGGTCACAATATCTCCATAACAACAACAGCTCCAAGCATACCCAACCTATCAAGTATTAATGAGAGAACGAACTCCGGTAATTCCATAAACAGCAGCAACTACGGCTCCAGCAACAACAACAGCCACAGCACGCTCAATATTGGTACGGGCGGCGGCAATGGAAGCGTTACCATCGTACCTACCTCCGGCAACGGTGGCTCCCGTCACAAGTCTAATCCCCGACGACTGAGCATTAAACAGGATCAGCTGCCCATTGATTCCATGTGCTGATACGGTTTGAACAGCTCCCCATCCCCAGCTTCATCAAAATCCCCAAACTGATGTTGTATTCTAAGTGTAGACTCCTATGATTCTAGCTAGGATTAGTGCTACAGTTTAAGGAGCCAGCGGGCACTCAGAAGCAGCTCAGATAGCTGTGAATCCAAGACCCTCAGTCCTTTACCCTTAATCCGGCGTCAGTGGCAGAGTCGGTGTTAACCTCAGCCTTGGATCGCTCCTGATTCCACTTACACCCACTCCCACACACCTACCCTTAAACGATAGTGTATTTCGTTAGTGCTAGCTTTAAAGAATTTACTATATTTAAGTATAAAGTTGATATTAAATACCAAGAACGATATGAAACACAAATACAAATTATTGAAACCAAAATGGCTCAGATATGATATATAGTGCAAAGAGTTGACGATTTTAAACAAAATCAAAAAGAAAAGAAAAGAAAAGAAATGAAAAGAAACTACCTTAAATGAAAATTGTTCAATATCTCAATTACTCATTAATTAAACTAAAGTATATTAAATATTCCAAAACTTTTAAGAACATGCCTCGATCGTAATGTTAGCTTCAATTGTTATAATGTGTGGACAATAAATGAATGAAGGCGCATGTGAATGCTAAGCGATGTATTTTATTATTTATATAAGTCTCAATAAATAATGTGTATGTAACCTGTATAAAAAGAAAAAGCGTAAAAATACAGATCTGAAATCACAAACAAAAAATCAATCGTTTTATTCCTGCAAATTTTTCAGTTTGACATTTGCTTTGCAGAAGCGCCACTTAAATTTTACACCCTCAAAATTGCCGATGCACCAGGCGAACAGAAATGCTTTGTAGGTAACTGCACCAAGAACGAAAAAATTGGTGCTGCATACTCGAGCCCCACTGTTATTAACAGTAGGCGCTGCTGCTATTAGCAGTGCGGGGCTGTTATCGCACGCACAAATATGCAGCATACTTTTAGGTTGACGTTGAACAATCAAAGCGAATCTTTCGACCTTTTAGTTACTTCTGTTTGCCTGGTATTTCAGCAGATTTAGGATCCACGAACAAATCCGGTCCCAGTAAAAAAAAGTTTGGTTAGTTTTTTTTTCCATTTATTTGCTTGACTATTCATACGATTTAATTCTAAGAGAGGATTTTGGACAGAACCTAAATATTAGAGAGTTACCAACCAAAGGCAATTAAAGAATTATTTTAATTTAATAATTTTTAATTATTTATGTTAGCTTTTAGATTAATGAAATAAATAAAGCCTGGCCATATATAATTTAACATAGTATATACAATTTGATAAAAAATAAAGACATTGAAGATTTGTATTGTTTTTGTTCCATTTTTATTTTAATATTTGTTGGTTTTTCTTTTTTTGTTGAAGAAAATTGTTTATGTTTTTTGAAGCATACAAATTTCTCAGTTGAAATAAACATATACAAATATGTAGAAACATTCATACAAGTACAAGAATTGAGTTCATTTCGAGTGTCGTTCATTAGCCATAAACTATATATAATCGGGTATCCATGATATTATCCTTTTTAACTGAACGAAGAACTCGAAATACTTCAAAATAAGTACTTTTAATCTTAGGTTTATATTAATTTAATAAATGTAAAATGTATTTTACGTATATGTTTAGATGTGTACGCGTGTATGTGTGTGTGTGTGTGTTTGGGTGTATGTAGGTATATGAGTGAGTGTGTGTTTTGTAGATGCTTATTTTAATATTTAGTACAATTTACAACAAATGTATTCTCAATTTGTGTTTCGTTTAGTTCTTTGCGCACAAGTTTTACTTTTTTTTTGTTTTCTCATTCATAGAGAATTATTTTGAGATGCAACAAGTTAGATTTAGATTTAGAATTACATAGATATATATGTATATATAGTTAAGCTATATGTATATGCAGATATACGCGTATTATGTATTTAACAATAGTTTCCTTTCCGTTTATAAATAGGTTCTTCGTTCTTCGTTCTTCGTTCTTCGTTCTTCATTCTTTGATCTTCGTTCATCGCTCTTCGTTTCTACAATTGTTTTTTAGCTCATTTATGCAATAGGACACATTTAAAGAATATTAAATATTAATATTTCTTGCTTTTGTTTTTGTTTTTTGTTTTTTGTTTTTTTGTGTTTTGTGTTTTGTTGGTTTTCTATGCTGGTTGCCTTTGCTGCCAGGCTATCAGCTGCTGCTGCTGTCAACTACTTATTCGGTAGTTAAAGTTACTACTAGCTCCGGCCTAGTGCTCCGAGTGGATTAGATTGGATGATAAACTAAGTTTGTAGCCTAAAGTTAAGTTTAAGTATTTACAATTTATGAGCTAAAAGCTTATTTAAGTATTTGTAAAGAATACAATAATTTCTTATTTAATTATAACTGCGAGTGTGTGGGTGTGTGTGTATATGTGTGTGCTCATGTATGTTCTTACCACTAAACATCTTACGAGCGAGTCTATGAAATGTCCAGCAATTATTCTCAAACCGTTAATAAAACGTTCTCCTATTAACTATTTTATACATCTTTTCTTTTCACTTTTTACAAACTAAATTTTACAATGGGTTTCTTTCCATAGATTGATAGATAGATGACTGTATGTGTGTGTGTGAGTAGATGATAGATTTGTGTGTGTGTACATTTTTTTTTTCTGTTTAAAATTGGTTTCCGTTTAGAAGATTCCAAACATTTGCTGCCGCCTCGCCGCCTGCTTGTAGTCTGCTTCGATCGATAGTTTCAGGGATTCAGTTTGAAGAGTTATAAAAATTATTTATCACAAGTTAATAACCATTTTGGGGATGGGTTGTTGTTAATTAAAATTATAACAATTTCCCAAAAAACATATATACTCATAAGATATATAAAGATTTCTTGAGAAGTTTGTAATTTAAAAAATAAATAACAAATCTGCTGATCAATGGAAGGAGGGAGAGAAACAGAATGGAGAACAGAACGCGAAGGGAGCAGAGGAGGTAAGAGTGAGTAGGGGGAGGGGGGGGCAGAGAATGTTGGAAAGAAATGTGCATTGAAATGCGGAAACTCGGTTGCAACCAAATGTTGCCTGCAACATGTTGCATGCCACAGCAGAACCTGCGACACTCCCGTCAATTGACTCAATAATACAAATAACTGTTGTTGTAAAATTCATAACGGTAATCGTACGGCTGCTCGGAACGTTCTTGCTGTTGCTGTTGCTGTTGCTGCTGCTGCTGCTGCTGCTGTTGCTGTTGCCGTTGCAATTGCTGCGGCGACTGCTGCTGCTGCTGCTGAAAGTTAGACAACCAACTCGTTGTTGCGGCAAATCGCAGCAGATACTTTCATTCCTTGTGATGCTGCTGCTGATGTGGCGCCTGTTGCTGCTGCTGCTGCGAATGTTGCTGCTGCTGCGTCAGCAGTTGATGATGCGTCGACGCTTGCGATTGCTGCTGCAAGTGCGGTGGCATTGGCATCGATGTGCCCACATGCTGTACCTGAGCCTGCTGTGCCTGCACCTGATGGTGGCTTGGATGACTTTGATGCAGTGACTGTCCATTCACATTGCTGCTGCCCGTGACGGCGACTGCAGCCGCTGCTCCGGCGGTTCCATTGTCCGGCTTGTCGCGGGGCAGCAAGTACACTGAGCCATCAGCCGCTTGCTGGAGACTGTAGTCGGTCGGAGAGCAGGGATTGCCCTCAGGATCGCGCAGATACTATAATAAAGGGAATAACGGGAAAGTTAGTCGGGAAAAGTTCATCCAAATGGGGATTTCGGACTTACCAGGAACACGTGACGATGCAGCATGGAAAACTTGTTGGAAATGCGCTTGCGTTCGCTCTCAAGAAGATCGCGATCGTGATTCAACTGGGATTTACGCTTGACCACTGTGTTGACCTCATCCTCCAGGGTAAGTATCTGGTCAAGCTTGCGTTTGCGGCAATTCTGGGCGGCAACCTTGTTCTTGCCACGTCGTCTGATGTCCCGTATCAGCGAGAGTTGACTCTCGCTCAGATCGTACTTGGAGAGTCGCTCATTGAACTCATCCATGGGCAAATTGATGATGTCACTCACTGGTATGGGTATATTTAAAGACCGTGCACGCTTCTCGTCCCGCGACAAATGCTCCTCCTCCGTGAGGCAGGCGCTGTTACCGCCTCCTGACTTTGATCCTTGTTTTGTGCCGGCAACAGGTTTCTTGTCCCGCACCTGCGGTCTGCTTAAGGATCCACTGCCCTGGGGCAACGATCCAGTGCCTGGCGTCATCGAGTACGTGTGGTTAAGTTGCACCAGTCCCTGGGGCGTTAGTGGTGGGCGTGGCACACCGTAGTCTGCGGTAAAAGCACTGCTAGCGCTCATGCCATACGCTTGATGATGATACTCCTTGGACAAGGCTGGCGCCATGGCTGCTGTCTCGCCAACACTGCTGCTGCTGCGTTGCATGCCCGTGAAGGCCGTCGCTCCAGCCTCGTACTCATACTTAATGTTCTGCACCTGAGCCTGTTGGGGTTGTGGTGCGGCGGCCACTGGAGGAGCCGTCGGCGGCATCGCGCTGGCCGTTTGCTTGTGCAGATCCCGTTTACCGTACAGCTGATGCTTCTTCTGGGCCACCGGGGGCTGGCGTGTGTTGTTGTAGCTAAAGTCGTAGGGGCCTCCATATTTGGCCTGATGATAATCCTGCGCCGAGTCACTGCCCTCGCCCCACTCGCCATCGGAAAGCGAGGGAACACGTTCGGAGCCCATGGAGCTCACTGCACTGTCACTAGATGCGTCCAAGCGATCGGCACCGCCTTGAGCACCACCACCGTTAGCCAGTAGATCGGTGGTCATGCCACCAGCAGCACCCACAGCCGTTGCACCGTTCATTGAAGAGACGCCACCTGCACCAGGAGCACCATTCGCATTTCCATGTCCGCCGCTCGTCACCGTCGAACTGCCCGTGTTGCTTACATGTCCGCTGCTGGGCAGACCCAGTACCGAGGAGTTGTTGCTGGTGCTGTTATCCACCATGCGGCATAAGCCTGCAAGCAACAAAGAGAGAGACAGATGATTATTTAGAAGCAGAAACAAAATGGGGCTCGTCAATGCCATAAAGTTTAAAATGACAAAAATTTATAGATAATTTCTATCTAGAAACTGAAAATATGACTTATTTTCAAATTACACAAATACTGCCAAGAAATCCTTTGGGAGTTAAAGTGCATCCTTGATCTCGAATTATAAACCTTTCCCTTCCACAAAATCATAAAAAGCTTTAACTGCGAACGCCATTCAGTGGTAACAAAAAACTTGTTAATCGAAGCTTTCATTTTCTGACACGTTTCGTTCGCCGATAAAGTTTATCTTATCGTTTATCGCTTTCGGGCGATTAATCAATACACACGAAAAAGTGTACAGTCATCATACATATTGCAGCATCGGACTTATCAGCACTAGGGAACCTTATCTACTATGTGGACATAATCGCAAGAATTCTATACGGAGAGGTCTTGGGAGGAGTCGTTCCTCTTCTTTATTCCTATGAGTGGCCCTATGTCTGCCTTGGGTAGATATAAAGAAGGTACACATTCCAGATCACATAAGAATTTGTTCCAGTTTCTTGGGGTCTACAACTTTATCTAATCTTTCCGAGAGATGGAGCATGTGATTCCAAGATTAATCACGAATCACTTATACACTTATTATCTTGATATAAACATGATACTAGATAATTCATAATTCATTAGTAAAACCCTATGAGCTGATAAACGCACCCTGACTTATAATTAGACCCAATTTTGGCATGATTATTCAGAGTTCTGTCTGATTAAGGTTACTTTTTATGTACTACATAAAAGAAATAGGAGATAGTGGCCCATGGGTGTGTGCTGATTGCCGGCTGGGCAAGGTTAAACCTATAAACATTGATGACTTGGCAAAACCGTGGGTCGAACTTATCAGTGGGCCAAGTGCAAGATGTATGAGGCAGACGACGTTCCGGAAAAAACAACATACCAAAATATAGTCTTACGTTATACGTAATAATCTGAGCACGTTTCATGTGATTCTTTTTTGTCTTTCTGTGAAGCCTCAATAAATACGTAACGTAAGCACGTAACCCACTATTGAAGTTACTACATTTAAAGTTATGCCAAAAATGCACAGATACACAACGAGGGGGAAAGGGAGTAAAAGAAAGACAGCGAGGAAGATATTGATAGAGCGAATATAAAAACAATTAAAATATACGCAGCATGAACACTCCCATTGGCGGCACGTAGAAAAATGTATATCGATATGTTTAAATTTAAATGCGATAGAATAACGACTTGAGCGTATTTTTGATATTGTGCTTAACGTTATTCCTACAAAATGATGACTCAGCAGTTTAAAAATAGTAAACAGCCAACGGGCGACACAACAGCACCAGCAGCCAACAACAAAAAATTAGTGAGCGCCCGTTAGAGAGCAAGAGAGAAAGAAAAACAGCAAGCTTCCGAGAGATTGAGCGAGTATGTCATTGAGAGAGAACGCGCGCGCTTTAGAACATTCGTTGCTGTTGTCGTTGTTGTTGTGGTTGTGTTGTTGTCGCTGCTGTCGCTGTCGCTGTTGGCGCAGCTGCGCAACTTTTGCTGATATCAGCAGAGCTGTTTGCGCAGCATGACTAATGAAAAAATTTGTTACGCGGAAAATATTTAAGTAATTTTTTCTTTATTGAGAAACTTTAGTTCACTTCACTCTCAAGAATATCTTTTAGCATATAAATAAAATATTGAATGACACCCCCTCTGATAGAGGGCACCCACTATCTCAGCATGCTACGATCTGCCAATTTCCGCTCATTTTCTCTCTCTCTCACCTGTTGATTCACTTACTATCTCTAGTCTGGGCGGCCGTTTTTGGGGCTGTTTCTCGTGCTCGTTGCTCGATTATTTTCAGTTTTGTTCGACTTTTGTTGTTTTATTTCTTTTTATGACTTTTATTTATTTATTTTTTTTTTTCAGAAACACGTTACTCGCGTCATCGGGCGTTCTAAATTCATATGAGTACAATATTTTTTTTTTTTGCACGTATGGGGGACTTTCGAAGCTTCTGTCACTGCTATGCGGCGATGGAAGCGTGCTCTTTGATTATTCTATGTATAAAATGCGTCATTGTTTAATTAGTTAACGTATTTTATGAATCTATAAAAATTAACTTAATTATTAGTTGTCACGTTTCTCGCACGTAATCGTTTCCCGTTTTAATTCCTATTTATTATTATTTATTTGTTTTTTACATTATTATCATTATATGTACATATTTACTTTACTATCGTATTCGATTGTTCGTGTTCGACTGATTGACTCGCGTTCTTGTTGCCTTGCCTTCTCATACTCAATGACGATGATTTTTTTTGCCAATGAAATGAGCGCGAAACCCGAGCACACCGAGCGGACCGAGCATACCGACTGGGCTAAACGACGAGCTACCGATTGAGCTTGCGCTGCTGCCGCTGCTGCTGCTGCTGAGCAAACGACTTATTCACTCAAATTCAAATTAATTTGCTAAAATGCTAATCAGCAAAACACAACGGCAAAGCAGTTCGAGCAATCGACTGAAAACAACAAACGCCGAACAGCCAAATAAAAAGCTTAGTACTTTTTTTTCTACCTGCCTTCTGCATGTGTATTCAATTGTTGTTGCCTCAGCTTGCGCACGCGCTGCGTTGTTTCTTATCGGAACAGCTTGAGTGATGTTCTGAAGTAAAAGCTCCAGCAGAGCCAGCACGAACGTACGAAGGTCTGACTCAAACGTTTACTTGCGACACGAACTCACTCACAACACATACGAGTATGTGAGATACTAGCAGAAACGTGGTTGCTTATCAAGTACGCAGATACTTTATACTAATATAAATAACTTTTCGAAATGTCAAATTATATATTGAACTTTTTACGTATAAAATGCTTTCATTGAGATCGTAGCATAAGTACTGACCCTGCATGGAAAGCTTAAGTGGGGAATGTGAGAAAAAAATGAATATATGCGACATTCTTTGAGAATTTGTTAAGTAACATAGATAACAAAATGAAAAGCTTTGTGGCTTTAGCTTTAAGCTGCCAAAGCTTGTTTTGCGTGTAGTGCGAGGTTAGGCACGAAGCGGAACGCGACCCAAACGATGAGCAAGATTTAGATAGAATTTTGTTTATGCAGATAAATGATAGATGATAGATGGTAAAATGATTTGCTATTCAACTGATAAAAAGAAAGTTCATTGTACACTTACTTTCTGTCATATCCATCAAGTGGAGGTCTTCATCGTTGAAAATTGAATTTATAAATCCGTCCGTGTGATTCATGTCCGAAGAAGAGTTCTGGCAAAATGAGAAGTGAAAGAAGACAAATTAAAATCAATTGTTCAACAATTAAGTGTTCCATCATCATCGATTGATGACTCCACTTACCGCGTAATACATCATGTCGTGCTCCATCTTATAGCTGTTCCCAGCAGCGGCAGCGGCGGCCGCTGCGGCAGCAGCAGCTCCGTCCGAGTCGTGACTGGAGTTGGTCAAATGCATGCTGGAGGAGACCGCCGAGCCAAGGTTGTGGCCATAATGCGGTTGACCGCCAGCCACTGGGCATAGATCGCCCAGCGTTGAGTTGGCATGCAACATGGCCGGATGATGGCCATGGCTGTGGTGTGGCGGCGGTGGTGGTGGTGGCAGCGATGCCGTTGCCTGACCGTATTGGGCCGCGTGCTGGGCGCTGGGTGGCATGCCAGCGGCGGCCGGACTCTGATAGGAGTAGCTCGGATAGTGTGGTGGATACGGCGGCATGTCCGAAACGCCACCGACCACGCCCATGTTCGGTATGGGGCTAAAGTAGGTGGCCAAGTCCTGAAGACGTTCCATCGACACGCTGCGATTCAAGCGCGGCATGCGGCCCTGCAATGGAAAGGTGCAACTTATGATTAATCCCTGAGAGATCCAAAAATAAGAGGAGATACACACACACAGTCACACACACACACATACACGAAACATTATAAGTAATAAAAAGTTAGCAACTGTTGATGTATTAACAAGGTGAGAAGGGTTTAAGGCGACGCCACCCCCCACCCTCATTCCGCGTAGCTAACCAAATCAATGTTTCTGCTCGGATGGTGAGGGGTGGAGAGGGGAGGGGAGGGGAATTGTGAAATCTACCAATAAATAAGCGATCAATCAAACGAGACTCCGTTTACGGAATTCTCTAGAAAACAACAATAAGTCGCAGACAAGACACGAAATAAGATGAAAAAAAATAAATATATATTTTTCTTTATATTTGTTGTTGTTTTTTTTCTCCTGCTTCTTCTTTTATAAATAATAAAAAAATATAAAAAACTAAATTCAAATTGCGCTGCAAGTAAAACTCGGGCCGCTCGTCTGTCGCTCGAAGTCTGAGGCCTGAGGTCTGAGGTCTGAGGTCTGAGGTCTGAGATCTGAGGGGTCTGAAGTCTGAAGTCTGAAGTCTGACGTCTGGTCCGTCGGTTAAGCCAAAAAACGTGCACAATGTATCAATCTGGTGATTCCAGAGTCGGGCTCAATCTTGGTTTTGGCCTGGCCAAGATCGATCGGGCGAAGGCAACACATGAAATTGAAATGAGACTTTGTATCGTTCAAATTGACAAGTGCCTCAGTCAGCGGTCGTTAGCGTTTTGGTATCTTTGCATTTGTATCTGTATCTCTGCATGTATCTGTATCTGTATATGTATCTATAAATGTATCTTTATATGTATCTATAAATGTATCTCTAACTATTGATTTGTAACTTTGACTATTGATTTGTATCTTTGACTATTGATTTGTATCTTTGACTATTGATTTGTATCTGTATCTGTTACTATAGATATTTATCTGCAGATATGAATCTGTGTATCTGCATCTGTTACTCTACCAATGTATCTGTATCTGCAACTCTATCTGTATCTGTATTTGTATCTGCAACTGTATCTGTAAATGTATCTATAGCCTTTGTATCTGTGTATAGCCGTTGATCGACAGTTCGTGCTGTACCGATCGTAGGATCGTTGGGTTATACGACTTCATTAGAGCGCCTTTTGTTATTCTTAATTATCGCGAAACTTTGTTTATTTTTTCAACTAATTCCCGTTGAGCTGCGCTGCGTCTCCACATGCTGCATACTCCCAGGCGTGGGCTAACTTATGCACATAACTTACCTCAATCACTTAACTGGATGGATGGATGGAGGGTTGGATGAATGGTTGGATGGACGGATGGATGGATGGATGGATGGATGGATGGATGGTTGGATGGATGGTTGGTTGGTTGGATGGATGGTTGGTTGGTCGGATGGATGAATCCTCGTTCCCAGAAACAATCTTTTAGACTCAATTAACGGCTAAAAGCTAAGGCGTCAGTCCGTTAACACACAAAGAAAGACGCGATGTTGCCGATGCTGATGCACTCTCTTTGAGGATGAGTGTGTGTGTGTGTGCCGGCATTGACATTGAGATTGAAATTGCAGATAAATAACATCAACCGATCCGACCTCTTCGACCGCTCCGACCGATTCAACCGATCAAATGAGTTGTAGGTGTCAAAATTGTGGTAAGAAATGTTTTTGGTTTTTTGGGCACCCAAATGAACCGAACGTTCGGCTCGGAACGGAACCTTTGAAAGGTGAGCGTCGACTGTGACTTTGACTTCGTTCCGTTGTCGTCTGACGAGATTGACTGACACGGCACAGATACAGATACAGATACAGATGCAACTTTCAGATTCAGATACAGATACAGATACAGATACAAATGCACACAGCTGCAGATACAATGGCAAGGGAATGCAGTAGTTCCACTGCCTCTGTGTGTGTGTGTGAGGCTGAACAAACAAATGGGCATACACACACACATACACATGCATCTAATGTATGCCTCAACACGCTCCTGAGCAAACAGGTAAAACAACAAGACGCTGGCATTCGACGGGGCAGGTAAACTGGGCGTTTACTTTTGCGAGTTGCAGTGGCATGAGAGTGTGTATGTATATACTTATGTATAGGTGTGTATGTATGTGTGTGTGTAATTTCAATTGTCACTATCTTGTCATTAACTTCTGGTGTTAGTTTACCAGCCACTGGCCATTGTTTTGTCGCGTTTCACACGCAAACGCAACCATTTCCAGGGGCTTACGGACTGAGGAGTCGCCACGGTTGAACCTACGTAAATATGACGTCTATAAGAACAACCCATCCACTAAATATAACTATCTTTATGCACACACGTGGAGCAGCGTCTTGAAGGCGTTACCAAAGTGCTTACAATTGGGTTTGCTTTACAGTTAAAAAAGCAAATAGAATTTAGACCAGGCTAAAGGTAAGAAAGAGACAGGTGGACATATTCAAGGGAGGGGTGAATGGGTAAGGGGCTGCTGGCATGGCAGGGGGGGGGGGGGAGACTCCACTTGTATTTAAATAAAGTCAACGTATTTTTATTGGGTTATAATTTACGTTCTCTTTGATCAATGAAATTTGTAACTTGAGGTCAGAATTGAAGGTTGTGAAAAGTTCTAAAGCCGGAAAATCATTTTCCCTTATGCAACCCATCAAGTATATAAATTAGAGATCGGATATGTGATTTATTTAAATTGGAGTTAAACTCCTCGCAAGCTTAGACTAACAGCTGCAGAAAGTGACGCGAATTTCATGATTTAAAAAAAAATTAAAATTTAATTAAATTAAATATTAATTATATTATAATAATAATAATAATAAAAAATAATATAATGTGCACCCGGCTAATCACTGGATCAATTGAAAAATTAAACGATTACTGAAACTAATACAAGAAACAAACCACCCCCCCCTCCAATGCGATGACGACCCTTCGCATCATGAAACGGACACGAATTGGACAAGGGAACGTAAGGACTCTAATGGAACCAACCAGACTGGCGCAGTTATCATGGGACACATCGAAGCAAAAACTGCACCGAATAGAGCCCGGCGGAAAACGACTTGTAGAAACCCTAAGCTCCCAGGAGGAGTAACAAGGAAAAAAAAAAAAAAAAAAAATGTGATAATAATATTACATATGTAATATATATAATATCACAAGCTGCCGAGTCCAACCAAGATTCTTAAGATTGAAAAATCATTCCAAGGAGGAAGGAAGCGGAGCAAACGAAGGACATCTTTAGATACATTCAAAATTGTGCTGAGAAGCCTTCACTTTATATTGGAAAAACTTCTTAAACTATTGATTTAGTAACAATTAAATAAACCTCTGTTAATCCTGGCCCATAAATATATCGAGTAAATATCCTTTATCCTTATAAACTGGATTTTATTTATATCAAAATAAAAATCATAGCAAAAACCTCCAAATGCTTGGAAAACTCACAGAACTTGACTAAATTTCTTTACCACAAGAATTTGAAAAAAAAAAAATAAAAAAAAAATCTAAAAATAATTAATATTTGTCTATAATTTAATTAAATATAAGCCGCTTTTTAATATTTAATTTATAAATTTTTATCATTATTTGATTTATAAATAAAAATAAATAAAAAAAAGTAACCCGCAACTTTGAAGACCTAAAAAAAATGTCAAAATTTATTTATCTAGTTTTCGAATAGATTTAGTTACATATTTTTTTATTGGGATAACCCCCGTTGGGGGTACGAAGCTATTGACTCGTCTTAAAGTCCGCAGTGCCAGCAACAATCAATTGCGGTCTGGACGTTTTTTTGTCATTAACTTGATTTATGTGTCCGATGGGCAAAACGAGTCCCATGACGCCAGCGACAGCCATCAAACTGTTTACATAAATTGAATTAAAAAACTAACACACACACACACACACACACACACTTACGCTCTCTCTCATATGTGAAGAGCAGAAAAGAGGGGGGAGGGGGAAAAAAAAACAATCTCGAGATGCTGTAAAATAATTAATAAAGTTTTTTGCGCTGATTTTTTCGCTAAACTTTTTGTAAATATTTAAAATTCACATAATTAAAGCTACGCGACGCGATTAAGAGGGGGGGCCAACAGTGGGGGGAGGGGGTAGAGCGGGGATCGGTAAAGCCTGGGCATTAAATGGATTTTTTCTTTATTTTTATTATTTTTTTTTTTTTTTTTTTTTTTTTTGTACTAAATGGAGATTTAATTGCAGGGGCTACTGCAGCGGTGGCAGCGACAGCGCCAGCAGCGCATTTGAAGTGTCCCGCGAGGCGAGTTTCACAGATGTAATCAAGGCGGCGAACGTGGCAAGAGAGAAGGAAGGGGGCTATGGGCAAGGGAGGAGGAGCAGGAGAAAGGGAGGCAAGCAGGGGCCGTAGGGGTCGCAGGGCGGGCAACGAGACAGCGAGTGCCACCGAATTCAATAAACACTTTGCCATGCGGAAAAGTCCAAGACAACAACAAAATCAACGACGACGACAACAATTACAACAACAACAATACTAACAGCAGCAGCAGCAGCAACAACAACAGAGGCAACAACAATGTGACATTAATGAACGCGAAGCCTAAGCCGGAGTTGAGCTTTCAGTAGATTTTTTTTTGTATTGTGATTGCAATTAGCAATGCCTCAGGAAGGGGGCTAGGAGGGGGGGCTGTTGAGCAGAGAGGGAGGGGCAGAGGTGTCGAGGGGGTAACAAATGGCAAATTAAATATTATCAGGAAGCTGACACTTTGCTTATACGAGTGCATATTACATAATCGCAGTCATAATCCAAAGAGCCAAACAGCCAAAGAGCCAAAGATCCAAAGAGCCAAAGATGCAAAGATGCTGACTGGGCGCCTGAAGGGAAGATCGGACACCTTTTACCCCGACGGCCGCCTAATGACGGGTGAAAGGAAGCCCAAGAGGAAGAGGGACAAAGAGTGTGAGTGCGAGTGCAAGAGGTGATAATCTAATGCGCAAGGATTTGCATGCAAAGACTTCCTGGGAAAAGAGAGAGAGAAGAAGAAGAAGATCATCTGGCGGCTCATTAAATGGTTTTGGCTTTGGCTTTGGCAAGTGGACAATTCCGCACGAGCGGTAGCCCGGACCGGGAACCTGCTGAGCGATTCATCCCGACGAGTCGGTGCATCGGTGCAACGGTAACCAACAAACGGATAACAAACGGGACTCTCCGCCTCTTCGCTCAGTGGCATGGGACGGGTTTCTGGTCTTTAATCCCCGTTGATCCGCTGACCGCAGCATGCGGCATTTTTGTGGCTACCGTTGAAGCGACTTAACAGTAATTGCCGCTGACTTCATGACTGCCATGTGCATGTGTGTGCATGTGTGTGTGTGTGTGTGTGTGTGTGTGTAGTTGTTGTTATTGTTGCCTGTCAACTTTGGATACCCATTCGCTGCCTCAATCTATTCAAAGACTTTCCATTGTCCACGTTCATTAGATGCCTGCGCATGCGCCGTCCATTCGTCCCTCCGTCCGGATAATTTACACGGATTTCCATTGAAGGCGACGAATGTTTTGATTGCTGCACTTGTTACCATGGGATTTTGTGGACTTGTGGCCAGGATTACAGACCTTAGGCCGGACTTACGACCTGCTAACAGAAACTTACGCGCCACAAAGCGGACCAAGACTCAATTCATCTGGAGTATCTTTTTTTCCATCATTAAAACTCATTCAGAAGTCCCTAACTGTGGAGATCTGCAATAATTCCATTTTATAATCCTCTAAAACCTAGATCTACACTTGCTTCTAAACTACAACAAAGGAAAGACTTTCTTTTTTCCTTTTAGCTCAACAAAACTCTTCCTTTAGAAAGACACTGAGATATTTTCTACCTCATTCTAATATTATATATTATATTATATTATTATATTATATTTTTTTTTATTTTATTTCATTTATATATATTTTTTATTTTTTTTTTAATTTTTTATTTTATTTTAGTTATTTTTATTACTAATCATATTATATTTTATTTCATTTTATTTTCTTTTATTTATTTATTTTATTTATTTATTTTATTTTATTTATTTATTTTATTTTATTTATTTATTTTATTTAGTTTTATATTACTTATTTTTATTTTTAATCATATTTTATTTCATTTTATATATTTTTTATATTTTATATTTTTTATATTTTATATTTTTTATATTTTTTATATTTTATATTTTTTATATTTTATATTTTGTTATTTTAATTTTTTTTTATCATATTTTATTTTTAATTTATTTTATACAAATTATTTTTATGTTTAATCTATTGTATTTATCTTTCTGTTTAATCTATTGTATTTACTTTTATTTATTTTTAATTTATAAAATATTTATTTTTAATTTATACTATAAATATATTTATAAATATATTTATTAATATATTAATATATTATAATTTAATATTTATTTATTTATTTTATATAAAATATTTTCTTTCATATTTTATTTTATTTATCTATGTATCTGCATATCCTTCTATCTATGCATCTATCTATCTATCCATCCATCTGTCTATCTATATAAGTAACTATCTATCTTTGTATCTATATTCGATCTATCAATATATCTATAATATTTTTAAAAGGATGTTCCATGTTTTTAGAAAGAAGCAACATTTAAAAGTTCTTTTCCTTTTTCTAAGCATAAGTTCTTCCTTTCGATATAAATATATAATCTTTAATATTATTTTAAAGATCTGAATTTATTGATTAGTCGGGAATTGAAGGTATTCATAAAATGAATCTATATATAACATATCTGAGTTCTGCCTCCTATTATAGAATGTTATATAATTCACATTTTTCTAAATTCCTCCAAAAGTCTATTAAATATTTCTGAACTGAAAACGACATCTCTCTGAGTTCTCTGAACACTCGGGAATTCACACTGCAGCAGCCACACCTTCTATAATATAAATATACCAAAATATACTATATATACTATACTATCCATACTATCTGTATATACTATCCATACTGCACTATCCAACCCCTGCTCCCCCCCTCTGTCCACTCTCCATGCACGTCATTCATCATTTTCCGTTGAAGGTGTTGAGTACCCAAAGTGTTTCCACACATATTTAAGTTCTGACTAATGATCCAAGTTGATCCAAGATGATCCATAATGATCTTTTAATATCTTAATGAATGCGGTTTTTGTTTTTTTTTTTTACTAACTAACTAAGCTTCTAATTATCGTGTGTTTTTAATTAAATTTATGGAAATTAACGACTAAAGCTGCGAGTCTTGAGTTATGAAAATTTTATTATTTTATTTTTTCGTCACTTTCGCAGGAAGTACAGTTTTTGGCTTTGAAACAAAAAGCGTGAATCACATTTTGCATAGTCGATTATATCACAGCAGCGTTCCAATTGAAATCATATCAAAAGGCAAGCGAGGAAGCGGGTGGTAGGTACACCAGTGGAGAAGTGAAAGAGGAGGAGGTTAACACTCGAGGGTCGGCGAACACGATGCGTAAACAGACAGACAGACAGACGGACGGACGGACGGAGAAGAGGCGATGGCAAAAGCTGAAGAGATTGAAGATTGAAACGGAACGTGAAACATGAACGGGAATCAATGGAACCCAAAAGAATCTTTACAAGCAACTTGAAGAGCAGAGCAGTCGTTCTACCACCGCCCCCCTCCCCCTCCCCACCACCGACTAACCAACTCACCATCTTACTCCCACTCCTCTCACCACTCACTCTTCCCCCGCTACTCACACATTCGAAGTGGTGGCTGCCACAACAATTTTGTTGTTCTTGCCTCAGTCTCGATCTTTGATGAGGCAGTTACAATAAAAGCCAAAATGGATGAGCCCTGAGTGAAGGGGGTAGACGCGGCGAGGGGGAAATATATAAATTTATATATATCTATATATATTTATATATATATATATGTACAGCCCGATTTGAAGCTTTGTACAAACAGCGGCAGGGAAAAAAATGTAAGAAAAACAACCCAAGATCAAGTGTTCGAGAATGGAGAATGGCAAAGGAGGAGGGGAAAGGGGAGGGGGAGAGAGAAGATTGAAGAATGAAGAAGCGACGAGAAGAGCCGCCAAGTGAATGTAGAAACTGAAGAAACACTCAAAGACGACGATGAAGATGAGCGGATGATCCTTGAATGTACATAAATATATATACACACACACACACACATACACACACACATACATACACACACACACACATACACATGAGATATACATATGTATCTATACATATATCAATATATAGTTTAAGGTATATAAAGCATTATTCCCTTGCATAAGGATGAGCACTTAAGGCGAGTTCTTTAAAGGATTAGATTGAATGGCATTCGGCCCGCTTACCTGATGATGGTGTCCATGATGGTAGCCGGCGGGTGCGGGCGGTTGACGTTGAAAGGCGCTGCCGGAGGCACTGCCAACGGTGGCATAGTTGGCGCTCGCCTGTACCGCCCGTTGATGGGCAGCAGCGGCGGCGGCCGCATGATGGGCATGATGATGCGCGGCGGCCGCATGGTGATGCGAGTGGGCGTGCGCATGGTGATGGGGGGCGTGGGGATGGGCGTGATGGTGGTATGGCGGTGCCGTTGATTGTAACATGTCGTTCAATTCCTTTTTGGCCTCGTCATCTAAATCAAAAACCGAATCGTCCAGATCCTCAAAGTCACTGCCCGAGAAGTTCGCGTCGTTGTCCCTATCAAGGATTTGCTCAGCAAATCCCAAATCCTCACCAGTCTCGGAGACAACAGCTCGCAGAGCAGCCTGCGAAGTGGATGCAATCGAGTCGTTGGGTAGCTAAAATAGTCACAGGATGTTAGTCAATGGTTTCAACGAAATATCCTGGGACTTACCACGTCGTCCTCAAGGGGCAGTTGCGACAGTTGCAGCACGTCGTTCAGTAGTTCATCCAAAGGAAGACGAATGTATTCACCTGTAAGTCACATAAAAGATACAAATTTTTATTAGCCAAGTCATCTATTTGTGCTAAAAGTCTTTATCCTTAGAAGATCCTTAAAGAAAATGTTTTATAAACATAAATTTTCTACGCTTTTTTTTCAATATACGAAAATATTTTGATACTACGCGAAATTCTCTGGAGTCTCATCGATTCTCAGTTATCGATCGGATGGACGGGGGGATCGGAGAGCTGCTCCCTGGAGGAGCAAGCAATGTAAACGGTTGCCCGGGCTGCACAGTAGCACATCCCTTTGGGAATTGCAGCAAAGATCAAAAGGCAGCCAAAGGATCATTAATCATATTTCGTGTCCAGCTGAAGAATTTCTCAACTCACAATCCTCAATCCTCAATCCTCAATCCTTGTACCCATTTCCATTTCCCAATTCTCAATTCCCAATTGGCAGTTCCATAATTTATGATCCGTTTTGACAGCTGGAAGAGCTGTTGGTCATCCACATACTAAATACACTAAAGCAAATCAAACACTGGACACGCCCACCTATCTGCCCAGAAAAGCTTCCGTATCGCTTTCAATGGCCAGTTCCATGGCCGCAATATTGACCAGGATTCAATATTTGACTCGTAAAGTCCGCATATTATCTGAAAATTACAACCTAGACAATCGCCCCGAAATTCCTAGGAAAAGGTGAACCAAAGACCCAAAAAAAAAACAAAAAAAATACAAAATTAAACTGGTGGGCAAACATCTAGATAAAGAAAGAGAAAAGCCACAAGAAAATGGGAAACGATAGAATAGAAAAAGAAAAAAGGAAAAACGAAATGAAATGAGGGCCTAGACGCGCTCAAGTGCTGTGACGACGCTCACGACCTTTGGCCACTTGAAAAGGTCCAGAAATTAGAATAAACACAAGGCGAAGAAGGCGAAGGTGTGCGAGGGCAGGGGAGGAAAAATTGGAGGCAGGGGAGGGAAGAAGTGGCTGGGCAGGGAAGCGGTGGCAGGGCAGGGAAGCGATTGCCGGTCAGGGGAGCGGTGGATGGGCAGGGAAGCGGTGGCTGGGCAGGGAAGCGGTGGCAGGGCAGGGAAGCAGTGGCAGGGGAGGGAAGCAGTGGCAGGGCAGGGCAGCGGTGGATGGACAGGGAACGGTGGCAGAGGAGGGAGCGTCGTTCTTGTTCTTACGATTGGTTACAAAATATTTCGATTCTACAACCATTTTGGGCTCATGGCTTAAGCCGACCGACGGGTCTCTTGGCCATGTTTTTCTTTTGCTTTTCCTCTTCCACCTCAACTGCCTTTCCCTCCGCCTCCTCCACCGCTGTAACTGCTGCCGCTTTCCCGCTTAGCCCTGTTTTTTTAGGGTTCGGCGTTTAATTTGTTCTTCTTCTATGTGTTTTTTTTTTTTCTATTTTTTTGGTAACAGTTTGTGGTCAGAGGTACAGTAATTTGTAGGTGTGCGTGTGTGAATGTGTGTGTATGCATTTCTATTCGTGTGTGTGTGTGTGTGTTAACTGTTTGCTTTTCCCTTCGAATGTTGTGCAGCGAATGTTTTGCTTCGTTTGCTCTTTTGTTGTAAATATCTATGAAAATATTATTCGATTTGCTCCATTGTTGTGTGTGTGTGTGTATTGAGGTGTGTGTGTCTGCCGTCTGTCACCAGCAATTATGCGACAAACGGGTCCAAAAAGGTGTCGTACTTTATATGCGATTAGGTCTCTATAATATTTCCTGACGGACGTTGAAGTTTCAGCCTTTGTTTAGCCAAGTGTTGGCGGGGGGAAAAGGGGAGGGTTTGGGGTCTGGGACGTTTTTCCCCAATCTTTGATTACCTTTTGGGAAGTTTGTCTAATGGGGTGGTGACTTGGGTGGGTGTAGTTACTTATGACTGTGGTCAAAGGCCAATCAGAGGCCATTAAATAAAACTCGATAAATATCCAAATGTCTGCGCCGACGGAGAAGCTAGAAAAGGGTTCAAAATGAGGGGAAATCCCTTTATAAGCTACCATTTTGAATCCTTTCTTTGAAATGATATAATAATTTATCCTGAGCAACTTAAGTTATGACAACAAAACTCAAAAATGAAGATTTTCCAAGCAAAACTAGAAAAAAGCTATGAAAGTTAAGCCCGTACATAAAATTTTCCTTAGTCAAAAGATACAAATCCTGCAAAGGTTCAGAGTTCAATGTTTACACCTTTGAAAACCTTTTATTATTATTATTTATTATTTATTATTAATTTTTATTTTTTTTATTAATTAAAAAATAATAAATGCACACACAATACATATTTTTGTATAGAGACAACCCCACAACCATCGCCTCGCATCCTCTGAATGTTAACTGAAATAAGTCCTACGAATTATGTTACTGGATCGGTCCTAGCAGCTGCAGTCCTGAACTTTTCTTAGTGTTAGGATTAAAGGGAAAGTCAGCATTGCCTCAAGCCAAATTAAGTCACTTCACAGGAGCAAACAAGTCAGTTTTAAAAACTGATTAAAAACATGAAGCTCTAATAATAAAAAATAAAGTAATTCATCTCTGAGATAAATAATTAAATTCCTATTCCGGAACTCCTTGACGATCTTCCCAATATGTAATAATTATATTGGGAAGTTCGTCAAGGAGTTCCCAATATGTAACAATTATATTGGGAGGTTCTTCAAGGAGTCTTCACTGTACATATGTACATCTATGTGGAACGAAAATGATATTTTATTATAATAGAAAATATAATAAAATAGTTCGCCTTTAAAATTCAAATTAAACTAACTAATCGGTACAGTAAGGACTCTGGGATAATCTTCAATAATTTTAATATTCTTTTTTTATTTTAAATTTTAAATATTTTTAAATTAATTTAATTTAGTTTTTTAAACTTAAATGTTAACACTCAGTTTTGTAAATAACAATCTCAGGCAATTTTTTATTTTATATTTAAAAAGAACAAAACTCGAATGATGTAAGTGTAAAATGAAAAATTAAGTAAATTTAAATGCAAATAAGAAATTAGGTAAATATAATTGCAAATAAAGAATAAAGTAAAAAATTAAAATTAAAAGAAAATTGCTTACAATTTCCTTCCCTCTTCTACAAGGCATTGATGGAGGGAGCAAAAGTTACATTTCCTAGGAAAAGCTTTAAAGTCTTTCACATCTAAGACATAAATTGCTTAATGAAAATAAATAAATAAATATAAAATTTTTTTTCTTTTTCAAACCTCAAATTTAATATAAAAATTACCTGTAAAATAAATACGAAGAGGTTTCTAAATGAAATCCTTTTTTTAATGCTCTTTAATCTCCGATCTTAAGTCTCAAAGACAAAGAACTGAACGAATCTCGGGTAAAAAAGAATTTTAAAAAAGAAAATTATACAAAATGAGGCGTGTGGAAAAGACGAAGGGCTAAGCAAATATTGATTTTCTTTTGGTCATTTTCCTCTGAAATTTGTAAGGATCAGGCCAAAGGAGAAAAAAGATGCACCTAAGTAAACAGAGACCAAGGAACAAATTTGCCTAAAGATTTGCACACTTCATGACAAACCATCCATGGAAATTTCAATTAAAATAAATATTCATTTATAATAATTAAACAATTTAAATTTAAATTAAACAAAATTTAAATTTAAACAAATTTCAAATTTAAAAAGATTTTCAGTTTTGAAAAACTCTTTAAATATTTGCCAGAATATTCAAGCCTGAAATTTGTGGCATGTCCCGAGTCTAAGTCAAGTCTCAATGGACGTAATATCAACAACAAGTCAAAATAAATGCGGTCAATTGACTATTAGATTCCCTTGTTTGCCAAACCCCCCCTCCCCAGCCCACAGCCCACCCTTCCTCGTTTGCTAAAATGTTACAAACCTTTTTTTTACTTGATTTTCCTTTATGCAATTGCAATATGTGAAATATTATTTTTGTAATCCAAACAAAGGCGAACGTCAAAACGTTGTATGTGCGCGCGTGTGTGTGTGTGTGTGTGTCTGTGTGTGTTGTTGTCGGCCTTTTGTCGAGCAGATTGAACACACAAAATGTTATGCTTATTGCGGTTGTTGTAGTTGTTGTTGTTGTTGTTACAACTCTTTGACAAAAATTATGTAATGCGAACAGTTGCAGAATCGGCAATCACAACAAAAGCAACAACAAACGTCGCGACTTTTGCACAATTCGATTGTTCGATTATTGAAAACTGAAACCTATCGAAATTTTTTGAACTTTTTTCTTTTTGTATTTATTTTTGTTTTCGGTTGTAAATTTGATGTGTTTCGCGGCTCTTAGAATCGCACAATGGTCACTGATGGAGCTTCGCTTGGGGACTTTTGTTAAGGGGGGCTTTTTGGGTGGCGGCGGTCCGTTTAGCGATTTGTAACTTCTTTTAATTTATTTCGATTTTTCTTTTTATTATTTCGTTTTCGTTTTCTTTTTCTTTTCCTTTTTATTTAATTTTTTTTTTAGAGACTTTCACTTTTTGCACGCGACAAGAGGGTTATATGACTTGCCATAGTTTGTGGCAGTTTTTCAATTGTTGTGAAAACTCGATCGAATTTCAAAGGGATATTTGGGTAATCACTTGACTTGCAATGACAACGCATGCAACTTGTGCCACTTGTCCACTTGCCACACAGTCCAGTCCTGGCGTATTTTTCTTAATATCCACGCCCACGTATCGTGCACCTATAGCTCACATATACACACAAAGCGCACGTTTCGGATTCGGATTTGATGCTTCTTGAATTTTGCAGCGCGCGCGCGTCAAGCGTTGAGCGTTTCTCGAGCGTTTATAAAAATTCAAATACGGATTCTAAATGCCTGCCCGACGATGGCGACAGCGGCAGCAGCGCAGTCGGCAGCGAGCAGGCAGCAGCGACGCAGTTCATACAAAAAGAGAAATGGCGTTGCAAACTCCACCAGCGCAGCAACAGCAAGCGCAAGCGAGACAACTATATAAACTTCCTCTGTGCGATGCGGTGTGAATGTGTGCATGTGTGCATGCGTTAGTGTGTGTGCTTGTGTGCATGAAGGCATTGCTACTGCTGCGGGCCTTTGTTCATGCGCACAGGCAGCAATAACAAATACAACTACACTCGTTTGACTACCCCTCAGTCTGTGCACGCGCGCGCGTGTGTGTTTGTGTGAATGTGTGTACAGTAGAGGCGGAGCTTAGCTGCCTTTGTATTTGTTGCTTTAACATGGACGCTTCTTGAAAATAAGAAAAAAAAACCGAATGAGAAAAAAAAAGGGGGAAAAAATTCGATAAAACAAAAAATTTAAAACTGGTTTTTCGTTGTTCTAATTGACGGCGCGTTTCAGCGTTTTCAGCTTTTCAACCTTTTTTCGAACTGCCTTGAAAAAAAAAAACGCGATCTAATCAAGTAATTAAAGTTAGGAGTGCGCTTAAGAAATTTTTAGAGCCGAGCGAGGGATTATTAAAAGAACATGA
Source organism: Zaprionus lineosus (assembly GCA_035044505.1). Taxonomy (NCBI): domain Eukaryota; kingdom Metazoa; phylum Arthropoda; class Insecta; order Diptera; family Drosophilidae; genus Zaprionus; species Zaprionus lineosus. The sequence continues at coordinate 2,220,644 of JAWNNX010000591.1, read as the reverse complement.
ATGAGGGAAACTTTTAATTGAAAACGAAACAAGAACTTGCAACAATTCAGTTTATAGCATATTTTCCATTTGTGTTGCAACATTTTGCGGCAGGTAATGCCGTTGAAATGCCCTCAATCGTTGCCGCAGTGCCACACCCTGGCGCTGCAGCTGCGACAGCTCCTCCTGACAATCATTCAGCAGATCCAATTGAGCATCAAGTGTGGTCAACTCCTCGTTCAACGAGTGGCGGGTCTGATCCAATTCTCTGTTCACGTCTTGCAGCGAATAATCCAAGTGGTGCCTCACCTGCAGCCCGAAGGCGGTGGAAGCGTGTGCCACAATATTCCGGAGACTGCGTTGCAAGTGCCGTGTGTACTGATCCTTGTAGCTGCGCTCCTGCGCCACTGGCGTCCAACTGGCCGACTCGTAGGCGTGACAGATGCCAACCAAACAGCCGACAGCCACAACCAAACGCCAGCCGAGCGCCCGTGCCACCAATGCACCGACCAGCAACATGATGCACGTGGAACTATTGGTGGCCATCAAATACAATTCGCTGGGCTTGGCATTCAATTCCTTCCCATCATCCGTCGACACGGACAGCTGAAACTTTGACTTTATCCACTTGACCAATGCGATTGCGCCCCACGCGAAGCGACAATCCAAATCCACTTTAAAGTCGGACATCAGGGAATGGCAGTCCAGGTCACAGAACAGCTTCCATGGGGTTTCCCTATCGGGGATCAGCTGGGATATCTTCTGGTGCAGCGGCAACCAAATCTGTTCACTAATCGTTTCTATCAGCTGCTCCTCCACATGCCTCGTCAATTGGCACTGGTACCGCCTCAGCTCCCGCTGGTGGTGCATCTCTGTCTGAAAGTGTGTGTCAAATCTTTGTACTGTGCCTGGCAAACCCGAGATCAGCTCGTGCAGCATCTGGATCCCCAGTCCGGTTGCCTCCCTGCTCAGCTGCTCCATTTGGTAGGTCAACTCCTTCTGGCGTTGCATGATTTGCACTTCCCGACACTCAAATCTCTCGATGAAAATGGATTTCGCAGTGGTTTTCTCGTCACAGTGCTTGGTCAAGTCACTGACCAGGTGCTGGAGCAGGTTATGAAGATTCTCCAGCATCTCCAAGGCAACGTCCAAGTGTTGCTGGAACTTGGTGCTCAGAGCGCTCCGAGTCAGGCATGAGTTGAATTCACGCTCGAAGCTGAGGAACTCCTCGTATCGCTGATGGGCACCAGGGACAAGGAGGTAGTCGTCGTTGTGGGGCTCCTTGCGGATACGCAACGTTTCCAGAGCTGAGACATGAAAGATGCGTTTCCTGGCCATCTCAACGCTGGCGTAGATGCCCAGCTCCTCCACCAGCAACTGCAGACAGGCGTTTGTATGTTGTGTCTTGACCAACTGCTCCAATTGTGGCTCCATGCCGGCCGCCGCATCCCATCGATTGTTGAGGATGAACAAATTGGGCTTGGATAATTTGTGAGCAACTGCAGCAAAGAATTGACGCTCCACACGTGCCATGGTCGATTCGGCGTTGAGGACGAGCACAAATACATCCGAGTCCAGGCAATTCCGATCGATGCATTCGTCCAGCTGTGTCGTCACATCCACGCCCGGCGTATCCAGGAGCACCACATCGTTGGCTAGCAGCTCGCAGCTGGAGCTCGGCCAGTGGACATGTATCAAGCGGTGGGCACTCAGCGCTCGACTGGAGTGCGCACTGGCCAACTCCTGCAGTGCATCAATATTCAGTTTCTGTCCATCGCCCCGATCCTCGATGGTTATGTGGGCGGGCTCTGCATTGCTGCTGGCCTCCACCTGACACATGCAGCTCGTTGTATGCCCCATGGCACTGGGCAGTATCCGATCATGCAACATGGCATTGATGACGGCGCTCTTGCCATTCGAGGTGCGTCCAAAGAAGGCCACCTTCATCCGGTCTCGCCTGAGTATCGGGCTTATGTCCTCGATCCTCTTCAGGCAACCGAGCAGATGCTCCTGTATCCGTTGGTTCAACAGGTGCTCCCTGCAGGGTATGCCATGCAACTGTGCCACAACTTGTTGAAAGTACTTGGCCATATCCCCGTATATGGCCGAAATCTCCCTCTTGGCCATCCCAAAATCACTGAGCTGCGGGTGCATCCTTTCCAACACTTGCGTTCTTTTTATTATAAAAATATAATATTTCATGTATGTTTGGACTGTTGTCCGGAATAAATTTTTGAATAGATTTTCAACTCAATTTCAAAATTTAAAAAAACAAAAATATTTATTTTTGTTTTCATTAAAAATTACTTAGGATTTGTTCAGTTATTTTTTTAAGTTACTTCCGGGTTTTAAAAAATCGTTGATTTAAAGAAGATTCTGGATGTCTAGGAGTCTATATATGAGGTCATACTTTATATATGTTATGTCCTTTCAAATGTTATTAAGTCTGGAGAATTAATTAATTAATTCCATCGGAATTAAATTTTTGAGTCATGTTGAAACCGTTGAAAGAACTAAGGAAAAGCTTGGATTTTGCTCTCCAAATATTGTGGGTTAAGTTCAATGTAAAGATAATAAACTTATAAAATCTATTATCTATATATTATATATTATATATTATATATATATTTTTTTTATAGAGATCTCTATAAGCTATATACATATATCATATATATTTTTTGAGCGGAAAGTTTCTCGGGTTAAAACTGCCTCAAAATTGCTGCCTGCCAAAGGAGCTCTTTTTATTACAAAGAAAATGTGTTCCCGTTTAACTCAATGGGTGCAACTTTATAACTGATATATCCTGCATATATTGGCACATATTATAATCGTTATATTATACATAAATAGTAGTCCTTACTAAGTGATTTGTTCCATCCTTCGTTCTGTAGTTATACTATGTTTATATAAAAAGAAAAGGTATGCAATGCAGAGGAAGGGTTGATGGAAAGTTGTCTAACAGGGACTTAGCGGATAAAGGACTTATCAGTTATAAAAGGATATATTCCAATATTAATGAAATATACATATATGCATATCAATAAATATTATTAGCTTACTCTCTGGGGACTTACATTAATAATAAATGTGAGCCCAAAGTCCCCTCTTCCATCCCAGAAAATGCAAGTTGCAGTGTGAAGGGACATATCGAGCTTAAATGTACACATATGTTCACATATATAGGATAGTCGGGATAATAACAGTAAAATCCTAGATTAAAATTCCTCCTTTACTCAATTAAATAATTACTTAATACAAAAAGTTCCGCCCACATCAATGAATTACCCCCCAAATGTGCGGGGCAATCCAATTAGCGATTCATCCAAAATTGACCTGAATAATGAAATGCACTAAGTACAATTTTTTTTTCCTTTCGATAAAAACATAAAATTATTTACACAAAAAATTAACACAATTACCGCAATCAAAAGTTAAAAAAAAAAAAAAAAAAAATAACAAAAAAATAACTGAATAACAACCAAAGATCAGGCAATATGCATTAGTGGGCCACTGAACTAATAGACAAGAGAGTCGGAATCGGAGTCGGAGTCGGAATTGGAGTGGGAGTGGGAGGAGATGGGAGCTGTGTTGAGAAATAGAGAAAGAGCGGGAGAAAGAGAGAGGTGGAATACAACATCAAAGAGGAGAAAAAAATTAACAAAAAATAAGATGAAAACGACGACGCGTAGAGCGGCAGTTGAAAAATTAGCAGCATCATCAGGGAGCAGAGATCTTCGCTCGAGAGTCGCATATATATTCCATCTATGAACAGAGGAGGGGGGAGAGGGAGGAAGGGAGAAAGAAGAGGCGGACAGTGGGGGCTGAGGTATCCAATGATCGAAGAGTTCGGATATTGTTTGGATACTTTGGAGCTGCGTCGAGTGCGCGTTATTACAACTTAATTAGTTGAAATTGTTGCGGGTCGATGCTCAAAGAGGCCGCCATGTTAGAGCGCCAGAACGAGAGCTCAATAGTGGGTAGAGGGAGAGAACGAGACAGAGATATATAACTAGAGCTAAGGAGAGCATATTAAAGCTTTTATTTCAACCATTTCCGGTGACTGCAGTGCAGACAGAGACAGACAGATCAATAGTAAGAGAAGCGCTGGAAAGAGAGGGGAGAGAAAGGCAGAGAGAGAGAGAGAGAGGGGGGAGAAGGGAGATGCAAAGAGAGACATTCATTGCAGTTGAGATTTAACATTTCACTTTCGAACACTGGTTCAAGGGAGACAAGTGTTGGTCACGAGATGAACTTGCATTTTGGCCAACACAGAGCAGAGCAGGGCAGGGCAGGGCAAGGCTGGGCAGGGCAGAGTCGGAACAGGTGGGCGGCGTGCATAACCTCAAATTCAGACGCAACAATTGCGACAGTCGGAGATCTGAATAAACTCGAAGATAATGTCAACAATGAAACTGCTGAAAACAAGACAAAACTCAACATAGAAAATTCGCATCTAGTTTTACGATTCGTGAGTCGAATGAGTTGCCAGAAGCCGCACAATGAATGAACTTTATGAATGAAAGCACTCAACATACACACACACATATATATATATATAATATATATACATATGATAATCAGATATAGGACACTATATTTTGTAGTCCTTGAAGTCTTTGGGTCAATTGGCTCATCAAATTAGAAATTATGCAATTTTCATTTGGTTTTCGGAAAACACTTGAAAGCGATACGATTATGAGGCATAAAGTAACTGCCCCTCCATCCCCTACCCCTACTGCACCCCTTACTACACTTCTTACCTATATCTGTAACTGTTTGTTGTTGCTGTTGTTGTCAGCATGTAAAATTTTTTGTAAATTTTGTATCGTAATGCTGACCAAGTAGAATTTTTCAACAATTTCTATGCTGCGCTGCAGGCAGACAGACAGACGGACAGTCAGACAGTCTGAGAGAAGGCAGCAGATTGGAGAGAGAGGGGTAGGGGAAGCGCGGGTCCGCAGTTGTTGCACCATCGACAGGAACGGCGCACACAGACATATCCTCCCGCCGCTATAGGTGCGCCCCGCCTCTCGGGACCTGCCACCAGCTGTTCCTTAATAATTTCATCTTCTGCTCTCCTTTTTCTATAATTTCTTTTATTTTTCCAATTTTTCTAATTTTTATTTTCTCTTATTTCTCCCTCTATTATTACAACCTCTGCTGTGGGTGAGGTCGTGGCTACAAGTGGAACTTGTCCGAGAAACTTGGCTAAAACCTTGGATGAGGGCGACAGCTGAAATTACAATTTGTGCAGCGCCAAGACTGAGTTCATTTTTTATTTAAAATGAATTTAAACTGAATTTAAATTTTAACTAAAATTAAATTTTAAATTTAAAATGTTTAATTTAATTTAAAAAAATATTCATTTATTTTTTGCAGTCTTTAATCGAAAGAAGGATAGACATTTTTAATTAAAAAAAAGTCCTAGATGAATGAATGGAAGAAAATCAAACCACATTCATAGCGAATGAGTGTTTATAATTATTGAATAATTATTTATTCAAACTTATTTTAATTTTTCAATTTTTTTAAGTCCTTAATATTTAATACTTAGTAAATTTTCTGAATTGAATTAATTAAGAGTAATAGTAATAATAATAAAAATGAAATATTTTGCATACGCTTAAAATTTCTTTTTATTCTTTTCCAACACTATAAACAAATAACTTTTAACGCAACTGTACTCCCCAGACAGTGTTGAGAAATGCCAAAGTTCGTACAATGATGGAGGCAAATGAAACGCCGTTAGTTTCGTATCTCGACCCGAAACTCTGGCCTCTTCGCTGTGGTCAATAAACTTGCGTATCTTGGCAGTCGCCGAGATTGCATAATGGAATTAAAGATACTTTTTATAGACGCCTTATATGGAGGACAGATCTATAGCATAATTGAGAATAAGAGCATTTTTGATACCCCTCATCTGTTCTTTTATTTATTATTTTCTTCTCTATTTTTCTTTTTTTCTACTTTTCTTGATTTTTGTTCTCTTCGCTTCAAAGTCTGACGAGTCATGCCCAAAAAGTTGTCAACTAGCTTAAAAGTTAAAGAAAACAACAACAGCAACAGAAAATAATAGAAAATAAAAAAAAACAATAACAAAAATAATAAATAGCAAAATAACAATAAATATCGAAAGGCTGAGAATCATAGAAGTTGTTCTGTAATCAGATTTGAGTCCGGCAACTGAAACTGTACTGAAAGTGGAACTCGATTGGGGGAAGAAGTAAACAAACCAATAAACAAACAACATTGATTACAGAACAGAAGAGGTTGGGGTGGGGGCAGGGATAGGGGATAGGAGATAGGAGGGCGATACATGGATACAAAAGATACATTGATCCATAGATGGAAGCGAGCAACTTAATTATGACAATGAGATCTTCGGAGACACATGAAACATATGCCAATGACATGGCGTTATGTGTCCAGGACAATGAAGTTGATGGGAATGGCTTCATTAGCCGGCGGCAGGATCATTGCAAAAGGTGACAAAATGTTCAAAATTAATGAAAAGTCGTGACTACCGAAGATAAAGATGGATACACCTTTACCTATGACACATACAAAAGATATACCTGTGATCTCAGCTCACGTCTCAGCTTCCCTCCCTCTCCCTCTCCCTCACCCTGAGCCTAGCCCTATCTCTGGGACTTCAAAGAACATTCGTTTGGGAGACAAAAAAAAAGAGGAAGAAGAAGAAGAGGTAAAGTACTGATTTATACTTATGTATATATATAGTAGCTATTGGAACGCACATTCAATATTTATGGATAATTGAAGTGAAACAAAATTAAAGATACAAAAATGACTTTCATTTTAGTCGCTGCCAAAGCCAATGGAACAATAGATAATGCCGCACATCGCCAGGGGAGGAGCAGCAAAGGCTGAGGCTGAAACAGCGGCAGAGGCAGAGGCGGCGGCGAACCATACAAACGGTATTCCATGGTATAACTTTTGTCTCCCTCTCCCACACACACATACGCCCTCTCTCTCTCTCTCTCTCTCTCTTTATATTTATTTCGGTGTCTCTAGGGAATTTGGATACGTTGAATGGACAAAAGCGTGTGAATGCGTGCCTCGAATGCGATATTAATCTGGGCAAAGCCAAAGCCACATCCACATCCATGTCTATCGACCATCGAGCATAGACCCCGAACTCAAACTCGCATCAATGGATTTTTAATAAATGGCCAGAAAATAATTTTAGTTATAATAATAAGCAGTATAAATGCCCATGAATAGCTAACGATACGTTTACGGAACACACAAAAATACGGGCCAACCTTTGCTGACGTCGTCCGGCTTATCGCGATGGTGTCGCTCGGTACTGCAACAGACGGCAACGGCAACGGCAACGTTCGGTAGTGCAGACGGTGGTGTTCCTGCTGTCACTGCTGCTGCTGCTGTTCTGATGGTGGTGGTGGCTTTGACACACTCCAACAAAATGGCTACCGGGACACGAAACAAGGGATACATCACTTGGATGGTACAGCTTCGAATACGGGCGGGATGGTAGGGCTGATGGAGGGTGGAGGGTGGAGGGTGCTGCCCGAATGCCCGAAAAACAGGGCTTATGTGTAGCTTATAGGCCAAAGTTGAAATACATCCTATACAAACATGAATACACGAACACACGCACGCACACACACACACACACATACACAGATGTATATGTATGTGTGTATACATCGCTTTAGTTTTTTGGCGAATCATGTTTCGTTCATTTTTCAAAAGAAAAATGTTGCATGCGACGGCGGCTGCTACTTTTACTGCCACTGACTGTGCCACTGTGACCGAGCGGCCCCCCATTTCAGTTTCAGTTCCAGTCGCAGCTCCATCTCTCTAGCTACAATCCCACTCCCATCCACCATCTACCATCTCCCAACTCCCAAGTCCCAAGTCCCAAGTCCCAGATCCCCTCCAGTTTCTGTTAATAATAAAACTTCGTGTGCGTGTCAAACTTTGGATATGAAATTGGGCGCGGTTCCGAGCAGATTAGCAGCCACAGCAGCAGCAGAAGCAACACGAAGGCAGCGACGGTGGCAGCAGCAGCAGCGGCAGCGGCAGCGGCTTTATCGATATCTGGCAAAATGGAGCACACAAATGTGTGAAGCGCGGTCGGTGGAGAGGAGAGGGGGGCTGTTCGGAGGTGAAACGAAATGGAAAAGTAAAGTAAAGCTCATTTTTCTTTTAATTTTCGTGCCTGTCAACTCAAAATGCCTACAATCATTTATAAAACGTCCCGAAAATACGCGTCGGATGGAACATTACAATGGCGTCCTCCAAGCCACCCAAAGCACCCACTCCCGCACCCACTCCCACACCCACTGTCACCCCCAACTCAACCTCCATCCACTCACGACAGAAGTGCGCCCACACTCCACGCTGCTAATAGCAGGATAAGCCATTTGTGTTATTACCTTCCAGGAACAAACGCACCTGGCAGCCATTTTGACAGGCTAGCGATTAATCGGTTAAGAATATCATTCGATTCTCGCTTATCGATAAGTTTATAGCGTTGATCTTTGTGTGGTTCGATATAGATATAACTTTCCTATAAAGAAGAAGTGACCACCGGCCATTTTGACAGACTAGAAAATAATCGATTTACGATTAGAGAGAGAGAGAGATTTGATAGGAGATAAATCGATTCTTGCTTCTCGATAAGTTGATTGCTTTGATCTTGCCATGGATGTAATTAAATATTAAAGAAGATGCAGCCATTTTGAAGAGCTTACAATTAACGTTTGTAAATCGATTAAATATTGTATGGTATCTAGGACTATCGATAAGTTTATCGACTTGTTAAAAATATCTTATAATCTAGCTGTAACTTTTCTATAAATTAGATTAATTTATATTGAAGACTGCATGTAAATTTGATGTCACTTTAAGAATTCAGAAAACTGAAGGGATATCCTTAGCAAATAAAAAAAGAATCCTTTATAGGGTTACATTTTGAATATAGGGAATTATTTTTTGAAATAAACTGAATGTTATGAAGAAAAGAAAATCCAATAAAAAAACTTAAGCTTGGGTATGTTTTAAAAACCTCATCTAAACAAATCGATAACTAATATAATGAGGTATAATTAAAATAAGTAGGTCTTATAAAGGACATAATTTATTACTTAAATCCCCAAATTGAAAAGATAAATGTAAACGAAGATTATGTTTAAGAAGTAGCCAGATATATAGTATCTATATGTCATGGAAGACATACGTGTCTGTAAACGTAATCTTGAGCAGATTTTATGATAATTCCGATAAGATAATTAAACTTTGTAATTTATATTCGGGCGTAGAGGGTGTAAGATCTTTGGGGGGGGAAACTTACCAGTTTCATTATCGATGGTAAAGGGTATTCCGTTCCACTCATTCGAAATATCATCCAGATCATCAGTTTCGTCCTTTTTATCATTCGTGTTCTGAAAATGGAAAGAGGATGTAAATAAATTCATTTCTAGTTTATCAGAGTCCTGCACGTGGTTACAAGTTCCGTTATCATCGGTAGTTACTTGTTTTTTTCCCACCAGGTGATAAATGATACCATGATAAATGCTGAGATTATCATCTATTGTGAAATTCACTAGGCACTCACCTTATCTTGCTTGAGTTCCTCCAATGCTTTCAGCTTCTCGATGTCATCTTCATTGGTGGCATTTGCGGCGGTCGCGTCATCGGTGGCTTCCTCCGCCTTCTTGGCCTCCTCCTTGTCATCCGAGGAGCCTTTGGCACGGCCATTGAGCGCACTATTGCCACTGGCATAGGAAGCATTAATGATCTGCTCCTGGTCGAGACTAAAGCCCAAGTCCACATCCTGCTTATAGAGCACCTCAGCGATTTCACTTTCCTAGAAACCGAATTGAAAGTTGATTAGGGTCAAAGTTCACCACATGATTTTTCAATTAAATGCAAGCACAAGAAATCCGAGTGTATATAAATTTATATAGATCCCTAATTATGACCTACTTTATAGATGAAAACCTTCATAGTTTTTGGTTATTTAAATTTCCCTCGAAAATTTTCCCAGTTTTAGTTTCAAAGTCGCGCGACCCTAAGAACTTTTGCTTCCACATTTGCAAACTCCCGAAGAGAGACTAACTGAATGGATGGATAAATGGGGCTTACTCTGGTAAAAAAATGATACGTCGACTGTTTACTCTTAGTTTATATTGTTTTTTGTTTATAGACTCCATTAATAATGCTGATAAGTCACGTCCATAGATAAAATGAACGTATCGCAACTCGACGCAGGGCAAAGCAAAAAGTGAACCCAAGAAAAACAACAAAAAATTAAATTACAAAATTTCAAAATTCTCTTAAAAAAAAATGTTACTATTTTAAGAGAAAAAACTTAAAGAAATTAAAAAATATTTAATAAAAAAAAAAATTAAAAAAAAATATTTAATAAAAAAAAAATTAAAAAAAAATATTTAATAAAAAAAAAATTAAAAAAAAATATTTAATAAAAAAAAAATTAAAAAAAAATATTTAATAAAAAAAAAAATTAAAAAAAAATAAATAAAAAAAAAATAAAAAAAAATATAATAAAAGCCTAAAAAATTTGCAACCAACTAAAAACCTCTTAAAATTAAAAAGTTCCTCTTTCAAACTTATCAATTGTTTCTCTCTCTCTCTCTTTCTCTTTCTCCTTATCTCCCCTTCCTTGTCTCTGTCACTTGATGTATTCATTCTTGGGCAGAGGTGCAGGGGGAAAAACCCAAACAATTTGGCAAAAAGCAGAATCCATAAGTGGAAATCGGAATTCGCAAATTCATGCGGTCAGAGGATCGGGATTGGGCCTCAAATTAAAGCGTTAATGATGCATTTTGTACGCTGAGCGTGTCTGGACTTTTCATATTTTATAATCCTTTTTAGCCGACAAGTCAACAACTGCAACAATTTCTGGCCAAAAACAAGGGCGTCGACGTGTCCTAAGCCGGAGAGAGAGGAGTGGAGAGGAGAGGAGAGGAGAAGCGACGACAGGACAAAGCAGGTAGTTGTTGCGACTCCTTTTATGACAGGATAATCACAGGATAATGCCGCACATTAGTGACTGCCAATGCGATTCAGAAGTGACACAACGCCAACAACAACAACAAGTTGAACTACAACAACAACAACAACAACAACAGCAAACAGGAGCATGACAATCTTCGCTCTCGCAGTCTCCTCCATTGATGCCTTAATTAAAATGTTTTTCCTGTCCAGCATTTTCATTACAATTTCCATTTCCCATTTCCCAACTTCTATTTTCCTTTTCCTTCCTATCTTTCTTCTCCTTTTTTCTTCTCTCAGTTCTACTTCTGTTTCTACATTTGTATTTATTTAATTTTGAAAAAGTCAGGCGACATTTTCTTCTCTCTTTTTTTTATTGTTGCTACTGCCCGCCCCTTGGCCCCTTGATGCTCGTCGCTTGCCGCTTGCCTCCTCCTGCCACCATGCCACCATGCCACATCCCGTGTCGGGGTACATTTTCTTTTTAATGAAATTGTTTGGACCCGTCGAGCATTGTGAGGCTTTCTTGAACTTTTCTGCGTTCGTGAAACAAAAAGCAATCAATCATCAAGCGACCGAGCAGCCGTGTGTATGTGACTCCGGGTGTATGTGTGTGTGTGTGTGTGTGTATGGAACCACGCCTATCTCCTGGATTACTCAGCAGTATCCGCAGCCCAGCGTGCCCGAGAGTTCAGCATGGCGGCGGCATCATTGGTCTCCTCGGTCCGCAAAAGGGCCGCCGCCGCCGCCGACGTCGCCGCTCAACGCCGCTCAACGCGCGCTGCTCTTGAGCCCAATCAATTGCTGCCGCGCCACGCTGGCTGCGACGTTGGCAGCGGCAGCGACGTCGACAGCAACGACTGCACCCAGGGGATGAGGATATGTGTGAGTGTATGTGTGTGAGTGTGTGTGTGTGTGCACGATTGGTCCCCTTTTGATGATGCGGTGCACATGCTGCGCGTTGCGCATGTTCGGTAAAAATGAGCAATTAAAAGGAACCGAAGGAGGCAGTGGAGCAACCGGAGAGAGCGAGAAAGATACAAAACGAAAGAAAGAGAGGGAGAGAGAGAGAGAGATTGAGAAAAAGTAAAAAGAGAGTGGGCAAAGAGTGAAATAAAATGCTGGATGCAGGGAAAGGCAGCGTTACTGCTGTTGATGCTTTCTCCTTGGCCAACAAGTAAATCTGGAGTATCCTTCAATCTACACATCCTTTAACCAAAAAAAAAAATAGTAAAACCAAACTAAACTTCAGTAGAAGCTCATCTGTTAGCTCCTGCGGGCGAGGACGAGCTGCATCCCTCGACTGTTGACTGGGACGCTTATAAAGCGAAACGAATGGAAATCCTAGTTTTATCTCACGTTCGGGACACACACACACACGTACACGCACGCACACGCACGCACACGCACGCACACGCACGCAGTTGCTGATGCTGTCGCTTGCAAAGCTCCAAAGCACGTGCATTGACAGCTTCTCAGATTCTGCACTAATGCAAACGCACACACACCTCCAAACACTCACATATTGTATGTGTGTATGTATTTATAAGAATATACACATTTTTACATATGTGTGTGTGTGTTTATAAATACATATATATAGACACTTACACATACATATACATATTTAAATATATACACATACTTTTGTATAGATGAAATTAATACTAATACACACACACTCTCACGTGAATCAGATATGTATTCAATGTTATGCATATACACACACACATGCATACACACTCTCACATACATCTATAAGATATATCTATATACTATATATTTATACACACACACTCTCACATATATGTATCCAATATTATACATATATACACAGTGGCGGAAAAAATAATAGTAGTGCAACATTAAAGAAAAGAAAAGCCTTTGTTTCCGATACTTCCAGTCGCACAATTTTAACAAAACTTTACAATTATATAGAATAGAATGTCTGGAAGAGAATAACAAAAATTTTCCGTTAGTTTTTCATCCCTACAATTTGTTATTGACGATCTTTGACAAGTGCAACCAAATTTCGCATAGAAAAAAAATAGTAGTGCTCCACTTATTGCTTTCTTAAGCAACATTTTGAACTGAAAGGCACTACTATTATTTTTTCCGCCACTGTATTGTGTGTATACATACACACTCACATATATCTATAAGATATATTTATATACTCACACGCACACACACACACATGGATATGTTTTGTATACGAAATGTGGCATTTAATTAAGTTGAAGCTGCGGAAATGTCAAGTTCTTTTGTAGCTGCATGTGTTGCATGTGTTGCATGTGTTGCATGTGTTGCATGTGTTGCACGTATGAACAGCGTATTTTATCACTTATTTTTTAGATCTTTAGGGTATTTAATAGTCTGTTTAAAATTACAGATTCTCTGCTCTTTTTTCATTTCAATTGAAATTCCCATTAAAAATTGAAAATTTGTATTAAAAATGCCTTAGCAACGATTAATCAATTTCTTTGCTGAGTGGCAAGAATATTTTTTAGATTAGAAAATGTTGAAACTTGAAATGCCTTAAAGTAGCTCATTCTGGAACTAGTTCCTGAACTAATTCAGATGGACTTAATTAATTATTATTTAAGAAACTGGAAAATTGCTTTATTTGAAATTTAACTATTTTTTTCTAGGAAAGAAATTCGTATGATTTTTGATTTGGCCGAAAGATAAGCGAAAAGGGAATGGAAAAACAAATGGAAGATAGAATCAAAGAGTAGTTGATGATAATAAATATTTGGCAATAACATGATAAAGCGACAAGAGCCACTAGACAGTTAGGAATGACTCTCAGAACGTACAGCAACTACAAGTCAATAAATAAGTTGGATTATTTTTAGATCAGAGCCAATTAATAACTAAATAGGTAATAAAAGTACAGTGAAAACTCTCTGTGACGGACACTCCCAAGAAACAACTTATTTCTAGTAGTAAAGTTCAGATTTGAGGTATTCAAAAGTTCATCGTTCATTGGGTGCACATTTTGGCAGGCTGTTCGCTTAAGCGAGGGTTTACTGTAGCCGTAGTTGTCAAAAACTATTTCACAACAAAGGAAAAGAAGAAAAACAAGAGCAGAGGCTAAGCGATAAGTGGCCAATGCTCTTGACTGATATGAAAAATGAATTCAAAACAAATTTTGGAACCAAAAATTTCGACCTTGAATAAAAATAAATTAATTAAATAACTAAAAAACTTAAAACAATAGATTTGTAAAATTAAATTAAATTCAATTATTTATATTGTTTTTAAATAAGTGGAACACGTGGAGCTCTCCCCCACTCCCCTACCCCACCTTTGACTTGCATGGGCATTGATAAGGATTTCCAGACATGCGATAAGACGGAAGATTGTGAACTTTTATTATTTTGTTTGGGGGGGAAAACCAGAAAGAAGGGGGAGGGTGGCAGCTGCGGGAGGCGGCGGTACAATCAATCAATGTACGGGCAGTTGGGGGAGGTGTTGCATCAAAATATTGACACTTGCTACGTTTTGTTGCAACAATTAGTGGGCCATTAACTGAGCCGCTTACGTTGACCACAAGCGATCACTGGGCCAAGGGACAAGATCGGTTTTTCTGGCTGGCAAGATAAATGTATTTTTGATCCTGTGGCGGCAAAATACAAAAGTCTGCGGTGAAAGCAAAGCGGTAGAAAGTGCCACAAAAAAAAAAGCAGAAAGCAACAAAAAAAAAAAAAAAAGAAGGAAAAAAATGTAAAAGAAATGGTCAAACAAATAAAAAGGAAAGGAAAGGCTCAGAGCTCAGAGCTCAGAGCTCGAAGCGTTCATTCCGACGGGAGGCTAAAAAGGTTGGCGAACGTCATTAATAAAGCCTCGCAAAGATTTTGATGACACCTGAACTGACAGGCGTACGAGTGAACCATGCGAAGATCTCTTCAGTGTATCCCTGAGATACACAGATACACAGATACACAGATACAGATACAGATACATATATACAGATACTTTTGCTGAGATACAAATGTGCAGCAGCCGCCAGACTGTGGCGCATATTAATCATGCGCTCGTCAAGCCTTCACTGAACGTCAGTCGTTGCCCACCAACAAAGCCGCAGAACTGAAGTGGGCAAGTGTACCTTGCAGCCAGACACACACACACACACACGCAAGCACACATACATGTATGTGAGCTCACATTGCACAAGTATCCTGCGGTGTGTGTCAAGTCAGTGCGCTCATGCATGTACGTGTGCGTCTGTGCATGTGTGTGTGTGTGTGTTTGTGGTTAGCGAGGATAACGCCCTAAATCTAATAACCCTTCATTTGTGTCATCATTCGATTGCGCCTTTCAATACCCAACATCATTTTTATATCGGGCATTTAATATAAATTTATGTTTAAATGAATATAAATTTATATTTTATTTGAGGGCAGAGTATCTCACAGTCCATCAGCCCACATTTATTCACAGTCCGTCAACACCCACAACTCATGGCACACAATTGACAATTGGAAGTTCACAAAACTTGAAAACTAATCGCTCATATCGACGCCCATCAATCGATTTGACATCTGAACTTTTGACAACTGCACGCGCTTTGTCTCGCTCAGTTGTACACACACGCACGGAGCACACACGATGTCTGTCTCTTTTTGGCAAACGGTAGCCAGCGTTTGAGTTTGATGCATTCAACGACAGGGGGCGATTTTTGCAAAACATGAGCCGCAATTAACGGTATTTAATTATGGAAATTAACAGTTAAAAGCTGTGAGAAACGTACGCGCAGCGCAGAAAAAAAAAATAATATTCGTTTCTTTTTTTTTATTTTTTCTTTCCCCTCTTTTTTTTCACTCTTTGCTTTATTGCATATTTCGCTTTAGGGTAATTAAGTGAAAATGCAGCGTAATTATAGGCAAATGATTTTTCAATTTGCCGTTAAAAACTCAAAGTTTTTTTGCTTCATAGTTTTTTAACACCTTTACGATGTGAAAAGAAAGTTTATAGTTTTTGTTACTTTTGTTTATTTATTATTTATTTTTTTTTTTTGTAGCGTAAGAGAATGCAAAACCAACCGCTAAATAAATGTGCATAAACTTGTATTCCTCGTTTAGACACATTGTAATTTTTTCTTTAAAGCCCAAACAGTGTAAAGTTAAATTTAAAAAATCTTTTCCCGTTAAAAATTTGAAACGCTGTTTTACACTTGAAACGAATTGTCACTCGACTAAAATTCTGTTTTCCCTTTTTGGTGATATTCTTATGCCGTCCGAATTGATTAGTAGGCAACGAACCTCGACAGCAGCGACGGCAAGGGAGAGAGCCCATAAAATATTTGATCACTTTAATTGATAAAGTTTTGTTTTGCGCACAGCACAGTTCTCAAAATAAAATACGTGCGCTTGATAAGAAACATTTAAAAAAAATTTAATTTTATATAAATAAGTCTACAGTAAATAAGCGTCTATTTAAATGTTACACTGATAAGCGCAAGCACATAGTGTACATAGTCTGCCAACCAGACTAGCAATACTCTATTAAAGCTCAAAGCCTTTATAATTACAAAGCTTTTCGCCTCGTTTTTTGATGTACCACACTATGGGTTGTTGTCTTGGCTTATCACTCTGTTAGGCAACATGTTGCATGGTGAGTCAATAGCAACATTTGTTGCTGATGTGTTGAATATAATTGGTGTGGTGAAGAGCATCGTTTGAGAGAGCGAATGAGAGAATGAGTAAGCACCACAGTCTGCTGAATATGAAGGGAAACTTATAATGTATGGTGTGTAAAAATGCCGGTAAATCAGCTGTTTGCCTTTTGTTTTTACGTTAACAGCGCAGCGCTGACCGCAAGATCAAAATTGGGGGGCACGACTATAAAATGCACACACATGAACAATTTATAATCTTTATACATTTTAAATAAAATAAACATGTGCACTAAATTTAAATATAAGTGAAATTATAAAAAAAAGATAAAGAACCTAAATTCATTGACCTGAACTTTAAAGTATGTACCCTTCTTGCGAAGAAGATAAGAGCGTTGTAGCGGTGGGTGAAAGAGAGAGCAACGTCGTGTGCAATTCATATGAAAGCGAAGTTCAACGAAGTTTGAAGCGACTGAGATTCTCCCAAAATTTATTCTTGCGAAACGAATGGGAGGAAAGACGCAAGTTAACAAGACAGCAAAAACAAGACCAACGCTAATAACAACAACAACAATAACGACAGCGATAATAATAACAGAAACTGTCAATATATGCGAAAAGTCAAGCAAAAGGTAGACGCAAAAAGAGTAGCTCTTGACTTTGTGTAAATGTGTATATTGTGTTTGTGTGGATGTGCTCTCTCTTTCTCTGTATTTGTAAGATACGCTTACGATTGCCAAAGCTTGAAGCAGCATAAGGTGGACGACATTCAACGGTACAAGTGCTGGAGACTGTGTGACCTCATCTCACACACAAACGCACATGGTTGCCAATGCACACACATACATGCACACAAATGTTTATACAGTTTACAGGTGCGCAAAAATTGGTAAGAAGCGCGAGAGCGAGAGAGAGACAGACAGATATGAATCTGGAACTGATTTACGAGCCAGCGACATATTGTTGCTGATTGTTTAAGAATTTAAATACAATATGTAAGGCAATGTATGTTTGTGAGATTTTATGTTCCAAATAATCAAGGTAATACAACACACACACACACACATACATACGCATACACGGACAAAACAAACGCAAGTTGATCCAAAAAGTGTCGGACAGTGAAGGACAAACCAAAATTCAAAAATAAAAATATTGCAAAAGTGAAAAGCACGACAATTGCCTACTAATTGACCTATTTGATAAGATCGCTCTTTCTCACTCTCTTTATTTTCGCTATACCACCTCTTTCTCTGTCACTCGAAATCTTTAGATCCATAAATAATACACACACATAATACTGAATGGAAAATTGCATCGGCCGCTAAAAATGGAAAACACATTTCGTGACATGATCTATAAAAAACAAACAAGAAAGGAAAATTCACCACACGTTGGCCCGCCAGAAAAATACCCTGTAATTTAATGAATACTCATTTTAAATTCAACCAAAGTTCGTCTTGGAGAAACATATTAATTAATCCACAAGTATGTCAATCGCCATGGTTCATTTGGGGGTTAAGATGGGAGAAATTTTGTAGTCTGCGCATTGAAGAGTTCTGTGAACTGTGAGAGTTGCGAATTTGTACAGTTGGTGACAAAACATCAGCAGAATCAAATAAAGACTATTTACTATGTGGTTTGGATATATATTAGGAATTAAAATAAAAATATCTATATATGTTAGAGAGTCGAACACAACCTTCGGGCGCATTGTAATGAGTGTAGAAATATTACTCATTCCATACAATGGAAAACATATACATACGTTTATATGTATTTAGAAGAAAAATATGTTAAGATATAAATAAAAGTATTTACATTGAAAATAATTTAAATTTCAATTTGCCAAACAGAAAAAACACAATTTTGCTGCATTTCAGAAATGCTGACGATTGGCTTTTTTCCCCCTCTTTAAATAAATAAAGTAAAAAACGCAGGTAATGATAAAAGGAAGCAAATGACAGACTGACAGATACCCTGCAAAAATAAAGGAATAAAAAATTTGGGGAGTAAAAAAAAAATTAAAAAAAGGGAGAAGATAAAAAGAATTTAATTCTTAGAAAAATCTTAAGATTCAGTTGTCAGTTAGGCCAGCCTCCTATCTCATCATAATTACAGGGTATTAACTGCTTTGAGCAACTTAAGTGACGCGCATTCAAATTTATAAATAATCGAATGTCGTTTTAACGCTCGTAAATAACAATTTGTATTGCAAATAAAGAATTTAAGAAACAATCATTTATTTTTAGCAGCCAAACAATAACAGAAAATAACCACCCACCTCATTTTTATGACCCAATTGAGATTGAAAGTTGATTAATCTACGCATTTAGAAAGCATCGATAGTTTCTCGAGCAATCTTATTATATGTAAATATATATTATATTTCTGGAGTTCACGAGACAGATCTGACTTTATAATCAGGCACTGATTGCCTTGAACTCATTCTACAGACATTCGCAGATGCGAATAATACAAATTTGCAAACTTTAACGAATTAATTAAATAAATTTTGATTTTAAATCAAAAATAAGAATTCGGAGATTTTCATTTTTTTTTAAATATCTTTCGGTTTATCCTTAACTTTTTCACTCTCTCTAGAAATGTTTTTTCATTTTCTATCTATCACTATATATCTCTATCCCTATCTTTATCTCTATCTCTATCTCTATCTCTATCTCTATCTCTATCTCTATCTCTATCTCTATCTCTATCTCTATCTCTATCTCTATCTCTATTTTTGTCTCTGTCTCTATCTCTATCTCTATCTCTTTCTTTATCTTTATCTTTATCTTTATCTTTATCTTTATCTTTATCTTTATCTTTATCTTTATCTTTATCTTTATCTTTATCTTTATCTTTATCTTTATCTTTATCTTTATCTTTATCTTTATCTCTATCTCTATCTCTATCTCTATCTCTATCTCTATCTCTATCTCTATCTCTATCTCCATCTCTATCACTATTATTATCTTTATCTTTATCTTTTCTATAATTTTATCTTCATCTTAATCTTTAAATTTATCTTTATTCTTATATTCTTTTTACCTTTATCTTTATTCTTATATTTTTTTACCTTTATCTTTATCTATATCATTATATCTTTATCTCTGTCTTGCTCTCTATATATCTTAAGCTTTAACTTATTATCTCTCTATCTTTATTATCATTTTTCTTATATCTTTTTCTCCCTTTATCTTAGAAAAAGGAAAAAGCTCTTATCTCCCTATTATTATCTTTTTCTTTTCACTCGCTATCTTTATCTATGTCTTGTTGTCTCTCTGTTTATATTTTTTGTCTTCAAATTTTTAATTAAAATGTTTAGTTTTTTTCCCTTTCTTTAACTTAATTTTATCTCTATCTATAATCAATATATCTATCTTTTAATTCAATCTTCATCTTAACTTTTTATTTTTATATGTTTTAAATGTATCTAAGCATATTTATCTATATGTAAATGAACACTTATCGAAAACTAATAGGTATATATTTATCCAAAGCTACAGAGTAAATAATTTTCCATTTAGCATCAAAATTGCAAACTTTTTTGTTTGTTGTTTCAACCATCGAAAGTTCACTTAATATCCTTAAGTAAAACTGATTATTCGATCTGCTGAATTCTACTTTTATATAAGATTTTCCACTCCTCTCGAAGAAAATCTGTTCCTATTTCTTAGTTCATAAACTAATTGTCAGGATAAATAAGACATATAGTATAAACAGACGGACGGACATATTTAACTTTATATCATGTTATTTCTAGGATTGAATTGATTTGTTAACTTTCATCATGTATCAAAATATTACATTTCGGAATACTTTGAATACATTTCCCACCACTCGATTACTTAAAGACTTATAAATATATTTATATTAACCCTCAACTATAACTATGGCACTATAGCAACTATAACCATTATAATAAAACTTTCCTAAAATTGCGAAAAAAAAATAACATAAAAAACAACTGTCAGCACTCGAGATAAGAAATCGTATGGAGCGTGTAATCTATCGGAAGGCAAAGACTGCAATCTATCGAATAGAATCGAATATTTCAATATTCATGCCAAAGATAAGAAGTCAGATAGTTGACTGGGTTGAGGTTAAACTAACAAATGGCGAACTACATACACACATACATACATACATACATTTAAAAATAAATAAATACATGTATAAATATGTAAATATGTAAATATATAAATAAATAAAAATATAAATAAATAAATATATAATATATAAATATATAATATATAATATATAATATATAAATATATAATATATAATATATAATATATAAATATATAATATATAATATATAATATATAAATATATAATATATAATATATAAATACATAATATAAAAATACACAAATATATAAATAAATATAACTGACAGATATATAAATATATGAAATTATAAATATCAAATATATAAATAAATAAATATATAAAATTTAAATATATATATAAATATATACATTGTTTATAAAATGTAACTGATATCTACGAAATCAGGGGAAGTAATCAAAATCGCACATTCACTGATTCCGTACTATCATTTCTAGTGGAAAGTCAATCAAGTATTTTTAAAATACGCATGTTGAAGTTTCAAGAACATAAAAGTCAATTTTCGAAAATCGAAAACAAAATTTCAAAAGCAGAAATCGAAAAACCAATGCAATGCTTGAAAACAAAAACAAATGGAATAAGTCAAACGGAGGGCAAACACTTCCATTAGCCATTCAAAAATTCAATGGATTGACACTCTTTCACACACACACACATATACATACATACATACATACATACATACACACATACACACATACACACAGACCGTTATACAGACACACACCTGGCATATAAAATTTAAGCTTTGTGTTTAGTTTTGATTTGGGTAATCGATTTACCTCCTCAACGATTTCCACCTCGTTGATTATGCCGGAGGGATCCTCGCCAGTCAAGCCCTCCACTTCGCAAGCATTGGCGACTCCCGTGCAGAAGGCTGTATCGGAATTGGTATTGGATTCTTCAAAGAGACGCCACAGATGCAAATCCTCATCATCGTCCTCCGGCTCTTCCTTTATGTTTATACTCCCATCGCGTTCGAAGTGCTCAACGGTCAGGCTGCCAGTGCTGCTGGGATGCGGAGTGCTGTCGTTCACGGCATTGGGAGCGAATGCATTCTGGCCACCTGGCATGTTGGCGCTACCTGCAAATCCGTGCAGGAAGGCCGCCAGATTAAGATCCAGCTGGGTGCTATTGTGCGCTTGCTGCTGGCCATCCTTGAGCGGCAGATTGGCGTAGGGACTGCTGAAGGGCAAGTCCCCGAAATCATGTAAATCGGCCAAATTCTGTTCCAATATCGAGCGCTGATCCTGCAGCAATTCGGGTGACCAAAAAAGATCCATCTCTGGCGTGGCGCCCAGCGTGTTGTTGCCACTACCTGCGACGTCCCCAAGTGCTGCGCCTGTTGCACCATTGCTGGCAGCCGTGGCGGCGACCACAACAGCAGCCGTGCCCACTGAGTTGCCAGTTGCAGCACTGCCCGGACTACTCTGCATGTCCTGCAGTGCCGCCGTTTGGACGCTGCTGTTTCCGGTGGTGTTGTGCAGATTCATGACAAAGGTGCTGGCATTGAAGCTGCCCGTGGGTAACTTATATTCACCACGTCCCGAAGCGCCTGTGTGACGCTGATGATGCAGTTCATCGAGACGCAGTAGATCTTCAATAAGAGGCGGCATCCCCTTGCGATTGCCATACGGTGTTTGTGTCTCAATCATGGGTACAGTACGCAACATTTCCAGCTCCCAGCCATCGCCATGGGACAGATCCGTATGGGCATCCCAACGACGCAGACGCTGCTGCAGCAATGAGTAATCCGTATCTACATGGAGCAGGCTCAAGGCCAGCGCCAATTGAAGCATTTTCATGGCATACGCCTTTTTGTTTGAGATCATTTTGGTGCCGAGGTTACAATGCTTTTGTATATATATGTGTGTGTGTGTGTGTGTGGGTGTGGGTGTCGTCTCTGACAAGCGACAGTTGTTAACGTTGTTTTCTTAAAGATGTTGTTGACGCTGCTGTTGACCCACCGCCTCCACCACCACCTCCTCCTTTTCACGCCCGGCCAGGCAACAGCGCGCTGGCTGCGCCGTCCGTGCGTTCAATGACGTTTCCTTGCAAGCTCCGATCTACTCAAGCGAAAGCTATATACACACACATATATGTATATATCCACCTATATGTATATATGTCTATATACACGATATAAATCGGTGCAAAAGCAAATTCTTATTTGTTTAAATCGCAATTCTCTCCTCCACAAACGATGGCCACTTTTCTTTGTTGTTGTTTTTCTTAATTAACGATTGTCCTCGTGTTTGTTGTTGTTGCTGTTGTTGTTGTTATTGTTGATTATCTGCAAGTAAATAATAAAAATAATTACAGGTTAGAGCATTGCTTATTCGGCGTGTCACATAAGATTTGTTGAAATGCAAAATGTTTTATGGAAATGCTTTTTCAAATGATCAAAGACCTTGTTTTGACAAGGAAACACTTATAATACACGTATCCATAAATCTACACATCCAAGTTTTTAAAATTGTTTCCGTGCCAATAAAATATTTTTAAAATTCTGTTTAATCCCAACCCAAAGAACAAGCTACAAATTCGAATTCAAAATTGCAATATTTAAATATTAAGTAATAATATTTAATTATGTAATTTTTCACTGCACTTCGAGGTGAATTCTATTATTAATCGGGTATTACATTTATTTTGCTTTAATTAAAAAGTTCATGTTTTCCCAAAGTCTGATTTACAGTTAAATGTCTAGATATAAACAAGAAATATGTAGACTTAACGAGTACAAATTCCAATTAGAAAAAAATTCGTATCAAGCGTTACTCGCTGATTTCGTCCGTTATTATAAATATTTAAACTTCATTACTCGTCACTTTAGTGGGGAAATAAGCAAACCCTTGATTTTTACCAAAGAACGCAATTTGTAAAAATGCTTTCACATTTCTTTGCACTTGGAAAGAAATGAAGAGAATTTAATTATTTTCATTTAAATTTAAATGTGTGATCGAATCTGTTAAAAACGCATCTGGGGCCACACCTACAAGATTTGTGGATGTGTCTATGATACACAGCCGCCCTTTACACCCTCCCAAAATAGCGAGACACGCGATAGACAACAGAGGCGGCTGCATGAACTTGAACTTGTTCAAGGCCCCTGCTTAAATTTTGGGTGACGTGGTGAAGGTGCCTAACGGAGTGGTGGGTGGAGGTGGAGGTGGGGTAAACGCACGAAACAAGTTCAAGGATGGGCGAATAGGTAGTAACAAACAAATATGTGTACTATATGTTCTTTGTTTAAAAACTTCAAATCGGAAAACAATATATGATCAATATAAAATAATCTTAAAAAAAGAAAAAATGAATCAAATAAAATTACGAAGCAGCCCAAATGAACTTTCGATGTGTGAGGCGAGCTAGTGGGACTGTGTATATGTTTGGTGAAATGTGTATGTCCGTCCATTTGTATGTATGCGAGTGCAAGTTTATGAGCGTATGTACATATGCGATTGTTTGTATGCATGTAAATGTGTTAGTGTGCGTACTTTCTGACAGTGCACTCACCTTATTCTTAATCTTCTTCTCCTTCTGCGCGATTTTAACTTTGCTCTTCGGCAACAAAAAGCAGCTCTGGTCGTGCTTTTGCTTTTGCTTTCTGTGTTGCTTTTTAACGGTTAAGAACCGCGACGCAGTATACGATTTGCTACTTGGTATTTTCTGCAGTCTTGTATTGGTGAATGATATTAAACCGTTTGTTTAAAACGACAGCGCACGCCGTCGACGCCGCTGCCGACGTTTAAATGTTTTCCTAATTTTCTCCTCTTTTTCTCTTTGTACAATTTCAAAATGCACGAGGCTGTGACTTTGTTGTATTTTTTGTTTTACACACTCATTTGTTTGTTCGTTGCACTTAATTTTTTATTAACTGTTTAACGCTGTGGATTATAATAAGCAATTGATTTTATATTTTTTAAGCTTTAAACAATTTCTTTTTTGCGTCGTCCTTGAACTTGGCCAATGGACTTTCGTTCTATCACTTTCCTATTCGAAGGCATTCGTATTTGCGCACGATAAAAAAAGTTAAGTTTAAATTTATTATGTCTCACTCGCACTTGAACATCACCTATACACATCCATAGTCACATGCATGCAAATCATAGACACACATACACATAGGCATTGGCATCTGCAATTATTTGGTATTACATGCTTTGCCGCATTGAATTGTTAAGCGCTGATGTCTGTAACCGTGGTTATTTCTCTTTCTTCACCCCCTTTACTAATAGCATCTACGCACTTTTTATACGTATGGGTGTGTGAGTGTGCTCGTGTATTAAGGTTTCTGTTGTATGTGGTGAAATCGTCATATTCGGCGCGTTTTGTGTTTTTTGTATTTATTTTTTGTTTTGCAATGCCAATGCTTATTATGCTTTATGCCTGCGCATCAACGTTTATTTCTTTGTTTGCTTTTATCACCATGTTCCGCATTTGCCTCTTGGCCAGTTGCTGACTCACACAAACAACACGAGCGCTGTTTTTATTTTTTCGCAAGTTTCTTTATTCTCTCTCAAAACACATGTGCATTTTCGGACGAACTCAGATACACGTATGATCAAATGACATCAAATAACTCATACTTTTAATTAAATGCAAAACAATTTTATTTTAATGACAATCAAAGCTCTTCCAAACGCGAAGCACACAACACACACACACGCACACAGACACAAAACACAGACGAACAGAAGCAGCAACAGACGTAGTCCAAGAACAAGAACAACACACATACGCATAAACTTACACACACGCACACGAATGTAATCAACAGTATGTAAATTTCATAAAAATTGTTTATTTGCTACAGCTTAAAAAGAAACTTCCAGAACAAAAACGATTTGTATCTGCTGACCAGTTGACTAACTTGCACTTTGTATCACAACACATTTGTTGAAAAGTTTCATTGAGTAGTTATTTCGATAGATTTAATGCAGCTTGCAACATGTCAGCTGAGCACCATGAGAGCGAGAGAGAATATATTGCTGAATTATGTGGCTCTGACTGTTGCTAGCCTGTTGTTGACACCACACGACAATGAGACTGCATTTATTTAAATTAGGCAAATTGTAAGACATGCTATTTTTATTAAATAATAGAAAACGCAAGTTATTAAATCCTATTCCGGTTAAACACAGGCCACAAACACACTCATATGCAAGTACACATTCAAACACACATGCATAGGGACAAGCTATTTGTTCATTTTTCACTTTTACGCGGCGGCTTCTTTCGTTTATTTTTCGCTTTTGAAGACATTTTTGCGACTTTCTCTTTGTGTTGCGTATTCGTGTTTGATTAGCTTAAATATAAGAGTAATTACTACTCGCAACGTACACAACAATGTGCGTATTATTTTATACTGGCGATAATTTTCTTATTTTCACAATTTCTTCACGACTCGCCGAATGTCAGCCAGACGTCTGCTCACCGCGCTTTTAAAACAACAAATACAATTTATAGCAATTATGGCGTACTCCTGCTATAAAGTCGACAGCTGTTAACTTAGCAGTCGATATAACATTTGACTCAAATTGGCCATGTTAAAGCTTACTTCAGACCAGAGAGCACGAAATACCCAGAGAGAACTTACTACTTGTTGTCTTCTCCCTGGTGCTAACGAGTGACTAATAGGGTGAATTCTTTTAGGTGAGTGGTGAAAAGTATAGCTAATAAGACTTGCAGAACAGTTTCATAAATGGCAAAATATTTTGAAAAATTCTGTAATATAGCAAAGAGCTTAAAAGCTTTATCCTGAAAAAAATCTTTTTATATGAAAATCATTAAAAAAAAACATTTTAAAATAGTTTGTGCTCGCATTTAAAATTTAATACAACATATTTATATTCTTTTAAATCAAATTTTAAACTTACCAGCGTACTAAAATCAAACTCAAAACATAACGAGTTTCGTTCAATAGTTGGCGATGTCGGTAACTTTGCTGGTGTCGTTGCCACCATTGGCTTAATCGGAAGCTTTGGCATTGCTGCCAGAGGTCTAAAAGTCAGTTGGGGCTTTTTAGGATCAATTTCAATGTCCGTATTGTAGTCTTCGAAATCCTTTATAGGAGAAAGCGACTGCATTCTGGGTAAATCCTCTAAATTGGTCATCGTGCTAGTTTATGATTCAACAACTGAAAGTACAAATAACAATTTGGTTTTGGAATACATACATACGATTGTATATAGGTATATATATTATTA
Organism: Zaprionus lineosus; assembly: GCA_035044505.1. Lineage (NCBI taxonomy): Eukaryota > Metazoa > Arthropoda > Insecta > Diptera > Drosophilidae > Zaprionus > Zaprionus lineosus. Next base: position 2,193,698 of record JAWNNX010000591.1, on the reverse strand, counting down.
TAGTGTATCGTAAAAGTATATCGCAAAATTATATATTAGATATCATGCAATAAAATATAATAAGTTGATAAAAGCTTTGTCAATTTCAATTTCGATTATTTTTAATTAAATATTTGAAATAAAAATTTCTTCTTATACATATATTCATTTCTGAAGACTTTATGGAATTGTAAATTAAAGTGTTTGCCAACTTTTTTGACTTACTGTAGAAGGCATGGTCTATGAGTTCTGCTTATCACAAAATTGATAATATTTGTACATTTGTGCGTTCATATTTGTTTTTGAAAAATTCTTATTCATTTGTATGGACTATCTTTCACGCGACCGACTTGGTAACTGCTCCCAACTGCCCGGCCTCACATCACAGGGTTTTGTTTTATTTTCACCTTTTTCCCCAGTATTGACAAAGACTTTGCTTTGGAAGCGAGGCAACTGTTTAATTTGTAATACTTTTGTGTACAAAACTAATCAAATAGTTTTAGACTATATTAATGTAGAAATACTTGAGATTATTGTAAATTTAGCATAAAATACGTAGTTTTTCTTAAGATACTTGAAGTTTAATCAACATATTTATTTGTGTAATTGAAGATTTAAAGACTGTAGATTAAATTAAGGGACTCTAAAAATAATATTTCGTTCTTTATGGAAGCCCTAATATACTGATATGCCAAAAATAAGTATGTAAACGCAAGTTTAACAAATTAATAAAGGGACTATCCTTGAAAATTAGCACTCTTCAGACTGATTATTCCAATATCGATAAGAGGCATTTTTTTTTGATAAGTTCAATTTGCACGTGAAATATTGAATATTGAAATCAAATTTGATTAGAACAATAAAATCCGAAATTAGGTTGTTATGTTCCAAAATATGGTCTGATGTTGGATGGTCAAGAGATATGAAGTAGTAGTTTGATCTAAAGACGAATACTTGATTAAGGGACTGATGTAATGTTTATCAATGTATTTTTTATTTATTATGAATGCCTCTTGTGAGTTCCCTTTTTAGATTGCTTTAATTATTCCTAAGCACTTATATTATATAAACCCAGCTGCTAGTAAGACCCTATTTGACCGATATGATCTGGTCAAGACCCTCAACTCTCAAACAAATCTCTCTATTGATATTTTAATATATTTAAATAAATCGTTGGGGTTCCACCTCAAAATAGTGCATACATGCAGTAAGTTGAAAACTGTAAGAAATGTGTTTGGAATATTTTTAAAAAACCTGTTGGGTAAGGTTTATAGCTTATAGAAAATCCACGAGCTTCCGCCCGACGACCATTTGTAGCTGTAAATTAAACACTTAATATACCAGAGATTGGTCCAAAGTTCGTTTATCTCACGGTCAGATAGTTTTTGGAATTTTGGAAGGTTTTTATTAGTTTACACTTGAATATTTACTGTTTTATTTTATTTTTTTATTTTTAGTTATTTTTTTTTATCAATTTCTCTGTTCTGTTTGTTTTCCTTTCATCATTTAAGTTTAAAAAAACTTGACTTAAGAGTTGACTCATGTGGAGCTTTTACACGTTTATTTGAGCTTAAGCAAGGTTTGAAAAACACGTGTAAGAGCGAGACAACGGGATGCTTTCTGGCTACCTACGTATGAACTTATCTTTGGCTGGACGGAGGTATCTTCGTAGATTAGTCTCATGAGCTTTCATGCTACCGCGAGATGTGCGAATGATAAAAATTATAATATTTATTTATATTTGTATTTTAAAATTTTAAAGATGTTGACCATTTGGGATATCTCGAAAGCATGTCAACGATGCAAATTAACTGACGGGAAACCAGTTTTTTTTTTATTTTTTTATTTCTTCTTTTTCCTAATTTTAATTATTTGTTTTTGTTTTCTTTTTCTGTCGTGTGTGCGTGTGTTTGTTTTTGCTCTTTTTTAGGTGAAATATTCGCAATTTAAACAATCAAGGGAGACATAATAAAAACCCCTTTTAGGCGTACAAAGTACCAAACAGGCCTTATACTGACAAGTAATTACCCATTAAAGTATCAGGGGGGCCACGAAGGGGCTCATGGGGGGTTTATTACACAGTTGATGTTAGAATTTTAATCGGAAAAAGAACTGTGAAGTATCGTGTCTATAATACTAGCAATTTCCACAACAACTACTAACACATATGTCGATTATAAAATCAACAGTGCAATTAATAGTTTGTACACTAACAATTAATGGAAAATTTAAAATAATCATTTTTAGCAGTAGGATATGCTTGGGAGGCCCTCCAATCGTAAACTAATGTGTATAATTATTGTCATACATTTATTTTGGCTTTCTAATTTAAATATTTGTTCGCTTTGTGAAATTTTCGAGAAACACAAATGTAAATATTTGTGTACGTATTTTATACCCTTTAAAATCATGACTCCCGCGCACAGGTTATGTTAATTGTCTGTTTACATTAAAACCAATTTATTTTCGGTAAAACAAACTGAACAGTCACATTTAATTGATATTCCCAATACGAAGGGAACAAATTTATGATATCGTCCAATAATGTAAGCCAATATATTAAAGGTCAAAATAATATTTTTTTGATCGACTTTAATATCATTAAGCTTTTGTCTCTTAAACAACCTCGATAACGATTTTTATTGCCACAGTGTATTTTTAACATTGCACATTTTTTGAAACATTTTGCGTAGGGTATTTTCAAGTTGAGCACACGTGACTTTGTTGTCTTATTTGTTTTTGTTGATGTTGTCGGACGTACTTAAGGGAGAGCCGAAGAGCAAAACCAAACGATGACCACATACCGGCTATTTATATTTAAGTTCTTTTCGTAGAAAAGTCTCTGTTCGCGAAAATACACTTGCAAAGTTTTAAGTAAATGTGTGAATTTTTCAATACGTCTGTTGTGTGAATGAATGTGTGATATACACAATGCACTCAGCGAACATTAAGCGTTATGCACGCACACATTGACAAATGGAGTGCACGCGCACGTTACACTGATTGTGACGAAACGTCGACAAAGGGCTTACAACGTAGTTTTTGTAATCTTCCAAAGGATTTAAGAGCATAAATATTTTGAAAAAATATGCTTCAAATTACACAACCCGATAATACATATTGAGATACGCAATTTAACGCATGTACACACATACACTTACGTTGAATTTGTCACTGGTTACTGTTGGTGGATATTAGATATATTGATATGTTTTTAATTGTTTACAAAATTTATTTTGATAAATATAAAGCTTTGATCACAAAATATTTTTATACAAAGCGCGCTTTTTGGTTTAGTTTCAAAACAACATTCCACAGGTGTTTGAATATTTAAGAGAGAGAGAGTTGGGTAGCTATACGTTGGCGTTCTCTGAACGGTTCACAATATACTGAGGCGGACATTCGCAACGCAAATGCCGCTAATCGGGTCGGTCAGCTGGTGATTCGTAAGGCCATTCGTGCCGTCGGAGACGAGTAATGAGAACCTCCCGCGTTGCCTTCCTTCACAAGCATACACGACGCGACACGAGTCGACACGCGACGCTGCTAAATGATTATTAAGAGCACAAAAACAAAGTTTTCAGTTGATATTCCTATTGTAAGTTCGAGCGAATGAGAGAGAAAGGAAATATAAATGAGTGCGTAAGAGATACTGTTAATTGAGCTGTCTGCCTTAATATTCACAATGTTGTCGCCTGCTTTTACATAAAAGTCAACAAAGATAACAATAGATGAGCAGAGTAACGCATTGAGATACCCTAGAAACAACAGATATAAAATAATTTTTTGAATAAATTAGCCCATAACTGATCGAAACTTAGGAATTTCCGCTCCTGTTCTCTCTTTAAAATTGAAGGGTAACCATTATTGTGGCATATACAACTTCTTCATAAACTGTCAATATGTGCATCTTGATAAACAATATTGAGTGAGTAATTTGCCGAAAAATATTGATAAAGTTAAACTAACTTTAATTCGTTAAATAATGTTAGTAAAGACAACACGGTATTCCCAAAGCAAAAGGTGGGTTTTTAAATATTAGTTATCATTTATTTATAAGTATTCCCATTTGACTTATTATACATAAATATATATATATATATTTTCATACAATTAGATTTACGTCTTTAAAGTTGCTTTGCCTGCTTTCCATCTATTCGTCTACACAATTTTTATATAAAAGATAATATAATATAGAATTGATATTAATTAAAGCTTAAAAACAGTTGCAAACAAATTTCATCTAATAAAATTAACTAGAAATAAAAACTGATTGGGTTTTTTATTTTGGTATTTCAAATTCCAAAAAAAAAATATTTTGAATTCATGTGAGATGTGAACAAATATGTGGACGGATATGCGCAAGTATACAAATAGATACATGGGATGAGAGTAAAGCCAAAGAATCGAAAACATATAGTTCATATATAGTATAGTATATAGTATATAGTTAAAGAAGATGAACGTAATAAAATATTTACATCGAACCAACAATTGTTTTTATCGAAGAAAGTTCTTTGATATCGCGTTAATACAGTTCCTTGTGTAAAACTTTCGAAATCTTGACATTTGGTGTATGTTTTGTATGTTTGTATATGGTAATAGGTTATCTGTAATAGGCTTATCGGTTTATCGATTTATCTGCTAATCGGTTTTTAGGTTTATACATTTTTCGAAAACAGTAAAAATCGCTCCAAAATCTTCATTGTTTTGTCTGGCTAGCTTCTAAGGTTTGTTCGATTTTTGTGTACCCATTATCTTTACCGCTATTTGTATCGTATTCAATTATGCACTATATGTATATACGCGTATCTGAGCAGACATGTACATGTACGAGTATCTTTGAGTTAGTCTTAGTGTTTAGCAAATTAATCGAGCCTTACTAATTTTTAGGCAAAGTTGCGAAAAAAAAAATATTTAAGGTGATTGTTGTTGTTGTTGTTCTTGTTGGTCAGAAGGCAAATGAGCCGGAAGATTGAGTCGAACCTAAGATCTACCGTAACTACAAGTTTATATTTATATATATGTATATTACTCCACCTTGAAGACAATCTACAAGTGCTTCGCGATTAAAAAGCTCAAATCAAGATGAACGTAAAAAGGGTTTTCCATTAACCACCCGCAAGCTTCCAGAGGAAACTGTCATCTGGAGGACAGAGTGGAAAATTAAAGTGAAGCCTCTAGTAGCTCTGATTATGGTATCTACATTTATGATAGCTCTGAATAATTGAATGATAGTGGTCTATTTTGGGTGCTACCCAAAATCGAAAATAAACAATAATTAAACAAGACTACCAGGAGATGATTCATGCAAATGGAAGTACACATACACACACACACATACAAGCAAACACAAACACAAACACACATATGTGCTTATCGATAACATACATTACATGTGCACAAATAAAAAGTGCCGAGATTCGGAGTAGTACATATATATACTTATATATATATATATATTCTAGGGAGCTTGATATCGTATGCATCCAATATAATGCTGGGCTTTTCGAAGGAAGGAAGAATTGTGTGATATATCAATGCGCACATATACAATTACAATTACATATACACTCAAATACTGAATAATACCTAAGAAACGAGACTTAAACTTATCATCTATCAATATGCTATACATATACAGATATCTTTTATATATATATATATATATATATATATATATATATATATATATATATATATATATATATATACCATGATTCTGTAATCCTTTTATAGGTATTTTGTGGTTTTCTTTTTGTTGTTTGCTGAAAAAATATTTCGATCTGTTTGCTTAGTTCCTAGATTTGTTTGCTTTTTGTAAAATATACATATACAATATAGAGATACATTTATATATATATATATAGAGAAGTATATATCTTCATGTTCAGTTGTAGATAATAGAAAAATTGCATCTTCATGCTTTCCCAATCTTCGTGTGTGTTTTTTGTTTTTCTTTGTATTTTTGTTTTTCTGGTTTTTGTTTTTTTTTGTTTTTGTTTTTGTTTTTGTAGTTAATTTACAGTTAAATCTTTGTGTTAACTAAACTGCCTATGCGTAGTACTTAAGTAGGAAGATAAACCAACCAATTCAACAAATGGAGATCTCAAGACCCTGTCGATAAACGTCTATAAATGTCGATAATTATCGATTAATGTTGCAATATGGCAAGTGTATGGCAATGATATGGTAAACATTATATCATAGTTAGTATTTGAAGAAATAAAGAGACTAAAATTAAATAATATATCATCTCGATTCTGTGTATGCGAGGAACATAATTACAAATGAGTTAGGAGATCCTTTCCTCCCCCAAAGCCATAGAACAGAACATGGAACTAAATAATGTTAACTTTCTTCTAATCAAATGAAATCCTCTATCGATGTGAATGGAGATTACTTTCCACCCACTTGTAGAGTGCCGTCTGGGATCTTGCGACCCACTCGACATTGGAGGCAACGCTGCTGAGCGTCATATTCAGCACCGACATCCCCTGTCCACGTCCAAAGCGATGAACCAGAGATTTCAGCTGCAAAATTTTAAAACAGATTTTCGTTTATAGATTCTGATCAGGATTATATATAGGATTTGGTGCGTACCTCATCGTAATCGAACTTTGTAGCGCCATATTGCGTTATGGCTGATATCACTTTGGCAAAGCTGATGGTGCCCGCTCCCAGACGCTTCTCCAGCTCAAACCATTTGGCCTGCAGGAAACGACATGCCATTGCACCGCCTGTGGGCGTGCCCGCTATAGCCTTAAGCACCTGCACCACCTCCTCGGTGGGCAGCATCGTGACATGCGATAGCAAGCGATTCTGAAGCCAAGCATCCTTGGTCCTTCCCAAGGCACGCAGCAGCTGCATGCGCTCCACAAAGGTCTCCGACGTGCGATGAAGTGTTACGAAGCGCTCCCAGCAGTGCTGCCAATAGATGTACTCACCGGATAGAATTGAGCCCGTGTATACCACCTAAGGAGCATATGAGTTATTACCAAAATCTCGACATAGAAGCTACTGGTAGGTCTTACTTCTCTCAAGTTGGGCGCAATGGCGGATCCGTTGTAGTACAAGTATTGATTCAACATGTTCTTCGCTTTGGTTATGCTGTCGATGTCTTCCCACAGGACTGAGGCAAGCAACACCTCCGGACGCATAAGTCTGGGGCGGGAAAAATATTATAGTTTTTATCTTTAATATAGGATAATTTGATACTGACTTGGTGGCTACGTCTCCCTCATCGTTCCAACCCACTTTTTCCATAACCGTGGACATCTTCATTTTGATGAACTCGCTGAGCATGAGGAAGCACTCCGAGTACTTGAGGATGCGACGCCACTTTTCCAAGTGCCGCACAGCAAGTGCCATTGGTCCATAGTTTGTCTCACTGGGTAGGTACTGGATCATGTTCATGGTCACCTCGCAGGGCAGAAGATTCGCATGGCACAGCGTAAATGCATCCGAGAGCATGCCAAGGCGATCCTGAAAGCAATTTGGTTACCAGGATTCTTCACGTCGTCAAAGGCATAACTTACCTCGCTAGTGAAGCGCTTAGGATTGTTGGAGAGCTCCTCGATGAGACTGGCCCAGTTCTCATCGTTGTAGACGACGCGGTAGTAGCCATTCTGGATGGCATTCACCTTGATCCACTTAACATTCTCCGGCACATTAAAGGTTACTGCAAAACGAAATAGGAATATAATTGAAGGACCTCCATTCGAAATCGTGAAATTCTGTGTACCAACCATCGAAATTCTGCATCCAAAGCGTTTCGCTGACATTGTTGATGTCTGTCACATAAGTGACAGGGAATATCCACTTGAGATGCGGCTGTGTCTTGTGCTTGCTGGCATGGGTGGGAGCCACTGTGCTGGGTGTGTCCGTGGTATTGACTGTCGTCTTGTTGTAGTTGTTGCCATCGTAGGAGTCGTCGTGAATGGCCAGAAACTCGGCGGGTTTGAAGGGACGCTGTGATATCGAAATGCTGTTGCCCAATTTGGTTACCTGGAGGAGTGGGAAGCCCGGCTGGTGTGTCCACAATGTCATCATGTCTTTGATGTTCTTCGAGCCGTTTGACTTTTTGGTGCATATGGTCCAGAGGTCAGTGGGTTCAGCGGTCTTGAAGCGATTCATCTTGAGAAAGGTGCCCAAGCAGCCACGGAATCGATCCTCGCCAATGGCTGTGTGTAGCATCGAGAATATGGCCGCTGTTTTCTGAATGAAGAACTCCTCGTTGTTGCCATCGTGACTAGTGCCATTCATGATACTGTCCCAACCTTGGATGGCATCAATGTCCAGTGCCGTGGTTGCCATCTTCAACAGATACATCTCCCGCAATGGCCAACTATCCTGAAGTGGAGCCAGTGCGTGGATGCCCAAGTACTGTATAAGTCCCTCCCACAGCCAAACATCCTTCAACACCTTGCGTGAGGTGATGCCTCCAAAAAACTGACGTACCATAGCCTCACCTATACGCAGGGCACTGAACTGGTACTGTTCCGTCGTAATGGAATGAGGATCGGTCAGGAATGATGTCTTCAACGTGACCAATCCCAATGACGAAATCAAATTACGATCCAACGAAGGTAACGCCACAAAGTCCACCTTAGTCAGTGGATAACTAATGTCCAGCCAGGTCTGCAGATACTCCAGCACATCGCGCGATGTGTGCAGTATAAAGGATGAACGCGGCAGCAGGTCCTTTGGCGCATAGAAGGTGTACGATGGAGCTCGTTTAATGGAGGATCCCGTGGACTGAGATAAGGCGGTAAGGTTCGACGGTTTTCCATTACCATTGATAATCACGGGCAGTGCTGTGGTCGTCGAGCTGTTGACATTGTGGAAGGGCGTCAGATTGACGTTGAGGGAGTGCGTCAAGGCAGTGATGTTCCGAACAGGTGGATTCTTGCTCTTCATCTGCGTGTAATTGTTCATCTGTGACGGCTTCTTGCCACTACCAGCGGTAGCTGGAGCCACCGTGGTTGGTATATATGCCGCCGAGGGCTGCAGCGACTCCCGCTGAAAGTCACTAACTACCCAGGCAACGGCATCGGCGGGAAGTGGAGGTGTCTCAATAAAGTCGTCACGGAGCTGTACAAAATAAAGAATGCTACAGATGATTCCACAACCTCTGGATTTGCTACTTACCAGTCCTGTGCCCATATAAAAGCCTACGTCCTCTGTGGTGTGCACTATGGAATTGGAAAGACCAATGTGGAAGCGATCTCGGAAAACGGAGACGCGGAAGGGAGCTCGCACATGCGGTTCGTCAAAACAGGGAAACGCACGCCGAGCACCGTTTGGCCTAAAGACTGTCGCTGCCAAAAGGCTGCAATGAATATAAGGACATTATAAGCTAGGGTATTCTGGTGAGGGTGAGATTCAATTCCTTCTTACCGCTCTCTACCATTAAAGCTCTCATACTGATCCACATAGAAGCCCTCGGGTTCGGGATTCAGTTTCGAATACCAGCGTAAATTCAATGTATAATTGGATTTCTTCTTCAGCTTCTCCTTCACCTCGATGTACAACTGCTGACGTGGCGGAAACTCCAGCACCTTGACAATTTTGAGGGCATATCCCTTCGGTCCAGGAGTAACCAAGGCCTTAACGAAACGCAATTATGAAAAAGTTCACTAATTGGTAAGCATGTTACTCACCTTCTCGGTTACATTGAGGTCCTGAATGTGCAGTACAATGAAGTTGGTTTCCTTCTCCATGAATAGATCGATGGTCACTTGACCTGCGACAGCAAAAATGCAAAAGCGCACACAAAATTGCATTAGGGAACTTTTAAAATGGAAAGGGGCAAGGGGTAAGAGATGGGGGCATGGGTACGAGCAGGGATTTATGGTCTATGGTCTAGAGCTCACCCTTGACATCCAGCGTCGTGAGGTTGGGATGTATCGTCACCATGTAGCGCATGGGTCTCGCACTGGTGGGCAGCGTCTTTTCAAGCCAGGGGAAGGGCTCCCCATTCGTTGCAATCGGATTGAATGGCTGTGTGTTGTTCTCTTCATCCGTTTCAAACCCGGTTGTCGATTTGCCCGCACAGGAACAGTCTGAAAAGGTCATACACACAAACAAATCCTTCAGTTACAAACGTTGGACTCCACCTTCGACTTTGGTGTGGGAATTCTCTCTAAGCACACTGGATGCTCCATGTAAATCAAACTGCGTTTTACACGATTAACACAGAGAACAAACTTAAAAGTGGAAGAGTGTGGAAGTTGGGGCTTTAAGTGGGGGTAGCATCATAACCGCTAGGGGAAAGGTACATCGAGTCGGGTAAGTAAGAAGGGAAAAAAATCAAAACAAAAAAGGAATAAAAATAGAAGAGATAAAGTTAGAATAGCATTAAATTTCTAGACAGTGTTGGGAGTTCAAAGAGAATTCTCTAGGGAAATCGCTAGCACATGATTTGGTTTGGGAATTTAAAATTTAAACTTAAAGAGCAAACAATTAGTTAGTTTTAATATAACAGTTAATAAAATTGAAAAGCAAAACAGTTGAATAAAAGTAAATACTTAAGATTATTTTAAATTTATAATTTAATACTAACAATTAACAGATTCTATAAAAAGTTTAGTTTTAAACCGAATAATTAAATTGAAATATACGAAGTTCGTAAATAAAAACAAATAACTTATCGATAAATCAACTTATGTCTTTCTTGTTCGATAAGTTAGTATTTTCTTATTAGCGATCAAGATTTTAGATAAAAGATCGTTAAAGTTTGTTATTGAATCGAAAACTACGTTTATTTTATATAGAAAAAATATCGTCAACATTTTAAAAAATTTATTTTATATATATTATTATAAAAAAAAGTTTTAAATAAAATTTGTTGTTTTTTTTTGTTAGTTGCTAAATAGTTTTTAAAATATAATATTATTTTATAGTAAAAAACGGCTTTGTGCCTAGTAGAATATAATATATAATGAAGTAGCATTACAAATTGAAGAAAAACAAACAGATATTTAATAAAGCTACAAAAATCAAGCAAAAATTAAATTAACAGTGTTTTTATTAATTAAGACTTATATATTATATTAAAACACACTTAGAGATTATAAAAGTCTTAAATAAAATGCACTAATTGGGTTACATATAGATATTTGGGGGATAACAATAGATGACAGCAACATGCCGATGGGTTTTACTATATACGATTATTTAGTTTTCAGGTGTTATTTACCGGTTAGTAGAAGTGGGTTTGAAAATTTGTTACTCACATTTTTACCAATCAAACAAGCATTTAAGAGAAATTTTCATAAATATATATATGTATATATAAAAATATATATATATAATATTTTTGGTATATTGTTTAACAAAAAACAAAGAAACAACATGAAAATATTTTATCAAAATCAATAAAGAAAATAACATAATGAATATTGATGAATACAAATATTGATAGCTTTTTTATATTAAACAATTAAATCGATGTGTATATCGATAATATATAAGTTAGGTATTCATTTTTTAAGGTGTAGCAATTACTTTAATACAAGCGAAACTTTTACCGCTCTGTAAGTTAATCAAATGCAAATTCAAGCGGGAGGAAGAACATTAATTACGCTAAAAATTTTGTATAATCTGGTCACACGCTGCTTTCCTTCAGTTAATCAACAACACATGAACACACACATACAAAGGCTTCCCCACACACTCGATTGTGAGCCATCTCACTCGCAAACGTACTTATACGCATACACATGCACATACAGACACACACACGTACGCGGTGGATGTCTGGTGCTTTGGCTCCGTAATGCAATTAGCCTTCAGTGCATTTAGCCCCATTAAGTATGCAACACAAGGTTTATGTTTGTACTTTGCATACATTTTGCAACGTAATATTGTATCCACATACATCCATGTGGCAACTCCCTCCACCGCATAGCAGATGCCCCCCACTTATAGCAAACACATCATCAATGCGTCGTGTTAGAAGCAGATTGTACCTGTAGCCAGGCCAAGCGCAGCATGCGCAACATTATATACCATAATGGCATTTGAGTTGTGTTAATATCCTTAAGAGCATATTGCCAGTGACTCCTTTCAAGTAGCAGAGGACGTGTGAAGGCATCTACCCTTGCGGTTGCTGTGGCCGTAACCTTTATCAATCTAATGCGATTATATCACATTATCAAAGATGCATATTCACTGCTATTTTATGCATCATAAATGCCAAGGATACGCCACGGTCATAACGTAGTTACATTCGCTTTTTATTGCCTATCGATTGCTATACTCTTTTCCAGGAATAAACTTTTTATATCAATCTGACATTTATAGCAATCAGTTTATGATTTACTGATAAACTACAATTTATTGCACTTGGAAGCAATAAAAGCTTTTGGCTTAATTCTAGGACTTAAAGAGATCCTTTAAGTGGAATGGTAAGGATATAAATAAATTTTTAAATGATGTGCATTTTAGTTGGTACGTTTATATGCCAATAATTTAAAGAAATTTTTTAAATTAAAATATATATTTATTATCCATAAAAATATTACTCTCTTAAGTTTCATAATTATTCCTTCTGCTAATAAATAACTTTTTGGACATTGAATTATTTTTGAGTTTGAATAAAAATGATCAAAAAATGTCGTTTATCATTTATTTTCCCAGAATGAAGTCAAAAGTTGGAAAAACTTTTAGGTGTGAAAATTACAAAAGTTGCTTTATTTATTTACTTTGTTTCTAAAGTCTGCAGACTTTTCTCAGCTCTTCCATGAAATATCCTAGCAACTTTAAACACATTTATTATTTCAAACTTCAATGAAACTTATTTTTTTATAAAAAGTTTATAAAGAAAGGAACTATTCAAATATCAGCTAAATTTGATTTTAATTTTTATTTATTATTATTATTATTTTTCTTAAATTTTTTAAAATTTGTTGTAATATTGGTGAAGTATAGTTCACTTCAGTTTTCTGAATAATCCTTTTGTATTTTTAGATCCTTTTACAAAATATTACTTGTCATTCTCAACTCTTTCCAGAATGAATTCTGAATAAGAAAATGCCGATCCCTAAATATATTTATTTAATTCCCAAACTTAAATAAACGCAGTTATATTCCTAAGGTCCTTAGGAGAACTTGGCTGTATAAATATCCTTTTTATAAAAAACCAAATCTTTTTCAGTTTTAAAAATCTCGTTATTTGGCGGTTTTATTAACCAAAGTCGCGTGTCTGTGGAAACGCCATGAAGACCCATCATCCCTGAAGGAGGGATGTGGGGAAAATTGAAAAAAGGAAAAAGGAAAAGGAAAAGCAGGCAACAGGCCATCGTTGCTGTTGTCCTTTCCGATGGTTTTATTTCTTGTTTTTTTTTTTTTTTTGGTTGTGGCAGAAATGGAAACGAAATGAAAGAAAAACGAGAACTCAAAAGAGAATTGCAACCGAAATGCAAATATGTATGCAGCATGCAACCTACCATTTTGCGGTCCGGCGTAGGCGATGATAATGGCCGTGAGGAGCAGGGAGCCGAGAACGATGCCGGCGACGAGTAGGGCGCGCCTCTGGGAACAGACGGCGACTCCTGTGCGCGTCTGACGTCCGCCGCTCGATTCGCCACCTGGAAAATGTAATTAATATTGGTGAAGCAAACAGTTAGAAGAGTTTCGAAGGATGTATGTGGGTGTGTGGGTGTGTGGGTGTGTGTGTGTGTGTGTAAGTGTGGGTACAGGGTAAAGTCATATTAAATTATGTAAATATTTGTTCGGCATTGTAATGTGTACAATGTTTATTCTTCCATTTGCAATTGTCAAAGGTGGATGCTTGATTTTAATTGGAGTGAGTGTGGGAGAGAGGGACGAGGATGCAGGATATTCGTACGTCTGATTTACCTGATAGAAATGCACAATCATCTAGATCCGGATCATTGGTCATTTCGATACGCTCGCGCCGCCAAATTTTCGAACCTTTCTGACCACCGCCAACGACCGAAATCTTAACGGGGCCGATATCTCTTTGTCTTCCGGCCAATACGTGACTTTAGGTGCGTTCCTTAAACGCCGCGTTTTATACTTTAATAACTTGGAAAAAAGGTCAAACGTTACCTTAAGCAACGCTTTGGCCTGTTTCTCGGTGTGCAAGGATTCTACAAGTTGAAAAAATCAGTATTCGATGCTTGACACCAAATCAGAGCTCGAATTGTAACCCTTTTCTTTCTTAACCTTTGCCTGCCAGCCAATGTGCCACGTGCAACTTATGCATATTTAATTTATTACCAACTATAAAAGGTCCTTTCCCTCCCCGCCCTTACGATTTTTCTCAACGACAAGCTGATAATCGAACGCTCAAATAATCGTAATTCATATAAAGAATCATTAGAAGACGAAGAAGCAGAGGTAGAGGAATAGATGGGAACAAACAAAAAGAAAATATAAAAGAAATAAGACAAGAGCAGCAGCAATATTTTCCCCTCTTTGCGGATTTGTTCTTTCCACTCGACTTTTGGGCGAAACGCCAAAACAGCAGCCGCCCTTCCGGTCTCGGTCTAGGCCCCTGTTTTGGTCCTTGGTCCTTGGTCCATGGTTCTCAGTCCTTGTTACCGGCATGCCGTCTAGTCATTCGCCCATTTTCCACTGTCTATGCCGGTCTCAGCGCCAGTGCGGGTGTCTATGTCCGTATCTCTGGCTGTCTGTCTCTGCCTTTGCTTGTATGTGTGTGTGTGTGTGTATATGTCTTTGGTGTTTGTGTGTCTCCCCATTTGCGTGTCTGCAATTTTGAATGTTGCTCGCAATTTCAATGTCGCATTGAATTAGTGAAAAGCGCTTTCAACGCCCAAAAATCAACCCCCAAAAATTGTGGATGCTTTGTCGGCTTTTCTCTACTTATGTATTTGTATATGTACATACATTTATACATATTTATATGTGTTTGGGCATTTGTGTGTCTCTGTCTGACTTTGAGCAGCACTTGAATCTGAAGTTGCATTGAGCATCCTTAGCGAAATTTTATGCGGTTTAAACTTGGCAATCAAAATAAAAAAATATCCATTAAAAATTATGAACGCCTCAGATTTTTTGTAATTAAATTAAAGTCAAAACTTCATCTGTGGAAAATTTTAAACATAGCGCAATTGCAGGAAAATTTAAGTTTAAGTTAACAAAATTTTAATTAACTTGTTTGATATGATTCATTAAAAGTAGTCACTTTACTAATCAGCTGATAAGAATTCCGTGCCTTTTAAGAAATTTCAATAATCAAACTTTAATATCTACAATTGCTCCGTGCGATTAGATTCTGCGAACTAAGGTAGACCGTAGAACAGTTTCTTTTATACATAAAATTGCAATTGTATTTGTTTGAAATAAGAACTAAGCGCAATTTTCTCTGAAGTGATGCAATTATAAAAATCTTCATGTCATAAATGCATGCCGCATGTCAAGGTCAAAATAATTTAAAACAAAGACCGTTTATTATGTTGAGTTTTTTTGTAATATGAAAAGCTCTCTTTTGCCTGAACATGTGAAAGCCTTAATGACATTAACCGTTCCCAGTATTTTTAGCATTTCCTTCAATTGTTTACATTAAAATAATGGCACATTATTAAAATAAATGTATTGTTTGAGCGATGCTGCATTTGTTTACATTCTCATTGATGTTATCAATTTGGATTTGTTGTTGTTCCTCTGCCACCCACAACATTAGAATCTAAGTTCCAGCGCCTATGCAGCAAGAGAAACACAGAGAGCCATAGAGAGAGAATGAGTAAGAGAGACTATCACGGATGAGCGGAGGTGTCAAAGCGTCACCGCGGTGACAATTGGAAGTGAGAGTGAGCGAGAGCGGCGGGAGAGCAAAAGTGCGCTCACATTGGAATCTGTGTTTTGAAAATGAAATGTCAAAATGCAAAGCTCAACAGCGCGCATTTCCTCACACATGTTTAAGTATGTGTGTGAGTGTGTGACTGTATGTGTGTGTGTGCGAGTGGAAGAGTCTAAGTGAATTTCCTGTTTTGTCTTAGCTTTTGATTATGCGGCGTTTCTTTTGCGAGCAACGAGCGCGTTCCTGAGTGCTTTCTGAATGCGCGTATATATGTCAATAGTGCGCTTTCCAGTCCTGTTACTTTTTCATTTTTTTTCCTTATCCTTTTGCATTTGTCTTTGCCTTTGCTTCTGACTTTGCTGCCTGACTTTTTTCTGCTTTCTATTTTATTTCTTTCTTTTCTTTTGTAAGCCACTTGACTGAATTGTGGATGAGCTTTGCGCATTTGACTACAAAAGCGGTTGCAGCGACTGCAACTCTGTTGCTGCTTCTAACAATTAATTTTAATTCGGAGTTGCGAATTCCTCTGTACACAAATTGTCCTTTTGCTTGCTGGTAGTGAACTTGGCTGGCAACTAAAAGGTCAAAATAGCAACAATTAATCAATGCAAGTGACGCGTTTATTAAGCCAAAGCCAAATGCCGTTCACTTGTGTGTGGCTTTCAATCGCATTCGCACGCTCGCTTGCACCTAAGGCTATTTATAGTTTTCTTTACTTTGCTTTTTCCCTTTGCCTTTTTTTTCGCACTTGATTCACTTTAAATTTCTTTCTGAACTGCACGTGTCTTCGCGACCGAAGTAACACTCGTTAATTTTCACGACGAGTATCGATGTTAATTAGCTTCAATTAATTTAATGCCGATAGAAATTGATTCGTTCAATAATTTCTTTTATTATTTGCCTTTTCGTTTGCTTTCTTTTTATTACTTTCTATATATACGAGTATTTCTACACATATATATACTATTTTTGGCAATTTCTATGCCGTTTTCGTTATAGACACGCACAACGGGTAGGGGGCAGTGGGGAAGGGCAGCACGCGACGCATCTGTGTGTGCGAATAGGTGTGTGGGGGTTTGTATGTAGGTGTGTGGGTTAAAGGAGTTTCTATTTCTTTTTTTTTTCTATATTTTTTTTTTGTCAACACGGGGACTCGTTTCTACGTTGCTTTGGTCTAACACGCGCTCTGCGATGCGTTTGACTGCGCGTACATTTTCCAACTGGATGCTGCTGCGGCTCGCCGAAGCGTCTCCGGCTGTGAAAAGCATTTTGCAGCAACCCTCTTACATTCTAATGGACAGTATTCCCCACACCCTGCAATTCCCCCACACATTTGTGCAGCGCATGTCCAAGCTCGCGCTGTCTCTCGCTCTCTCTCGAAACACTTGGATTCTGCCTCTCTTTGCCTCTTGCCTGCTCTTTGCAATTTTTTGGCTCTCACCTGCGAAATGAAAATGAAATTTCTATCGGTCCTTTGCCGGTGACCCCCTGCCACTGTCGCTGCCTCTGCCACTGCCTCTGCCTGATCCCTTGTCTCCTCCTTGTTCCCAGTATGAAGCAGCATAAATAGTGGAGTGTTTTGGTGTTGCCAGGCACATCAAAATCAAGCGAAAATACTGCAACCCTTAAGCACCCCCACATTACCCCCCACGGCATGTGTTTGTTAGTGCTTTCTATCAGCCTCCCTTCCCACCCAAATATGCACTCCGTGGGTTTATCTAGAAGTTGTTGTTGTTGTTGTTGTTGTTGTTTTTGCTGCTTCTTTATCATGTACTAGTCAAAGGTTCAATCGACAAACACTTTCCGCTGCTTTTCCTGCTGCTCCTGCTGGTTGATTAAGGGGTGGATGCTGCCTTTGGACTTGGTTGCCATGACGCGAAGGCGGATTCCACAAAGGATTTACGAGGGCACGTTTCCTGAAGCTGCTTTTTATTGCCTACAGTGAGGCGCCCTTAGTAGGTGGAACATTCTCATTAGATTTTAATAGAACTACGAGGATCGGAATAACAACACAGCAGATAACATAATAGTTCTGGGTCAGTAGGAACCCCAATAAAATCCTTCTTATTATTTTCAAGTTACATCCTTCCTCGACAATGACATGTTTATTAAATTCTCTGTACTTTAGCTTTCAAAAATCAGTTCAATTCGAGTTAAAAACAAAATAAAAGAGGAAATGTTAAAATGTACTTCTTTCTTTCCTTTATATCCTGTACAGCAGAGAAAGAATTTGATCCTTGGACCTCTGCGGCATTCATTCGAAAATTTTAATTTAATTTTGACAGCACCAGAAAATTTGTGGGACATTTCAGGCATAACAAAAGTGTTGTACTTGTGACTGTATAGCCGTTGACCTGGGCACACATACCCTGTAAGGATTTAAGGATACCATAAAAAATGTACAATAACATGGAAAATTTCTCCTTTCGTATTTTGTTGGACATTTTATTAGGACTGAGTCATTATTTGTTCAGGGTGGTACGTGTCCTTGCATGAGAGTTGGTCCTGCCAGACACAGGGTATTAACTGGTCCTGTATTTGCATTGGACTATTTTTGGGTTTAACTTGTTGTTTGCCGGTTGCCCGGAAAAGTTAAACGTAAACAAAGTGTGGAAACTTTTCAATGGATTGACGAAAAGGCAAAAGTTTCGTGGGCGTAGTGCCAGTTTGGGCATCCTTGCTATTAATGTGCCAACCAGCAGACCTTAACTAACCAACAATAAGTCCTTTGTCACATTGTCGTGTTACCGGGACACAGAAATCCAAATCCACCAATTCAACTGCAACTGGTGCACAGAGTCCGTGGGTGGCTTCCACCATCATCCCCGAGTAACGGGCCACAAAGGAAAACTGTCCACAAGGCAGTTTTCAACACACACACACACACACACACACACACACACACACAAATCAACTCGGGGCTAAGTTTGTTACTAAGGTTTTCTTTTCCAATTGTAATCGTCTGCCTACCCCCATCCCCCCATCCATTCACGTGGCACCCTGCACGACGTTACTTAACGCATTGCGTGGGTGTCGCCAGCAGCGTGTCCATCGATGAGAATTTGCTGTCGCATGCAAATTTACAGCCCACACCCCACACCCCACATCCCAAACCCCACATCCCGGACCAAAGTCACTTGCGGCGAACATATGGGCCACAATTGTGTGCCCAAGTGTGGGTGTTTGCCCCTTCATGTGTGGGTGTGTCTGGTTGTATAAGTGTGTGTGTGTGTGTGTGTGTGTGCGGTGTGTATATGCCCAGGGCCTTAGCTCTCAATGGTGCATGGTCACAAGTGTCTGTATGTGAAATGTTGGAGAAGGGGAGGGGGAGACTTCGGGTGCGAAATCGAAATGTGGTGGTTAAATAATCGCTGTTTATGAAACAATCAATAAATTTAAGCTGCGGCGTCTGCTACGGCCTGATGTGGCAGGCCCGTCAGTTTGGCAGTAAACTTGCGAACTTTGCCTGCCACTCGTAGCTATCGGAGGGTTGGCCCAGAGTCTGGCAACTCGTAATTGCTCCATTAAGTGTTTGTTAATCTCTGTACTTCATTCCGATCTAATGAAGACCGCAGGAACAAGCATTCAGAGGCAAACAAAGAGTCCTTAGGCTTATACAAATAGTCCATTTCAAGCAAAGGATAACGTAAAAGCTATAAAAACTAATAAAACAAAGATTTGAGTTGATTGGACAAGGCGTCATACTAATTAAATAATTAAAATAAAGATTTAAGGGTTCATTTCAATATTGCGTTAACAAAAGCTTAAATTTCACCACGAAAGGGGGAAAAGAAAGTCTTACATCTTGAGCTGTTAAGTTAGTGGTGAGTTAACAAAAAACGTTAAGCTTTGAATAATTTAAGTCATTTACTTCACTGAACACTTCACTGAACGTTTGACAATCGAAATTAAGTTTTCAAAGTAAATTATAATATTTATGAATATGTTTAAATTTTCACCACAAAAAAGAGGAGAAATTAAAGCCTCACACCTTCAGCTGTTAGTTTAGTGGTGAACTTCACAAAAAACGTTAAGCTTTGAATAGTTAAGCCGTCTCTTTCGTTGTTGCTTTAAAAACGAAAATAAAGTTTAAAAAATAAATTTGTATTTTTCCTTAAAAATATTTAAATTTCGCCATAAAAAGAGAGAAAAGTTAAAGCCTCGCCTTTGGCTGTTAAGTCAGTGGTGAATTTAACAAAAAATGTTGAATTTAGAATAACTTAAACCGCGATTGCTTTTAATTTTATCTTTGCAAATATTCAAGTAAGTTTAAGAGTTGGGAGTGGCTTACAGTGAAAATTCAATATAAACTATTCCCTCTTCTAAACTATCACCAAAGAAGTAACTTTTCCGTTTGTGGGCGCCACACGCTAAAGTTTTTCCACCTGTTTCCTGTGCTGCTTAAAATAGGCCACCTTTGAGGGAGTAACTTTTGCAGAAGTAAAAGCCCAGCCGGGCATGCCAGGATGTGCCATGTGCCATGTCAAAGCACTGCCAGGATACCAACATATAAATCTTAAATGCATTGACCGTTATAAATTGCTGGAATACCCAGAGTGAGCTCTGTGCTCTTCGAGTGGCATGCAGTGCGGCGCAGCACTTGAGAAGTTCATTTGTAAAATTTTCAATGATGAAATTAATTGGCAGCCCGTGTTGGAGCACCACTCGTTGGTGGTCTTCATTGGCATTGGTCCTTGTGTTAAGTGCACGGTCCAGCCACAGGATGAGCTTGGGCAATGCATTCAACAAATGCTTTCCTTGCCGTGTGGCATGAAATGAGCCGGGTTAAAGCCAAAACCTAACTGCCAACTAATTGTGCAGAAAATTCATTGGGATCGTGCTCGGAAGAGGATGAAGGAGAACAAGGGAAGTGGGAAGAGGGAAGCGGAAAGTGGAAAGTGGAAAGTGGGTAGTGGGTAGTGGGTAGTGGGACTCCAACGTGATTTGAGGAAGGCAGTGCATCGGCAAAGCAGAGAAAATTCAAATGTGCTTCAGCTTGGCATCGTTTCAAGTGCCATACCGCAGGCGGGTTGCATGCCACACACCCAGCTTCCCCTTCCCCTACCCCTACCCCTACCACTACCCCGCGGTGGCAAGCATTGTTATTTTCTGAGTGACAGAGGCCTTTGCGAATCGCATTTTCCATTTTCCATTTCCATTTAATTACTCGGGCGGCTGCCTTGAGGGGCGGGCGCCTTTGTAGTTGTGTTTAATTGTCTTTGTGTATTTTAATGCATGTGTGTGTGTGTGTGCGCGCGTATGTGTTTATAAGTATGCTGCATGTGTATAAGTGTGTGTATTTGGCTGCACTATTTTGCAACAATAATTTGTTGCAGTGGAACCGACGCGTCGGTTGGTCGCTCTGCCATTTGCATTGCCTTCCGCGGACTTCCTGCTCGGAATGCTTCAAGTGGCCTGACCCAAAAACACATTTTATCCATTTCTATATGTCTTTACTTTCACTAGTAGCACACACACACACACACATAAATATATATATAGAAACACACATACACACATACACACAAACAGCTACCCGTTGCTTGCATTGTTTCTGTTAGCCCCATTTTTATTTTTTGCCGGGATATGCAGGACTTCTTTATTTAAGTCAAGCAGTTTCAAGTGTATGTGTGAGAGTGACTGCGCTAATGTGTGTGTGTGTGTGTGTGTGTGTGTGTGTATGTTGGAGCCCATTCAGAATGCAATCAACGTCAACGCATCCTGCAATTATCAACGTCAGCAGCAGCCACAACCAAAGCAACAACAACAACAACAACAACGACAACAGCAACAACAGCAAAAACATGTTCATCGACAGCAGTGGCAACGGCAGTTGCCACATTTGAGATGTTGCAACAACTCTTTGGCTCACATGGTCGCCCATTGAAGGATGCCCTGTTACTCGAAAGGTAAACATTCGTGCAGCCCGCCTCTGGCTGCCATTTGAGTGGGCGCGTTGAGTGCTTACTCCAGTTCATGCATCCTTAATTGCAAACGGTGACAGGCAGAAGTCCTGCTGCTCCCGTGACACTGATTTGGCATTGGGGTAGGCCGCATCGGGTGCCAACAAAAAGAACCGTTTGCCGTTGGCAACATCTTGTGGCACATTTAAGCCCTTAACGCCTTGGCGCCACCTCATCGTGCACAAGGGTTGCCGATCTGTGCCAAAGATACCACAAATTGGCTCACAAATGTCTTAACCATGCCCTCACCTTCGCCCTCGCCCTCGTCCCGCCTTAACCATGTCTTAGCCATCCATGTCTTATCTATTATTTGCTAAGGACTCTGACTGCAATCACCTAACATGTGCAGGCTCTGTTTAGCCTTGCGGAGGCAACTATCTAGATGCTTCACGACACTCAATTTTTTGTACCGTTATGTACATGACTTCGCCTGGGAATCTAGTTTTATGCTCAATTTATTGCGGTTGAATAAAAACCTAAAGTCATGTTAAAACTCATTTAAGATTATTATTTAAATGTTAAGACAAAAATAGAAATAATGATAATAATAAAATAATAAAATAAAAACATAATTTTATATTACTTCTAGTTCATTATTATTACCATATTGATTTTATTTTTTTTTAATAAAAAATTAATCAAATTTGCGTTTTAAATTTCATTAAATAATCACCATAGCTATGAACTCACCTCATTAACATAGCTAACAGAAATACCATAACATAATTTGCTACTGTTACAGCCACTGTTATCTATTACATGAATGCCTGCGTGCCAGCCACTCATCGTTCTCATTCCCTAGTTTTTATTTGGGTCTTGTGAGTTAATTTGACTTAATATTATTAATTTATAATTTAACAACTTGTTATAGAATAAATTAAAATTATTTTTGAGCTCTTCTTCTTTTTGAAAGCGAGTTTATTTTTAGAGCCGCTTTGGGTGGCAGCTTGTAGTTTATTTTAAGATATTCTAGTTTACCATTTCCGGTTCTAAATTAACATTGTGGAATTGACAGTTATTATAAATTTTAAGTCACAATTTTATTAAATTTACATAATCTTACACATACAAAATACCTAAATTAAAATCTCAAACCTCATTTCCTTCGCCTACACCCCTTTTCTAAGAGCACTTTCCTCTTCAGAACTTCATAACCTCACTTTACATAAGTTCATGCACTTATTCCAATGCGTCCTAAACTTCTACTAACAAAAAAAACCAAAAAAAGTAAGAAAACTTAAAACTTATTCAATAAGTCAAGTATCTTGACTTCAGATCAACTTCAGAAAACCCTTGAAGTAGCTTCATATCAAATTCAACTTAACCTCACTTTCTTTAAGTAGCTTTGGGTTAACTTCTGTTTTCCGCACCCAAAGTGCTTCTTTTTCTTTTCTTGTGTTTCCTTGAATTTTTTTCCTCCATTAATTAATTACAAAACTATCCTCAATAGACACCAACTTCCCTAACAAGAGGAAACGTAAGTCCTAATTGGATACTTGGGACTTGTTGCTCTTAGAGCTCTTTAACATTTGATGGCAAAACATTCTCTCAATCCATAAATTCCGTTATTTTGGAATCAAATATGTTTAATCTTAAATTTCATGAGGCAATGGATTCAGTCACTGAAGGAAGGAACTTAATATCCAGCCAAGCGTTCGTATCTACTAAACGTTTATTCTCATAATGTAAAATTAATATACCCAAGGGTGCGGTTTAGATATCTGATATAAACACACACACACACACATACACACATTTAAATGCGAGTGTGCATTTCAAATAAAAAAAGGAGAAAAACTTGAAATTGAGAAAATGGCTGAAATCTGAGCAAAACTGAAGTCGCGTCTGGACAGAAAATGTGTCTTCTTCTCCATTACTTCGTCTGTGTCCACCCATCCAAAATACCCTATGGAGACGACTCCTAAAAGAGAGGTGGGAAGAAGGGGGTAAGCGGGTAGAAGCAACATGTTGAAAATGCCGTCAAATCACCGCAGGCAAAGAAAAAATATAAAAATGAAATATGAAAAAATTGTGGTTACAAAAAGTCAAATAAAATGGAAAAAGTAGAAAAAGAAGATAGAGCCTGACTTTGGGATACCCTGTAAAAAATAAGTGAAAAGCTTAAATATTAAATAAAATTAAACAACGTAAATTAGAATTAATACTAAATAAATAATAAATTAAAAAAAAAAACGAATTAAATATATAATATGAAAAAATACCAAATAAATAATTAATACTAAATAATACTGGACAAATAATAAATATTAAATAATTATAAAAAGAAACTAAAGCTTAAAAAATACGTTCTGGGTACAAATATATTTATTTATATTTAATTCAACTTGATTTTATATACCAGATTTATGTTTATAAAAAATACTAAAATAAACTGTTTCTACATTTAATAAATCTTTAACTAATCTTTAACTAGTCTTTAAGTTTTAGTAGTTCTTCGATCGATGATAATCCAATATTCGATCTTAGATAGCCCTACTACTTCCCGTCTCCTTCTGAATGGTTTGTTCCCTCTAATTACACAAAGCAGATCTTACCCTCATCTAGCCCTGTATACCCCATGTATACAGGTACAGGGTATTCAGCCGGTGCCGGGACGACTGAAGGAAACGCCGAGATGGAGACATTGCTGACATTCATTATGTTTACTTTGTGGCTAACGGGGCGTATGAGCATATGACTAACGGTTTCCTCCAGGATACGAAATTAACGCCACAACTGCTGGAGGGGGGTAAAAAGGACAGAAGGGGGGGACTATGTCCGGCGGACTGACGTTTGTCTTGCGCATTTTAAATGCTTTTGTTTTGCATTTGGCGTAATTAAGAAAACAACTTGATGAAAGGATTCCACGGGACTGCCTGCCAGACGACCAGACAGCTGGTCAGGATTGGCAGACTCCCCGGCATCCAGCAGACGGCATCCAGCAGACGGCAGTCGGCAGTCAGCAACCGGCAGCTGGCAGCTGGCAGCCGAAAGGTGGCAGAAAGGTGGGGAGTTTAAATTGCGCGGAGCGTCAAATTATGCACAAGTGCATATTATGCACTTTATCCTTTGTGCGCCGCCATCGCCCTGCGGGAATCCTTTGATCATGTTAAGAGGCGCACACAACACAACGCATACCGCACGCCTTTGGGCAATTGCAAATGCCAGCGATGCTTCGAGTTACGTGCATCAGGATTACGGATTACGGTTAACACATATATATAACAGGACTTACCAAAGGTGACGCCATTGGTTTGCTTCTCCTTATCCTTCTCCTTATCGGTCTTCTCACCGCCCAGCGGCTCCAGCTCGATGCCATCCGTGGTGGCCACTTTGTAGTCCCGCTTTGACATGTTGCCACAGCAGAAGCCACAACATAACATCTGACCAAATTTGTAAGCGTGGGGCTTAAGCGGCGCCGTCTTGGATGGGTTATATGTGGACAGGCGGGTGTGAGGAAGTTTCTGCCGGTCTCTTACAGATATGTCTATTCAATAAAGTCCCGTTACAAGCTACGTTCATATAAGACTACAAATCGGTGAGTAGATTTCAAGATTGTTTTTTCTCCTCCTGCTGAGTTGGAGAATTGATTTTATATAAATTGGTCCAGTTACTGCCTGTGGAAAATATGTATACGTTTCGAGTCGTGGATAACTGTAAAGATACAAACATATATATATACATATAAATATCTATGAATAATACAACAAAGAAGAGGAGGAACGACTTTAGAAAGAAACTTTTAATAATTCGAGATAAAATACATTTTTGCAGATACAAAAAGTAAGGCAGGAAAATTATGTGTCTTGCCTTCAGTTGCAGATGTGTACAGCTACACATATATATATTTACTTATGTATGTATGTATATGTGTATATAACAACGGCAGCTGCAGCTTTTTTTTAGGTCTGCGGCATAAAAAGTCCTGTGGCCTGTGTTGCTACTTGCATCACTTTTGGCCGGCGACAACTTTTGTTGCAGGCAAACAAAACGAACTTTAATAAGAGCACTCACCGCTCTTGGGCGAGCTCCATTTCCACCACACTACCACACCACCACACCCCCCGGCCGTCATCTACTTTTGTGTCCAGCTCTTATTGCTTGTCTTGTGGAACACTCCAGAGTGCTTTGTGTGGCAACATGAGCCAGAGAAAGGAGCAACCAGCGTCAGCAACAATGACAATGCGGTGCATTCGGTAGCCTTGGGGCCTCCCAGCAA
This sequence comes from Zaprionus lineosus, assembly GCA_035044505.1. Taxonomy (NCBI): domain Eukaryota; kingdom Metazoa; phylum Arthropoda; class Insecta; order Diptera; family Drosophilidae; genus Zaprionus; species Zaprionus lineosus. The sequence goes on along the minus strand of JAWNNX010000591.1, from coordinate 2,167,747 downwards.
ATGCATGCAAATGCATGCCACAGAGGAGGGGGGGATGGGAGATGGGAGATGGGAAATGGAGTTCGACGGGTGAAGAATGAAAGCTAAGCTAACAGTAATTGCAAAGCACATAGAAAGTAAAGAAGGGCAACAGGCGGAGATGGAGGCGTGGCATATACGTAATGCAAGTGGCAAGAAAATATCGAAAAGGTGCGCCGACAGTTCAATGGACGGCCAGTTAAATGGAGCACAGCTCTTCTCGCCGGACTGGGCCAGGAAAGGGGAGTTGGAATTGGCGTTGAAGCTTCAAACATGCGGTGCGGTCCCCACAGCCACTTCACCAACACAACAGTTGAGCTCTTGCCCCGTGAAGGCGTAGCGGGATGGGGCGTGGCAATTGTTTGTGCTGTTTGTTAAAACACAACGCAATAAAGCACTTGCCATAAACCATTCCCCCCCAACGCCATCGCACTGTTAACGTGACTTGTCCTCCTCCAAAACGTTAAAGGAAAACAAAACACACACAGAAGTACAAACAAAACATTGCTAGGTTGCTAGGTGAAATAGGGGCATGGTGTAAAAGTAGAAAGGTGGAAAGGTGGAGAGGTGGAAATGTAGAAACGTGGAATGGTGAAAATAGAAACAAAAGCCTGTGCGTTCAAATGAATCTGGCAAACAAAACGCGAATGTAAACAAATCCAAACCGCACTCTCAATACACTTAAAGCCAATTGTTGATGGCAAATTAAATTAGGTAACAGTTGACGATCGTAACTTTGCCAGAACCCAAACAAAGTTAACTGTTTTTTGGGTCACAATCACACTTAATATATTTTTATAGTCTGTAACTGTTTTGACCTACACCAAGGTTGCTGCTCCTAAAGTTTCCCCTCGGGTCACACTTAGAAAGTCGTATAAGGATTTTTACTGTTGCCTTAACTTAAAAAATAAAAAGATATCCTTTATACAAAACATTTAAAAAAAAACAGTTTCTAGTATATGCAAATTATTATTATTATTATTTATAAAATCCTTCAATTTTTATTAAAAAATTTTAACCAGGATTTTATAGTCGGAACTCTGTACTCCCCCAGTTTCAAGATAATAACTTTTAGTTCAAGGCATATTTACATAAGGAAATGTCCTGGAGATATGCAACTTTCCATTCCGAAATATATCTTAAATTTTATGTTTCCAAACCGTCGGCTATTCAAATTCCAAACCTTAAATCTGTCCAACATTTCCTGATTTCAAAATTTGATATTCGCTTCGGGGTTTCAGTTGCTCCAACGGATGCCGTATGCCCCTTGATGATGAAGTGCTCTTGAGTGAACGGTTTGGGCCAAGTTTGTTTTGGCCTGGCTATAAAGTGGCCAGAATTAATGGCAAAATGGCGTCAGCTTTTTTACTTTTTGTTTTCATTTTCAATTTTTTTGTTTGTTTTATTTTTTCCCTTTTTGCTTGTTGCGTTTGTTTCACACACAAAAAAGTTTGTGGCATCGAAGGCCGGCCAGTCCATGGCTAGGCTCAGTTCCAGGACCCAAAAGACAATGCAACCAAAAATAGCCACTAGTGCATACGTGTGTGTTAGCTTGTAATTGTGTGTATGTGTGTGTGTGCTGTGTGTTCTGTGTGTTTTGGTGTATGCGACACGTGCACAAATTGTGCCCCAAAGTGTCATTTGTTATGTTACTTCCGGTCTAGCGCGACCGGACAGTAGAGCCTAGAAAATGCAATATTAGAGTCCTTGATACTCTGTAACTTCAGAGATTATCTACTATCCAGACTTTAAGCCAAAGTAAACTTAACTTTCTCTAATTGAAAGAGATTTTTTGATTTAAATAAAATTACAGTTTATCCTTGTAAAATAAAGAAAAATAAATCTGTACAAATTTGAACTAAAAGTTGCCTTTCCGTAAAAAGGATGTGAATGGAAACAAATGCAAATTTGAAAAGTTTTAGTTGGCAATTAGATAAATTAAGAAGTTAAACCTCAAAACTTAAGACAAGTCACTTAAAAAAGGGTAATTCAAACTTTCGTTGTAACTCCGTAATATTAATATTTATTTATAATATTAAATTTATTTATATAAAAGTTTGTAAAACAGACGGAAACGAGATGAAATTCAAACACAATTAATTATCATGTTTTTTATGCCTCTGGAGAGACAACTTGTCATATCCCATCATATATCATATAATATATATCATACAATATTACAAGTTGTCTCTGCGTTCATGAGGGATGTAAAAAAAAATTGTTTAAAAAATATATTTTAAGGTTTCAGTTTGTTTATTCTTTATTATTACAAATAATATAAATACCAATAAAAATGTATTAAAAGTATATATATATGTATAAAATAAAAATTTAATGAGAAACAAAAAAAATGAAGTTATTAATTATAAAAAAAATAATAATTAATTATATTAAATTATAAAAAAATTAATACACACATTATATTTAAATAATATTAAATGATAATATAAAAAAAAATATTTTGACTTTTTAGTTTATTATTTATTTATTTATTTATATTTATTAAAAATATTCTTAGCAATAAAAATGTATTTTAAATGTATAGCTCATGTTATATTATAATATTATTATGATTTTGTTAAAAACAAAAAAAAAAAATGTTGTGTTTTTTTAATTATAAAAAAAAAACTATTACATATATTAACTTCAATTAACATTAAATGACAGCTCTTTTTCATAAAAATAAATATCTATAATTTTTATTTATTTATTTATTTGTTACCTACGCTGCATTTCCATTTAACTTCAAGTGACATTTTGAAATGAAATATTAAAAATAATTTTAAGTCACTCTTCAGGAATGAAATAAAAATGTTAAATATTTATAAAATATTTTATTTAATTATATATGCCAAGCGCTTATTATTTTTTGTGCTCGTCAACTGAATTTTATACCCCAATTACGGGGGAAAGCAAGTAAAATTAATGGCAGGTATTGAAATGAAAATGGAAAACTCATTTGCCGTGACAAGTCAAGCGAAATGTAATGGTTTTTTATAGTCAAAGTGTCCTTTGCAGGATTGATAATTAATTACTGGCTGAGAATCCGATAATTCAATAAATTTGTTAACTGTTGAGCACCTGCTAATTGCAAACGGGAGCGCCATTCAAAGCTTTGTTTTTGAAAAGCTTCACAGGTACACAGTTGATTTCGAAGGACATTCGATGCAAGTGCATTTTCTGTTTTTCCGAACTGAACTGAACTGAAGGCCAATTGAGACATTCGATGGCCCTAAATCAGAACATTCAATGGGTTAGTCCTTGGAGAGCTATTGCGGAGGAAATCCCAGTACCAGACGAGGGTGTGCTCTATGTGAGTGTGAGTGTGAGTGTGTGTGTGTGTGTGTGTGTGTGTGTGTGTGTGTGTGTGCTCCCGGAACCATTAGCAATGGGCAGTTAAGTGAAAGGATGAGAACATCGAAGTGACCTCGACTTGAAACCTATGTGAGGCTCAGGAACGCACTGGGTAATTTCTGAGCAGGTGTCACGTTCTATTTTTAACATCAGGAACTTAATTGGGGGTGGACCTAAGGAGGTGTTCGTGAATGGATATGGGGGGTCCAAGGTATAAGGCGTGGACTGAGGGCTGTGGGCTGTGGGCTGTGGGGTAACCAGACTAAATTCTGGTTGATATACATGTTTATGACCACGCCAATGCCCCAAGCACACACATGCTTAAATATTAATGCCAACCATCGACATCAATTATTTAAGGACATACACACACACACACATACAAGAGCATTTCGGCTGTGGTAAGGACGACTGGTTAGGATCCGTGTGCAAGCAGGAGAGTACGTCAATTAACTTGTTCACGTTTCAAAGCCAACAGCGTAAACACATTTGTCATTGCCAGAGGCGTTCAAGAAACAACAACAACAACACACAAAAAAACAACAGCAACAATAACAAAACAAACAACAAACATCGACGAACAACAACAACAACGACAGAAAACATGTGTGAACGAAAATTAACAGAATATCCTTTTGGGTTGATTATATTTACGTTTTGCTCGCAGTTTAGGCGCCAAGTTGCTGAGGAAGGTATATAGTATATATACGAGTATACATATATATTATATGTGGAATATGTAGGATATGGTCTGGAAGCTGATGGGTGTATATCCTTTGTGAGAAAACTGTGATTAAGTTTATTTGCTTTGCACTGGAAACACACGAAAGAAATGCGACAATAACACAAAGAACACAACTTTTTCACTGCTGTCCCTTTGTGTAGGAAAGTAAAATAAATTTTTCGACGATTGTTTTTAATGTGAGATAAAATTCTGAATGTGTAAACGCGAACAAAATGCGACCAGTTAGCACGAAGGATAAACTCGTTCTAACCGAAGAGTCGAGAAACATTGGGCAGCTGACAAAGGTATAAGGAGAATGAATGCTTTGGATATTTTCCTCTCACAAAAGCTTCTCATAAAGCTTTCACTTTATCCTGTGTCAGAATTTTGTGCAGTGAAATTCCACGGGAAACTGCACAGGGTTGGCGAGGATGAGAACGAGGATGAGGATGAGGATGAGAGTGAACGAAAAGAGATTCAATAGCTGAGAGTAAAAGCCGGCAGTATGAGGTTGCTTTTCCACGGAGTCAACCACCCAATGCATCCCCCAAAAAACATCATCTGCTTAGACTGCTGCTAGGACGCATCGTCCTGCGAATATCAACAATGATTTTGTTTTGTTTTAGACATTATTCACGTGTGTATGCGTGTTGCGAGTGTGTGTGTGTGTGTGTGTGTGTGCGTGTTGTGTGTTTAAATATAACGCTATATATGCTAGATAAACAATATACACACATATAAGGGATGTGTAGAAAAATTCTGGGGTGTTGGATACTGTAATGTGCCCTACTCAAGGGTGCTTGTGATTTCAACAAGAGCTTGACACCAATGTAATTTTCTAACAAGCTAAAAGTTACGATGAGTTATATGGAAACAGCAAAGCCCAGAACGAGTTTGTTCAACATAGTTTTTAAAGGACCTTTCGAAAATTTGGTGCCTTTTTTGAATTTTACGGCGCATTCTCTGTTAAAGTTTTGACTTTCTGGTTAACTACAGGACATGCCTTTGTTGGGACGCATGATTTGAGCGGATAATAAGGCAAACAACCGTTACAGACTTTACTTAACAGAGTCAAGGATCATTAAATATAAAAACATAGAGAGACAAAAATAAACTATGCCCGGGTGCAACACGATTTAAAAAAGTGAAAAGTTTTTAATTGTATAACACGTGCATTTCACAAAAATTTAAATTTTAAAAAAAAAATTATTGTATTCTATAAACAGTCTTAACTATAATCCTCATTTCATACGTAAATCAATCATTTCATTGCCCTCCATTTCTTGGTTCTTAGGCGTATCATCTGGATTTAGTAGCTCACCATCAAAACTGCAAATATATTATTTAAAGAAAAAAAAATAAAATTAATTAAACAATTTAAAAATTATATAAATTTTATAAAAATTAAAAAAGAACTCACAATAGTTTAATATCTGCAATATCACGCTCCATTTCCTCTGCACATTTTATATAAAGAATTTTAAACGTATCTGATTTTTTCATGGAAATTATGAGAGGATGCTTTGATTTATCACATTGAATTTTCAACTGGAATTTTTTGGGCTTCGATAAGGGATTAACATCCTTTTGATTTGTGTTAATATTATTGGACTTAATGGCACGACCACCTAGAGCGATATATTAAATTGAAGATCAATAAAATTTGTATAAATAAATTGTGGTTACTTAATATGTTGTAGACTTTCAGGCCTGTACTCTTTGGTGTCTCATTTCTGTCTATGAAATTCGCTTCCAAATTTATGACTACATCCTCAACAGGCACATTGTTCCGTTCTGCGACCTTCTTAAACATGTGGGAAAACTTTTGATACAGTCTTAATTTATATGTTTGCAGTTCACCGAGCCTGAAAAGTATTATATTATTTATTTTGGTTTGACATTATCCATAAACCACACTAACCAACTTAAATTGATATCAATGAGTGGATTTTCATCGTCGAGGTTTGAATTAGATTCCGTTGATTTTTCTGTTTCTTTTAATGTTGGACTTTCCTCATCGGTATCTAAGTCAATCTATAATTAATTATATAATATAATAATGTAATATAATTATTAACACACTTATAAAATAACTTACGATTCCTTCAATTGGGGGCATCACGGCTGATACCAAGTCAATAGAATCTAAGACATTTGAACGAGCCGCAAGCTCAGCTACTTGTTGACGATTTCCCCTAGACATAAAGTTGGTAACATCTGTTTGACTTGTTTGTACAGACGCAGCTTTCTGTTTTTGTCTACGAGTATTTCTTCTCTTAGGTGGTGATGTTGAAGTAGTCACGGGTGTTTCAATTTCCTTCTCTGGTGTTGGTTGGCGCTTACCTAGGGAAGATCGCGTGCGTCGTGCAACGGGACTCTTCTCCGCGGCTACAACTTTTTTTTGTTCCATTTTATAAATCAATTTGGACACAGGAGACATGTCACGACTCGGTGTGGACGGTGTTTCTTCCGTTATGCTTGAGGGTATTACTTTAATTGGGCTTCTCATGCTAGTACTTGGTTTTTCGTCTGTTGTTTGGTTCGTTATTTTGTTGTTTACCTTAGAGCCGGCTTTTGTATTGTCAGCTTTTGGCTGCTTTGATTTGACCACTTTAGTGCCCTTTTTTACAACAGCATTATTTTTTATGAAATCATATTCTATTTGTTTTGAGTCGGGCTCCGGTGCCGAGACCTGTGGCTCAACCAAGCTCTGAAGCGCAACTATATAATAAAATTTGTAAACATTTTAAATCCGATGAAAGTATTAATTACTGCGTACTTACCATTGACTCTTTTAACCGGAAGACTAAAAATATCACAGTCATCGTCCGACATAACAAAGTGTAAAGTTTAAATTAAATTAAATAAACTATGTTTGCAGAACCGCCAAAAAAGCTAACTAACAGACGCCGTAAACTACTTGCTATAAGTTTTCTCGCTATCGATAGGTTTCCAGCTGTCTACGAAAAGTGTAGCCACATCTACTTAATATAATAAACTAGGCGCGCATGAAAATTTCAAAATAAAATTATCGATAAATTGTATGTAACCACTACATGGTTTATTTACATTCTATGCATGTTTATTTTTAATTGAGAGTGTTTTCGTATAAATTGAGTAAAAATTAATTTTTTAAGAGTTCAACCTCATCTTTGTTATACGGTACAGCCGGATCTAAGCCAAAATTCATTTTCATAATGTCACAGAACACGGATAAAAATATAAAAGCATCCACGAAATGGTTGACTGTAAAAAGTAGTGAGCGGTGATTTGAATTGGTAATGCTGATAAGAGATTGAAACACAAGTAAGCTTCCTGCAGCCACCTGAACATAGAGGTAAGAAAAGGATAGATATGTTTAAACATGCATCCAAAAACTTGTTTTATTAATTAAAAAGCTTACAAAATATAATCAACGGTGTTTTACATTTTACTTAAACCAAATTTGTCGTTAGATCTATTGTCATTTATAGACTTCCATTATTAACTGACTCTATGGTGTTTTAGCGTGCTGGTCGATGAGTCTAAGAGGTTGGGATGAATATTCGATGCCAAAACCGGATATAATAACATTCACCACTGATATTATAAAGATGACCACCAATATTACATCGTTCAATATTATTGCCGACGTTTGGTCTTGTTGTTTGTTAATATTCAGACTGCCGATGGCCACAAACAGAATTCCAACCAATAGCTGTCAAATACGAGATTAAAATTGTTAGGAAGGCAACGAAAATCCTACACATATTCCTTAATATTGAATCAAAAGTCTAACTAGCAATCTATAATCTACGCAAGACTAAGTTTCAGATATTTTTTCGAATTTCAGTTGACATCATTTAACAGACTGCCCTGTGCCGGTGGTAGGCGACTATCAAATGCCGATATAAAAAGATTCAACATTGTTGTAAAAAAGGCAAACCCAGTGCGCACATGATTGATAACATTGGCCGATTGATGGAACTCTGGCTGGTGCAATCGGCAATCCCGCAATAAACTTAGCGATAGGCTCAGCACGCCCGACAGTATCTATGTCAGTGGAGAACGAGCCGTTACAACTCCGAGCCAAGTAAAACAAATAAAATGTATATCAATTTACCTGTAAAATAATCGACAAGCTAATCAGGATCAACATAAGCTTATAGAATTGATGCTGCTCCCCAACTTGAAGTATATATTTCAGCTGTGAAGCGTTCGCCGTCAGCAATGCTATATCCAGCATACCCTGGGCAATGGTCTTCTTGGTCGCATATCGATTAGCATCCATGGACTTCATCTGAAAATAATAAGAATATATGATTTTAATTTTAATTTAAATTTCCACATCTACCATTCTTGTGCTATGTGTAAGCGCTTCTTCGCCAATCTTTAAAGAACTGTGCAAAATTTCTGGTTGCACATGAATTTTCTACATTTCTTATCGGTGCACAATATTTTGCTGATACACATCGTGTCTCTGCTGATAAACTAAACTATCAATTAAGAAACTAATTAGTAAAATGAAAAGTTGGGAATTCACTGTAATCAAATGGGAACGAGGATGTTCTTTGGTTACGAGATGCGAGTATGCTTGCGATGTGTGTAGATGTGTATATGTGGTTTATTGTAGGATTACCTGCCACGCCTTCTTTACAGATTTCTGGAAGAAACAAGATAACAACTAAACTATTTTGGAGAATATAGTGAATATGAGTTAAATAATTTATATAAAAAGCGAACTTTATTTCCTGCCTTTTCACAGTATCTTAAATTCAGTACTCTGCGGGGATAAGCTGATAGGCTGAGATATAATTAATTAAAAAATATAATTAATTGTGAGAAACACATGCTCTTTTTTACACACATATCTGCAATTAAGTTAACCCGCTACCCTATTTAATAATAAATATGGCAAAGGTCGAATAGAATTAATTTAAAAAGATATTTTATATATAATATGTATTTTAAGAACCCATCATCATCTGCATTTCAAATCCTGGCTAGCTGTTAGTTAAGTGATGGTAATAATAATAGTAAATAATTAAACAGAATCGACATTAGTTTTTACCCCCTACATTTCCCTATTAATAGTCCTTCATTCCTATTTAAATTATAAAATCGATAATATGACACACGACCGCCAGGAAATGGAATGGAAATTTATTCACACATCTCATATGAACTGTAGATAATAGATACACCTTTGTATATACACACATGCGTCTCACATGCATCTCTACAAGGCAAACAGGTGCAATTAAGGGGTACGTACAGCAATGACAACAAGAGAATTCGGGAGTGCTACGTCTATGGACATGCATGCAACTACAGGAAGATCAAGGTTAACTGGTTGCTCATTATGCCGAGTGTCACTTAAGCTCAACATATAATTAAAAATTAAAGAAACTCTATGAGGCATTTGTACTTACCTCCGATTCGACGGGTCGCTCTTCAATCTGAGCCATTGCGAGGCTTTCGACGCGGTTCCACGTCGCTGCGTTTTTGTATTAAACCGAATTGCAAAAGTAACTATTCAATTTAAGCACTCTTTACGACCCGTGACTATTTCAGCAAGCAATTGTTGATGGAGCCCGGACTGGAACTGGAATCGCCGTTGGCATGGAGACGGTCGTTTGTGGGGTACAACCAAACGATAGAGCGACTCAAAACAAACTGAAACCGCGTGAGGCAAAGTGTAATCTATGAGATGGAGGCACGATTTTGAGAGCAATGAGTCAAGAGAGCACCGGATATGCGGAAATACCGAATAAATGATTGGACGAGTAATGAGATCTATTGATATCCAAGACTTATTTGAGAGACATTTATTTATTAAATTCAGTTTAGTTTTATTGTTTATTTTCTATATGCTGCTAAAGCAATTTCAATAAATAGCATTTTTAAATACTTTGCGCTTAATTATGCATAACACACATGCAATTGTTGCGAATCGTAAGGATATTTGTTGTTAGCTGGACACACGGGATTGATATAAAGTTCTGTTTTAGTTAAGAAGCCTTTTACACGTTGCGTTAAAATGAATAAAGTAACTAGAAAGTCTTTCTGTGCACAGCTCGCTGGCCCTCCTCTTCGAATTCCCTCTTTGATACCCACATTTTTTTGAATGTGTCCAGTGATGCCAGAATTGAGCCTCCCATCCATGTTGAGTATAGTCGCTCTTGTGGCGCAGCAATCTAAAATGATAGGTTACATTGAGTTCTTAGAAGAAACTTTGTTCTGATGTGAAATATTTATTAGTTACCCTGATTTTAAGGTCCTTCGCTGAGTGTTTCCTTAGCTCGGAGAGTAAACGATCACCGAAACCTTTGAAAAGCGTTGAACCACCCGATAGTACAATGTTCTGGTAGAGCATTTTTCTGAGATCCATATCAGACTTTTCAATGGAATACATTAGAACGTCGTGTATTCCTTCACACTCTTCACCAAGTAAATCGGGCCGGAAGAGAACCTCTGGCGCACGGAAACGAGCCTGTCCAACTTCAAATGTTTTGCCGTCTGGTAGTTTGTATGCAACCTTCTCAGTTTCAACAGCCTCTTCTTTTTGTGGGTTTGTGGCCAAATAGCACACTTTCTCCTTAATTGATCGCACAATCTCAAACTCGGCAGTCGAACGGAAATTAAAACCTTCTCGACGAATGAGCGTTTTCAGGTAGCGCGTGACGTCACGACCAGCGATGTCCACACGCATAATACTATGCGGCATGGCGAATCCCTCATAAATAGGAACTGCATGCGTCACACCGTCCCCAGCATCCAGTACAACACCCGTTACTCGACCAGTGGCATATCTATAAGTTACATTTTGGAATAATGGTAAACCTCGTAAGAATTTAATTACTCACAAGCTGAGAACGGCCTGCATAGACACAAAGAGGGCAGGTGCATTGATGCCTTCAAAGAAGAATTCGGCGGCCTTTTCGCGATTACGGCGGGGATTCAATGGTGCTTCTGTAAGAAGAACAGGATGATCCTCTGTGAAGGTGGCCAATTGTTCCTATGTAATTTTAATTTAGTTAGTAAATTTAACATGTTGCTGTTCAGATTACCGGTTTACTTACTTTGCTGTATATATAGCTCCATATTCTTTCCATGTCGTTCCAATCCGTCACTATACCATGTTCCATTGGATACCTTATGCTTAACAAACCACGATGTTCCTCTGCCTTTGGGCCAACAAAGATGTCGCCCTCTAAGGCGCCAGCCATTACTCGAACATGCTTTGGCCTGCCAATACTAATTAAGTCGATTTCATTAATTACGTTTGGTAAGGATATCCAAAAACATTTATACTTACTAATTGGGAAACCTGCACTTTGGAATGTGCTCACCAGCAAAGCCAGCTTTGATCACACCGGAGCCCTTTAACATGGCAAAAATATAAATTAGTTAACTTGCTACAAATGTCAATAGGAGCAAAATTTTATAAGAAAATTTAAAATAGTTATGTTTATTAAGAATAGATTTATAAGTTGAAAGTGGCTCATCTTCATCATGTCGAAATAAACTATTTTTAAATGAACTATTGAATTTTAAGAATTTATTATTAAAGAAAGCACCACTTCGATTTATTCTGGGAAATTAATATTAAGCACCGTTGAGCAACAAATGTATTACACACATTAATCTTAAGCCAACATCGATATAAAATTTAAGCCAAAGTGACATTTCGGACCAACTACAATACCGTATGAGCCGTAAAAGGAGCTTTAAAATTAATGCTTACTTTCGAAGCAAGTCATGTACGCCCTGTAACAGTAAATTGGAAATGCACAAAAACTTGTATTGATATTTTTTTTTGATTTTAAGTTTAACCATGAATTCCTGACAATTAGTCATGTTAACCAACTGCATGCAAGTAGTTAAAACGCTGTCAAAGTTTACACAAAGGGACGGGTAGTGACAGCTTGGCTTATTGGTATTGCCTGGTGATGTCACTTGTGACAGCTAAAACTTCATAACGGAATCTTGGGAGCGGCACCAAAGTGTCCTCAGACATAAATTTAAGTTTTTAATTAATACTTACGTTATCTATGACCACAGGCTGATTGACTACGACATCATAGGGCTCCATTTTGTGCGTTTATTTTAAAGATTTGCAAAATTTTCCTATTAATTCGCGGTGTCGTATTTAGGTGTGACCGCGACTTATTTTAGAGAAAATGCCAACTCTTATAAAATGTGGGAATGTAAAATACTGCAACTAATAATTCATTTTATTTATAGTGTAGTAAATTTACTATTAAAACTAAACTTTTGATTAATTTTAAGCCTAAATATAAACGAAACAAATAATTTTGTGTACTGATTAATTTTTTCAGATTCAAATTTAGAAAACGATATAGTGCATGTACAGGAAACCGATAAGTTCTTAAACGATTATATCGATCATTTAATCGATGCTCTTGCATCTTTAATAAAAGGCATTTAATATTTATTTATTTCTAAATGGCCGCATCATTAAATCCCGAGAAAAATGTAGGACCCAGGCCTCCGCCCGGGCTAAAGGCTCTAATCGACCATTTAGTATCTGTGTATCCAGATCAGCCAAACCCGCTGCAGGTTACGACTCTTCTGAAGTATTGGCTGGGAGGATCTGATCCACTTGACTACATAAGCATGTACAATAACAAAGGCCAAGGTGAAGGCGAATCGGAGAGAGTTCCACCTCATTGGCACTACGTCAGTTTTGGACTTAGCGATTTGCATGGAGACCAGCGTGTGCATTTAAAGGAAGATCACACTACACGCTCTGGTATGGGATTTGAATTGACTTTTCGTTTGGCGAAATCTGAGGCTGAGCTACGACAAGAACGAGAGTGTCCAGAGAAACCTTTAAGACCACCAACATGGCCGGCTAATCTACTACAGTCCATAGCTCGTTACTGCTTTCAAACAGGAAACGGTCTTTGCTTTGGCGACAATATCCCATGGCGCAAGTGCTTGGATGGAAGCGTCAACTCACGTATGCAGAGCCTACTAGTAGCACAGGATCCTCAATTAGGCTGCATTGAAACACCATTTGGAACTGTAGACTTTTGTCAAATTGTGGGAGTAACCGAGGAGGAAGTTGAACAGGCATCACGATGGAACGGCCGTGGTGTTCTAAACTTGTTGTCAAAGGACGTGCAGACTGGCGGCGACTGGCTAGTTACCAATATGCAGCGGACAATGAGTGTTTTTGAGTTGTTTCCAGAGACGTTACTTAACCTGCAGGATGATCTCGAAAAGCAGGGCTCCGATTTAGCCGGTGTTAATGCGGAGTTCTCCTTCAGAGAACTAAAACAAGCAAAGAACATTAAGGAAGAAATTGATTGTAAGAGTCTTAACGAGCGCTGTGCCAGCGAAGAAAACAACCGGAATTTTACGGAGTCGCAAATGAAACGAGAGGAACCAAGTTTTCCTCAGTCCATGTCACTTAGCAGTAATTCATTGCATAAATCATGTCCACTAGATAACCAACCACAGGCGCCCGACTGCATATCCTTGGATGGCATAGAAATAACTCTCGCACCTTATGCTGCCAAGTACTTGTTGCTAGCCATCAAGGTCATTGCTAAGAGAAAGAGAAAGTCAAAGGAAACTTTTAAACTGACAGGTTTTTCGCCTTTCTTTTTTAGGATCGGATTCGTCATGGACGACACTTCACATTTAAGGCACAGCATCTGGCATTGACTCTGGTTGCAGAGTCTGTAACAGGAGCCGCTGTAACAGTTAGTGAACCTTTTGGTGTTCTTGGCTACTGGATTCAGGTACTCATTCCCGACGATCTGGTGCCGCGTATGATGGAGGCATTTCGTGGTTCTCAGCTGGACGGAAGCACGGAACCTTCTCAGCGTTTAGAATTCGATTGGCCGGACAAAAACTTTAAGCTTATTGTTGATAAGCCCGTTTGCACTCTACCAACAGCTATGTCGATTGAGGCGGCGCCTATTAATTGAGGAGCAGTCGCTCAAGATTTAACTCTTAGTATTATAAATTAACTAAATATGAATCTTCCACTAACACGTAAGTTAAAATTTTATATTTTTTATCGACTGTGAACACAAATATATATACACACATTAAAGTATAAACCACATTGATGGGCGTTCGGGCGAAAAACGGCGCCGGATGCTTCAACTTTTCAAGAAGAATTGTTCGCTCAAGAGGTTCCACTTTGATGTGGATACCACAACGGATATGCTCACTTTATGATTTAAGAGTGTATTGTACTCTGTACGCAGCAGTCAACGACGGGCTCGACGGACATTAGACTTCAGTTTCTAATTTTGGTTCTGAAAATTGGAATCAATTGAAATTGTTCGGCCCAAAATCGCAGCACTCATTGATGCGGTCCAACTGTCTACGCATCCACTGTAGTCAATTGATCATGTGATCTCGATGGAAACGGATACCGTTACGTTTTATCAACTTTAATTACAGTCGGCAACGGTAACGGTACATCGATTTTGCAGCGCTTGAAATTTTATTCTGTTTTTGTCCTCATCTTCGACGCCGTTGCCAACGGTTACCGCAAACGCAGACGCAGTCGCGTTCGTATCGCCCTCGCAGTCGCAGTCGCCATCACAGTCGCTGTCGCAGACGCAGACGTAGGCGCAGCTTTTACTTCGGTTTTGTTTATTGCAGAGAACATTTTTTATTACTCTAGATTCTTATGCTCCATGCAGAGAGAACTAAATACAAGAGAAGGCGATAGCTTAACAGCGAAATGTTAATGTTAAAAATAAAAACTCGAGATGGGCTCGGTAGATCCAGAGAGAACTAAATACAAGAGAAGGCGATAGCTTAACAGCGAAATGTTAATGTTAAAAATAAAAACTCGAGATGGGCTCGGTAGATCAAAGACAATTGGCGCAAGCACAAAGCACCAACAAATATATGGCAAGCAGTTTTGTTTATTTGGCTTTACATTATTTGCACTGCTCTATGCAATAACACAATATTGCCGGGCCGCCCAAGCAAGAAGTTTTGTTTTGATTTAGAGATAAGCGTGCGTGCATATGAAGCCATCATATGTGTATATAATAGTACACGCCATTGCTTCGTTTTGCAGAAGCCGAATTCAAACTTGAGTTTTGACAACAATTCACAACCTATGCTGAAATCACTAAATGTGCTGAAGAAAGAAGGCAATAATTTTTGTATGTGTTTTATATAAATAATTTAATTTTTAAATTTACTTAAAAAATATTATTAAAATCTTAAATATTACAATTATTCAAAATTAAATACTTATTAAATACTAAAAAAAAAAAACAAAGGAAAAAAACATATAAAAATTAATTAAATAATATTTTACTTTTTTTGGCTCTTGGCTCATGAGGGTCAAACTCATTAGGATTTCTCCTTTTCGCCAAGAGCCACCTGCTGTGCTTTCGCAGCAATATGACCAATAATTTTTTTAAAATTTTTTTCCTATGGTCCAGGCAGTCTGCTTCTGGACTGAACCAAGCCGGGAACATCTGCTGAGTTTCTTCGATGGCTCTGTGCAAAAGTGCATTACCAACATTGGTTTTGTGTGCGAAGCTGTGAAAATGTTTCACAAATGTTTGGTAATGCACATTGCACACGTTGAAGAACTCGTCGGAGGGATTTTGTAAATGTAATTTTTCATCTGAAAAATTACGGCTGTTAATTAACTCCTCCGACGGTAGGTGTTTCAATTCTTCAACGCTTGTCATTACGCTTGCGCAATTTTTACAATTTAAATTTACGCTTTTGATCAAGAAGCCATCGGAAGTATCTCCTTGATGTGAGCTCCCCAAATGTTGGCAGCTCCGTGTCGAAGGCGTCCTCTTCACATTTGGTGACCAATTGCTCCTCCCAACAATTGGTGGTGTCCTCCATTCCCTCCGCTGGGTTCCCCTCCAATGGTACATCCTTAATTAATTTCATTGAATGCAGTCTCGCTATTAGATACTGCATTTCCCGTACTGACGGATTGGTATTACATCCGAGCCGCGACCTAATTAGGCCAAAGAAATTCTCCAAGCTATCTTGGTTGAATCTGGATAGCACAATATACTCTATCGTGCTATCCTTCAAAACATCATCCGTCAGAGCAATAATATTACGGAAAGTTTGGATCATGCCAAACTTCCAAAAATTATGCCTGGATGTTTTGACATCTTCAACCAGTTCCACGAACTTCAAGAGCTCTTCCCGCACTCCATTGCTTCTAGTTAATGGCCTTTTAGATCCACTAAACCATTTTGAGTTTAGTAGATCAAAGGCATCATTAACTGCCACAATGAAGTAGGCGGTTGGAATAGCGGTTCAAATGTGTATAGCTGGAGAACTGTTTGTTTCTAAGACAAACTTCGATCGCGCTGGCCACACTGCGGGAAAATACCTGCGCAAACAGCTTAACACGCATTTTGTCGAAGCATTTTGGGCTGATATGCGCATCCGTCAGTTTTGGTGCCATGCGAGTGGTTGCACTTTTTTTGTCTATTGTGTGCAATTCCGTAAGCACATTCCAGCTTATCATCCCAGTCGGCATTTCAAAATCATTGACCAGTAATGAATTCCTTAAGCTTTTAAATAGATGTACATAATCATACATAAGGTAGATGGTATTTCCTTCTGTATCTATGTACTTCATATCGCCACTAGGCGCAAGAGACTTGAATAAACTTCTATTCATGCCTGACTGGTCGCACCCAATAGACCGCACTCGCAGTCCAATATTTCGGATGGCATCTAGCACATTCAGAAGTATGGCTTTAACTTCTGTGGGTTTGACTTGGTTATTGATGCAGTGGTACGATAGAATGTACTTCCAGGGCTCAATGAGCCCCTTCAATTGGAAGAAAAGGAAGCTGTCAGCTATCGTCGACTCTCTCTTATCATCCCCCAAGTCGACGAAGCCATCAATTTTGTCGGTTGTTATATTATATTCCAGCTCTTTTCTTCCATGCATCTCATCAAACACCAGCACGCAATTCTTTACCGACTCTTTCATTTGATTTGCGTGCCTCGAAATATTGGACAGCACCAAACTGTCAATACCAGGTCCAACTCTTCTTATTGGATTCCAATTTAAAACTGTCCTGCTATGCGGCAGCGGGAGGAGCATGCTGTCTCGCATAAACTTGTAGCAACTCGCCGATCTGTAATTTATTTTCATAATCAGATTCTTTTCTATAGGCGAGTAAAGTTTTTGATTGGATTTCGTTAGAATGTTTATTAATGTTTTGGTCTCCTCATTTATTTCCTCTGGCACATATATGCAATCGGCTCTATTAACGCATTTAGATAATTTTTCCCGCAACTCTGCTATTATTTGTTGCTGGGCAACTAGTTCCTTTTTAAGTTCAATATTTTCCTTGATAATACTTTTCTTCTCAATTGTTCAATGCATTGCATTTGTTGCGCCAATATTTCTCATTTCTGCAAAATTTTTCGCAGTTTGGGCATATCAAATGAATGTCATTGGTGCCTTCCATTACATCAAAGTAATTATTTGGAAGCCACTGTTGTTTTACTATAAGTGCTTTTGAATCAGTAGGGCGCTGATCGAAGAGTGGCACTGGTATTGACAAGCTAGCGTTACTAATAGGCCTTGCATGTTTCCTTACTTTCTTATTCAAAATGTCACTGCCAGAGAAATGCTTATTGCAAATGAGGAGCTTCTTATTTAATAGATTATTTTTAATTTTAATATCTGTTTTCCAGGATGCATTCCGGGCAGCTTCGGAAGGGAACCGATGTAAGTTGAAGGGCGGGTTGGTGGACGAACAGCCCTCGACGCAGCACACCTGTATTGGCTCTGTGTAGCCCATAGAATGTGCTGCTTCCTCTGTGTGACCTATATTAATTAATAAATAATTAAACATTTGCTTCTAATAATTTTGGGATGGACGTAAATACATTAACTTACATGTTTTCAATGACGATCACTTCTAAAGACAACAACACATTATCAAAGGCTAACACGCACAATGACTGAATAAACAAACAAACAAATTGAGACATACATACATGTACATGTACATATGTACATAAACATAAATGAACATAAAAATCAAAAAGAAGAAGCCTTACCAAGATTTAAGACGGGCATTGCGCCCGCCTTTAATTTTTTTAACATTATTGAGCTGGGCTCAAAATGGCGGTCGCACAGCCTTGACCGCGAATTTATATTTTCAATATTTATTTTAATATTTTCGCACCACTCCGAAGCTGTGCTTTTCGGGATGCGAAAAAGACGTTCACCGCCAATGCACTGAGGCACTATGCATTTGAAATTCATTTTTCAATGATATATATATGTATATGTATATTTAAAAATATTGCGAATTTTACAAAAGAGTTTCTTTTATTTTGGATATGAAACATGTGTTTGTTGTGGAAACAGGTGTGCGTTCGGTTGGCTGAAATGCAACCCACGATCATATGGAAATCAAATATATAGTGTATTTTGGGCATATATTTTTTTATTTATTTTTTCAACATTTACAGCATAAGTATGTTATTTTATGAATGGTCTGGGAATCATATAAAAATGTAATATTTTCAGGGGCATCGAAACAAAATATTAAAAAATGGGAGCTTGCTTTAAATATAATATAATCATACAAACAAATCAGCTGCCTTCGATGTAAACAGCCGTGCATAAATATCAATATCAGTTTGCTTGTAAGCACATGGGCAAATTTGTATTAGTGTGTGACAATGCACGGCTGACGAAAAGTAGTATGAACTTTTATAAGAATAAGCTTGGTATATTTTGTTTGAACTAAGACAGAAAATCATGCGCAAATCGAACAGCCTAAGTAAGACAAGGCAGCATATAGTGCTCATGTAGTCACCGAGCCAATGTGTTGCTTGAGCTTTTACTTTAGCTGTGTTTCAATTTTGCTTTTGACTTTGCCGATTTCTTTACCGAGCCAATCTCAGGGCTTATTATTTCTAACAGAAAGCTCGAGAGCTATCGCCTTCTCTTGTATTTAGTTCTCTCTGGCTCCATGGGCTCTCGGTTGTCGGCATTTCCGATTAGACGCCTCGTGAATAGGTGACAAATATTTGCAAACTACTCGTGAAAATAATTGAATTATTTTTCATTTCGTTGCCGGCAACGCAAGCGTTCGGTCGTGTGCGTCTTTAAAAGTTTGACGGTTATCGCAGCGACAGCGACAGCGACATCGACATCGACTTCGTCTTGCCATTGAGCGCGCGGGCTCCTCAGCGGCACTGTTACGCGTACGCAGTCCCCAACAGAAATTTAAGAAACTTATAAAACAAAAGTGAAGTGAGTTGCCGAATTTACCGAAGCGAAAGGAAACACAGCTCCTGGCTGACAAGTAGGTGCCTTAGCGCAACAGTAAATAAGCGCATGCTTATTGCATAATCAACTGCCCACCTTCGATTTTGACAGTGTCCCTCAGTTATACCTTTTACCCACCCCCTCGCCAACTCAAATGCGCCCCCCAGACACGTGCGCGCTTGTCAACCGCATTGATAATGACAGCGCCAGAGATACCAAAACATCTACCACAGATTCTTTGTAGCGATTTTCACGTGCCATTGACATTGACGTTCTACAAGTTTTGTTTTCAATTTGCCGTGCATTTTCGGAATTTATTTCAAAACTGATTAACGCTTTGCATCGCAAATGTCAACCAAATGCGCATATCACAAGAGTTGCATTTCCTTTGTTTATAAATGCTTATGAATATTTTTATTATAAATAACTAGATGTAAGCTGTAGATATATATTATACTTTAATAATTTTAAAATATATATTTTAGATATATTTTAATAATTCTAATATGTATGTATATTATTTATATATTTTTATAGTATGAATTATTATTTTATTATTTATTTTATTATTATATTATTATTATTAATTATATATTTTTATAGCATGAAAAATCGTTCAGTCAGCATATCTTTAGTACAAAGTTTTATTTTATTATTTATTTTATTATTATATTATTATTATTAATTATATATTTATATAGCATGAAAAATCATTCAGTCAGCATATCTTTAGTACAAAGTCTTATCAAAATGGCAAATTTTATTAGTTTCCATTAATTATTAATTTTCTTCTCTGCCTAGCTTATCTAAAATATATTAATTACATTTAAACAAGACAATAACTAATTCTTTAATCAAATAAATACTATGTTAAAACTTAATTAGTCATGTCCGGAAAATGTATTTTTATTATTATTATGGCGAGCTATACAATTTTTATAGGAAATGAAAAACAAAATATATAAGATATAAAAACATAAATAAAATATGTAGAATATGCTAGTAAGAATATAAATAAAACATTTGTACTTCAATAAACTTTAAATTAAACTTAGTAACTTGGTCTTCCATAAGAACAACTGCCAAGAGGTTTTATTAAATAATTTAGAATTCATTTTTAAGACTTCTTCAATTTAAAGAAACTTTACTATAATTTAAATATTTTAAGTTTCTTAAGTTAAGTACTTTATTTATTTTTATATATAAATAAAGGATGTGATTTTTTAATATATAGATCAGATAATATATACAATTTTCTTGAGATATACTCATCAGAGTAGGCAACTCTTAGGAAATAAATTTCGCTTAAATAATAATAATATTAAAAACATATATATAAATATTTAAATATTATCAATTCATTAAAATATTGTCTGGAATATCGGAAAAAAAAAATATATATATATACATATCATACATATGTATATCAATATTCATTCCAGATTAATACCTATCCCAATATTTAATAGCTTTTTTTGGCTAGATTAACGAAAAATAAATAATATTATAATAATGGATGTTTATTATTTGATATGCCGAACTTTTTACAACTATTATTATATTATTATATTATATCATGTAACGGTAAATACATAACCAGACATTTCCCAACTGCCATTAATATAGATGTAACCACGGCTTGTGGTTACTTAAGTTGCCGTTGCAGCTTGAGATTGGAAATGGAAGTGGAATGAGATGAGTATCATATGATTTCATGTTGATTCCTTCAATGTGATGTCTTATGTCTCAAGTGCATTGCTTTTTTTCTTCTTTGTTTTTTTTTGAAGCCAGCAACTAAATTGTAGTTTAAAATGATAATTACAATTAAGTACAAAATTAAGCGGGCTTGTGGCTCGGAATCGCTGAGTCACAGATCTGATAATGTCACACAAATGAAATGAAATGAGTTTCAATTTCAGAAACCGCACGTGTCAAACCACGTCAACAGTTGGAACAACGTAAACATAAGACGCAATGACTGAGAAAGAGCCTCTAGATGAATCTCCGGGAGAGCGTAATAGACACATATTGACATCCGATGAACGTGTCAATGGACACGCGCCGCTGACCAGCAATGGACAAGTGCACAAGGCGATGGCTAATGGTAAATCGCTAAACAATGGCACACCGCACGTCGAGGCTCCATGCTGTCGAGATATACATGGCATGGAGCCGCCAGACGGTGGTCCACGCGCCTGGCTGGTTATGGTTAGTGCCTTCCTCTGCAACGGTGTCATCTTTGGTCTTATCAACACATACGGCGTCCTTCACAAATTGCTCGTCCAGCGGCTCACCGAGCAGGGCGACAGCGAGGCCAACAGCAAAGCGGGTGAGCAATGATTGAATATAAATACAACCACACCCCCATCCAGGGAGGAGAAGGATTGGGGTTGGTCTGTGAAGGGGGTAAGCGGGTAGCGCAGTCTCCTAATCCCTTCATCTGGCCGAAGGCAAATTGATTCTGAAATCGTGACAAATTTCCATTGATTGTAATTACATGAGAGGCAAAACAGATTATATGGGAATTGAGCAGTTGTTTTTCCATTTGACAGGCAGGATGACAGGCAGCAATGGGGATAGGTATGAACATGCAAAAATAAACATAAATAGACACAAATCTATTATAATATAATATATATATATATATTTTATTTACAATATGTTTGCTGATAAGTCGAAATAGTCGGGCTTCCATTTGCTTGGAACGTCAAGCTTGTGGTTAGGGGTGGGGGTAAATAATACGGATTCATTCATGTTCATATACTATATACATATAACGGTACTTTAGTTATCACTCAATTTATTTAGAAGGAATCTCTTATCTTAAGGAACTCATCAATTTTAAAAAGATATAGCAAAAATATGCAATATCGGATATACATTCCGATACATTGTGATTCCCGTATTTTTCCTGAGTTCAATAAAACTTATAAAATTCGCGCACATGTCTGTAAGTACGGCCGGTCTTGTGTGCATATGTAGATGCCCCTATGAGAAGCCAACTTGTCAACGTCAAGTGAATTAAATTGCTGAAACTTTATTGGATCACAAAACGGTATTCAACACTGTCCCATCGCTTGGACCATCCATCTCCCCGCTTCCCATCTACTGGCGTGTCCAGTCCGGTTCCGTCCTCGGCAATGGACGGTGTCAATTCGCTGGAGTCGATGAGAGTTGAAATTGAAAAGGAAAAAATGGAATGGAAATTGGAATTGAAATTGAAATTGAAATTGAAATTGAAATTGAACAGAAGCGAAAGGTCGTTAACGGGCAATAATTTTGCGTGCTAAACTAAAGCATAAAAAACGTATATAGAATATATGAGATTTCATTCAGCAGCTCTTGACTGGAAGATACCCTAAAGTCGCTCTTTGACTGGTGACTCTGGCATAGAATGTTCCTTAGTCCAATAGGCTTTTCCATTTTCCGGCCAGAGTACAGGGTGTCAGAGGCCTCTTAGTCGCCACACATCTATTAATGGGCGGGCAAAGTGGTCTGGGGTGGGCCTGTGTGAATCTAACTGTTGAGTGTCACAGCGTATGAATGCCCATTGGTGACGTCGTACTGGACACTTGGAAGGCAACAAAGTTCAAATGATTTAAAACCGTTTGTCAAGGTTCGTTGCGGGTGTCGTTCGCTTTTCGCTTTGGGTATTGTTCAGCAGGCGGCATTGAGTATGCGCCGCGTGTGCGCTTGCGTGTGTGTGTATGAGTGTGTGAGTGTATGAGTGTATGAGTGACTTAGTGGGTGTGATTGTCGGCGTGAAGGACAACGCTTAAAAGAAACTCATCATCTGTTGGACGGACAATAAAAACAAAAGACAAAAGCGGTGACCGAAAGACGACAAATACGGCTCTAATGGCAACGTTCCGCATGCCACTGACCCACTTACCGGTGACAGGCCGGCGGAGTGGTTGAAACGGCTGGAAGCCTTTGAAGTGCATCGCTTGACAACGATCCTCCCGCATTGGCCGCAACCCAAGAAGCGATAGTTGCTACCGTTCGATTGTTGGTATTAGTTCCGTATTATGAGCAACTATTAATGTAATCCGAGTCCAAGCCAAAGGCAAGTTTTTTCTTAAGTGTCCCGCTTCTTACAATCCCGCTTAGTCACTAAGCCCATTGATGCATCCATCCACATGGACAATACCCCCAATAGGAGCACAATATATAAATAATTCCAATATATAAATAACTCAATTTATTTAAAGCTGATTTGATAATCTTTTAACCTCTGGCAGACACAAGCCCCAAGTGTCATCGCACGCAATGAACTTGTTGTTTTCATTCAATGAATTCAAGACGTAGTTTTAATTGAAAAAAAAAAAAATTCGATCTTCTTTTTTTTTTAATTTTGAACAACGAAAACTCATTTTTTTATCTAACTAACGGGGACTTAGACAACAAGTGGAGATAAACGCAGATAAGATAAAAACAAATGAAATGAGGTTTCAGTATCTGAGGAGCATCTCTTGTGATAAGTAGGTGAGATTCTTGCGCACATCTCAGCCATAGGCTTCCTGGCAGATAAACACTGATAAAAATAGCGGGTGAGAAAGAAAGAAAGAGAGAGGGAGAGAGGGAGGGAGAGAGAGAGAACCAATTGCTCCATATAACAGTTCATTCAAAAGTCATCCACCTGCAAAGCTACGTAAACATATGATGCCTTGGAAAAGAGATGATATTTTCTGTTTTGATTATTTAAATTATAATTTGATTTATTGTTTATATTAATTAATTAATTATTAATTTCACTTAACGGATTTTCTTAATTTAAATGATGTAATAGATGATGCGTTTTGCCTGCCACACACCAAAATAGCTGATGCAACGAGTCTTAGCCGGCGTCTGGTTTTTTAAATAGATATTTGGCAATCTATCAAAAATCCAACATTATTTCATTAAATATTATCTAATGTGTAATTTCCTATGTCGCTCTCGCTTTTGATTACAATATCATCCAAGTTTTATTTGGGATTCATTCTGTGAGTCGTCACCATGCCAACAAATGCCTTTCTCTACGTCCCTTCCTCCCTCATCCCTCTTTCTCAGGCGACTGTTGTTGCCGACTCCGGATGTGGCATTGACATTGAACGTTGCTCTAGTTGCCACGTCTGCCAAAACTATAGGAGGATCAGCCAATGTGCTATGCGTTATAAAATTCGGACTTTACATTGTGTGTGCTTTGTGGCCCAAATAAATGTAGGCCAAGTCTAATTTTAGTGTTAAGAAATTCCTGAAAAATAGATGGCTATATTTTCTTACTCTCTCTCTTGGATTTACTAGTTGCACATTAGTTGCTGTATTAGAAATCAACATGTATTAATTTCATCATCCACATCTGGCGATACCCCCGGACGTTGGCCCGATGCTTTCTATCAGACTTATTATACATCTTCGTGGGCTACTGTCATTTGTGCCGGCTTATCAAAATTGGGTCGTTGGTGCATTGAATGCATTGAACAAAGAATTAGCCCCAATCTGTCAGTTTTAGGTACTGTCCACGTTCTAAACCTACGTGCGGGCAGCTGAAGTATATATTTCACGCATTAATGGCATGCACATAAAGGGAGATGTGTGTAATTACAAAGTACAGCTGAAATTTCATTCTTGAGTAAACAGTTTTTTCATTTTCTACTACTTAAACTTGTTGATATCAGCAAATGAAAGCTGAACGCATTTTCCGATTGTGCATCAGCCATTGATTAAGCAATTTTATACTCTACTTTGACCCATTCATTGCGTCGCGGCGATTAATACAATTTTATATAGATTCCCACTATTTACAAATTTATTCTTAGCTCATAATTTATATTAATTTAATTATATATAATGCCATTAAATGAAAGTTAAATAGATTTTTGTTTGTCTACTTCATGTTTTACCAAGCTTCCCCCTATTTTAAATAGCAGCCCACTATTTATAAAAATTTATTGCTTGCAAAAAGATGTAAGGGAAAATTGTGTTTTAATTTATTGTTTCCACTAATTAAATAAATAAATTTGCCAATAAAGAGAAGTTAATCATATCTTTGAGCTTTAACGTGCTTTAAAAAATATGATATGGCGATTTGATGATGCGCTTTGCCTGCTTTACCTTCTGCAATGCTTGCCACTATTTGCATAAATTTATACTGTGCGAAGCGAAAAGAATGATATACCTTTTTTGGCTAATTGTAAATAATTAAATTATTGATTTAACAGTAAAGTTGAAATAAAGATTATATTTGATTGGTGATGTGCTCCTAAACAAAACGATTAAGCGATTTTATAGTGCATTTTACCCGCTTCACATTTTGCAATGCTTCCCCCTATTTCCATAAATATTGCTGGACAAAAGACTTGAAACTTAATTTTTCGTAGCAAATAATTATGAATTATTAAATTAAATAATTTAACAGTTAGGTAAAGTGTTTATTTGATTGCTTGTGTGCTTCTAAACAAAACGACTTAGCGATTTTATAGGGAACTTGGCCAGCTTCACCTTTTGCATCGCTTCCCACTATTTACATAAATTTATAGCACGTAAAGAAATAAAACGACGAAACTCAATAGCTGCTTGGCTAATAATTATCAATAATTTAAATATTTTTTTTACAATGAAATAAAAGTAAGACTTATATTTGACTGCTTATGCGCTTCTAAATAAAATGATTAAGCGTTTTTATAGTGCATTTTGCCAGCTTCACCTTTTGCAAGCTTCCCACTATTTTACAAGTATGGAGGCATTTCTTCATGTGGGAACGGCTTCTGATTCACAGGGCTATTGAATCTAATCTATTAAGTCATAGCTCGTGCAATGTGTGCAAATTGCTCAATCAGTTTAGCTATTAAAGCCTCTTTGGCGGCACTCAAGCGTCCCGACTCCAGATCAAATGATGGGGTCTTAAGATGTGGGGAAAGAAAGAAAAAAAATGATGTATTTCACAATTAACCGCAAGCTGCGTGTTATTCGATTTGTTGTACAAATGAAATTTACGGGCTTCTGGTCAGATAAAATGATGTAAGACATTAACTTCTCTTTCTCTTGCAGCTTTGGTTGGCTCCTTGACCATTGGCACGACATTTTTCCTGTCGCCAGTTGCTGGCTGTCTTACGGACAAGATCGGTCTGCGGTTGACCACATTCATCGGAGGAATGTTGGCATCGGGTGGATTGTTACTGTCATCATTTTGCACTGACAATATAACCACCTTGTACTTCACATATGGCATTATGTTTGGACTGGGAGGAGCCCTCGCCTATACGCCCACTTTAGCTATACTGGGACATTATTTCAAACGCTACCTGGGAAAGGTGAGCGGATTCGTCACGGCGGGCTCAAGTGTCTTTACCGTCATTTTGCCACCAGCCTTGCGTAAGTTGCTGGTCAACTATGGTCTAGAGGAGACGTTGCAGGTGAGTACCCATACCATAATTTTAATTGGCACTCTACTAACAATTGAATTACAGATAATGGGCGTGATGTCAGGATTTATAATATTTTGCTCCTTCGTCTACAAGCCGCTCCACCTGCCACCTGAATCACCCAACCAGAAAAATGGACGCTCTCGATTGAATGTATTCATGCGCTCGATTATAAATATTGACATATGGAAACGCAAGCGGTATGTCATCTGGGCACTGTGTGTCCCACTGGCGCTCTTTGGCTACTTTGTTCCGTATGTGCATATGATGAAGTTTGTGGAGACCTCGTTCCCCGGTCGGGATGACAATTTACCAGTTATGTGCATTGGCATAACGTCGGGAATTGGTCGCCTGATATTTGGAGTTATTGCGGATATGCCGGGCGTAAATCGCATGTACATGCAGCAGATATCGCTGGTCCTGATCGGCCTGTTGACCCTTCTTTTGCCACTGACAAGCTCCTTCGTTGTCTTGGTGGCCTTTGCTTTGATAATGGGTCTATTCGATGGCTGCTTCATTTCACTTCTCGGTCCAGTTGCCTATGAGATTTGTGGTCCATCCGGTGCTACCCAAGCGATTGGTTTCTTGCTTGGCCTCTGCTCGCTGCCCCTCACAATTGGTCCATACGTTGCCGGCAAGATATTCGATAGCACTGGTTCATACACTCTGCCTTTTATTCTGGCCGGCATACCACCTATGATTGGCTCTTCACTGCTGTTCCTTATGCGCTGCGTTAAGGATGACTCAAGCAGCTCCAGTGCAAATGGAACTGTGACTCACCAAAACGGAGATGCGGAAAATCCATCTAATGGAAACTATCGTATGGGTGGTAAATAAATCCTTATGAGAATTCTCTATGCCCACTTGTAACCTAACGACTTACTCTTTTAGGACTCAAATCGAGCGCACCTCTGATAGGCTCCAAGAAAATTGAGAATGGTTCCAACGGGTCAATTGCAAACGGACACTCACTTAGCAATGGATCAGCGACTGGTTTGTAGAGCGCCTAATGATTTTGGGTTTAAATTTTTAGATGTATTTTGATTTTTATAGCTGAGAAACCTACAACACCCCTAATGGGTTCAACGACCACCTCAAGTGTTGCCAACGGCCATATGTCTAATGGATATATGGAGGCCGATTCCGGTTCGTACTTCCACTTAGTTTCTTCAACCGGCGACGACTTCGGTCAACATCGCCCTAGTATTACTGCCTGCTGCTCCTCTGCTGCTTGTGCTCATCCTAGTAGTTCTTCTTTAACTAACCCACCGCTCACCTCTCTGCCTCCACCAAACGACACAGCTTTGCTCAAACACATTTCCAGATCTCAAATTTTGTTAGACGATCCTAAAAAACGCCATTACAAGTATTCCGTCTTTTAATCTCGTTCATTTCAAAAATAACAAGTATTTAAAGTTTTAGATTTTTGAAATGTGAGTGAAAATCTAATGGCTTTTATTTAAAATGCTTTCTCGTATTTTGTTTGGAAATTATACGATTTACTTATAAGTTAAAGGCTCTTTTTCACAATCTTCTTAGTCTTTAATATTTTAATATGTGATATTAGTAGAAATTGATTTATTAATTGCTTAAATTTCTTACTAACTTTTATTAAATTTATTATTATTACTTTTAAGTACAAAAAAATTATATTACGTGTTTAAGTTTCGCCTTTTAATTTTATATCTGAAATAATTTATTTTCAGAATTTTAATCTTATTCCCATCGTCAGGCACATTCTCACAATTTATATGATATCATCTCATAAGTCAGTAACGCCTTAGATTTGGAGCTTCCCTAGCGCCTAAGTTGCACCTGAAAAGCTTTGTAAATAAACGCAAGTTATAATTCTTTTCCTGCTATGTTTTGCTTCTTTAAAACTAAAAAAAAAATGTAATTTAATAATATGTATTATTTGTAAAAATTGGATAACTCATCAATTGCATGGAGATAGTTAATATGTTGAGGAATGATAAGTATTTATTAATCTCAAAAATATCGTGTTAATCTTTCAGAGACAATCGCCGATAGACCGGAGTCGTAAATATCGTAGTCGCTGTCGTCTACTAACTCAAAATTCCACAAAACTTTAACCATGAAAGTTTCTGCCATTTTTAATCTCTATATTCATACCGCTATCAGTGTACCTAGCACATATTAAGGTGTTCATTTTGATTACTACTGTACATAGGAGGATGCATAGTATGACTGTACAAATAATGGAATTCCTTTCGATGGAGAGACTCGTGTACTTGATGCACAGATTTAATACTTATTTTTTCACATATGTATACAACATAGGCTAAGACTTATTTCGAATCAAAAATAAATAATAATAACTACTGTAATTTATGAATGTAACAAAAGTTTGTTTCTCTTCAGAAAAAGAAAATGATAATTTTATAATTTCTTATCTATAATAACTATAATTTTTATTCTACTCTGGGAATATATAGACTCAATTCCTGAACTGCAAAATTCAAAGGCAATTATTATAATTTATAATTTATAATTTATTATTTTATATAAGCTATAATTGTACTATATATACCTCTGTGAAGTTCGGCATGAATATGGGATAGTTGCGGATTATACAATTTCTACTGGCACCTGACTGGAATTGGCCAATTGTCAATTGATGACGTATTAGCCAATTAGCCATTAGTACAAATTAGGGCAATTTGTATTCAATACTTTTCGGTAGATCACGCTTCAAAGACCAACACTGCTCGACTGGAGGATACCCATTATGAAAATGGATATTATAAAAATTAATTTTAAATGAAACTTGTCAAAGTTGAAAAGATTTTTATTACATAAATAATTAAATTTGCCATTTATTATCTGAATTAAATAAGTACATAAATAAAAAATAAGAATTTTGTGTCTTAATTCCTGATACTGGCCAAGAACATGTCTTCAATGAGTTAATACCTTACCTTGGGTCGTGGGTATTCGGTCTTGGGGTTCATTGATACGTTGCCGTCCCTCCTCCATTGAAGACTTCATCAATAATGTGATTGCGTCGTCTTCCAACGATCTTCCAGTCGCGATTTAACGGCACGCGTGACAATACACGATTATCACTTGGCCCAAAACAGTAGCCGCGTCCGGCGTATAAAAAGTCGGTGAAAATAAATATTTGAGTTTATTGTGTTGACGGACTTTCAAACGCTTCGTTCGGTCTCCGGAGATATTCGCCTGTTTGTTAACGGATACGCCCCCAAGGATATTACTGAAAATGCTCACGTGGCAATTGTGGTGCGCGGTGTTGCTCGTGCTGTGGTTTTATATATTGTGGACGCGTCGTAGATTTTATCTATTGACGTTCAAGATTCCCGGCCCCCTTGGATATCCCATAGTTGGCATGGCACACAAACTGTTGCGCAGGGAAAGTACGTGACCAAAATGAACGGTTGGCAGTGAAAAGTTAATAAAAAATATAATTTCAATTTATAACCTTGTGCAGATGTGTTGAAAGAGTTTGGATATTATTTGAGGAAACACGGGCCGACATTATTTTCATGGCTCGGCCCAATTCCGTTTCTGATAGTCACCGATCCTCAAACGGTACAGGATATTCTAACATCGCCGCACTGCGTTAACAAAGGTCTTATTTACAAGGCTGTTGATGATGGAGTTGGATTGGGACTTTTTAGCTTAAAAGGTAATTAAATACTTTTAATTTTTGGATTTATGTTTAAATCCATTATCCAGATCCCGAATGGAGCATACACCGCAAATTATTAAATCCAGCATTTGGACATAAGGTGCTGCTCAGCTTTCTGCCAATTTTCAATGTTGAAACACGATCCTTACTGAAGACACTTGATGCAATGGTTGGAAACGGTGAAAAGGACTTTATTCCCCTGCTCCAAAGCTTTACACTGAAAATAGCCACTCGTGAGTATAGTTCAAGGATATTTTAGTTTAATGTTTAATTTAATTAATTTCTTTATTTTATTGAAGTACAGAAACCACAATGGGCAATGATATAAAGGGCAACAGTTACATTAATAATGACAAGTTACTGGACGACTATCAATGGTAAATACCATTGCTCTATTTTTCAATGAGTTTTACTATGCGTTAATAGTGTTTTGGAAACCATGACAGATATGTGTTTTTCTCCATGGCTGAGTAGTCAAACGGTGCGCCAGGTGGCGGGCAAAGAGGAGCGTTATGCGAATGCCAAGACCGAGATACGGCAATTCATCCGTAAGGTGAGTTCCCAACTACTGAAATATTGATACAAATTATTTAAGCTTTTATCTATTTCTAGTTAATCGAAAGAAAGTTGGATAGGGACACGGAATTGGAGGAAATGGGTAAACAACCACAGGACAAGAACATTTTTCTTAACCTGGCAACAGATTTGTTAATGCGCGGAGTCTTTAATTGGAAGAATGTTGAAGATGAATCCAATACCATTGTATTTGGAGCATTCGAAACGACTGCTAATACTGTGGCCTACACCTTAATATTGCTTTCAATGTTTCCACACTATCAGGAGAAGGCGTTTGAAGAAATTTTAAGTTTATTTCCCAATACTGGAGACTTTGAAGTAACCTACGCGGAGACCCAGGAAATGGTCTATTTGGATTTAATTCTAAATGAGTCAATGAGAGTGATGGCACCTGTTCCTGTAGTGTCTCGGCAGACGTCCGATGATTTAATTCTCTCAAATGGTATTGTTATACCAAAGGGTGTTCAAATTGCTCTGGACATTTTTCACATGCATCGAAGCAAGGATATTTGGGGAGAAGATGCCGAGACCTTTAATCCGGATCACTTTTTACCTCATAATTTCCAAGCCAAACATCCTTATGCTTATATACCCTTTACAAAAGGAATACGAAATTGTATAGGTAAATACAAGTCATATCCACAAAATTAATTATAATTTAAAATAAATTGTTTTGTTTATTAGGCTGGAGATATGCTCTGCTATCGACGAAAGTTACTCTGGCTAAATTAATAAGGAATTACAGGTTTTCAACCAAGTTCAAATTTGAAGACCTGTATTTTGTTGAAGACATCACCTTAAAATTTAAATCAGTGCCTTTACTTGAGGTGCACCGAAGGGTATAAAATAAGGAATTTTAAGATTTGTATCTTTTAATAATAATTTATAAATATAAATAAAAAGAAAATAAAATATCATTGAAAACTCTTCAATTAATTTGATGCTTTAGTATTTTTTAAATATATCAGTTATAACATTTACATATTGGGCATAGTAAGCCAATTATCCAAACTTAATGTAGACCATTCTTTGATTATATTTACTTTAATTTTTCATATAAAAAAGTATCAATTCTTTATTTTAAGTTTTAAATATTTTTATTTATGGATAAAGTAAAATTAGTTTCCATGAACTTTGCTATATGATATTGTATTTAAACAATTTTTTCGATAATAGTTTGCCTGCCGTTCAATGGTTGCTTTCTATAATACTTCGATTCAAGTCACCCTGTGAATAAAATCAAGTTATCGATAACATTTTGCATAGTTCGCACGTGTTGCCTTTGTTTTTATTTAATCATCTTATACATTAATTTTAAATATTAAGATGTCTGAGCTTGAATTAGAAGCTAGTGAATCAGAATTCGATTCGGACGATAATTCTGATGCTGAGGTAAGTAAATTTAAAGTTAATTGAAGTGAATAAAAAGCTAAAATCAGCAATTGTTTGCAGTTGCAAGCGGCATTTGAACGTGGTGATCTTAAACCTGGTCTAAATGTTGAATTTAATGGACGGCGTGATAAAATAAATGACATAGTAAGTAACACATGTTTCAGCTTAAATTTGAGTTGTTATTAACTGTTGCTCTTTTAGACTAAATTGTTGGCCAAGGCACATGCTATACGTCTAGATTTGCCATGGGAAGAACGACTTGATATGGTGAATGATTTGGCACCGCTGGCACCTGAACTAGCTGTGCAATTAGAGAAACATGAACAGAAACGAGCTAACCAGTTCAAAGGCAACGCCAAAATACCTTACGTACGACCAGAAGAAGATCCAGTGTTGAATGATTTCAAGCGAGAAATGATGTTCCATCGCCAAGCACAATGCGCTGTTCTTGAAGGTGTCCAGCGGTTGCATGGCATGGGTATCAAAACACGTCGGCCTGATGACTATTTTGCTGAAATGGCAAAATCCGACGAACACATGCAAAAGATACGTGCTAATCTAATGGCCAAGCAGCAAGGACAAGCCAAATCAGAGCGTATTAAACAGATACGTGAGCAGAGAAAGATGGGCAAGATGTTAGCCAAACAAACTAAAGTACAGCGCGAAGCTGAAAAGAAGGAAATGCTTGATAAATTAAAGAAGTTCCGCAAGGGCAAGCTCAAGAACCTTGACTTCCTTGAAGATGCTAAGGCCCTTGAATCTAAACAAAAGCAATCGGCAGACAAACGGAAACAACGTAACAAAAAGTTTGGTTTTGGCGGCAAAAAGAAGGGTCTTAAACGCAACACAAAATCATCTTCTGCGGGACTTGACTCTGAAAAGACAACACGTCGCCAGCGCGGTGTTAAAGCAGGCGCCTCTGTTAATAAGCGACTTGGTAAATCCCGACGCATTAAAGCCAAGGCCAGGAAGTGATAAGATCGATGCTTGAAATTAAGTCACCCAACTAGATTTGTAATGGTCCATATAGATTTATTATAACTAAATACATTTTTATGTACGTAAAAACTAACTCCAATTGCTATTCCGAATGCTTCCGTTTCTTTTTCTTTTTTTTCAACTTTTTGAGCTCATTAGTTTCAACGTTGGCTTCTTCTATTCCCACATTTACTTCGGCTGCATTTGTTAGTTTTTCTGATAAATCCTCTTCTACTTTGGCTTCACACTTATCCTTCTTCTGTTTCTTTTTCGGTTTTAAAGACTGTATTTCCTGACACTGAACAACTGGCTCAGATTCAGTTGCTTCTGGTACTTCCACGGTCCCCTTTTTACGTTTTTTCTTCTTCAGATGGCTTGTATTATTGTCGTCGGTTTCACCTAAAGCATCGTCTTTGGCTACAAGGGGATTATTCTCTAATTTGGTTTCCAGTTCCGTTAAAGCAGTTTGTTTCTGCTTTCTTTTTTTAACTTTTTGAGGTTCACTTTCCTCTGGAATTGTGTGAAAGCCTTTCAACTTTGCCAACATTTCACGTTCTTGTTGTTCCAAACGTGCCAATTTTCCACTTAGTTTAAGTCCATGACGAGCTCCTTTGTGAGCAGTACGTCCTCCACAGGCCTTAAACAACTCCTCATCTGTGAGAACATTGACTTTTGTGACAGAAATGTCTTCGGTCTTAATGCGGTCAAGGTTTTCCACTTCGCCTCCACTTTGAGTAAGCAATGCGGATTTCAGGAAATTTTCGTAGAGGGTGCCACCATTTGTATCTCGTTGATGATCTTTAGCCTTTTGAAGTTTCCGAACTGAATAGCCTTTTGTAGAAATTTCGACAGCATCTTCCCCTGTCTTTCGTGATGTGCTCACATTTCCATTTTCTCCCACTTTCACGCTTACGTTTGATGCTGCCTCGTTAAAGCAGCGTTCCCACCAGTGATCATTGAATTCTGTGGCACGATCAACGCCGAGTCCGGCATTGTCAAATTTAAGACTTGCTTTCAATGGAGTAGCAATGCCATTGTTATTTTTTCCCAATCCATCACCTTCTTTCCAACCATATTTGCCCAAAATCTTCTTAGCAAAATCCATCAACGTGAGTTTAAGAATGTTTTGATATCGTTAACAAAATTTATCGATAGCCGATATTAAAATATGAACATGTGCACAACTCGATGACTTATACAGCACCCAAGGTTGCATTTGAGCGCCAACATTTAATAAATTGAATCCACCAGGGCATCAATGGTAAATTACGTTCATATATCATTGCTAATATAATTATAAATAAAAAATAAAACAACCATTTTCCTTTAACACATTCATTTTTCGTTTATTTCACAATCCATTAATCGGTTCTTAATGCTGTGTCGTAACTCTAGCCAATTAAACATACCCCACTTTATTCGACAATGTGACTATGAGTATCTAAAGTGGCAGTAATTGTTAAAAATATAAATGGAAAACAAGTTAAAAATACAATAAGGTTAAGAAAAGTTATCAGTACGTGCCACATAAACTCAAAGCTAGCAAAACTTAGAAATCAACCACATTACACCAGCCCATTACATGGTTGTAAAATGTGTAGGACAATTGAATGTTGCTTCCTGCCGCCCTGACTGATGTTGTTGTCAAAGCCAAATGGGAGAGAGAGAAAGAGCTGAGAAGCAAATTAAAAGTCCTTACACTGTGTTCTGGGAAGATGCAAATGGTTATTTCAATGCATGTATGGACATAAAGATTGCTCAAACCTCAATTGAATTTCGATTTAGAACTTAATTAAACTCTTTATGTTACAGCAAATGGCTTTGCTATTTTTTTTTTATAACTGTTTTCCACTATTTACTTTAGCTGAGTGTTTTTACTAATGCTTTATGTTTCCTAGCATTCTGTCGTTTGTGTTTAAACTTAAATCAAAGTGTGTCCTTTTTACGCGACGATGATATTGATAGCTTGGGCGATTACTACGGTTTCGAATGTTTTTTAAAAACAAAATTACATATATTATGTTGGTATTTTTTGTTATTTTATAATAAGATAGTACACAGGATGTTGTTTCTATCAATCATTTATCATTAATAATCGAAAAACGAACTTTGATGTTATTTGTTTGTTGTTTCTTCTAGAATTTCTTTCTCGTTGCCACTGAATGCCGTTAAGTTGTGTTAACCGTTAGGATGTTTAATTCCAAGCGAGCCCACACACCCAAGCCGCACACAATAGTACGAAAAAGGGACGAGGTGCGACGCTTAGAAGGCGAACAGCAACAGGAAGGCCATCATAAGACAGAACAGACCCATAGCCTCAGACAGAGCGAAACCCAAGATGGCATAAGAGAAAAGCTGCTGTTTCAACGATGGGTTTCTGGCATAACCAATGATGAGGGAACCGAATACTGTTCCGATACCAGCACCTGTTGTATTGGTTGATATTGTCAGAGATAAAGAAATTAAAATAGATTAATTTTAATATTACAAATTTTTAAACGTACAAGTTAGTGTTATAATCGGCTTATGCCGACACATTTGCCTACAACTCAACACGCTTATATACTACGTTTATGTTGTGAGCTGTAAGCTGATAAGGATCGAATTTTGGCATGTAACTGATAGACTTGCACCTTTTCTGTGTGACCAGTCAGTCACAGATTAGTCTGAATTGAGTTCTGCGCACCTCATCGAGGTTTGCAGCAAGCACATCGCACTAAAATTGCTGGTCACGAAAGTTTTCAATACAGTGAAGTGGCGGTCAACGCAGAACGCGACGGCAACAACAACTCTGCAGCATTTTTGGTACTTTCGCCTTGTGATTACACAAGTTTCCTGCTAGGAAATGAAGTTCCGCTACACACAAGAAACCGTTAGGCCCTTATATGTTGTTACCGCAACAGGGAACTTGACCAATTCTCAGACCTTCCCGGGGCGTTTATTGGAGTAATCAGATACTCGTTGTGTGTGCCCCAGATGCTAGATTGTAACTGACTGAAGATGCAAGACAATCGCCATAATGCACATTAAATTCGATTTTGTTAGAGCAGACGGAACGGACGCTTTACAATAAAACCAATACAAACCGGAACCAGCGACACCGACTGTTGCAGCACCAGCACCAATGAATTTGGCAGCCGAATCAATGTCACGTGTGACTGGTGAGGTCTGGAATGACCTGATCTGTGGCAGTAATGCAACGGGGGTTTTGTTCTGAGCGACCAGAGTTTGGCTCTGGCTGATGACGGCACTGCTCAATGGCCGCAAGTATTGCTTGGAGTTGGCGAGGAGCTGTAAAATATCAAAGAAGAAATTATGTAATATGTACCAATGAAATGCGGAATATATTTGCATTTTGTATGAGATAAAAAAAATCTAAGGTAGAGTTCTTTCGTTATTATTTGCATCAGTTACCACGTTATGCAATGTATTAGGCAATTTGGTATTGAACCATTTTGCATTTGTTTCCTTTTTGCGGATGTTGGTGTATTAAAGTATCACTTAGTCCAACTGTAATCACAATTATTTCTTTTAGCTTTTCAGCAATAATAGCCTTTAGAAGAGCTTTAAGGTTTTGTACTGAGATAAAAGATAATCGCTTGGAAAGCTAGTGCCGGTTTTAACCTCAACAGAAAGAGGAAACAACTTTGATGTGGCTTGTTACACAACGCCAAGAATCATTTCAAATGACTTTAAAACACAAGAAAGTTACACAATCTCTAAATGACAGCATTTATTTAAAGTAAATTTCTTTTTTAATTTTTCTTTATTAAAAACTTTTAGCTTTTAATCAAACATAACCTCAAAATCTACCACAACCTTATGTAACTATATATGTTTTCCATTGGAAAGTCACCACACACAGTATCAAATTGTAGAATAGATTTTTTTTAAGCAATAAATATCGATGCAGTTATCAAAATTATATAACTCATTTTAAGAATCTACACACAATTTTGTTTTATCTCACTTATAAACATATTAATTGTATACTCACCACGTTCCTGGCAACGGGGGCAATGCGAGAGACTGTCGACACAAACATTTTTAATTGAATTATTATTGGCGTTTCGCACAAAATTGAAGCAAGCGCACGTAGCTCTGCAAAAGATATAGATGTTAATTATGTAGTTGTAGATAAATTTGTTGAAAATTGATGCTCCAAGTACCGCTGCCCGTCTGCAAGTTGCTGTTGGTTACGTAATAAAGAAAAATGTGTTCACTTGATTTTGCACAATTTTCAAACGATAGAAACGCACTATTTCATTTATTTACAACAAACTAGATTTTTACTATTGATTTTTGTTGAAATAACACTGATATTCTTTCAACCGTCAAAATTTTTAAGTGACGCAACGACTGCGGCTTCCATACACACACATCGACAATTCTCTTTGCACGGGCGTGTGACATGGTTTGTGTATGTACATGTGCCGCAAAATGGCGATATTTATCACATTCGAAAAGTTATTTATTGGACACAATATTTCACTTTATTTTCATCCGAAAAATAATTAATAGGTATCTTCATTGCCCACTGATTATTTAACCAGCGGCAGCAGCAACAACAACAACATGCATGGCAGTATGTAGTGGGGTGCTCCACATATTATTACATGGCGCAAGATCGCCGTACAACTCACTTCGAACAAACCCTTAACAACAGTGGAACCGTATTGAAAGCAAATTTTTACTTTACCCTACAGTCACCATGCAATTCCTCTTCGTGGTGAAATGGAAGGAAACCTGGAATAATTGCGCGCGCATGTTCGCTTCTCGATAACATTTTGATTAATATTGGTCAATAAAGGCATACTGTTGGCACTGCGATAACAAATTTTGTACAGATATTCTTTAATATAATTACGCTTTTTTTATTTTAAACTAAATTATTTTAATAGCTATTTAACTTATACCCTGTTATATTTAATATTTTGATCATATTTTCAGTAGAATACTGTTAACATAATCAAGTATTGCACAGACACTCAATGGTGAACTGGAAGCAAGGGAACAAAAACCGGTCTTTTCTTTCTTGTATTGCATTTGACAAAAGGAAATACATCTTTAACTTTGATATAAAAATGATGCAGAATATAGCTTACAATTACAAACCTAAGAAACAGATTTGTCAGCTTTAAATGTTATGTTAAGCAAAACCTTACAACTAATACATTTAAACGCCGAAAAATTTGGCGCGTAAATTTAAATACAACTTTTGTAAATATTCAATATTCACATATTTATGTATTGACAATTATTTTTATTCTTGAAACTAAGCCCAATGTTTATTTATAATAAATAAAATAAATATTTTTCCCAAAGATTACTGTTGTTTTCTTATCGATAATAAATCGAATACGATTCCAGCCCTGGTCCGAATACAGCCACGCGTCGTCGTCGTCACATCGTCCGAAATATGTTATTTGAGCGACATTAAACCGTGCATAATCGAAAGAAGATGCTGTAAGTAGTACGAATAATAATTCTATTTAAGGAAATCGGCACAGACTTAACATATATTGAGTTGATCCAAATTTGTTGTTTGTGTGTCATTGCAGCCCTCAATTGCATAACAGAGTTTTTGCCTAAGTGTGAGTGTGTACCAGGGAGGAAACACACAAATACATACTATTTGGCGAAGCGGATCGTAGCAGTTTGACTGGTTTAACAATAATAACAATCAAAATTCTTCATTATTTGATTTTTGCTGAAATTAATTAGCAAAAATAGATATAAAGAATTTATGACGACGCCGCAAAATTGTTTCTTCGCTTGTAATCGATTATATCGATGATTAACAGTATTCGTTCAGACAAATTGCATAGCTGTTATGCTTCTGCCTGTTAGCAGCTGTTAAACACGGGCTTGTGCCATTTTTATTATAGAAAAGCCGGCTAAAAGAACCCTTTTATTTCATTCATATTTAACAATAGTTGTGTTAGCGTGTCCCTGGACCTAAGGAACCAAAAGTTAAATTGTTTTGAATAAATAAGTTCATCCCGCTGTTAACTAGCAGAAGAGGTAACATAAGGTTAACAGCTTTGTGTTACATAAAACCCGCAGTCCACGCAGCGTCGTCGTCGAGTGGCCGTCGAACATGGCCGTGTTTCTGATCAACATTTGCAAATTTAATGGCTGTTCTAAAACTTTTCAAAGTCTAAGCGATTTAATATCGCACATTGAGGATACACATATAGGTAAGTACAAAAAGATACACAGTTTAAATCTCTGATATTAGTGGAAAGTGTTACAATAATATCAATGACAAACAACTTTAATTGGTCGCGTGATGTTCGGTCGGCATCGTCGTCGGCACTGTGTGTTTTGTTTATGGTATATATTTGTATATGTACATATCATTCATACACATACAGACCCAATAATATATAATCTATTATATAGACTGTGACTTAATAATATGTAAATATCTGAATGTGAGTGCAACTGTATGTTCGAGGCTGTGTTCCAGTATAAGAATTGAATTCTGTTTTAAGTTGCTAAGTTCCTTGGTTGTTAATGAATAGATAAAGACAGCTATGTTTAATATAAAACTTGCTGTATTGCTATTAAAATAATATCAAACTGTGCCATGGAAAATCAATATGGCCAGGCCTTAAATACGCACGCACGTTTTAATGCGTACGCGTCGTCGCCTTCAATTGAAACAAGCGACCGAGCGCATTCACAATAGACGACAAGCCAAGCTGAATTACCTGTGCTTGTGGACATACACACATAGATATGTACACCAACACATATACACTTCTTTTCGTAGCATGTACAGCATTCATTCTACACAAACGCATACATATATACATGCATATGCTTGACTTAGATTGGCAAGCGGCATTGGTGCGAGGGAGAGCGCATTTGCGTGGTGGAAGGCAAAAACAAAAAAACAAGCAAAAAGCCGGTGATCCATTAAACAACAAAATGCTGCTGCTGTACATATGTATGCACGTTTGTGTGTGTGTGAGTGTAAGTGTATGTGTATTTTTATGTGTTTGAGTTGGTTACCCGCCAGCGAAGCAGCATCTGTACCGCAGCCGGTAAGGGCAAGTGAGCTCGCTTTTATATTTGACCTGTCTTCTGGCTTGGGTTAAGGCGCGTTAACAGCAGGTGCAGCTGCTGCTCAATTACCCGGTTTCGATAGACCCGTTCCACTTTATTCGTAATCAATTTTTGTCAATGCGTCGTCAAATTCACGTGTCCGCTTCCCACATATGATAGGGGGGCCAATTAATCACGTTATATCAACGGATGTTGGCTGTTGGAAAAAGGTACATGTAAGGGCTGAACGTAGAAATAGAAAAAAAAATCGAAGCTTCCTAAATATAATTTCTAAAATAAGCTGTATAGCTTTGGCCAGGTACTCGCAGAGCAGCATCGAAGCTGGCGTGTATGTGCGTGTGAGGGGGTGGAAAATCAATAAAATTAAGCTCAGTGTTGCCACTTTGCTTCACTGGTGTGACGATAGGTATAGAGGAGGGGTTGGAAAATGTGTATGTTATGTGAACGTAGGGGTTTGCATTGGTGGTATGATAAATGTCCCGAAGCGTCAGGGCTGTTCCAGGACGTTTATTTGTTTTTGTTCCGTTTATCTTTTACTTAAGTGTAAATGTATCCATAGGGGTGGCTGAAGTCCCAGCTGACTGTAATGGCAGCTGTTTATTTTTTACCGTCCCTGCTGCTTATGTGATAGCGGTCAACAGTGAGTGGCGTCGATTTGGATTCTGCCGGGTATTACATAAAGCTGGAATTGCTAATGGCTTCCACGCCCACCCAGCGCCCATGGCAACAAAAAAAAACACGCACAAATAAGCTTTGTCTAATATTATATCATCCCGAAGGGCATTTCGTTGCGTGCGCATATACTCTTTATGTATATATAAATATGTACATTAATATATATACATAGATATATATGCGTGTGTGTGTCAAAACGTGGCCAGTCGCCCGAATGTCTTATCACATTTATCATCGTTTACTCGTTTGTATTTGGTTACCGGGAGTTCGGTGAAATGTTTCTCCCAACGTCCCTTTTGCTTCTCATAGCAACATCGTGGCAAGACCTTCAAATTTGTCCTTTGCACCGTTGCCAGGCACCTGTTGGTCGCTGCACATACACAGAAACACACGCCATGAAATTTTATCGATAACAAGTGCATACATTATGCAGTTTAAATATGGTGAGAATTTGATACCCCATAGCGAATATCACTTGCTTTATTTATCAACATCTACACTATTGATATTTATTCCAGTCAATGACATTAAATATGCCATTATTTTTATCAAATTCCGATATGTGGAAAATTTTGCACGCCCAAAAGTTGTTTCGAAAAGCAAATACACAACGTGTGCACTTGCATATTAAATAAACATCACATATGTATGCATGTATGTACATGTGCTTGTGTGTACGTGTGTGTAATTATTATCTGTTAAAAATTCTGCAAGTGAATGACTCATGGAAACGCAAAAGCAATAAGTATAACTGGAATAACGACGCAGCCTCGTTTATATTTTGTTTTTGAATGCTGCAAACGTATATAATTTTTTAATATATATATTTGGGAAAGTACGTGTATTAATATTAATACATATATATATATATATATATAAATATATGTATATACAAGAGATTTATAATGTTTGAAAACAACATCTATGTTTTCAGAGTGCTCGATAATTTGATAAAGAACTCGTTTTAATACAAGCAGACACCTAGCGAGATATGTGAAAGAAAGAAGAGCTGCGAGACAGTCTGAGGTTATCATCTATGGCAGGGGCAATAACAGAACAGAAAAAAAAAAAAAAAACCAAAAACAACAACAAAAAGAAATAAATAAAATTGCAAACTGATTTGACCGTAACGAATGACGCCGTGTGACTGATTTGCTTAGTACGTTTTGCCATTGTGTAAGGAATATGGAATGGGGGAGTTTACTGTGACATTTCTGCATTGATTTCATCATTTAATATCTTGCGATTGTCGTAAACTATTAAGTAATAATTTTAAAATATCTTTAGGTTGTGGTACGTGAAATAATTTACTTGGTTTGAATGTGTCATCGATAACCACGCACGTAGTCGTAGTCATCATTTTGGCCATAGCGTTGATAACGCGCACATTAGACATTCAAGAGCCTCGGTGTCGGTCTCTGTCTCGGTCTGTGGTCTGTATGTAATAATATATATATGTATGTATATGCGTACATCTGCTTTAATACTTTCTAATTTGTCGCATATGTTTTGTA
This sequence comes from Zaprionus lineosus, assembly GCA_035044505.1. Lineage (NCBI taxonomy): Eukaryota > Metazoa > Arthropoda > Insecta > Diptera > Drosophilidae > Zaprionus > Zaprionus lineosus. Next base: position 2,125,095 of record JAWNNX010000591.1, on the reverse strand, counting down.
TTTGCACTTTGTTTTTGTTTGCAATCATAGCAAATACTCTGCTTTGTTATCAAGTCCGTTTTGCGTGTGGGCGTGTGTGTGATGTGTGGGTGCATGGGTTGATTTCATTTTTTACATTGGGTTAGATGGACAATAGTGTGTTTAGATTACTTCTTGCGGTGGTGCGCATTGATTGTAATGAGTATGAGTAAATACAATAACAAAATTGTGGGGGATTTACACAATTTTTATTTTCATGTGCAACCGGGGAGGTGAGGTTATGTGCATGCACGTTCAATGAAATCTTTCTCTATCGTGCCCATCACCTGTTCGAGCCGTTATTATGCACTAACTGATTAAGAAAGCTTTAGATCTTATGCTTGACGTTGGTAGCACGATAAGATAGCTAGCCATGTGCTTGATTTGGGAGCAGCCCCCATCTCTGAGCACACACCACTCACATTACACACCCCTATACAAACATAGCGTGTACTTGTGTGTATGTGTGTATGTGTGTATGTGTGTATGTGTGTATTTGTTTGTGTGTGTGTTTGTGCATAATCACGATACCCCCATAAAAATGCGTCAGCCAACCGCATTTTGTAAGCTCTGTAGGCCAGTCGTACGAGCTGCTCTCACATTTAACATATTTATTTCATTTTAACCTTTTCAATTATAAATACTTCCCCCGGTACACCTACATGTGTCTCCCCCTCCTACGGTCGCCTTTGATTGTGCACGGTTATACAGGTTATCGCATTGTCACACGACAAGACAATACGTTACAGCCTGAATAAATGACTTAAAGCTAATGCAGTTTTTATGTCTTTTATATACTTATTATATTTAATTCTATTCTGCATACGTATTATAATTATTGCCCGTATCTGTCGAGAGGAGAAGCATATACATATATGTACTTATATGTATTGGAAGTCCCTTATATTTTGTTATTTGCTCAAGTGATTTTTAATAAACTTTTACAAACGTCCCTTATATTTAAGTTATTTTGTATGGAATATGTGCATTAATGGTTCGTTCATCTTTTCCGTTCCAGACTATGATCCTAAAGTGGTTGAACAGAAGGAGTTGGCACGTCCAACTTCTCTGCCGTTGAGTTATATCCTGCGCTTTATTACTGACGATGCACGTAAGGAGGCTTCCAACTTTGTGTCCAATACCACCGGCAACAATAACAATGGCACCGTTAACAACGGCGGTGGTAACACGGGCAATGCAGAGCTTAAACGTAAATTGGCCATCAAGCATCACAGCTACAGTATGTCATCGTCCAATCGTAGTAATACGCCGACAGGTAAGTCAACGGTTCAATGTACGCAATCATTCAGCTATAAAATTTTTACATTACAGGCAGCGAAATGGACGAGGATGAAATGGTTGTGACGGAATCGGAGGACAGTAATGATTCTTGGACCACTGAGGAGTTCAGCTCGGAGTTTATAATGCGATATGGCAGCAGGTGTGCTTTAAAGAAAATTATGTTTATTTTTTGTATGCCAATTCTGCGTATTACAGACATTCTGGTGGCGGCAGTAATGGAACACCGGGCAATGAGAAACCTTTCGCTTGTCCCGTGCCAGGCTGTAAAAAGCGCTACAAGAACGTGAATGGCATTAAATATCATTCGAAGAACGGTCACAAGAAGGACGGCAGGTTAGCGATAATTCGCAGCAAATATAATGTTCACACAAAACTCATTGCTCATTCCTCACCAAAATTCACAGAGTTCGCAAGGGCTACAAGTGCCACTGCGGCAAGAGCTATAAGACGGCGCAAGGCCTGAAAAACCATGCACTACTTACTCACAACTCGCAGCTCGAAAGCGTTCTCACCATACAGCAGCTCGCCAATTTCTCGACAGGCACTGTAACAACGGCGGACACCGACACTGTGGTTCGATGTAAGCCAGCGGTTAGCAGTGGCGGCTTGGTGGGTAGCAACAGTGTCACCAGCAACGGCGGCCTAATACAGCGTAGCAATTCACCGTCGCAGTCACTGGGCTCCCTAAGTCCCTCCAGCAGCAACATGTCGAGCAGTACTAGCACCAGTTGTCACGGTCCCGGTAGCTTGGGAAGCAATAGCTTATCCAGCAATATTGCTGCCCCCGGCAACATGTTGCAGCAGCTAAGCAATGGCAATATCGTCACGATGACAAATGTACAGCATCAGCATCAGCAACCGCAACAGCAGCAACAACATCAGCAGCCGCAGCCACAGCAAATGAGTGTCAACACACAGCCACCAAGCGCAACAGCAGCTCCAACAACAACAGGTAACAGCAACAGTTTAATGCGCAGCACACTCGGTTTAGTATCCATTAAAGCCAACAACCACAACAACAATAGTAATGTTGCCGCTGTTGCTGGCGGCAACAATAATACAAAGTCCGTTAGCAATTTAATAGCTGCCAATGCAACGGCAAACAAAATACTCAAGCTAGCTACAAACGTAGCCAATGGCGTGGATATTTCACAGCAGCACAAATTGGTTGACAACATCCAGAAGACCAATAGTAATAACGCGACAGCAGTGACAACTACCGTAGGCAGCAACACGTCCACTAAAATCACGCTACCCAATTTGGTTAACCTTGGTATATTGACGCCCGCCACCTCGCCCACCAAGAACACACAGACACTGACCTTTACAACCACGGCCAGCAACCTGCAGCAGCAACAGCAACAACAACAGGCGCTGGTAGCGTCGCTCACATCAAACAATATAACCAAGACCAATATATTGCTGCTACAGGAGCCAAACAGCACTACAACCCATTTGCTTCAGTCTCCACCGCAGCAGCAACAGCAGCATGTGCTGCCCATCAGTCCGACAAGCAGCATTAGCAGTTGCAGCAGCAAGAGCAGTTCTCCTACACCCCCACAGCAACAGCAAATGTTACAACAACAGCAGCAACAGCAACCGCAGCAACAGTTGCAAAAGAGCTCAGTCACGAATGTTATCAAACAGAAGCATGTGATGGTAACCAACATGACATCAGCGGTCAGTGCTTCCAAAGTAGAGCCGATGGATATCGATGAATTGCCAGTTGTAACAACAGATGCAATTTTGGATAGTAGCCATTTGTCAAATGTGCAGCAGTTGTCGGGTGTTGCAACAGTTGATAACAAGGATATGACCTCGTCTATAGCGGCGGCCGTCACCTCAGGAACCATCACCGTGGCAGCTATTGAAGTTGTCGGCGCTGGTGTGGTTAACACTGAAACGTAGCCTATACTCAAACAGCTACTTATGCGTCGCACTTGTGCGCTGGAAACGGCGCTGCTGCCAGCTCACATGGAATGAATCCTGAACACATGCGACGTCCCTCGTATACGAACAAAGAATCAAACAAACAAACAAAAAAAAAACAAACAAACAAACAAACAAAACATTCTTAAAACTAATTGAAATCTGTAATCGAACATCCTTGTTCTCACTGCTTAGTTTATTTGTTTAATTAAGTTATTACGTTAAGGGACGCACCCGCCTGTGGGTGCCGTCGTCGGAGCCACTCACCAAAACCAATTGGAAAACATTTCGTAGACTGCTTTCTGCTTATAGACCAGAGAATATAAGTTGTGTTTTAACCATTTGTATTATGTATTATCAAAACGCGATTGGTATAGATTGTGCAATATGATTTTGTATGCAACACTTTAGTTAGCGACTAACTGCTGATCTCCTTTTATTTTAATTAGACATAGTTAATCATATATATATCTATATATATATAGACGAAACGATTTTCAGACAAAAAATACAAATGCAAATGCAAACGCAATTAACTAACCGACAGCAAGATACAACAATTGTAATAAAATGCCTATTTATGAATTTCATTTCCAATCGAACAGATACTTTCATTGTCAGAGGCAGCAAATCTTTTATAGATACAAAAGAAAACAAAAAGAAGAAGAAGAAGAAGAAAAGTATTACTTATGTTTTAAGCATTAGCAAAATGAATTTCATGTAAATGTAGTACTTATACGCTTAAGAACCTTAACTTAAGTTACCACTCACAAATACCCTTACCCACACTCACACACACACACATACAATACATATACAAGCGATCCCCCGCACACACACACACACACTTATTGCATTTCAATTACTTCTCTTACTTAAGTGCAATTAATTTGTAGTTTGTGCAAGTTTTTTTTCCCAAATTTAGTTCTTGTTTTATTATTTTTTTGTTTAATTTTATTCATTTTCGGTTTGTTTAAATTTGATTTTTTATTTTATTATTTCGTTACTTCTTTACCTTTTCTCTCTACTTATTGCAGAAACCTCTTACTCCTGCTCACACGTCAAGAATAGCAACAACAATAGATTCAACAGCAACGACATCACCCACAAGCAAGTTTCTGCAGTCAAAACGGCAACTGCAGTTAAGTACATCAGGCCCATAGCAGCAGCAGCAGCAGCAGCAGCGGCAGCGGCAGCACCGACAGCAGCAACAACAGCAACTGCAGCCACAACGAATGCAACGTCATCAACATTAGCAGCTTCAGTGGCTGCCGCGTCGGTGAAGCCATCAGCAGCAGCGACCACGCCCATGCAAATATCGCCAACGTTCATCGAGCACAAGTATTCCGCCTTGGCTATCAAAGAGAAATTCTTTTCGAATTTGCGTGCCTCTCGCACTGCGGCCGCATCGTCGAGCTGTGACAATCTGACTCCATCAGCTTGTGTAGCTGATGCCACCAATACTGGCGGCAGCGGTGGCCCCAATGCTGGCAACATGCTGCGCGCTGTTGCTGTGGGCCAAATGTGCGCCCTGCAGAACGAGCACATTCATCAAAATCTGTTCAAGAAAACGATCAATTAATTATAATTATTAACGATCGTATCGGACGCGCTCAGTGCCGCATAGTTGGCTGTGATGACGTAGGTTAACATTTGAGAGCATCTTTAGGAAGGCGAGAAAGGAGAAAGGAGAAAGAGGATTCGTCTATGTAAGTCGAAAGATGAAGAGATGAAAAGGGGAGATTAGGCAAACTAGAAACTATGTTCCCAACTGATAAACTGATAACTAGATAAATATATATATATACATATACACATTTCATACATGATCGCACACACACACACACACACACATCCAATACAGTTTTTAAAAGTATATACCCCCCTCCCCCCATTTCAATATTAAAAGAGCCAAAAAAAAACAAAACAAAACAAAAAAAAAGTTAATCTCAATTGGCAACACACACATCGTATTAAAAATCTGCTTCTTCAAAATTAATTGAATTAGAAAATTACAAAAATTTAATACAAAAATCAAAAAATAAAAATTTTAAAAATGAAAAATCATTAAAAAAAGGTTAAAACTAATAAAACAATAACTAAAATAACAATAACCGTTAAATTTAGCAAATAAACATTTGAAGGCATCTCTTCAACTAGTCATTATCGTAGTTAAATTTAATTTTTGATTATCCTGCACATAACAAATTTAGCAACCTAACTGTTACACAGATTTTTGGATCAGTTATCTATATCTACATATAGTGCACGCTAATATTTGGTAAATTGATCATTTTTTCTACAAATTGTATTGATTGGCAACAAAATGAAGGAATAATAGAAATTACGCAACAAAAACAAAAACAAATTAGCTAAATTTTTCGGTAGACACGAAGTTTGACTTGCCAAGAGCTTCGTGTTTGTTAAAATTCAAAATATAAGTATGTATCGAATATGGCTATTTAATTAGCTAGTTAATTAGCTAGCTGAACATTTAAAAACATTAACAACTAAACGCAAGCAAGAAACATCATTGAAATATAAAAAAATTATATAAATTTTAAGAAGTTTCACAACTTCAACCCTTTCCGTTTGAGACCCAACAATAACTCTATGGTAGTTATAGTATTATATTGTATAACATGAAGAGGAACCTATGTAAACATATATAGATGCATCCATATATATATATATGTCTTTATATGTGAGATATGTGTACATTTATATTTAATTTTAATAATAATATGTCCTATTTATGTGCGTATCTGTGTGTGTTCGATTTTGAAATTGATGTAATGTCTACAGTTCAAGTTTTGATCGTCCTTAATTGTAATCAAATTAACTTATGTTCTATGTTCTATGAAGTGAGTCATATTCAAAGTATTTTATGCATGCATACAAAATTTAAATTATTACTAAGGGAATACATTTAAAGTAACAACAACAACAACAATAAGAAAACAATGGAGATAAAATGAAATATTGAAGCATTAAAATTAAAGCGTTCTTGCGCCTCATCCCAAAACAACAAAAATAAAAAAAAGAATGAAATAAAATGAAGCTGTAATTGGGTTCCTTACGTACGGATAACGAGACGCATTCATGTGAAAGGATAATGATAACGATAGTTGAAACTAAACGCAAAACAGAACAAATTGATGGAAATTTTTAATATACATACATACCTACATATACAATAGTAAAAAAAAAAAAAATAAAATAAATAAATAAAAACGAAATAAAATAAATTATATATATATATATATATATACATATATATATACTTATACATAAAGAGAGTACCGTTAGTGTAAACCTAAAGCCGCCAACCGCCAAACAAATTTTGAAGCGCATTTGCAGACGCCCAGCGTCTTAAATTAGACTACAAAACTATATAAATAAATGTGCGACGCCCTAAACGTATAAACAACATATATATGTATAAATAATAAATAACTTTAAGGACACACGCTTATGCGGCTTTCACACGGCCGACATAGTTTAGCTATCAACTTTTATATTAACAACAATTCAAAAAAAACAAAGCAAAAGATAAACAAAACAGAAAAAAACATCAACAAAAAATTATATCTTCGGCATACCGAAGTTTCCATACACTTGCAGATCTATTCCATTATCTTTGAATATATATGTAGAGCTATTTCGAGAATCGTCCTATATCCTATTACCCCTATGCGGGTGATCTGTGTTCTGTCCATTATCGAAGGATCTGCAAGTGCAGTGTTTGCGCTACAACAAAAGGAATTAGGCAAAAGAATTTGGGAGCCAACTCAAACCCTCTAAATGAAAACAATAAATTAAATATACCTATTTCTATATTTAAATGTATTTCATCTTATATAAGACTGCTGTTATGTTCGTAAATATATTTAATATATACTATAATTAACGAAAAATATAAACATACATTTAAACAAAAAAAAAAAACAAAAAAATTATATATATAATGAGAAAAAAAACAAACAAAAATATAAGAAAAGATTAGTTAATGTATTCGTACTCTACCTATATACATTTACACACACAACTATGTACCATACTATATATGTATATGTATGTGTATACATATGTTATGTACGTTAAATCTACTAAAGTTCGTAATAATGTATATGTAGAGAATTCATTGGAGCGTATGTATGTAATCATCCAATCAAAGAAAAATATATTAAAACAAGGGCTTACACTGTAGAGACTTGAAATATAACGGGTTTATTATCAGAATAACCTAACTCCATGCATATACCGCAACATTATCAATACGAACATCCACATCAACATCCACACCAATCACAACTCCAACAACAACAACATTAAGATTAACTATCGCATTATCATCTCCAATATCATCATTCATATAACTATCATCCACAAAAACAAAGTAGTAAAATATTTTCTTTTTGCTTTATGTGATCTATTATACATATACATAAATACATACATACATTAATATACATACATATATAAAAAACAAAATATATATATATATATATGTATATACAATACATATATATTATATATTAATATACTTATATACATGTACAATAAAAATTGTCCTTGGAAAATTTAAAAATTTGACTTCTTTTTTGCTATGAATGTTGGAAGAAATTATCATATAAAATTTATTGGCTCTTAATTTTATTATCCTTTTTATAATCCATTTTACATATGAAAGGCTTTCATTTTTCATAATAGCAACGAAATGTTTAGTGTCGAAATAAATCTTCTTTTGAGAAGGAAACCATAATGAGTGCAAATCTGCAAACATCCTTAACAATATCCTGTGATATCCAATAGCTCACAAAAGGACTAAAGGAAAAGTACCGGCAAGGTAATGAATTTAAAGAACAAGAGAAAAAGGCAATCTTTAATCTTTGATCGATCTCCTATTTAAGCACGGATTTTTTGAAGCGTTCCTTCAAGTCCATTCTTTGGATTCTTTTAAAATCTTTCAGATTTTCAGATGGATTACCAATCTTGTTCCAGCAAATAAAACAAAATGTAACAAAGCTTGAAATCTCTAAAAGTCCTTATGGTCACCAAGTTGGACTTTAAAACTGACCGACCAGGAACTTTGAATGAGATCAGCATGTTTAACGCCTTAGAAGGATAAAATTCTAAATTAATTTTAAAAATAATTAATCTACAATTTGAAAAGGATTCCACTGGCAATAGTTGGGTATTTAATCAGTACTTTTTTTATTTAAATTTAATTTAATCAAATTCCGCATTTTTAATTAGACGGAGTAAAGGGATAACTGCGGGTAGGGATAATGAAAGGCAATCAATTATCAGGTATCTACAATAAACTTTAATACTTTTATATTCAGTTTAAACAAATATACAAACAAGGAGTAAACAATATTTAATACAATAAATAGTTTAATATATTATTAGAGGAATGTATATAGTTCACCTTCGGCCCCCGAGTGTAGCTATGGAATTATTTATCTTTTCCAGCAATGCATAATCTCTGAGCAGTTGCACCTTCGCCTGTATTTCATACAAAGAATGCACATCGCGTTGTTCATTGGCACAGTCGATGGCCTCGTCGTATAAGCTGAAATATATATAAATATTTATAAATATATAAATTTCTATAATAATTCTTTGTTCTGTTCATAGAGCAAAACTTACTTCGCCCTCAAAAACCAGTGCACCTTGCGCTTATCTGGGCAACGAGTAATATATTTACGTGCTTCGTGAGGATTGTCTTGATCCAGGCAGACCTCGACAAAGGGCTCATAGCCAATTGGACTCTTCTTACTTTTGGAGAGCTTCTCGAGATCTACCCAATTTAGTTTCTCTGCCAGGTTGGTTATGCGCATCCACCAGAATCTACGATCTGGCACCTTATATTCATTTTTGATCTTTTCTGCTTCCTTCAAATCCCCAATTTGAAGTAATTCCATAATCGTATCGTGTATGGATAGTCCATTAAAGTTGGGGCAATCATTAAACTTTTGATTTAGGGTCTTTTGCAATTTTAAAATGCGTGCAGTGTCTGCACACAACTCAGCTTCCACGGTGCATTTGCCTTGTGCATAACTATTTCCAATCATGGAAAGATTCGACGGAAGTCCTTCGCCATCAATGGCATTATAGAAATGATATTCGGCGATGGACCTATGGTTATCCTCCGTGTTGTAGATATCGTAAAGAGCAGTGCGACTTGACTCGGTCATAATCTTCTTGTACATATTCAGCGCCAGGGGATAGTCCCGTATTATCATCTATAACAATATTAAAGTTAGCTTAAGTTAAGATTTAAAAAGTGTGAATAGCTTACATGGAAATTGGAGAGCATCATTTTTTTCTTGATTTCAAAAATCACTGATGTAACCAATTCCGTGTCCCCGGATTGGGTAGCACTGGCAACTGCTCGGTCAAACTTTTCCATCTTTAGTAACAAAGGAACGTGCAGCGATGCTCGGGGCTCCAACTCCAGCAGTTTAATGGCCAACTCGTCTCGGCCATTTTGATGTGCCTTCTCGGCTATATTGCAGTAGGAAATTCCCTCGATAGAAGGATTCTTGAATTTCTCAATTATCTTACGCGCAACCTCATTATCATCTTAAAGTAACAGTAAATAATTAAAAACTGCTACAGCGAATCATTCATTGAATCTTACTCTGATCATTCATGACCTTGTGATAGGCCCAGTGTTCCAATATCCAGGATTCTGGTAATTTTAGATGTTTGGCCACTTGAATTGCAACTCCGTAGTGTTTACGAAAAACTAGTCTACTCAAAATCACCTCGGGATTAAGGTGTATGAACCTAAAAATACATAATATTAAAAATGTTTCCTGGAAAATTTTTTTTTTGTGTATTTACTGTTTATATGTTAGTGGCATTCCAATTTTTTCATGGCGCAATGTATTCAATACTCTTAAAATCCTTAAGATGCGCAAATACTCATCCGGGTTCTGGGAAGTCATGTAACCTTTTCCAAAGTAGGCTGCCTGCAAGACGTCATATGATCAGGAATGGAATATGAAATTTCTTAGAAACGAGTCTTACCCTCATCAGGCTTTTTTGGGTTTCAGCACAGAATTCATATGAAGCAGCTTCGATGCATTCGTCCACAGCTAGTCCAATGTTAGAGCGGCACATACTCAAATACTCGTCGGACTTGTGCGATTTCTCTTCAAGTTTCTTCTGGGCCTCAAATAGATAGCTGGCCGGCTCCTGGCTATTTACAGCAAAGATATTTTCCACACATTTCGGCAAGCGTTGAATTATCTCATGTGAGCTTTGGGTTAAAATGCGGACACCGTCCATTTCCGCAACCAAAAACATAACGGGATCATACGGAAATTCGCTTCTGTCCGCATTGCGGTTAACAATCAACAAATATGAGGGATATGAAATGACAACAGCATCCGCATCAGTGTTGTGGGTGTTCATAATCCATTCAATTTGCAATGGCATGTCCTTGCGGCCAGTATCGAATTCACAGTACTTCTGACGCATGTCAATACTGCCCAACCAAAGCAATCCTGTGTTAGTGTAGAGGGCCAAGTGCTGGTGGTTGTACGAAACGGATATTTTGATAATCCGATCGTGTGGTTTCTCGAAAAGATTTGCTGTTACGGTGCCAACAGTCTGACCATGCATTAGCTTAATAATCTCACGATCTCGACCCAAAAGACAATAGCTATTGCGACCATCTGTCACAATCTCCCAGCAGGAACAGTTTGAGCTGGAGCCTAATGAAAACTATGTTATTCAAGTCTGCTTCGGCCAACAATTTGTATTTTCTTACCAGGAATATCGGGCAGCTTACGCTCTGTTTTGTTGCTGTTCTGCTTCAAAAAGATACGACCAGATGTTGTCATGACCGCCACTCCTGTGCCGGCCGGAGATTGAAAGACTTTGGCCTCTACAATCTTTATAACACTTGCTTCGTCGCCAATGCTATACGACTCCTTCTCACGTCCAAACATGTCAAAAACAAAGACTTTTGCATTTTCCAGTACGCAAATAAGTTCTTCAGTGTCAGACCAACCCATTGATATAAGTTTGCCATGGCTCCACTAGGATATTTATTATTACTAATTATTATTCGATATAAATAATCGAGTTCTCCTCTTACCAGTATAAAGCCCGTCTCATTTCCGGTGGTATCAAAAATTCTTATCACTGGTCTCGCATTGCCCTTCAAGGAATCTCGTATGGCAGCCACTGGACCACCATATGGAGCTACCACAACTTGCATTAATTCTAAGTCAAGATCTATAGGCCAATCGGGGGTTGTAAGTTCAACTTTTCTGTGGGCGTAAAACCACAAAATTACAGAAAATTTTTTTCAGTCATTTATTAAATCTAAACCATGATTATTCCTTTACCTGTAGTAGTCCGGCCGCACCTTAAACCACTCTCCCGTATTGTACATAATCGGCATTTTAAAATAATTTATTTAATACCCAATTTTAAATAAAATTATATATAGCCGCTGTGTTTTGTATTTTTGTTATTCTAGTTGTTAGAGATACAAAATATTCTTGTTCATGTAACTGTTACTTATCGCAAGTGATTTATTTCAATGCCTTTCACAATTTTAAAATTGGCTGTAAGTAAAATTTATTAATTTAGAATTTATGTTTAATCATTTATAAATTATTTCATTGCATGTTGTTTTACCAGAAAACAAATAATTTCTAAATTTCTAAATGCAATATTTACTATTATTTAAGATAAATATGTTTAAAATGATTTGCTTTGGCCGTAATCTAATGCGGCTCACACACGTAAAAATATTGTTGGAAAAGTTAAACTTTACATTATTTTCTTTAACAACACATAACACATAAATAAAAAATAGTTATTACATTTAACTTCATAACTTAACTTTCAAATGATTTTCTCTTTAAGAAATAATCGATTTGTTGTGTTGTCGTACAGCTGATTGTTTCGTGTATAGACCCCTAAACACATCAGCAGCGGTTCTTGCACATGTGAAAGGCCAATTTCAACAGCCAGTATTATTTACTATAAAAAGTAATCCTAACGCGGCTAATTAAGTATTTATTTGAAAAAAATGGCTGATACTAAACAAACGGTTGTTGAGGGTGTTGACGCTCTCACTTTAAATGGTAAACCAGATGCAGAACCTATTGAAACAGCAACGGACGCCCAGGCCCAAGAGACAGCAACAACAACAACCGCAGACGATGTGGTAGATCCATGGAATGTAACTAGTACTAATGATGCTGGTGTCGACTACGACAAGCTTATAAGTATGCTTAACATCTTGAGGACTTGATTTAAACATTTATATGTATTTGTGTTGACACGTTGCAGAACGCTTTGGGTCCAGCAAAATCGATGAGGAGCTTATCGCGCGATTTGAAAAAATCACAGGCAAGCCAGCTCATCACTTTATCAGACGTGGTTTATTCTTCTCTCACCGTGACCTGCACACAATACTTACGCTTTGCGAACAGGGAAAACCGTTTTATTTATACACGGGCCGTGGTCCCAGTTCTGGGTCCCTACATATTGGGCACTTGGTGCCCTTTATTTTGACCAAATGGTTACAGGATACCTTCAATGTACCATTGGTTATCCAACTGACTGATGATGAAAAAACACTATGGAAAGACCTAAAAGTTGAAGAAGCTATTAAGTTGGCACGTGAAAATGCTAAGGACATTGTTGCTATGGGCTTCGACTTGAACAAGACGTTCATATTCAACAATCTGGAGTTTATGGGGTAATTATATATTGAAAATGTGTTTAAATAATTTAATTGAACTGTATTAATTTATTTATAGAAAGTGCCCAGCGTTATATCAAAATATTATTCGTGTTCAGAAATGTGTGACCTTTAACCAGGTCAAAGGCATTTTCGGTTTTGGTGACTCCGACATAATCGGAAAAATCGGATTTCCCGCTGCTCAGGCAGCACCAGCACTGTCAAGCACATTTCCCTTTATCTTCGGTGACAAAAAGGTGCACTGTTTGATTCCTTGTGCTATCGATCAGGATCCCTATTTCCGCATGACACGTGATGTTGCACCCCGTTTGGGTTTCCCTAAATGTGCGCTCATTCACTCGACATTCTTTCCGGCGTTGCAGGGCGCCAAGACGAAAATGTCCGCAAGTGAACAGAATTCAGCTGTATTTCTCACAGACACTCCCAAGCAGATCAAGAACAAGATCAATAAATATGCATTTTCTGGTGGACGCACGACTGTCGAGGAGCACCGTCAACTTGGCGGAATACCTGACATTGATGTTGCCTATCAGCTACTTAAGTTCTTCCTTGAAGACGACCAGAAACTGGAAGAGGTGCGCGTTGCATACAGCAAAGGTGAAATGCTAACTGGTGAAATAAAGAAATTGGCTATTGAGGTAAGAAGTACGATGTGTATATAAACATGTTGCTAACGGTACATCTCTTGTTGCAGACTGTCACACCGATTGTTGAGCAACATCAGGCAGCACGCAAACTTGTCACTGACGAAGTTCTGGACAAATACTTGGAGGTGAGAGCCCTGAAGTATGGCAGTTAAATGACCATGGAATATATATACGGAGGAAACTTGGAATGAATTTGTATTTATTGAGTTATGTTTGCCACAGCTTAAAGCTTGTTGCATATGTAAACGTCTCGTTGTGCTCGCTATTTATTTACTAAGCAAATCGAAATTTTCGCCTATTATTTTTATAAGCACTCAAAGCAAACAAAACAATAAACTGATCCAAATTACAAACTTAAGTAGGTAGTTGTTGACCCACTTCGGTAGCTGTAAAACAGGCAGTAAAACTCCCTAACTGAACTGAGAAGCAGTTCGCTCAGCTAAAGGTTTCAGTTGGAAATGGGAACCGATTAACCGATCAGCCGATCGCTACTCGAATGCTGGAAGTATGTACAACTTGTATTTACTTCCCATTCTGGGCAGCTAGTCGCTGGATAGGCATCTGGAAATGCAGCTAAATCAATAAGGTAAACGAAGTTTGATAAAAATTAATAAATTGCTGTGTAATCTGATAGCCATTAAACGCATTGAGTTTCTATTTTGGGGGAGTTCTGTGAATAAGGCGTCTAACTATTTATATTTATATCGCGTTTAATTAGTTTAAACTGTGCCCCTGTGGGTCGGTGACGTTGCCCACAGTCGATGCCTTTAAGTAATGTAGTTTTTATACAGCTTAAAAGTATTACCTATTGATATTGTAAGCACACATTAATGTGTATGTATGGGTTAATATGAAAATATATATATGTATATATGTATAGATATGTATGTGTATATATTTTTTAATTAAGCTAAAACACTTGTGTTTACACGCGTCAAAAATATATATATACATAGACGTACACCTATAGCTTCCCTATATACTGAGCTCGTCTCTACATCCAAAGAATGCTGCTCCGAAGAAAAACTCAAAGTGAAGTTGTGGCGACGATCGAGAACGACGACGACGACGACGACATCGATCCAAGGCAGGCCATAAGCTAAACGCGACTTCAACTTTGCACACGCGCTCATCTTTAACTCCCGGTTACAATAGAAGGAAATTAAGCTGCAGAACCTTTTGTGGCTCATCTTCTTGTTTTTGTTCTTTTTGTTATTATTGTTGTTGCTGTTGTTGTCGTTGTCGCAGTTGTTGTTATCGCCAGCGTGGTAGTTGCTGGGCAGGTATACAAAAGGAAAAGCCGACCGATCGAGGCGACGATCCTCGCCGACGAGTCTTATTGACACACGTACAAAGGGCACTTGTCAACTGTTAAATTCATCAATTAAGTAGTTGACGCCATGACCACATGGACCAATCATGAATAGATGGTATGACATCTTTGGTGAGCCATCATTCATTGAGCGAGCGAGGGGAAATAGTGTTCAATAAACACCCTTCTAATGCACCTGACATAGGAGCAAGGTAATCCATATTCGCTTCCCCAAATTCAACAAGAAAAATCGAAAGTGTTCTTCTTGAAAACGAGCTGCTGGATCAGGCGCGTCTCCCAGTCAGAGCAACAGCGGGATCATTGGCCAGCGGCAGGTCGTCAACAGCGGACGTATACGAAATCGGATTAAACGATGAGTGATCAACTGTTGAGTGCTGCAGCGGACGATCCACCTGCACTGATACCCACGCCAGTTGTCTTACCCAGTGCATATCTTGATGCCGAGCCCACAGAGCAGCCGGTATTACTTGAGCTTGGCGCATCACATTCGTCGGCAAATCTCAACTATTCACTGTCATCGGATGGAGCTGGCATGCTCACCTATACGACACCACAAACTATTCCATATTCGTCAAATCTAATGGGCAACTATGAGAAGCCGGCGCATCCTCAGAACAATCTGAGCTTGATACCTCCAAATATTGGCAGCTCCAACTATAGTATAAGCATTCCACAAACTGTTTCCATGTGGCATGGGGGTGGCGCTCCTGTCGAGACAAAACGGAACGAGATCGTCGCTGTGCCACCTCCAACTTATATGACATACAGTGGCAGCGGTGCCGTGGAGGTGGACATCGCGAAGGAACAGAATCCTGCATGGCGTGAAAAGGCGCTGCAAATGGAGAAGGACTATCGACGCACAGCCTGTGATCGGGAGCGTACCCGAATGCGTGATATGAATAAGGCTTTTGATCTGCTTCGCTCCAAGCTGCCCATTTCAAAGCCGAATGGCAAAAAGTACTCCAAAATTGAGAGCTTAAGGTGAGTTCCAATTTTTTTTACTGTGTCTTTAAGATTGACATGAATTTTGATACATAGAATCGCCATCAACTATATTAACCATCTGCAAGCCATGCTACGTGAAAATCATCCCAAGCCAGTGACGGAGTTGGTTTCCTTTAAGTGCAACAGTCGCTCCATGAACTACGAAAGTCAAAGCCATCATCACCATCAGGCCACAAGCTACGACTATGAGACAAGCGCTTCAGTGGCAACGTCATCACAAAATGGTTGCACGTGGAGCGGTGGCAGCAGCAGCTCGCCCAGCTATGATACCAATGCCAAAGAACACTGGAACTCGTAGCTGATGTACCCTGTAACAGTTAGTCTTCAATTGCCAAAGAATTTTCATGCAGCTTTATTGTGTTGAAGGTTTTCCAATTTGAAAAACATTCGGTGTAACTTTTACTCTGCGTGCCCAATTTTCCTAGACGTGCGACATTGTCCTGCGGAACACTTAAATAAAATATAATTCTTAATGTATTTTAAACATTCATTTGATTGGGGTGCAATAAAATAATTAATTGTAATATAATAACTATTAATATAATAAATGATAATATACTAATAATATAATAAATAATAATATGATAATATATAATACATATTAGTAGATTTTTGTTTTTTTTTTATACGTTTTTTATCCGTCTGTATTTTATTTTATTTATTTATTTTTTAAATAAAGTAAATAAATAAAATAAAAATCTGTTCGCACATAAACATATCTATGATTACCTTTTAGCTTGATTATTATTTAATTTAATTTACTGCTTCCAAATTACTCATTCAATTGAAAATTAAAAAGCGAATTCATTAGGCTTCTTTTTCTTCAAATTATCATTCTTCATTCAACATTCACTCAAGTTCTTACCCAGTCAATAATTGGACTTGAATTTCTACTTTTGCTGAAAAGTATGCAATTATTTTGAGCCTTGTATTTCTGCTCGCCTGGTAATTTGTTACTTTGTTGTCGTACGCTCGCTGCCTCCATACACATAGATTTGTTTGTTTGTATTTCGAATTTAATCAATTTTACAACAAAAATTGTTAAAAGTTCTGCATCATATAATGAGTACGCATTTTTGTGATTTTTAAAATTATGAATTTATAAAGTTATCTTTTTCTGCGACTCGTAAAGAATACGACATTTATTTCCTTCAACCTCAATGAAAGGACCCCTTTGGAGTATTGGGGATTTTGGTTAGATGCACGCAGTAGGTGCTGCTGGTCAAGTCTAAAGTCAACAAATAAGGTCGTACATGCTTCCATCTACCTGTTACATAAAAAACTCTAGTCGAGTTGTTATAGGCTTTAAATTTCATTATTGGTTTCACATAAACAAATAAATAAAATAAATATTTATGCTTTATAATAAACACGATTGGTTTAACTTTTTAGGTTATATTTATTAAACGGCATGTTTCAAACCTTTTACAATTGATAATTTACATAGTTCGACAATTATATAAACCTAAAAAGCTCAACAAACACAAAATATAACAAATTATTATAGCTGATAATGGAATTATTGAACTGCATTAAAGAATTTGTAAGGTTTTAATACTTATTTTTAGCTTAACGTTGGTATACATAAAGCCAACTACACACTGTTCACACACGCACACACGATGAATTTGCTAGGAAGTAGAAATTGAACAGGGTCTATTTTTTTTTTTTAACAGTTGACTTTTTAAAACAAAAATGAGGCGAATAACAAATGTGTTGACTGATTTGTTGACTTCGCTGTGTGCGGCTTTGACACACCAGGATCTTAGTTGTCCTTCTTCATTCTTGTAGAGGTCATGCGGTAGATGATTGAGTCCCTGCCAGGGTCCATTGCAGCAATGGCGTAGCAGATAGCCAATAAGGACAAGCCAAAAATGACCATGAACCACAAAATAATGTTGAAAATTACAGGGTAATCATCGTTGTAGTAGGTGGCCAGGTTGAAGGCGTTATTCTTGTCGGCAGCAATGACTTCGCGCTTAGAACGTGCGAGAGCTGCATCTTTGTCTGTCGTTTGCACAAAGAGTACGGAGTCGCTGGATTTTTGGGAAGCAGCCAGAAGACGACCAATAGCAGCAGACAACAGTTTGTTTGCTTCATCAACAGCTACTGACTTCTCTCCATGCGCCTTTATAACACAATCAACTGACACATGAATAATCAACACATTAGAGGGTTTACGCATCTCGGCTAGGTTCTCTGAAGCAGCGTTGATGTATCCAACTTCCTGAAGGAACTGCTTGTCACAGTTATGCAACGTGGGGTTCAGATGTTTTGTGGGCTTGGCAGCAGGTGCTTCGAATTCGCCAAAGCATGACTTGAAAGCTGCAACCTTTATATTAAATGGTATTTAGATTTATTTCAATTTGGTAATTTAGTGCTCCAAGCTAAAAACTTACGCCTTCGTCATGTTGGTCAAAGTTAATATCACAAACTGGCTCGTTGACAGCTTCTAGTTCGGAGGCCAGGGCATTAAGTGCAAGATCAGCGCTGGATCCTACCATCTCAAAAGACTTCACGTTCCCAGCTGTTGTGACATGGCTAAGACCTTCCACGTGAACAACAATTACACCTTTAGCCAAATTGAAGGGATCGTTGATGGTGAGTCCGGTCCAATCAGAGTCGCCAATAACGGCATTGCCCATAGATGCATGCAAAACATCGCCAAGGTATCGGCTGTCCAATGGATCATTGCCCTTGAAACTTATCGCCTTTGGGCTGTTCAGCACTGTGAACTCGCCTGCGGCATGAACTGCAAAAAGTTTAAACGGTTAGTTTGTTAATTTTAAATTAAAGTTTTGGCTTAATCATGTATAATAAGCGCTTTAAATAACTTAACAGACTTTGAAGATTCTGCGCAAGCAGGTGGAAAAATGAAATCCGTTTCACCACCACCCCTGATAAGCAGAATCAATACAAAAGTCCAATAGCAAAAATTATTAACATAGTTAACTTAGTTCCTTTATTGTTCAGAACGTGTATATCAAAATCTATAAGTTATTTACTTACTTGCTGCAATAAACAGCGAGAAAACGATGAAGTTTTGTAACATTTCCAATTTTCTTACTGCCTTTTAATCATATGACGAACAACTGCACAGAGAAAAACCAACTACGCTCTGACTGTCATGTGATGGATAGAGATGGGTGCAATCGAACACATGTCATCTCTAACAAACAGTGTTGCCGCTTCTCCAAAAAGTACTATATTTAAAATTTTATTTTGAGCTAGATGTGATTGGTTTCCACTAAACTAAAGCATATTGCGAAATATATTCAAAAAGTATATCACAACTTTAATTATACATTTTTGTCCAGGATTGAAATTTATTGTTGCCAAGAACCTTTGAGCGGGTAACATCTAAAAACGTACAGTATTTTTTCTAGTATTATTTCAATTGTGGTTGATGGTCAGATCTTTCTGTTATGTTTTTGCTTTTGTTTTTGCAAAACAACAAAAAAGCGTGTAGAAATATCATAAATATTATTAAGTTTTAAAATGTTTTGGTCCCGAGAACAGGTTGAGGGCATGTTAGGCGTCCTTAAGACCTCGACGGACAAAACTGTTATCTATAAATGCTTGGTAAAGCTGCGCACTGATCTAGTTAAGGATAAGGAAGGTATTGTGTTGTTTCGTGCAGCTGGGGGCGTTCCGGTAATGGTTCGCCTCATTAGTAAACTTAATGAAAAGATCATGGAAGTAGTTTTAAGCATATTGGGTAATTGCTGTACGGATGAACAGGCATGTGTAGAGGTAAGTTGCCAATACAAAATATAACCATACATTCAATAATTTAAATATTTCTACTTTCAATAGGCGGTCGAATGTAAGGTCATTGCACCTTTGGTTACAATCTTAAAAACAATTCCCAATCCTTTGATTCAGTGCCGCGCTTGTCGTATGTTGGGTAATTTAGCCAAAAATAAGAAAGCTTCGCTTTTTCTGCATGTCCACTATTCTGCCATTGCGCCTGCTATATGTCATATCATTGAGTCCACTAGTGTTGTTCAAACCCGGATAATGGCATTTCGGGTTTGTCGCTTTCTTCTAGGAAGCAGTCAGTTTTACAAGCATTTTCTGTCTTCAAGTGGCTTTCTGCAGTTGATGCGTATCTTTGTGTCGGTTATGAAGAATAATGAGACGCCCAAAGAATTACCCCAAGACATGGAGGTCTCTACTCTTATTGGTCTAAAGCGAAATCAACATCGTGAAAAATATTTTGAGGAGGTTGCGCGAAATTTGGAAGGTGTTCGCAGCGACATATTTGATAATCAAATGCTTAAGTTCTCCACACGTAACTGTGAATATGTCCTGCCTAAGGAGAACGATGCAGTGGAATTGGCATACGAGATATTAAAATGTCTTATGTTGTTGTCATCCCAGCAGATTGGCATGAAGGCCTGGGAGGTAAGTACATAGGATATGTAGCCGTTAGCTGATTTACTTAATCAATTAATGCGTTTTAGTTCCTATCACGTAATACTTCCTTGGCGCCCATTGTGTTCTTCGTTAAAGAGGACAGCGAACAGCGCGCATCGGCACTTAAAATACTCTCGAACTTCTGCAAGGATCGTCATGCTTTTTACATGCTTAGCACGGCGGATGCTATTGTTGCTGCCTGTGAACTGCTTATGGCTGTCAACATGACCAAGCCGTTATCGGAAAGTGAATGTCGACATTGCGTCAACATCATATCCACGTTATCAGCGGATGCCTGCAGTCGCTCGAAAATTCGACGCTGCGGGGCACTACGAAAACTAGTGGCCATGATTCGAGACTCAAAATCTCAAAGTGAACGTTCATCGGTAACTACAACAAACTCCACTGATATAACCATTTTTTATCATACTCTTTTGTTACTATGCAGCTGTTTCATATTCTGAACAACTTTCAATATGACAACCTAAGCATGGAGCTCATGCTGTATGAGGGTCTGGTGCCCATGCTGGTGCGTGAACTAAATGACTATCTGACCAGCGATGAAGATCATCACAAACGTCGACGGGAAGAGCGCATGCAAGGAGGCAAGAAACGCAAGTTAACTGATCCTTCTAGTCCAGATCAACTAAGCAAAGTAACTTACACATTTTTAACCACCAAACGAATCCCTAACAAAGTTATGTCCTCTTCAGTTTTCAAAGACCCAGGAGGCTTCAAGCTCGGATTATGATTCGCCCAGTAGCTCGCCACGCTCATATATGACCACCAGTCCCTGCAGTTCTCGGAGCATGTCTCCCGTGGGCTTGAATTTATTGGCAAATGATGACGACGAAAATTATTCACCAGCTTGTAGTGACGATGATGATGATGATGAAGATAGTAAAATTTCTACAATTAACAATGACACGCGGGAATCTCGCATAGCAACTAATAGGGCACAGCCCGCTAATGTTATGGACATACTTAAGCTTATTGACGATGGTATCGAAACTATTGATGATACTTTATCAGACAAGGAGGATCTGGATGAGCTAAGCTCAGATGTTCCTCCAAAGTTTATTCGGCTGAACAATTTGTCAGGAGACACAATTGACATTATTGAAAACTTAATTTATCGCATCACACTAATGATCAACAAACGTCCTGAGCTGGGCAAACCTGAGACCATGGACACGCTCATAAGAGCCATAAACCTCTTCGGTGCCAACAACAACTTTGCAAACGCTCTGACAAATATTTTGCTGTAAGCTTTTAAAATTAGGAGTTTTTGCAAGTTATATAACCAATCTTTCTTTGCAGGGAGAGCCAGTTCTTTGCGCAGATCATCAAACATGGAGTTGTACATCAGTTGTACCAACTGACCAAAGTGGAGGAGGTACCACATGCAAGTCTGTAGAGTAAATGAAAAGTTTTAACTTCAATTTTTTTATTTTAAGATGCGCAAAGATGGATTTGCCTTTTTGGAGACACTGACCAACGTTGGTGAATCAAATTACGGGAAGGAAGAGTTGGTGCGTCTCCTGCGCTCCGAGGCTGATCTGAATGCCCAGCAACGTGCTGCTATATCCGTGGCATACATAATAAAAAGCCATCGACTGCTTTATCAGTTTCTATATGATGGAAATGCACTCACTTTGCTTTTCGACTTGCTGCTGAGGAAAAAGAGCGACAACTCCTATGCAGATGAGGCAGCTGATGCCATCACAGCCATGTCTCGATATACTTTGGGCATTACGCTGCCTGATGCTGACTCGTTGGACGAAAATACGTCCGTCTGTTCCACTGAAATAAATGTTCCTGCTACTCCTCTGCATGATAACTGCGATATGCGATTCCTCGTCCAAAGCGACGATGATGAAGTTGCTTCTAAGGAAGCAAGCCAAGCGATGCTTAGTATTGGGTTTAACAAGCAGCTGCTCTGTGATACAAGCGAGGTCTTCAATAAGATGCTCAACAGTGACTTCCGCGAAGGCCACGAAGGTGAAATTCAACTGCGAGATTACACTTCCAGTGGCCTGCGATATTTCTTGCATTTAATCAGCTGCCAAGAACGACATAAAGTCATGCCCAATTATAACGCATTGCTTCAAGCGTTTGAGATGTCGCGTGTGTATATAATACCAGACATGGAAGCGTTGCTGTATCAGCGGCTAGTGGAATTTCTGGACGCACAAAACTGTCTACGTTTGCTCGAATGGGCTCTGAAGAACTACCACGCCGAGCTTACTGAGACGGCCATCAGCTTTTATCTCTGCTCTTCCCTGCCGACGCATGAGAAATTACTTCTGTTTCGTACCGCTGAGGATTCAACGTATGCCAGCGAATGGTTCCAGCTTCTCAACGATGCAGTCTACGAAAAGTGTCGCAGTACAGGCTACTAACAAGTTCCAAATCCTGCCAGCATAATATGTGATCATTTGTGTTTTTTGTTTGTGTTGTGCCAAAACCAAAAGCCGCGTCAGGCAAATCTGTGTGCATTTGTATTTAAAGATTCTTAATCCCAGCCAAGTAAGTGTGTAACAAACTAAATTAAACTAATTACTAAACCAAACTCAATCCTGCACCTGTCTGCCTCATGTGGACGCATAGCTAGGCATTGCACAAAATTTAACAGCCAAGAAGTCGGACAAGGGCGCCGGACAGATTGCAAATAACCAACGATAGATTTTGTAACGTATGGGCTCGGTGATGTACAACGTTGCAGGCTGTGCGTTAGTGAGTGCATCCTTAAACTTCAGAAGCAGTGTCTCATCGTTCAGCTGGTTTGGTGCCTTGAATCCTGACAATATGGAGAGATACTCGTTGAACTTCTTAAAATATGTTCCATAGAAAGAGAGTTGCTCCTCACTGAATCCATTGAGCATTTGCTTTGCATGTTGCTGCTGACGGGCAGCTATGTTGCTCTCCATTACAAAGGAACCGGGCACAAAATTAACTACCTCCATGCCATATTGTTGCAGCTCAATGCGCAAGGCATCATTCCATGCCCGGAGAGCTGCCTTGGAAGCGGCATAAGGCGCTAAAGCGGGCAGAGAGTGGAATCCACAATGACTTGTTACGTTTATTATGCGTCCTTGGTGCTGTCGAAGCAAAGGCAACAGTTGACGTGTGAGACGCATTGTGCCCAAAAGATTACAATTAATTTGCATCTCAATTTGTGCCGGCAACTGCCACTCGAACTCCCCGAAGCACATGACTCCCGCATTGTTTACAAGAGCCATGAGCTGATAGTCATGATTATCTAAAAGCTGTTGTAGCTTTGCATGCAGATGATGTATGGATTCCGGTTGCAGTAAATCCAATTCCCAAGTATGCATACGTTGGTTTTTATCATCAACAGCCATTTCCTGAAGCAACTGTGCACCTTGAGACTGAAGATTATGGCAGCAAGAAATGACAGTCATCCTCAGCGCTTTGTAGCAGTAAACGGCCAGCGAATGCCTGTTCATTATATGATAATAGAAATATATTCCTTCTTTGAAATGCTCGACTTACCCCAGTCCCGAATCACAGCCAGTAACGAGTACAACCTGCCGCTCACCAACACTCAGCTGTCGTCTTCCCAGTCCCAGGGTACGCTTCAGGGCGTGTAACAATTGGCCGTAGCTACCCATATCGGAGGTTCTAGATTAACTGAAACAATGCCCACAAAAAAATGCTAAGCAAACCCGAATTTTAAATCGTCATTATATACCTACATCCACGTCTGTGTAGGTAGACAGTCTTTGTATCTACATGGTTCGCATCTGTGTGTGTGCAGACATAAACGTGCGCACAATCTTCTGTTTTACCTGCACATTCGGCTGGTCCCGAAATTCAGACCCCATATCAGAGGCTCTTTGTTTAAATACAGCACTGACCAGTATCAATACTCGAGATGACGTAGAATAAGATATTTTAATTTATTATTATATTTATTTATATAACTTTTAAAAAATTGTATATTTTTAATTTTATTGTTGATAATTTTTTTCTCTTTTTGTATGTCTGCAAATGTTTCTTGGATGGCCAACACATGTTTATTGATAAGATCCCGTTGTTGAATTCCTAGCGTACACAGGATGTGTAGTAACACGACAGGACGATAGCCAATTGTATAAAAGAATTTTATTAGTTCCATTATGTTTAAATTATTAATATACAAAATGTTACAATCTAAATCACAATATTAATTACTAAAACCAAATATATGATATATATTTTAACTATTAATTGAACTCGAATTGCATATATTTAAAAATCACCTACAAATAACGATTTCTCTGCAGGTTCAATACGAATTTCAATTGCAAGGCTTTGCAATGTATGTAAACCGCTCCAGCCTAAAAGTATGCTATATGTTTTTTTTTTTTTTTTTAAATAACGATTTTGTTTTATGATTTTTTTTTTAAATTTACCTAGTTTTTATTTATTATATATTTAAAAAAAAATAAAAATTATACATTTTCTAATAATATTTAAAAAATTGTGTCAAATAATCAAAGCTTACGAACATTTTTTTTGAAGAAGCTACAATTTTTGCACCGGCCAAATCGTTTTGAGAGAAATTTAGCAGAGGCATTTCGACGAGCGATCGGTACAAACGCTAGTGCCGACCTTCGAGAGGTACGCCACAAAATAAAATTTGTTTTTTTTTTTGCTTTCTACATCCAGTAGAAATCTGCGAAGACTTCGAAAGAGCGGCTTCAGCTATAAAGATTCTTCGGAAGAAATCAAAAGTTCAAAAAATTTTAAATTTCCATTGATTTTGGCCTGTCAAATCAATCAGGTACTAGGCGAACAGAATCAGCAAGAAGTTGCTGTAGGTCTGCCTACACTGGCTTCCTTTTGAGTTAGTACACTCTATCTACACTAACTTCCTTTTGAGTATGTACACTCCATTTACACTGGCTTCCTTTTGAGTGTGTACACTATTTATGTACTGGCTTCCTTTTGAGTCTGTACACTCCATTTACACAGGCTTCCTTTTAAGTCTGTACACTCCATTTACACTGGCTTCCTTTTGAGTGTGTACACTGATAATATACTGGCTTCCTTTTGAGTCTGTACACTCCATTTACACTATCTTCCTTTTGAGTGTGTACACTCCATTTACACTGGCTTCCTTTTGAGTCTGTACACTCCATTTACACTGGCTTCCTTTTAAGTGTGAACACTCCATTTACACTGGCTTCCTTTTGAGAGTGTGCCCTGTTTATATACTGGCGTCCTTTTGAGTCTGTACACTCCATTTACACAGGCTTCCTTTTAAGTCTGTACACTCCATTTACACTGGCTTCCTTTTAAGTCTGTACACTCTATCTACACTGACTTCCTTTTGAGTCTGTACACTCCATTTAAACTAGCTTTCTTTTGAGTTTGTACACTACGTTTACACTGCCTTCATCTGAGTCTGTGCACTTTATCTACACCGGCTTCCATTTGAGTTGGTACACTCCATTTACACTGTCTTCCTCTTGAGTGTGTACACTGTTTATATACTGGCTTCCTTTTAAGTCTGTACACTCCATTTACACTGGCTTCCTTTTAAGTCTGTACACTCTATCTACACTGACTTCCTTTTGAGTCTGTACACTCCATTTAAACTAGCTTTCTTTTGAGTTTGTACACTCCATTTACACTAGCTTTCTTTTGAGTCTGTAGACTACGTTTGCACTGCCTTCCATCTGAGTCTATACACTCCACTTACACTGGCTTCCTTTTGAGTCTGTACACTCTATCTACACCGGCTTCCATTTGAGTTTGTACACTCCATTTAACCTTTGAGTCAGTTCACGTTGATATTGTACCCAATTTCAATTTAAGCATCAAATTGGACAATTTGGAGTCCCGCCCACTACGAGGCTTTTTTAAATAAAAAGAAGTTACATTTTGTTTTTAGGTCGTTCTGTATTATAATATATTTCTCTTTGTCAGTTTTGGGGTGCTTAGGCACCCCCCTGTAAGTGCATTTATTTAGGTTTCATTTACAAATGTGTGGATAGTTCGTAATTCTTTGTTGTTTTTAAAAGTTTTGAAATTTTTGCAAAATGTCTGAAATGGGGAAAGGGTTGGGGAATACATCTGATAAGGCTTTTGGGTAATTTTCAGTTGTTTCTTTTTGTTTTCCTGATTTGCCTTTGTTTAACATATATATATAATTTATTTATTGCGTAATACATACACGTAGTTTTATTTATATATATAGATATATATTTAATAATTGCTTTGCGTTTTGTCATTTCTTATAAATTGTATTTGAAAATAGCGCATTCTGCGTTTAGTAAAAATATATTTGGGTTTTTCTAATGCGGCTTAAATGTTAAGTAGTACATACAAGTAAGTATAGTATTTCACATTCTCTCTCATTATCAAGGCAACGTATTTAGTTTTGTATTTTGCAATAATTTACGCACTTTTCTTATTTCTTTTTTCTTTTTTGTTTTTTTTTTTCTGTTTGTTTGTTTATTAAATGTACAATTTTAAAACCTTAATAGTTCGTTTCATTAGACGCTCTGTTCATGTATCTTTTATTATATTCATTTGTTTCATTTGTTATTATTTTTTTTTTATTTAATTTGTTTATAATAAATATCACAACGCATCCTTCCTTCCATCCTTGCATCCTCTTTCACACTCATCATTCTCATTGTTCTCTTAATCTTTTACATTTCTTGCAAATGTTTAGGCATTTAATTATTACTATGTATATTTTTTGAAAATATAACACACGCAAATGAAATGGTTTAAAAATTGCACAAAAATACAGCTAAGTGTGTATACACATCTACACATATATATACACATCTATGTGTATGCAGGGTAGTAGATATATAGTAGATAATCGATAAATCATAAATTAATCGTAATATAGATAATAATACAAAAGCATTACAGTTAACGGGAAACAATAAAATATTAAATAAGAACTTGAACCTCGCTGCAGCGAAGACTCAAACCATCGTTCGATCGTGCCGGGAAGCCACAGGCCTCCCGCCCAGCAAGCCGGGTGTCGAGTGGCGGGTAGTCGGTGCAGCGATGTTCGTTGTGTTTACAATTATAATGTAACTGTTACAAAAAGGAAAACATCGTGTAAAAATCTTAGCAATTAATTGAATTCTTTATAATCGTAATTGTTGCATTATATAGATAAAACTAAATGTAATGTTGACTTTGTTGGCGAGGCGCGCGAACGCCACCGCCACGTCCCCTACACTGGTTATAAGCTAACCAGCTTGGACGGCTCGCTTGTGGGCGTTGGCAGCTCCAGGGGATGCTTGTTCTGCGAGGAGCAGGTTGGCACCAGAGGACCTGACACTGGCGTCAGCCCAGTGCCACCATCCATCAGTGAGTCGAAGTTGAAGGTGCCCGTCGATGGTGTCTGGATGGGTACACCTTGTATCTGCGTGGGCGCCTTGCCGTCCACGATTTGTTGCATGTTGGCCGTGAATGGTCGTTGCACATTGAGCGTGCTCGGACGCGCCTTAACCAATACCTTTTGGAAAGCATTCGCATTCAACGTGGGGCTATTGCTCGAGAAGGCACCAAATATGTCGGGAGCCGTGCTAACAATGGGCGTGTTCAGGGAGCACGGTCCAGCGCCAGTGGGCGTGTTCAGAGATGCGGTAAGCGTGGCAATGTGGGGCAGCGGTTGAAAGCAGCGTTTCGCCGGCGTTGGTCCATCCTGGTCGAGCGATGAGCTCGAATCGTGTGCACCCTCCTGTGGCTCATTCTTTATGTGCTGCAGCAGCTGCTCATCGCTGAGCACGGGCTTGAGGTCGAGTGGTGAATTACTGCGTCCGGTAGAGTTCAATGTGGCATCAAATCCTGTAATGGTGCCGCTGCTGCTGTCATTGCTATTGCTGTTGTTATGATGGCTGCTGCCGCAGCTGCCGGCGCTCAGTAGCGACGTGGGTCCAATGAGTCCGTTGCAGGTAGCCACACTGAGCAATTCGGTGCGCCGCTTCTCGCATGTGGGGATATGTTCTTGGAGTGCAATCTGCAGTTGGCTTCTGGTAGCATTCAGCATCTCAATTTCCTTCTTCAGGGTTTCACCTTTCTTTTCCAGTGCCTTGACTTCGTCGGTCAAATCGTTGGTCTGGTCCACGCGTCTCTTGCGACAACGCGCCGCAGCCAGTTTATTCCGCTCGCGGCGTACGCGACGCTTCTCCTCCTCCTCGGGCGACATGTTTGCCGCCTTGTTCGGACGACGACCACCGCCGCGACGCGCTGGTGTGGCACTGTTTGAGGTATTTGTGTTGTTGCTGCTGCTGCCAGCCTGGCCCGAACGGCCGATATTGCTGACGCCCGCAAGTGCGGACGTGAAATCGTTAACGCCACCATTGGATCCATTGGCCATCATGTTGTAGCCACCATTCTGATACGAGGTGCTGTCTGTGGCGGCACTAGCTGTAAGATGGAGAACACATTTTAATTACAAACTTGATTCCAAGATGCATGTGTGTGTGTGTGTGTGTGTGTGTGCAACAATACTCACAAGTATCGGTTGTGCTTTGGTCATCCTGCAGCAGCCCATCGTGTGAAATATTGGACTCCTCGGAATCGCTGCCCCCAAGACTACCGCAGAACTGGACATCGTTGCCCACATTGTTCAGCGTGGCGGCTAGCAGGGGAGTCGTGTCTCTGTTGCCATTATTAACAATGCCCAGGGATGTCAGCGGTGGTGGCTTAAAGCCCGCCTGGAAAGGCACACTCTGTTGCTCTGCGGTGTGTTCATTGGTCAGCTCAGCAATGGTTCGCAGCGTCGTCGGTGTAAGCGTTGGTGTCGTCAGCGTTGGCGCACTCTGTATTCCATCGAATGTGACGAGCTGTAAATACAAATAAATCACTTTCTTTAGTAATTATAAATAAATTAAAATAAATTAATTAAAAACTAAAAAAATATATACATATATAAATCATTTAAAATATTTTGCTTAATAAAAGCCGTAATAAGGGACAAAAATAAACTTGTAATAATTGCAATAATTTATATTAGTATCTTTTTATCAATATATCCCGAAATATGACCATCAAAGAATGTCCTTGTTGGAATAAAATCCTATTATAAATATGATTATACATTTAAAGCCCCATTTAACATTTGCTTCTAACAGCTCTGTTAAGTCTTAACAGAGCGGAGACAACTTATCGTGTGGTGGGTTGTCTCTGCTAATGGCAGCAAATATTTCAATGCATTTTTGTTTGCTCAATCGATAAGTTTGTTATCGACTTATCGTACCTTCTGCATAAATAGCTCAGTTGCCAGAAAATTTGCAATTTCACTTGCACTGTCCAAAGTCAATTTGTCGCCATTTGTGATGGCAACTGTTGCTGCCGCTGCGGCTACTGCTGTTGTTGCTGTGGTTGCTGCTGTTGTTGTTTGCAGTTGTTGCTGCTGTTGTTGTAGATTATAATTAATATGTGCACAGTTGTTGTTGTTGTTATTGTTATTATTATTATTGTAGTGCTGTTGTTGTTGTTGTTGTTGGTTAAAAAAACACATGGCCGCCATTGCTGCGCTCGCAGTGTTGGCGTTGGCGTTGCTGCTGCCGTTGCCGATGCCGTTGCTGTTGTTGTTGTTGTTGCCGTTAACAAGCGCCGTAGCTATAGTTGCGTGTATGTTGTTGCGTTCTGTTATTCCAATGTTGGCGGCATTTGTAATATTATTGTTGTTGTTGTTGCTGTTGTTGCTGTTGTTGCTGCTGTTGCTGATGGCATACGATTGCTTTGCATATTGCTGCTGCAGCTGTTGTTGCTGCTGTTGTAATTGCTGATAGGCTGACAACGTGGGCTGTTGCTGACGTAACATTTGTTGCTGCTGTTGTTGTTGTTGCTGCTGCTGCTGCTGCTGCAACTGTTGATTGTAGTACTGCTGATTGCTGTACTGCTGTTGCTGCTGCAGTTGGTTGTACTGCGTCACAAAAGGCAGCTGTTGCAATTGTTGCAACTGTTGCTGTTGCTGTTGCTGTTGCTGCTGCAGTTGTTGTTGCTGCTGCTGCACATGTCGCTGCTGTAGCTGCTGCTGCTGTTGCTGATGCTGCTGCTGCTGTTGCTGCTGCTGTTCTAGTTGCTGTTGCTGTTGCAGCTGCAACTGCTGCTGGTAGTAGGGATGGTAGCACGCATTATGCGCTCTACCATTGAGATTTTTCATCATAACGCGCCTTCTGCTTATCGACTATTCAAAAATATCTAAATATCGGGACCTATCGACTATCGACTGTCGACACTTGGCGTGTGTACAGGGGATTACGTATACGCACTGTTCGTACTTTGTGACTAGTTTTGTAAGCGATAAATTCGATTTGATAACTTAACCTAATCCAAAAACAACAATCGGTATATACTGTTTACATACATATATGTATATATGTATATATTAGTCAGTATATTTATATACCAAATATATGTGGTCAATGGGAAGTTGGGTATTTATAATTATTTACAGCAAACTTTTCTTAGAAAAGATGCAAGTTTCGCACAAATATTTCTCAATCTCAAAGGCTTCTCGTTGTTGTTGTTGTTGGTAGTCTTTTTATATAGATGATCTCTTATATAGTTGTTGTTTTTGTTTTTGTTGTTGTTGTTGTGTTTTATCTTTAAAGTTCGTTCGTTGCTTTTGCGTTTATTTTTATGTGTGTTTTAGCGTTTAGCGTTTAGTTATTCGCGTTTCGCTTTACGCTTTTCGCTATTCGCTTTTTGCTTTTCGCTTTTCGCCTTTCGTTTTATTGTTGTTCGTATTGTTCGTTTTGTGCTTTCTATTCGTTATTTTAGTGCGCTTCCGGCGGCTTCAAACGCTTCGAAAGCAGCGTCTGCCAATTTCGCAAGGGCTCGAAATGTCTCCGCAATTCGATCAAAGCAAACATAATCCGTTATTAAAACGCACGTGTCTACGAATTGGCTAGTAACTAAAGTTAATAACAATTCTAATAACAGTAACAATAATAACAATAGTTAACAGTTAATGACAATCGCACGGCTTAGTTTAAATATGCTTTTAAAAGGGTTCGTTTATAATTGCAAATATTTTCTGCTCAGATTATATAATTATCTCTGCTCTAACACATACACTGATGTATGCGTTCATGTGTGTGTGTTTGCGTGTATGTGTGTATAACATGCATACATGTATACAATTCGGTGCCTGCGGAGCCTTGCACTAGTTTTGGAATTACACATGTGCTTAACGTTTAATAAGATTTGATTTGTTTCTTTATCATTTAGTTTTGAGCCTCTAGATAATTATTTATATTTTTATTTTTATTTTTATTTCTTTTAAAGCAATTTTAATTAATTATGTGTATATAAAAAGCTATGTATTTATTTAGATATGTATTTGGTTGCTTTCCACGCGGCATGCAACAAAAATTTGAGAAAATGATGTGCGTCGTTTATTCCTTTATTTCTTGAATTCTCTTTATTTTATTTATTTTATTTTATTTATTTATTTTATTTATTTATTTTATTTATTTATTTATATTATTTATTTTTTTTATTTATTTAATTTATTTATTTTATTTTTATTTTTGATTTGTTGCTTTTTTCGTTGTTTCAAATTCGTTTTGGCAATAAAGAATTACAAAAATAAAATAAAAAAGTTGAACCAAACTAAAAACACTTTTTGTTGTTGCTGTTGCTTGTTTGTGTGTGTGTGTGTGTGTTTTCCGTTTTTTTTTTTTGCAATTTCGTTATGTGGTTTTTGCTTCTGTATTTAATTTGCTTTTTCCTTTTATTTTTGAAAATTTATTTTCGTTTTCGATTATATTTCGGGCAGCGCGCGCGATCCAACAGAAGTTTTCCTTTGCGTTTTCCCAAATTCTAAACTTCGATGGTTCGTTGTTCGTTTGCGACTGAGCGCAAGAAATTATTCCAATTGCTGAAACGATCTTAAAGATCTCAACTCTTGCCTTCCGATTGGATACCTCAGACGATGCAATAGAGAATCAGACCCCGAGAGAGAGAGAGAGAGAGTGAGAGAGAGAGAGAGAGTGTGTGTGTGTCTCTAAATTCTATTCTACTCAGTAGGTATTTTCTCCGCAAATTAGACAAGAGCAACAACAATAAAACATTTAGCAACTAAGCAAATCGAATCAATTTTTGAATGTTCGTTGTGCTTGCTCTTAATTGAGGCAGCGGCCTACACATCAGCACTAAGAAGAAGAAGAAGAAGAAGAATGGAAGAAAAAAAACAGCCGCAGCCGCAGAGGCAGCGGCAGTGGCAGTGACAGTGCAGGGTGAAGGCGGAGAAGGGAGTGACGATGGCAGCGAAGGCAGCGACGGGGGCGGGGGCAAAGGCAGTAGCAGGAACAACAGCTGCCCACGCGATTGGCAAAAGTTGCTGCCAGCAGCCGCTTGGCCATTAAGTTTATTTTATAGCAAGTATCGCCTAAGCAAATTTATGGCAAATTTATAGCAAAAACATACCAAATTTATAGAAAATTTAATCTGTCCGTTTATAAGAAATTTATTTCGATTTTACATTATTTTTATATCGGGCATTAACTGAAATACAAAATCAAAAATTTTCATATTCCACCACATAATCATTTCCATTGTTCTGCCCAAATATACCCTATAATTAAGAGACTTCCAAATATCGATTTTAGTTTGGAAAATACCCTCTAATTATTATTTAACAATTTAGAGGTTAATTATCATCATTTTAATCAGATTTTCGAGTGAATCCATGGGTTTTTCTCTTATGTGAATTCGGTTTATATTAAGTTAAAAAAAACTTATAAATTAAATTTTTTATAGCCTTCGCTTGGACGGTTGAACTCAGAGACTACAGGTGGGAAAGCTCTGAAACCTGGTTTGTAGATTCTTGGGATATTACTTTCTTTAATCTGTATCGATTTCATATATCAAATGCATTTAATTAACCGTTTAAAATATTTACAGCTTCAAAGCTTCAATCGCAGACTTCCCGTAAATATTTATAAGCAACAGTTGATTCCAGGAATTGTTTAAAGAGCTGGAGTTGTGGCTTTATAGCAGGTGTTTCCTGGAATGACTGCAAAGCTGTTTTCGAGGGTCGTGGCATATTTTTTTTTTATAGGGTATCTGCAGGCTGCACAAAATTTCCTTTGCTTCTAATTTGATTAAACGCTTGTTGTTTCTTTGGTGTCATAAATTATCAGCTAATAACTCAATAGGCCTATTTGAGGTTGTCAGCCATGGACATTTAGCACGAGTTATGGCAACAATACACACACACACACACACATACTAAAGATGCGTGTGTGTGTGTGTGTGCGAGTTTCTTTGATTGTATTTATAGCTACTGAGCTGTCACATTCCCAAAAGAAAAGCAACACAGATTGAGTTGCGTGTGTCCCGAAGATTGGCTGCGAGCAGGTGTCTTCCCAACAACAACAACAACAACAATAACAGAAATAACAACAATTGAACGTGTACATCATCATGAACAATAAAAATTATTGTATTTCAAGATCTTCTCTTGGCTAACTAGGCGTACGACCAGTTCGCCTTTTTGGGGGGTTTGTTTATTTTTGGATTGCTCAAAATTAGCAAATGCGTTGATTCTTCAAGTGTTGTGCTCTCAATGTGTGTGTTTACCTATACCTATATATATATAAATATAAATATACATATATATATATATATATGTATCTACATATTTGGCCGATCTTTTTGTTGTTGTTTGTACTTGTGCTTTGCAGTGAAATCTTTTACGATTATTGCCTCGGCGTGGCCGTTGATCCTTTTCGATTCTCTCGCTTTGACATATCGCAAGGCATTTCCTTTTGTTAACGTTTCATATTTTTTTTTTTTATTTATATTCAACAAACAATCAAGTTTATTCTTTGTACATTTGTTTACGGCCTTTTGATAAAAGCCGCTTTATTGTTTACTTATGTGGTTAAGGCTTTTCGTAACGACTTTCGTTTTAACCCACTTTAAAAATAAATAAAAAATATAAAAAATAATTAAATAAAAAAACAACTCATTTAGTATGCCAGTTTTCAGATGAATCAGCCAATTTAGTAGAATTAAAAATATATAATAATATATATTATATGGCCCGCTCACTCGCATGTAATTGTCTAAATTGAAACGGACTCACTTCACGGACCAACTAGTCTTATCAGACAGCCCCAAAGTTCACTTTGGGGGTCAATTGAGCACCGACGGCGAGAGGCAAGTTAATATGAAATACGAAATGTGAAATATGAAAATGACGTCGGCAAACTAACTGTGCATACCCTGAAAATGGCCGCTTGCAAAAGCTGCTTAGACTGAGTACTTAACATGCCTCGCAAGCCAGCGAGTAGAAGCAATAATAAAAGATGAGAGGAGCAAAGATAAGCAGAGAGGAGCAGAGTGGAGCAGAGAGGAGAGGAGCAGAGAGGAGAGGAGTAACAGAGCAGAGCTTTGAAGCAATAACAACGGGAAAAATTAAAAAATAAACAAGAAGTAAAATCTTACCCTTTTACAGGGTATCTTTCAATAGTGCAAGCTGCACTTTTATCAAACTGTTGACTAATTCCCTGACTGTAAACTCAAAAGCTAGAAATTTGATTATGTAGACACGCTTGATAAGCCCTAAAAATAAACTCATCTTTATATGGAGCGAGGGCTCAGCTACAGTGAGCATTCTCTAAGATAAACAACTTGAGATGACCGAATGCAAGTGTCAGGAAGCTTGTAAACTAAAGCCAAAGTCAATAATGTAATAAGTGAAATTTTGAAATGCACTAATATTTAAATTTGCGTATTCGGTGGCAAATAAAAGTTGAGTTGTCCTTGAATTTAATTAGTTCATTTCTTTGAATTTTCACTGTTTGGTGTTTGTTTGTCAAATACTTGAGCTGATCGATTCAATGGATGAACTGGGAGGGGCGCGACGATACGTACGACATACGTATGTATCCATGTATGAATGTGTATGTGTGTGTGTGTGTGTGTACGTGTAGGTTCAAAGTAGTTGCTGTTGTTGGCATTTGGTGAGTAGCTGACGTGTTGAGTTATTTTTAAGCCAATTTTAGCCAGACGATGACGTAATAACGCGAAATACAAACGCAATACAAATACAAAAACAACTTGGCAACCACAAAAAAAAGTAAGAAAAAATTAATACAAACAAATACCTAAAGAAAGACGATGACAATTTTATTGTTTATAAGAGTTGAAAACAATGCAAAACTGTTTACGTCGCGCACTTAACAGCCAACCTGTTAAGCAGCTGTTAGGTAGCTGTTAACGCCGTGTTAGATGGGCTTTTTTTTATATCTAAATACAATTAAATGCTTTGTAATTAAAAATACAAATAAAAACGAAAATTAAAAATTAAATGATATTAATTTTTGAATTAAACATATATTATTTATAATATTTAATATTTTATTTTTTTATATATGACCATTTAAGGGGTATAAACTATTCAGAAAGCTGCGGATTGTCTGTTACTTTGGTATAAACGTTTATTTTAATCATGTGCCGCATTTTAATGCCTATTATTTATTTATTTACGTTTTTTGTTTTGTTTCTGTGCGCAATCGTATAAATTAAGCAGCTTCAAATTGTGTATAGATGCATTTAGATATTAACAATTGGCTTGCCGAAGGTTGAAACAAAGGCTCGTTTGCCGATTGACGACGATTGAGCTTATTAGAAATGCGCATTATTTTCATATAAAATGCAATTTTGATTTCTAATTGGCAAAAGAGCTGCCATAAGCGCTCAAGTTCATATTCTGTATGTGTGTGTGTGTGTGTGTGTGTATGTTACTTTATTGTGGTTGTTGTTGTTGTGTCGTGACTGCAGTCAAAGTTGTTGCAATGTCATCAACAGAGTTGACAAGTTCAAGTGCGCGCGCGCACATTTAGTAGGCCAGCAAATTGAGCAGAGTTGCCATGCGCATGGCTGCATGTAATATTGTGTGTGTGTGTGTGTGTGTGTCGGTCTGTAAGTATGTAAGTGTGTGCATGGCATATGTTCTGCGTAAGTGTACAGTTTGCACTTCCCTTGGCGATAAGCGTACACATAACTTAAAATAATATTTTTCTTGTCATCTTTTTATTTTTTTAGTTGTTGATTTTTCGTTTTTTCGCTTTTTGCATAAGCAAATTCTGCGAATAAAACAATTAATGAAAAGGAGAAGCAAAAAAAAAATAAATAAATTTTGCGCGTTTAACTTAATTTTTTATTTTCCTCTTATACTTATTTACTTTTTTATTTGTTTCTTTATGTATATATTTTTTTTTCGGGCTGGAAAGGAGAACGTGACCGCAATGCCGGAGTGAAATTGTATAGAGTGGCTTTTGCTGAGTGCCTCGGCTTTTGATAATGCCAGCCCAAAGCCCAAAGCCCAAAGCCCAAAGCAGCTGCCAGTGTCACTCTGCCTGCCTTCGTGCTCCTTCCCTGCACTCCGTGTCTCACTCAACCGATCCCATAGCCATTCCCAATCCCATACCCAAACCCAAACCCAAACCCAAGCCCAGTCGCGCTTCCGCGCCCAACACTCGCTCAGGCAAAGTCAATGCCCGGCGAAACATTGGATGCTTGCCGGCCTTTTTCGGGCACGCAAACGCCGCTTGACCATATGAAAGTATGTATATATATATATATATATATAAATATATGTAGTATATATATTCCCCCTAATATATACTATACAAACTTGAATATATACAGACACATTTGAGTAAAACTGCAAACGCCATTAAAATCACTTGATGGCTGTCCATATTTGGAACGCCCACGCAATCCGCCGCGACGGGCAATTGAATTAAACATTTTACAGGCATAATTCAAAAATTTGCCAAAAGTGCAACAAACACCCAGAAAAATGTCATCCCGATGTGAGGTACATAAATTTCGACTTCAATCAATTAAGTGGATGCTTTTTTTGGGGAGCTTTCCATTTGTCTTTTTTCCCTGCACTCAAGGCATTTGCTTCGAATCCTGTGACTGTGACTTAAACTGTGACTCAAACTGTGACTGAGTCTCAGTTTGTAGCTGTGATTCAGCCTGTGACTGTGACTCTGCCTGTGACTGTGACTCTGCCTGTGACTTCGACTCTGTCTGTGATTGCGTCCCGGCTTGTGCCTGCGGCTCGACCTGTGCCTGTGTCTCTGCCCGCGCCTCTGCCTGCGCCTCTGCCCGCACCTCTGCCTTTGGCTGATCTTCTGCCTTTGCCTGCGCCTCTGCCAAGCTTTTAGGTTCAGTGTCAAATTAATCAGTCTTTTGTCCGGACGATACAAATGGGGTGTACGGGGCGTGTCAAAGCCCATACATCGGCTAACATTAAGACACACACACACGCACACACACACACACACACACACACAGACACATTAACTCATAAACTGTTTGCCTTTTACGAGGAGCATTGAACTCACCCCAATGAATGTGTACGTATTGTATTTTCGTATTTGCACGAATACCCAAATCTCTATCTATACGACACGTACACCTCCAACCTATTCGAAATTTATATTTGACAAAGGCGTTAACTCTCCGATAAGCAGCGATCTATAAAACAAATAATGGGGGGAAGGGTTCCGGGAACTGAATGATACGACTCAAGTTATCAGAAGTTGGCTCCAAATATCGTAGACAGAATTTTCCCAGCTTTATCGTAATTTTATGTGTTTAAGGCGTTTCAATAATTATTTAATTGATTTTATGTATTATTAATTTTGTTTTGTTTATTATTAATTTCATATTGTTATTTATTTATTAAATTTTGTTTATTATTAATTTAATTTCAATTTGTTTGACTCGGCGGAGGTACAAAAAATAATTTTCAGAGACGAAGTTTTTCCCAGTTACAAAGTTCGTAATTTGATAAAGACTTGGTTTCTATTGCGATCGAAGTTTATATTTATAACTACTTTATAGCTCGGAAAAAAAGTTTCTAATTTGATAAGAAATAAACAATTAATTAAAACCATTAGAAAAGTAATCACAATTTCTGATAGACACAAATGTGCACTTTCAGCCAGAGTCTCGCTTTTTAAGTTTGAACTTTGTCTCAAGTGTCATTACCTTTTAATAAACTTTATTAAGTATACGCACACACACACACATACATATAGACAGGGAGCTGCAGTTGACAGAGAAATGGGGAATTCCCGCAATACAGAAAAGCGGCTAATAAAATGACGCGCCATTGGTCTAGGAATAATTTATTTAAATGCATTTTGTCGCGACACGACAACAAAAACAATCAACAAAAGCAACAGAAACAATAACAAAAACCACAACAACAACAATAACAACAACAACAAGAATTTGGGGGAGTTTACAAATTTATGGGAAAGTTTTCCGAGTCCGAGGAAATGGCAAACAAACGACGCGTCGACAAGGCGCCAGTGAAAGGACAACAACGAAAAATGCAAGCGACACTGCACTGGGGGTAGCAGCAGCAGCAGCAGCAGCAGGGGAAGTACACAGACACAGTGAGACAGTAGCGGTGGGTGATGGGTGGTGGGTGGTAGACGGCAGGCAGACACCGCACAGACACAAGTAGTAAAAGTTGTTTTCACTTTTTATTCGCCACCATCAGAGCCTCACACAGCACACGCCATTTAAGGACATGCCAGGCCGGGGGACCTGGGCTTGCCCAATTCCAAGAAGGACAATGCGACGCCGCAGCAATCAAAAGGAAAGTCAACCGAAAATGCACATCCTGCGGCACTCGTTGTCCACGTCTTTGCCCCCGCCCCCCTCACCCCTCTACTGTCTTTGTGTTCGTTTTCGTGTTCCTTGCCTGTACATGTCCTCGTCCTCGTTATCCTTGTGTAGCTTCAAATTACGCCAAGAATGAAATTATCGTGGACAGCAGCAAACATTCGTCCTCGTGAATGTCCTGCACAATTTTGGGTTAAATGACAAGGCAAACCACAGAAATGATTGACCAATCAAATTGAACTTGGCAGCCAGCAGTACCTCAAATATAAATACACACATATGCACAAGCATACATATATGCATGCATACATACATATACATATAGAGATATATATGTGTGTATGTGTACTTTTATATCTTGGTCTAAATTGAATTGCCAATTGGGATTTGCAGACGAATAAATGAGTTTGTAATGTGCGATGCGCTACTTCACGCTGCAATTAACTGGACTGCATTATTATGGCCAACTAATGAGTGCATAAACGCACACAGCCACACACAGTTTACAGTTACACTTACACACACACACACATAGTTTCGAATACCTTTAAAGAGTCATGCACCTGTTCCAAAGTTCAATTACTCGTCTCCTCTATCAGCCCCGAAGTGGAATACCTTTGTGGCACTTCAGGTTTGTGAGAGGTAGGGAGCGGAGAGGGGGCAGAAAAGGGGTGGGAGAGGGTGGAAAGTGGAGAGTGAAGAGTGAAGAGTTATAGATAGACAAGGTTGTAGTGTATCTTATCGGCTAACCAAAATAATTGTGTATTTCGAAATATTAACAAATTGCGCGCTTTATCGTATTTCTAATACCGTAAAACGTATCGTAAGTTTCAATTAGAATTTGAAAACACGCAAAGGGTGGGAGGGTGAAGAAAGGTGTGAAAATTGGGTCTGGCAGATAAAGAGATATGGGAATAAATTTATATTTTTATAATATTTAAGTTTTTAAATAAATTAAATAAATATTAAAATTGAATTAATAATAAAATAAAAAAAGTATACATTTTCCTTGCAATATCGTAAAGTTAAGAGTCAAAGAAAATTGAAACCTTATAAATATTTAAATTAATTTGAAGCTTTAAATAAATGTTGAAAGGCAAAGAATATGTTCAAGTCTTTGGAGAGAGTTAAATATATCGATTAATTACTGCAAATAATCGATATACTAAAAATACTAATAATTAATAAAAATTAAATAATAAACATGTTTCGTATATTTCTTCCTATAAACAAGTTCCTAAGCTGATGATCCCTTCTTCTCCTTGCCCCCCTGGGGAGGTATTTTGTAATAATTGAGATATTGATGTAATTTTTCTTGGTAAATTGTTTTCTTTACATTTGAACAGTTAACCCAAATCTTTGGGCTCTTTTGGCATTGGCTGTCACGTTCGTATCAAGTGCTTTCTTATTTTTCTGGCCCACGAAGACGCCCACAGACGATCATTTGGGTACTTCATGAGTTGCCCACAAGCCAAAATAAATAAGACTTAAGATTCCACAACAAAAACAAAAACAAAAATAATAAAAAATTCAAAAAAGTAATAAAAAACAGAAAAAAAATTGATAATAAGAAAACAATCGAGGCAACAAAAATCTACACCCCACACTTTGTACACTTTACCATTTTCAGTTAATTAAAAGTGTGTTGTTTTTGTTCGTAATTTTAATGCGAAAGAAAGTGGAGATTGTCTTTTGACTTCAAAATCGTTTTTTTTTTTTTTGAATTTTTTTTTTTATATTTTTTTTGCGGGGGCGAAAAGAGTTTTCAATGTGAAATGTACTTAAAATTGATTGACTGCCCTTGTAAGCTTCCTCACAGACAGAAGGCGGACTGCACTGTGAGAAAAATTTAATTCAAGTTGAAAAAAATTAATTAAAAAATCAAAAATATAAAAAAATAAATCCAAGTGTTTTTTGGTGAAATTTTAAACTAATTTAAGTATAAAAATAAAAAGAATAAATATTATTTAAGTTAAAGTTTTTATAGATTTTAATTATTTGTATTTCCCTCAGTGCAGTTTTACTTAAGCGCCTTAAATGAAGCATTTTGAGCATTAAACTCGCTCATGTCAAGAGTCGCAAGTGTTTGACTTGAGGCATGCAACTTTGAACCGCCCTAATTGTGGCAATAAGTATATGGGAGACATGCACACACATGTCCCATACTGTCTATCAGTCCGTCCGTCCTACTGCTTGTCCGATTGTCTGAATGCATTATGAAACGGAGTACATGGCGAGTATCAAATGTCACGCGAATGTCTTTGGGTTGAAGGGTCATGCATGCCACTGGCCCCTTCAATTTCAATTCACTTTCGGTGCGTATTAAAGCCACAATAATTTCCAAGCCGCTGAGCGTTGAACCCTAACATCAAAACGGAAGGTGCACAGATACATACACACACACACATGTATATATGTAGTTGTGTGTATATCTGTATAGATCACGTACTTAGTGTAAACCCCAAAAAAAAAAGTTGCAAGTCGCACAAAACTTGATAAATTGCCACGAAAATCGCACGTGTGCGATATCGAAATGGCGCCGGTTCCAGACGCCGATCACTGGACTGTGAAGTGCATTGTGTATAAAAAACGTACACACACAGTGTACTTATACATAAATATGAAAAAAGAAACAGTCAAAAAAAAAAAATAGTAAATTAAAGCAGTAAATAAATTAGTAAAAAAAAAAAAAAATTGACATGTTTCTATTTGCTGCTCGCCAGCAGTTGGCAACGTGACTGATGGGGTTTTGGGGGCGACACAGACGAAATTCCCCGAAAACAAACAAATTAAATTGTTTATGGCAGGATTACATATATAAAGTATTCTTACTAGAAATAAACAGTTAATTAATATTAAATTTCACTACTTATAGCAACTTCTCCCTCTATAAAACCATCGAAAACTTAAATTATTGTAAAAGATCACGCAACTGAAAAACTTAACAGCTTAAAGCGCATTTTGAATAAACTTGAATTTTATATACATATAATTATCTTAAAGAGAAAAAAATCCC
Source organism: Zaprionus lineosus (assembly GCA_035044505.1). Taxonomy (NCBI): domain Eukaryota; kingdom Metazoa; phylum Arthropoda; class Insecta; order Diptera; family Drosophilidae; genus Zaprionus; species Zaprionus lineosus. The sequence continues at coordinate 2,083,030 of JAWNNX010000591.1, read as the reverse complement.
CATTTTGGAAATATTTTTATCGTAAATGGAGCCATTGAGCTGCTTTATAAATGCCTCCTAATCTGCCACACATTTCATACAAAGACGCATTCTGTTATCTTAACATAAGACGACAGCTCAAAAAGCTAAGCCGCTTTTCGGCTTCTGTTAAGTTAACATCCACAAAATATGAACTGATATTTTTTGTGGCACAGCTCTGTTATGCGTATGTTAAGAATAACGATAAGGAAAAAGATTAGCATTTCATTGAGTGTGAACACATTTCAATGTATAAGGAAATTAAATGTTCAGCCAAGATCATTCCTGGTGACAATCAAATCCACAAAAGTAAAGACAAAATGATTGTAATTTGTAAAACACAATCTGACAGGTAACATAACATAAATTTTATCAACAAGGTCGCTATAAGTGCGTAAATATTTGAAATATTTTTGGGTTTATCACAACATTTTATAGCGACTGGGGGATGGGTTCTGTTTGGCAAGCCCTAAGCTATTTTTGTGGACCTGGCGAAGTCAATAATTATTATTATCTCAAATTGCTTGAAAAATGTACCGTAAATTGGCGTAGAGAACGACAAAAAAATATAATTTTTTTAATAAAAAATAAAGTAAATAAACTATAACGAGCGTGTATCGGAAAGCTGATAAGCGGCACTGCCAGCCAATCATAAAGCAAACAAATTCTATTGCAAAACAGAAAATCAAACACAACACGATATAACACACAAATGGGGGCGATGAGGGTAAAAAAATAAAAAAAAAAAATACATATACAAATAAATATAAATATAAATATCGAAAAACAAAAAAATGCCCCTAGTATAAGTTCCAGGAATTTTGCAGCGATAAGCGCGATGCAATGTTGAAGTAAATCCGATATGAACACACACACATGCACAATAAATACATGCACATATGCAAGTCTACAACTACTACAACAACTGGTCGAGCTTTCTGGAAACTATACACACATATCGTATATACAGTGCAAGTGCATCGTCTACTGATAAGCGGTTATTTTTTTCTATTTTTTTTTTTATGTGGTTTGTGGGGTTTGTGTTTTCTAGAGATGTGCTTACCACTTTCGGCAACGGGGATAGCGGCATGCTGAAGAGCGAGAACTCATCGCCAAATATGTTGTAGTTATCCAGCGTCATGTTTGTAGTCTTTATGTTTGGATGTGTGTGTGTGTGTGTGTATACCTCTCGGTACAATAAATTAAATTTGCCGATTTGTTATTAGAGGGCGCAACAGGCGGCGGCGGCGTCTGTGCGATGACAAATGCAAATTCTGACGAAATTCGCTTTGTTGTTTAATTATTTTTTATTGTTGTTATACTTTTGTATTTGTTCTTGTTGTTGTGTTAAACGTGCAGTTAAATGTATCTCTTATAACGTAAATGTATCTGCGTTTGTCGTTTTTTTTTTTTGAAATGGTGCGAGTTTTTTGTCAGTTCTGAGAATTTCTCGCACAATTTGCGACGTACGCGCCACACGCCGAGTTTTCTTCACGAAAAATTGAAAGAATTGTTTTTGTTTTGCAAAATGTTTCGCGATTCGATTAACAAAATGTATATTATTTTCTTATTTCTTGCTTCTTCTTGTTTTTACACACGCCGAAACGTCTCGCACGGTTAACGGATATCAACTAAATGCGTCATCGTGTGCCAACGGCTTTTATACGCCAACTGCCCGTTTGAGTGCTTATCGGAGCAGAGAGCGCCAAGCGTATTTAGAGAGAGAGACAGAGAGGGAGAAAGAAAGAGAGAGACTAAGAGTGAAACAAATTGAGTGAGCTAACTTTGTGGGGCGAATGGGACTTCCTAAGCGAAACACTTTTCGCTATAGGGGAACACTAACACATTCACGTGTGTACGCATGTGTGTGTAACTTGTAGTTGCGTATAGCTGTGTGTTTGCATGTGTCTTGATTTTGGGTTTTGCCCCAATGGCTTTGCCATGCATTCAGACAGCTCTGCGTTTGACTCGACTGTTGTTGTGTCGTTGTTGCTATTGCATTGCCATTGCTGCTCACGTGCCCACGCCCAGGCCACCGATTTTCTCAGCTACGTTTCGTTGAGCAGCTTCTTGCGCGCTTTTATCTTATCGGAAGACAATGTGCTCATGACATAAGCAACTAAATTTAAAGACCTAGGTAAAGTACGGACACAGTGTGACAGCGGTATCGATACCAACGACGATATCGTTGCCCAAACAAACAAATTCACACACATAATTACAATGCTTGAGCTTTGTGTGTCGCCTCCAAAGGCGGCGCACGTTATGTCCAAGTCTTGACTTGGTCTTATCATCTGGCGGCTTTCTGGAAAATAGGTCGATCAGGCGTTTCGTTTTTTGACTATTCGTCGATACAGCTAACAATAAATACATGCAACCCCAAAGCTTGCAGGTGTGTATGGCAGACAGGTGCTTGTTTACCTGTAGCTATGCTCTTATCTATGATACGACAATCTTTGCACAAATATTGATGGGCCCTGCGACTGTACGCGTTCTATTTGTTATTGCGCATAGGAAAGCACAAACAATAGATACTTCAGTCAAAGGAACGACTTTAAAGATACTCCTTACTTTAAATTTAAATTTAAATAATTTTTAAAATATTAAAAAAAATTAGAAACTTTTTATAGTTACTGTCAAAGTCGATTTCGATAAAAGCTTCGATTAAACTGCTTAAAGGGATGGCAAAAGAAATATTTCCGATACTTTTCATTATGAATCGATTATTCACCTCAGCAACTGCTTGTAAATATGACAAAGAGTATTTTAAGAAATAGTGATTAAACTTTTCTTCAAAATTCAGAATTTTTTATATAATTTTTTATAATATTATTACTCCACTCATATACCCCTCTCCACCTGATTTCTAGAGGGTATCGAAGGGCCGCACTGACCTTCTTTATAAGAGACTTTTGTGGGCACTTACATGGAACCGAACCAACTGGCGGTGTTGGGGATCAAGGGGGATTGTAATTGGAACTGGAACTAGAACTAGAACTGGGACATGTGACACTGGACATTTGTGGCGCCACGGAGTGATTTCATTGACCCTTGGATGTACTTACCTGCAAAGAAGAAAGAGAAAGAAAGCGTATAAAATGAATTATTAAAATGTGAAAATTATAAATTTACATTTTTTTATTTATTGCAATAGAAAATCTCAGTTACACAATATTTTTAAATACAATTTTGAAACCCGATAAATGCGGTCGATGTGATAAGTATTTATACTTCCTCGGACCGCTGCTTCTTAAGGTTCAAATTGATTATTTTTCTTATCGGTTAGGACCCGCATATAGAAATCTGTGGGTGGCACGTAGTCCCCATATGTAACATGGATTGTTCAATCTGAGGTACTAAAAATATGCGGTAGCAACTGTACCAAATCTAGAAATATGACATGCGGGCAAACTACCCAACACTAGCCCCCATACCGAGTACGACCTGTGGCTATTTTCAGTAGTCAATAATTCATCATCGGCACTCAAAAAAAAATTCGGAAGTTCATAAAACTCTTAATCATACTTTTGGGAATTAAAATCATCGAAAATAAAACTCAGACTTTTATCTAAGCCAAAGCAGTGTTCCTTTGGGTTACATTGACGCAAGTAGATATGGAAGTACCAGGAAGTTCCAGCTCAAGGGTCTCCAATTATGATTAAGCGGAAATTTCTCGAGAATCTGGAGAACCGCACCTGCGGCTGATAAGCTCCGGGCGATATATAGAACGGTTTACATCAGGTATTTAAAAATAAACTTCCCCCTCCCCCATTATGAACTTGTTTTGCTTTTGTTATTTCTCTTTATTTTTTTAGTTCATTTATTTTTGCCTTTCATTGTGATAAGCGAATCGCGAATTGGTTCCATTTCGTGTCCAGTACTTCCGGTGATGATTTATAGAAAATGGCAAAATTATTGACACTGTGTCGTAGGCCCTGTCCATCGAGATAAGATTGGAGGTAGGAAGGTACCGCGATCACCAAGATTGCGTTATACAAAGGAGTATCAGTGGGATATCAAAGTAAACCGAACAGATAAAGAACCAGATATGGAATAGTTCATGGCATTATTCCCAGTAAGACTGTGATTAATTGTTTGTTTATAACTTGAATTATGAGGCAATAAACTGCATGTCGCAACTCTGCGAATCGAAATTATTAAAATGGTATAACAGTTGCTTACAACTCTCTAAATCAAAATTCGAAAATTCGATATAAAATCAGACACAATATAGTTCTAGGTATTATTCAGGGTAAACCCATTAATTGGTTGGCCATTAAAAATTTCAAGTTGATCGTAAACCTAAAGACCTTGAATAGAATGCAGGGTATAGCAGATAGCAAAATGGTATAACACTTGTCTGATGCAATAATAAAATAATATTAATTAATGTAAAAGTTTTGGATGAACCTTAGTAATAATATAGCTAGACAGAAAAAAGAAATATTATCATGAATTATATAAAGAATAATCATTTGTATAGAACAGGACATTGAAGATATACGCTTCGTATAACAGTTTTTTAAGGAGAACCCAAAAGAGAAAAAGAATATATGCACAATTAGACAGACCGAGAAAAGGAGGGGAAATTGAGAAAGAGATAAAATTGAGAAAGATAGCCTGGGCTGTGAAAATAAATCAGAAAGAAAGAGTGTGACAGAGAAAGAGAGGCATAAAGATGCACAGAAAGGGAAAGGAATGAAAAGATAGAGAAGGAAGAAGAGATTGATACATAACAGATACAGAGAGATAGATAGAGGAAGATATAATGATCCACCTTTTAATAATAACAGTGAGAGTAGGAGAGAGAATGATAAAGAAAGAGAGACGCAGAGAAATGTAAAGAGATAAAGACGGATAAAGAAAAATAATAATTAAGATACTTTCTCCTTCATCTCCTTCATCTGTTTCTCTCGGTTTCCATTTAATATAACCGCGAAATCCTCTACTCCTTCTTCCCCTACCTATCTGTTATACTCTAGATCCTTATTTCTTACAAAATAATGAGAGAATTTAAAATATATGTCCTATTGAAACTGTATAACAGTTTATAGAGATAAATTATAATTTTAAATAAAGTTCTCGATGCTTTTTAATCACTTTAATTATATATAATATATATAACATATAATTTCACAACTTTGTTGAAAGCCCAAAAATATCGACCCCAATTTTATAACAGTTACCATAACGGTTTTCGTACAGAAAAAAAAGTCGAAAACCAACTGTTTAAAAACCTCAAATAAGGAATTCAAACCTGGAGGTTTTCAGGAACTCAAATCGATCGAAACCGCAAACAAATATATATTTAAAACTAAAATTAAATTTAAAAAATTTTGAAATGTAAATTTAAAATTAAATTAAGTATGTTTAAATCTGCACGATGCTTATATAACAAATATAATATAATTAATAAATTAAGGAAGCCAGAACATGTATATGTTTTTTTATTTTTTATGTATAGTTATTTATTAATTATAAATTAATAAACATATGCACATATACATATTTTTTATATTTGTATTTTTTTATATTTTTTATTTAATTTTAATTTATTAACTATAATTTATTAGGCATATACATAAATATAATTTTTGTATATACACTTATTTTTAATTTGAATTATTAATTAAAAATTATGAATTATTTAGTTTTATAATAATTAATTATTATCATATTTTATATATATTTATCTTTATATTTTTGTTTATATATATTTATTCATATATATTTATCTATATATATTTATTATAACTGTGTTTTAAAATAAGGCGCCATCGATTTTAATTTCGAATGTTAAAAAATTTGAGTTTTCCGGGTCCAAAATTTTGACAATAAAATAGATAAGTTTCGGAAATGAATTCATTATATATTTGTTTAGTCCAAGGAAACCCGTAGATGAATTGTCAAATTTGATATCAACGAAAAATTAAAGTTTTATTTTCTTTTCGCAATTTTTGAAACGATTTACAGTTTTATAAAATGCTCTCCAAATCCCGAGGAATAATAACTCCTCGACCGAATCTATTGAAGCTCGCGATGGCCCAAAGACTGCTCCTGACCTCCAAGCCGATACCGAAGCTCGTAATGGTTGTTCAGGGCAGTTCAAAGCAGAACCTAAGAAAGAGCCTACAGGAGCCCAAGATGGAAGGTAATTACGGAGAGGATAGTTGCTTCGTACGCAGTACACCGATGGCAGAGGTTATGGGCGTGGCCGATGGCGTGGGTGGTTGGCGACAGGTAGGCATCGATGCGGGCGCCTTCTCAAAATCTTTGATGTATTGGTGTTCAAAAAATGCGGAAAAGGAAGACTTTGATGGCAGCAATCCGCGCCAGCTATTAATCGATAGCTATAAGAATCTCAAAAGGAAATCACAAAATGTCTGGGGCAGCAGCACCGCTTGTCTGGTGTCCCTTCATCGTTCCGATAGTACCATACGATCGGCCAATCTGGGTGACAGCGGATTTTTGGTGCTGCGCAATGGCAAAATTGTGTATAGATCCTTTGAGCAGCTGCATTCCTTCAATACACCATATCAAATCGCCCTACCGCCGAACATCTACAACTTGGCCTTCTATAGCGATAAACCCGAACAGGCAGTAGCTGCCCGTATGCCCGTCAAGGATGGCGATCTCATCCTGGTGGCCACCGATGGTCTCTTCGATAATATACCGGATAGTAGGCTGGTCGAACATCTATCACCATTACAGGGCGAGACACGCCCAATGGTCCTGCAAATGGCCGCCGATCGTCTAGTGGATGAGGCCAAGAAATTGTGCTTGAATAACAGTTATATATCCCCATTTGTCCTTAGAGCCAGAATGAACAATCTCGACTATGGCATAGGGGGAAAACGTGATGATATAACTGTTATTCTGGCCGCGGTAAAGATGACCAAAAAATACTAGCAGCCGGAGCCTCATGGATTCTTTTGTATTCAAATGATCTTCAAATGTGTAGTGTTCAGAATTTTTGTTTTCGTAAAAGTATTCAAAATTATTTTTATAAACTCACAGTGCGAAATTGCATTTTGATTTCGGGTGTGACTTGGGAATACCGATAAACGATAAACGATAAACGATAGACGATAAGCAATAATGACCATTGGATAACATTTTCAGCATCACAAGAAGTCGATAGTTTTTTCTTTTTATGAGTATGGGAAATAAGATAAGTTTGCTCAAATACCGCCATAATTTATAGCAGGACAACTTTAGGCGATAGTTTTCGATTAAACGATGTAGGATAACTTTGCTCGATAAATTCTATATATTTTAACGATGTTTTCTTAGCTAGATGAGGAAGATCATTAAAATATGAAAATAGTAATGAAAAGTTTTCACATTCAGTCATTTTAAAGGCGCCTTTTTTAACTATCGCATGTGATCCTTTATACCGATAGTTTTTCACATTTTTTACTTTTTATCAAAGCGTCCTAAGCCCTTCAAATACATGACTTTTGATAGATGAAGATCAATGTCAAGATGTTGCCATCCTTCATTGCTTCATTGCAAAAATATGTAATCGAATATTTTTATATCGATAGCTATCGGCTATGATGTTTGATGACTCTACAAAGGATACGACTTTTATAGATAAATAAAAGAATTGTCATGCGACACTTTGATTTCTGTTTTAAGGATTCTTAAAATTGGTTATTATTTAAATTAAGCTTTCCAAAAAAGAAGAAGAAGAATAAAAAAGAAACAAAAATTTTTAAAAAATATAATTTTAAAAATATTTGCTAAATTTTTTTCTGAATCATATAAGTTTTGTTGTGTCTTGGTGTGTGTGTGTGTGAGTGCTTATACATTTTCAAAATAACCTCAATAAATTTTAAAAATTTTAAATATTACTGATTTTGCTTTAAAAATTATTGCAGTTTACGGGGCTTAAAAAAAAATAATTTTTGACTCATCGATTTTTCAAGTTACGCGTTTTGAAACTTTGAAGTCTTAAAATTAATAAATAACATTTAATTCAATTTATTAAAATTTATTATTTAGATTTTTTGTAATATATTTTTTATATTTAATTTATAATTTTTTTTTATTTTAATTTATAATGATTTTTTAAAATATTGCGATTTTAAGATTTAAATTTTAAAATTAAGAAATTCAAAAATTTCACTTGATTTCACATTTTAAAAAAAAATAATCTAAAATTCAGAAACGATCGTAACTTAAGATAATTTTTAACATAAGAGTTTTTTTTTTAAATGTCAGTTAATTTTGCTTTGTGGTTTTGGCAAATGAAATATGATAGTTAAAATATTAGAAATGCAGTGAAAAGTCACTAAATTGTGTTAAGTCACGTTGAAGTCACTGCAAGTCACGAAATCAGAAGCAAAATTGAAATCTTTTGGGATCGTAAAATTTATTGAATTTCATAACGTCAAAGTCAATGCACTGGGAGCAGCAAATCTGGGAAATTCCAAGTGTTGGATTTTTTTTTTTTTTTATAGATATAGAAGCGTAAGTAGATCGGGGATTGTTGTTGGGGGTTGTGGGTAATGCAAATATTTGGGGGCCCATCAGCGGAAGGTAGCGACGATAAAAAACCGCGTGAGGTTTCATTCATACGAGAAATGAATGAACGACGCGGCTGATGACTCATACGCAATTTAGCAAGAAATCAGCAACTGACTTAAGCCAAGTTAGCAGAGCGGGTGGGCGGAGGGGGGAGGGCTGGTAGGTGGAGCAGGGACGGCGGTGGCTCCAACGCTGAGAGCAGCAAAAGCCAAACGGCGACTCAAACAAGTTTCAAGAAATTCGCTCAGAGCTGAGTGAGGGAAACTGTGAGCAGCTCAAGAGAGCAAGAATAAGAGAGAGAAAGAGACAGAGAGTGTAGGAGGAAGAGAGAGAGAGAGAGAGAGAGAGAGAGAGAGAGAGAGAGAGAGAGAGAGTGAGAGAGAGATTGAGTGAGTGTGTTTCGGAGAGGAGCGCGCGTGTGTTGCAGTTTACAGCTGGACGAGCGACGACGGAAATACCCAACATAATTTAAGCAGCAGCAACAACAACAACAACAAAAACAGCAACAACAGCAAAAACAGCAACTACAACAAAAACAGCAACAACAACAACTGCAGCCACAGCAACAACAGCCTTAAGAGGGAGCAGTCGTCGTCGCCAAACGTCCACGTCATGCACCATTTGGAGGCACATTCGCATATGCCACTAGTGGCACACACTTCTCCACTTGTCGACCGCCCCTCCTGGCCCCACCCTCCTCCCATGTCATTTCCACCGTTGGTTATCTTTTTTTTCTTCATTTCTTCTTTTTTTTCATTTTTCACACTTTGTGTGGCGGCTTGCAACGCGGAATGCTGCGCCTTCTTTTCCAGGAATTCGGCGCCATGACGCGTCACAAATTAATCCTCAGCTACAACAACAACAACACATGCAACAACGACTATTGACACGTACCACAACAACAACAGGAGAAGAAGCAGAAGAAGAAGAGGAGAAGGAAGAAGAAGAAGAGGAATAAGACGCCAAAGGATTGGCAGGCAAATAAATCTTTCAGCTGCGTTGCACTTGCCATCCGCGTGCTCTTCCAAACGCACAGCCTCCCGCCCTCCATCTTCTATCTTTCTTCTTCTCCTATCCCCCCCTTCCCTCTTTCCATTTCCACCTTCTTGCCTACACCTCATGTGCCTCTGCAGTCTTACGATTTCCGCTGGGAAAACGCGCATTAAATTAGCCAAAAGTATAACTCAATTACCGTTAATCAACAACTGCTACTTAGTAGGGCAGTCACCCAGGCCGCCAGTCGTCAGCCGCACGCCCCCGCCATCCCCACCAGCCCCCTATCCTCACAGCCAACTACTTATTGACAGTCGTCTGGCGTTGCTATAACCTTTCGCAAGTTCAGCAATTCTTGGAAACCCCAAAACCCCCGCAGACCCCTCCCCTCCCCCCTCTACCATCAATCTCTCGGGCATTTAAGTGAAAATCGAAAGTGAAAACACGCAACTTCTGACATTTGCCGCCTCGTGGAAAACACAATATGACATAATCTCCCCTCGACTCCTCCTCGACCATCCCAGCTAATTGTTCACTAAAAAAGTCCAAACAAAGAAAAGGCAGCTTTAATTTTATTATGTTATTAGCATTTTAATTTTTATTTTATTTATTTATTTAGAAGAATTTATTCTATTTTATTATTATTATTTTGTTTATTTTATTTATTTATTTGTTTGATTTTTCTAGTTAAATTTTCATGCTGTTATTCATTTTAAATTAATTTAATTTTATATATTAAAATTTAAAATTTTTTTAATTTTTTTTTTTGTTATCTATTTAACATTTTTATTTATGAATTGTTAATTTTTAATATTTTTTTAATTTTATTTTTATATTTTATAAAGCTTTATTTAAATATATATATTTAATTTTTATTGCAGTTTATTTGGTTTTATTTTTCTATGTTTTATTATTTTTATTTTTTTTTATATTTAAAATTTTTATAAATGTTTTAAATTTAAAGTTAATTATTTATTAATTTAAATTTACTTTCATTTAAATATTTTATTTATTTAATTCTCTTTATTTATTTATTAATATTAATACTTTTATTTAGTTTCATATTTTGTTTTATTTTTATCACTTTATTTATTTTTATTTTTTTCCTACTATATTTAAATATTTGTATTTATTTTTTATGTTTATGCTTTTGCTCTTGGTTTCTTTTCTTTCTTTGGGCCAACGTTGCGTATGCGCTACGCAAATTATATGTCCATAAAAGGCTGTCTCTTTCTGTCTCCCTCACACTTTTGCTGCGCAACTTTAGCTACCAAATTTGGCAGCTGGAAACCGGATTATCAACGATCGAATGGAGACCAAGACCAAGACTTCAGCACACACACACACACACACACACACTCACACAGCATAAGACCAAAGAGACCAAAACTAAAGCTTGAAACATATGATAATCCATTGACGTCATAGTCTCTCGATCTATGGGCCATATATGACGGGTACAGTTTTCAATGATAAACTTTATAAAATTTATAAACTTTTGCATTTTTATTCCCTCTTTCTTGGGGACATTCCCCCAATTTCTTTATCGTCGTCAAGTTTAAAATATCATTTTTTTTTTAAAGCTTCCGTCGAGAACTTAGTTTATGGTCTTTGTTGTACGATCGGCTTAAGGGCACTTTTATCTTCTCGGTCGAGTGTTATGGTATATATATATCTATATATTTAAGATATATATATATATATATTATATATATATATTTATGGATGTAGCATAAAATAAGAAGGCGTCGAAAAATACTTTTATTGTCATGATGAAACCTTCAAGCGATAAAAACGATCGCCACAATGCAATTTCTGTGCAGCATACATATACACATACATATATATATATATATGCGATATATATATATTTATATATATTTATACATATAGCAGATCCCACAATGTAGACTGCTGAGCCAAGGTTTTTCATAGTTCCGCGTAGTCTATCTTTAAATTTTCCCATAAACGAAGTTTTGTCTTGTTTCCGGCTATGAAGTTCGTTTTATTCAAAGGACAGAAATTGTGAAATTCACAGCTACATATAAATAAATATATATATATATATATATATATTCGTGATCCCACAATAATCAAGAGAACATAGTAATACATTTTTCACTTTCAACTTTTACTAAGTTCTTAATAAGTTCATGCATAAAAATATATTATATATTATATTATATTATATATTATATTATATTATATATTAATTATATATAATTAATAAAAAAATATATAAATATATTTTTAATGATTTAAGATGATTTGAAATATTTTCAAAATTAAAAATATCTAAAAAATTGAAATTAAATTAATTAAAGTTTATAAATTTAAAGTTCATAATTAGTTCATTTATAATATTATATTAATATATATAGTTAATAAAAAATATACAAATATATATTTAAAATTTTTATATGATTTAATTTATTTAAAAAAAAAAAAAAAAAAATTAAAATTAAATTAATTAAATTTTATAAAAATTAAAATACCGCTTTTTTTTAAATATAAAAATACAATTTGCAGTACAGTTTTTAAATTTATTTTTAAACTGCATTAAACGCAGACTTAAAGAAGCTTTTAACTTAAAAACTTTTTACCAGTTTTAATAATATTATTAAAAAGCCTTAATCAAATAATAATTAAAAAAGCTTTTGTTTAACTTTTGTTGTGTATTTTCTTACAACTTTACGACACCTGCGAAGTCGCATCAATTGCAATCGCGGTGTAAACAGGTAATCAGAGGCTCATCAAGGCGCCCCTTAATGGCGAATCGTAACTCCGAGCATAACTCAGGCCCCAATCGCATAGGAGTCGCGGGGGACTTTAAGCCTAAATTTAATGGCCAAAGAAATGCCAAAAAGGCAAAAGACGATAATTCTTATTGGAGGAGTCGCTGGCAGAGAAAATTCTGATCAGAATTCGCGTTTATTTTGGGGCCGAGGACGTCGAAAGTCGTAAACTTGCCACGTCCAAGTTAATGCGACCGTAAAACCAATGGAAGAATAACAACAATAATCCAAATAATAAAAATAAAAATAAATACAAAAAAAAAATAAAAAAAATAAAAAAATAAATAAAAAAATAATATTAATAACAACGAGAACCACAATTAATGCTTAATTGTTTATATTTATTGTCGCAGTCGCTGCATTGACACTTTTTATTTACTTTTAGTTAATGTGTGCATAAAATTGTATCTCTATCTGAGTCTCGGCATGTATCTGTATCTGAATCTGCATATGTATTTGTATCTGTGGTTGTTTTTATACATGTATCTATATCTGCATATGTAAATATATATGTATCTGCCTCTGCATCTGTATCTGTATCTGTATCTGCATCTGTATCTGTATCTGTATCTGTGGTTGTTTCTATATATGTATCTGTATCTGTATCTGTATCTGAATCTGTATCTGCATATGTATCTGTATCTGCATATGTATCTGTATCTGTATCTGTATCTGCATATGTATCTGTATCTGTATCTGTATCTGTATCTGTATCTGTATCTGTATCTGTATATGCATCTGTATCTGTATCTGTATCTGTATCTGTATCTGTATCTGTATCTGTATCTGTATCTGTATCTGTATCTGTATCTGTATCTGTATCTGTATCTGTATCTGTATCTGTATCTGTATCTGCATCTGCATCTGCATCTATAAATGTGTCTGTACATATATCTGTATCTGTATCTGTATCTGTATATATGTTTATATGTATCTATAGCTGCATCTATATCTGTATCTGCAGCTGCATCTGTATCTGTAACTTCTTCTGCATCGTTGTATTTAGGTTTTCATTTTGATTATGCGAGTCGTAAAATAAAGGTTATCACCCATGGGTACGAGAGTTAAATGCATCGGCTTTTAATGCATGAATATTTATGTACAGCCGCTCTCGCATATTTTATGCACCTCCAAACAACAATATCTAAAATGCCAATTTGGGTGTGTGACTGTGTGTATGTGTATGCGTGTGTGTGTGCCAAGTGCAACACACCATTTATGGCCGATTTGTGAGACGCATCCACATTCACAGCTTGCAATACGAGAAGCCATTGACAATAAACGCGTGAGACGTTTGGCATTCCAAACGGAATTGCCAAGTGGCTAAATGGAAAGGGGGGAGAATGAGGGGTTGGTAAGGGGCAGAGGGGTTGGGGCTTACATTAGCAGCTGTGCAACAATTGGCATTGGCATTGCATTTAATGTTTGTGTTCAATTCATGGCAAAATATCTTAACAATAAGAATAATTGCAATGAAAATTAAGTTTTCAAAGCAAAGCCTAATCCCTGAGCTTCTCACGTTGAAGTACATTTTTGAACATGTATAAAAAAATAAATAAAATGTGCAACAAATAAATAAAATAAAATAATATTTAAACATGTAATTTTAGGTCAAAATAATCAAAGATTTAATCTTAATAGATGGTTAAATAAACGGTTTTTTTTAAGTTACCACCGTCTATAGGTCAAAGCTTTATTACCACGTGCAGCACTGACAACCTTGACCCCAAGCAGTCAACTTGATTGCGGGTAAGCACAAAATAAAACGTGGCTGCAGTTGACAGAAAAAACCCGTGGATTGCACGTGCTGTGACATGTAGACGCCCACGCGCAAGAGTTTACAGAAAAGCGAAATCAGAAGAAAATGTAGAAAAAGAATCAAAAGTGCGGCAACCTTGAAGAGTCGTATGGTGAAATACCTAAGATTTGAGTGGAAGTTCAAGCCATTGCAGGCATTGAGTGCGAAACTGAGTGCCTAACTCAACAGCGAGACGGTGAATATCGCATGCGATAAATGACAGAAGTCAAGCTGATGTGAGGGAGAGCATGTTCGTATCTGTGTGCCACGAGTGCATGCGTGTGTGTGTGTGCTGCGAGAAAAAGATGCAGAGAGCCCTATAGAGCGAGCGGGGAGAGAAAACGAGAGAGCGCAAACTGAAGGCAAATATGAAACAACAACAAAAGTGTGAATTGAAATTCCAAAGATGTCGACAAAATAAATACGAAAAAAGAGCAGCAACAACTGTGGAAAGATACAACAAAATTGCGCACAATACATTTCGCCGAATACCCGTGGAAAAAAAAATATAAACGACAAAGGCGGCAACAACAATGTTAATTTTTTAAACAAGTTTCTCGACTTTGTTACCATAATATAGAAAAAAAAAAATAATAAAAAACAACAGCAACCACAAAAATGTAAAATAAAAAACTCCCATGAGAACTGAAGCGAGAGTTGCTTTTGCTACTGTGTTAATCTGTTCATTTCGTGAGGATTTATCGTATTGACAATGCTATTGCACCAGAGCGGACTTATTGCGTTCTATGCATGTCCATGCACGCTGCCAACTCAGCAACAATACAACAACAACAACAGCAAATCAACGAACAACGGATGATCATAAAAAAAAATAAAAACGAGAGCCACACTTACGATAAGATTGCGCGCCGTTGTCGCTGTTGGTGTTATTGTCGATATCGATGTGGACATATCGGGCAAAAAGTCCAATACTTGCGCCGTTGTCGTCACCTCATCCTCCTCTTCTTCAGGGCCCGACGTTGCAGTCGCATTTGTTAGCTCCGTTGTTGTTGCTATTGCAGTTACGGGATGCGTTTTACTTGTGCGTTCAATTTTAACTTTCATTGTTATTAGTTATTAACTTTTAGCACTGATTTTCTTTCGTTTCGTATTTCGTACACAATGCACAAATTTACATGTGCCGCTGTTTTAATGCACACACGAGGGCGCTCTCTTTATCGCACTTCTCTACTCTCTCTTGCTCTCTCTCTCTTGTTTTTTTTTTTTTGTTTTTTGTTGCTTGCAGTTCAGTTTTCCAGCTGCCAAATTGTTGCTGCAGCCGCTGTGGATGTGGTCGTTATTGTTGCTGTGCTGTCCGTCTGCCGTTTATGTGAATGTTAAAATTGTTAACGTCGAGCGTAGAATATTCTAGAATAACAACAGGCATTGACTCGTAACCGCACCTGCACCCGCACCGCACTCGTTTTCGTTCACGTTCACGTTCACGTTGACGTTGTCCGTTATGGCCGATTCGCTTTGAACTTCGAACGGCGAATTGAAAGTTTTAAAACTTTTTGCCTGGCTATTGAATATGTCGCAATTTAACACCAACTTTGTGACGTTTAACTTTGCCAGAAATGGCGATAAGACACATACACGCACACGCACACGCACACGCACACAGGCACAGACACCGAACCGACTACACATGGACAGAAACACAATAACGGTAAGGAAAGCTTCTGCTTTGTTTCGCGTTGGATAAATACAACTAAACAAGCACCTTGAGGAATGAAATTGTTTAATTTCTGCTGTTGCGTTTGTAAGCACTTGTGAAATAATGTAACAAGAACAAGAGGAACAACAACAATAATAACAGTACCAAGAACAACAAACACAAATAGTGGACAACAAAAGCGTTTGTCTGTTCCGCGCCTCGTTCGCAGTGGGGTGATGGCGGCAATGTGATAGTAACTGACAGAGAGAGACCGAATAAGGGGGGAATAACTACACGGAGAGACAGAGACAGAGACTAGGGACGCAGCCGCGTGGCTTTCCGTTGCCGTTGCAGTCGCGTTGCCTTAACAAAAAGCGAAAAATAACTGAGCTACTAGCTCCCAACAAACCCGCCATCGTCATCCACACGCCTCGTGTGACGTTTTGGCCATTGCCAGGCACAAACATACAGATACACAGATACACACTCATACAGATGCACGCCACGGCTGGAAATTAATGACTTTTTAAAACCAGGGATGGATGAAATGTTCGGAGCCACTTGCGTGTTTGGAATCAATTGGTCAGCATCAATTATTAACTTGCTTATATAAAAACGTATGTATTAATCTATTTATATTAGTATTATGTAACAGTATTCTGAAAAAATAACTGTATAATAATTAAATTATATAAACATTTTTAATAGTTTCATTTTTGTTATTTTTCAATATAAGTAAGCAAAGTAAAGACACAATTTTTCAATTATGCATTTAAAAAGTCTACAATTGTTTAAATAAAAGCTAAATAATTTAAAATAAAGTTAAAATTTTAAATTTCTGTAACAAAATAATTTCATTGTTTTATATAACACATAGATATTTAAAGAGCTGGTTCCAGTTTTAATTGAACTGTGAACTATTCATAGAAGCTCCATACTTATTTATGATACTCTTCCCTTACGAAAGACTGCGCACAAGCAGAGAACACAATGACTGTCAGAAATATGGCACAAAAGGCAAACAACAAAATGAGCGCGTGAGCGCACACACACACACATACACACAAATATTCATATAGTTATTGCGCGCTACAGGCAGCGGCAAACAAGTCTGCATGAATTTTAGTATCGCATGCGATAAAATTGTTTGAGTGGATCTCAATGTTGCTACTCCACTTAAACCAGAGACAACTCGTGGAGGCGACTCAGTTGAGTTGTCTCTTCACTTACTCTATTTTAACTCAAGACCGTGAGTTTGGCGCGCAGCTCGTTTGTTGACATTTTCTACTTGACTGCTCGGCTGTTGGCAGCGGTTTGTTTTGATTTCTTTGTCCCCTCGCTGCCTCTTTTTCTCGCCCTCTCTCCCTCTCCCTCTCTCTCTCTCTCACGTTTATGCTTGCTCGCCACCTCTCCTACTCTTCGTTTCGTTCTCTTCGTGCACATGTCGAGCATGTATTATGTATGCCAATGTGGAGGCCCACGCACCTCCACCGCCGAGATGAAATGATGACTCATCGGGGTTTCTACACACAAATACATTAACACGCACGCACACACATGCACGTACACGTGAATACAGAATTTTGTATCTGCTGTAGGCACGCCGCTTGGCATTCAGACGTGAATTCAACGACAGGTTCCAAGAGCCGCCAATTGGCGCATATTTCAAGTCATTTGTTGCACAGGCTCAGCTCGGAATTTTGTACATAAGTATCTTTAAGATACACACAGATACTTAAACGCGTGCTAAATGCATCGAATAGATGCCGGATCGCAACCATTAGGCAGCACACCGCACAGGTAGCTGAAAGGTTTGCCAGCCATTAAGCAACGGAGCTCTGCCCGCCAGGATGCAGCAGATAAGTCGGTCTGAGTGCAACCACTGCTGGCGTCAGTGGCACTTCCAATTGTCTGACCCTCAATGCACTCAATTAGATAACCGCCGACGCGCGACGCGCGACGCACGACCCGCAACGCACACAGGAAAGCGGAGACGTTCAAGGCCGTCGGCTATGGTTCGAGGCTCGAGGCTCGAGGCACGAGGTTTGAGATTCAAGGTTCGAGGGTTGATTGTCCAATCGATGGGACATTGCCGCTCGGTGCCAAGGGGTTGTGTTCCGTTCGGTTGAACGGAAATTCGACTATCACTCAAAAGTTTGAAACTGGCCACAGGAACTAAGGCGATAAATGTATTTTAAAGGCGGAATAAGGAAGCTCCGATAAGTAAACACATACATACAAATGCGACAATTTCTTGGAATTCTAACTGTAATGTTTTTATATATACATATATATATATATATAGTATATATGTATATATTTACATGTGTATGTGTGCCTGTGTGCGTTTCGATTTGTAAATTTGCCTGGCAGCAGTTCATAAAGAGTTGCAGTCATTCTCTTCTCTATCTTCTTTATCTTCTTTATCTTTTTTACTTTCCTATTTTATTTTTTTCTTTTATTTTTTTATTGTTTGTTTCTTTTTGTGTTTTTTGTTTAATACAAAAAATAATATCGAATTTCATGCGTTTTTAATCCTGCAATCCCTATAAATTCTTAATATTTCTTGATTGCATTTAATTTGTTTTCGAATTAAAAAAAAAATTTCAAAATTTTCAAAACACAAAATATTTAAAATTTTGAAATTCAGTGGACTATAAAAAATCCTTATTTTATGTCTTTAAGGATTTAAAATGAAACAAAGGTTAAGTGGCTTAAAGAGAGTTGAGGGCGTAAATTGAAATTCGGTCCATGAAAATTTTGTCATTTTAAGTACGAAGGACTTGGAAAAATGAACGATTGATATTTATTTTGAAATAATATTAAATTAATCCAAAAATTTCTAAATGTCAATCAAGTTCATTCGATCAGTTGATCCTTTGACTTTTCAAGTATTTGATACTCATGGGATTCTAGGA
Organism: Zaprionus lineosus; assembly: GCA_035044505.1. Lineage (NCBI taxonomy): Eukaryota > Metazoa > Arthropoda > Insecta > Diptera > Drosophilidae > Zaprionus > Zaprionus lineosus. The sequence goes on along the minus strand of JAWNNX010000591.1, from coordinate 2,064,319 downwards.
ATTGGAAGAAAGAGACTCGAGGCTCGAGTCTCCTGGAAATATATATATTTTTTTTAATAATAAAAGTGTAAAATATATAAAAATATAAAAATATTAAATTATATAAAACTTCTTCATGACTACCATTTAAAATCCTTTTCACAAGGACACACATGTCAGCTTAAGGATGCCTACACATAAAAACAGAAATCACCAAGGATTCCCACCTTACAGAACTTTTTGTGCATCATTTAATTTATAACTAAATAATTATTATTTAATAAAGTAAAGATTCACTATAATTTATAAAGCATTATAATTAATAAAATAATAATTATAATTATTATATAATATTTTTATTTTTATTTTTATACATAATTGTTATATTAAAATTAAACTTAAGCGAAGCTGACGCTTCAATAGACTTTGGGTACCCGAGAAGAGGAAAGATGCGCTTCAGGGAGAGGGCAGGGGGAGATCAGGGGAGAGATCAATAAAACTCGTTTAAGTCGATTAAAAATATTCACTTACATTTTAAATAAATTAATTGATTGACTGGGCAATACTTTTAGTATCAAATATAATTTTATAGGCAGTTAATGGAAATTAAATTTAAATGTTGAAATGCAACAAATTTAATTTTTTAATATCTACTTATCAAAATGGTATTAAGTATTTATATACCATGTATGTATTTATATTCTATATATATATATTATATATATATAATATACATATATAATATTCAGTCTGGAGGAGATTGTCTGGGCTCCCTCCAGAGAGCAATCTGACGTAATACTTGACGAAGCCTTAGGTTTCGTAATTTTCTTAAGAGATATGTAAATGCATTACCGTAATTCTAGATACATCGATGTCTATCGAGTTTTAATCGGGCGTTAATAGATGGCCCTCTATAAGACCTGGTCAGCGGCGACAAGTGGCAGATCGTATCGACATATCATATATAAAATGGCTTACTCGGTGGCAATAAGTGGACGATGGATTAGGTAATTAATTTACTTTAAAAAGAAGCTCAATCACAGGCAACAAGTGGAATCTTGTCGACATATCGTATACCCTGTAAAGGAGTTACTCAGTGCGGACAATTGGAAGATCTACCCTATAAAAAGACTTGATCGGTAGAGACCAAAGGATCGTATCGACATGTCATATACCCTACAAAATGGCTTACTCAGTGACAACAAGTGGACGATGGATTAGGTAATAAATTGACCTTATGATAAGCTCAGTTACTGGCAACAAGTGGAAGATCTTGTCGACATATCGTATACCCTGTAAAGGGGTTACTCGATTGATTTTCTACCCTATAAAAAGACTTGATCAGTAGAGACAAAAGAAGAATCGTATTGACATGTCACATACCCTATAAAGAAATTCTTAGTCTGGAACGACAAGTGACCGATTGTATCAACACTTTATATACCCTATAAAATGACTCGATTAGTAGCTATGAGTGAAAGATCGTATGACATGTCATATACCCCATAAATAATTACTGACTAGTGAATGATTTTGGCCACGTATCATATACCCTACAGATATGTTTGATCACTGGCGGGAAATGGACGTTTGTGTCAAGTAAACATATATCCTATAAAGAGCGTTATTAGAGACGATTCTGTAGACATGGCTTATACCCTATAAAAAGACTTCAAAAGTGGCAACAACTAGACAATCGAGTAGATCTTATTTATACCCTGAATCTTATTTTAATAATTAAAATTTATAATTTATATAATCTGCCCGCTCCCCACCCTCTACAGGGTATTCCCTAGTCGACTACTGATTGAGAGAAGGAAAATAATCGTATTGTCACGATTGCAACCTCGTAATTGTCATGATCGGAAACTACGTCATATTTATTGATACTTCTTATTAAATCTTTTTGAAAAGTTTTCTAAGAAATTAAATAAGATTTCTGTGAACTGAGGACTCATCTCAGCCATGAGAGCTACAAGTATTTCCGGGCTCTTAAAACGTGGTCAAAAGTGGCCAAAATATGACTGAAGAAATTTACCTACAAATGCAATAAATTTCATTGCTTCCTCGCACGTTACGGCTTTTAAGGCATTTACAGTTAATCGAGTGACTAATCCGCTATTTCCGTTACAATCGGAAGAATTCGTCATCGCGTAGGGCATATAAATTTTTTGTTGTATTGAAAGTTGCGAATTTGAATTAAATAATTAATTAATTGTGTGCATTTAGAGGGAGTTGAATGTGTGGGAGGGGGTAGACTGTAAAGGGAAGGGTGGAAGGAATAGGCGGTTGGGGGGTGGGAAGGGAGTTACAAATGTTTTTCACGGACAAATGGGCCTTGCTTTAGATTGCTTTTAGACATTCGCGTCCATTAAACGAATTTAAATCCAAATTAAGATTAAATTAAAACATTGAAAACCTTGAGGGAAAAAAAAACAGCTGATTTTTGCTAATGGATTGGGCGATTGGACGACTGGGCGGTTGGACGTTTTGGGCGTGGCTGCAGCACAGTAAATGCGACGCAGTAGTAGTGATTAACGAATTTAATGACTTTGATGTAGAATCGCCTGCACTAAGAGAAGCGATGGATAAGCAAAAACAAAGAAAAATTTAAAAAAAAAATAAATAAATAAAAAAAAAAAGCAGGCGAAAATTGAACAAATTTGAACACAAAATAAACTCAAATGTGACGCTCATTAAAATTAAGCATAAGCTATAATAACAGTAACAGTAACAGAGGCAACAACAACAACAGCAGCACCAACAACAACAACAACAGCAACAACAACAGCAACAGTTAAACGACTGCAATTTAAAGTTGTTCGTTTCGAGTGTTTAATTGTTATTGTAATAATTAACAACAAGTCAGGTAATACAACAACAACAACAGCAACAGCTACAACAACAACATCCACAACAACAACATCTACAACATCAGCAATATCTACAACAACAACAACATCTACAAATCCATTAACAGCAAACAAAGCAAAGTTCAAGGACCAGCGACAAGCGGCGCTTAACAGCAGAAAATCTGTAACATTATTAACATGAACATGCAATGCGGAACTGTAACATTAACATTAACAGCGCGTCACGTAACCTGCATATGGCCGGATATGCACCTCGTTACGAGTACCACAAAAGAAAAAAAAAAAACAATTATCAAAAAGAGAAAATCTTAAGTATATCAAAGCTTAAAAAAAAAATGGAATATTTTACTGAATTTAATTTAAAAAAATATTTCAATTTTAAGTGTATCAAAATTTAAATTAATTTTCATGTTAAGTTACAGTGTTTAAGCTCGAGTTTACTCAAAAAATATTTATATATATTTTGTATTATTTTACTTGTGATTTTAATATTTATTTTAGTTACTTTGAAGTATTTAACGATTTCCTAGATAAGAAAAAATCTTATTATTTGTTACTGAGTTGAGTTTACTTAAAAATGGAATAGATTTTTTAAAATTTACTTATTCTAGAATTTAAATAAATATTTAAAAATGTAAAAAAAAGAAATAAATTGAACTTAAATAATTGACCATTTTTTAAAATTGAGCTAACTTTATATAAATATTAAATATATTTATTTAAAGCTTTTTTTACTGATTTAAAAATTTTTATATTTTTTTTTTTTAATTATACTAAATTTTTTTATAAGCAAATCCAAGAGTTGTCAAATTTCAAAGAGTTTGCCCATTTTGAAGCCTCAAATAAGTCCACTCACTTTCTCAGTGTAGGCCCTCGACTAACTTAAAGTTAATTAAAAGCAAAAACAGCCAAATAAATTTAATCGTAATATTAAAAAAGTCGTAATAATGTCAATCATCGTGACAAGTCGAATCAATCGTTGGTCTAGACGAGTCTCGGGATTCGCTCCTCGATTCTCGACTCTCGACTCTCGACTCTCGATTCTCGACTCTCGACTCTCGATTCTCGACTCTCGATTCTCGACTCTCGATTCTCGACTTTCGATTCTTGTGGCTTTTGTTTTGATCTTCTATTCCAACTCCCAGGAACTGGTTTCAGCCCAGAAAATTGAAACAAATAATAAAATAAAAAAAAATAAAAAATAAAAAATAAATTAAAATCGATCAGATAATTTAACTTTCTTTTTATGGATTTTTAGTTAAAGGTTTTATACTAAAATTGGCCATGAACTCTGAAGGTTAATTGAAGCCTAGAGAAAGGAAGAAGAGGGGGGAAGAGTAGAGGGTGTGGAAGAAGGGTACGAAAGCAGTTACGATAACATTTTAAATAGGGTTATTCACATTTCAGTTCTCAATCGGAGCTGATCTAATCTATAATCAATCAATACATTAATCAATCAATTAACCTTATGGAAATCGATAATTAATTTTTTGGAATTTAAATTGAATAATTAGTTGACAATGTTTGACATTCTGTTAAATGTCTTGCTAACAGAGTCCGAAAATAAATTATATTTAAATTATTTTTAATTAATGACTCGCCTTTTCAAAGAACAACTCATTTATGGAAAAATTAAAATATAATTAAAGATAAATTAACTAAATGAATTTAATAAGTAAACAGAATAAGTAAACAAAAGGAAGTTAATCGACTTTTAATGTGGACACCATCAATAATTAACAGTTCTGTTAACCACTTAATTGGCACCTTTACCTAATTGACAAGCACTGCTTGGTACGTATCGAATGTTAGCTCGTTGACAGCTGTTAACGTCACTGTAAATGCCCTTCCCTTGTTTTACAGAGCCCAGGAATATTTTATATAAATAATAAATTTATTATATAAGATATTGTAGCAGGTTTAAAGGTTAAAGCTCAAAACTATACATTGGGCATCAGCTTTCAAATGATGTTTACATAAATAATTAACATGCTTGATATATTCGACAATTAATGGTATGTTATTTAACATTACATTAACAGTTAAATTCTAACTTCGAAGCAACGGAAGAAACTGCTTAACAACTCAAGTTTCCTCTTAATTTTAACATTTCTGATGTTACACTTTGCCTGCTGTTAAGCTCCTGTTATTTGTGGATATTTTAAATATTTTATAAATAAATAAAATAAATAAATAAAATAAATAATTGAATTCCCTTTCGTACCAAAATTCTTATTGACTTAAACACACAATGAAATAACATGACTAAGAAATGTTATGTTCTATTCTGTTAATCACATAACAGAGTTGAAAGTTGTTAAAGATGCAGAGGTAACTAGTCATATGATATGAGATAAGCAGAGCTACCCTTTTCTAAAAAAAAGATATAAAAACTTATACAAATAATTGCGCATAACAACAAAGCTTTTTTACATGGCCCTAACAGGTAATGTAACGCGTACAGTGCCTTAACAGTAGCTGTAACCTATGACGCATAGATAACCTATCATATAATAAGTGGACTCTGCATGGGAGTTAAGCTGCCTGAAGGGTGCCTAAACAGTTAATGTAATGCATAACCTTTCGACTGCCTAACAGTGTCTTTACAGCTAATGTAATGCTTAATATTTGATCTGCTTAACAGTGCCCGAGGATGTAAATGAAGCCATAAATACAAAGGGCATGGAGTATCCACTTTTTGAGTACTTGGAGAATCGATTGTTATTTGGATAAATGTAAAATGGCAGCTCATGGGTTTTTTTTCCAGCAATAACTACGTTTTGAACTGTAGATAAGGCACAGGCTTGGGGCGTGGGGTTTGGGTGTAGGGGCGTAGGGGCGTGGCAGCTAAGCAGTTGGTCAAATATGGGTTTGTCTGCCAACTGTTTGAGCTCGGCATTTCCGTTACGCTATTTCTGAGCACATATTTTTAAAGTGTTTACTTCCTGCCCTGGCCCAAAGACCTGGCCAAGCAGTCTGCTTCGTGACTTTGCAATTGGCGTCTTATCTGGCGGAGCGCAGTAATGGCATTGCCCATGCGCTGGGCGATAAGAGTTTGGCCAATGGACGCGATGGAATTGGATTTCAAATGGAATGACGTACGTCATGGACTGTCAGCTATGAGTGGCAAAAAGTGCAATAAACCTGTATGTCTGACCGTGAGTGTGCCTCTGTGTGTGTGTGTGCCTCTGTGTGTGTGTGCCTCTCTGTGTGTGTGCCTGTATGTGTGTGCCTGTGTGCCTGTATGTGTTCTTATTTTTATGATCGTCTGCTGGATTAATTTAAATACCGCAGAATTCGCACGCTTGCGCACTTTGTCCAGTTCTCCCCCAGCTCGAAGCTTTTCCCAGTTCCAGTTTTCGGTTTAAACAAATTTAATTATTTTAGAGAATTTTTTTATTTTTATTTTTATTTATTTATTTATTTTTTGTGATGGGGTGCGGCATTCCCACGCCAAGGCAACAGTAAATATTTGCCACACACACACACGCATTCAAGGCGAAAAAAGGAAAATAAATCAATTTCTCTTTTCGACGAACCAAAACTTCCCATGGGGCGTATGCGTAATTTGACAAACGTTACGCATTCGCAGCGTCTGCCCGAAAGTGGCTGCCATTTTGAAATGTTCTAACAGCAGTTACTAGAGGCAATAAAAATGTCATGATACACACACACACACACACACACACACACACACACAGGCACAAGCAAAAAATGACATTTGTAAACTCCACCTTCAACTTGCGCTTTGCGCCGCCCACAAAACCGCAAAATGAAAGGCGACAACGAAAAAGCAACAAATCAAAAGGCGCATGCGAGAGGCGCGCAGCTCATCGGCTTAGAAAGGGATGGCATGATGTGAAGATTGCAAATGTATTTGTACTCACGTGGCATTGTCGTTGTTGTTGTTGTTGCTGCTGCTGTTGTTGTTGTTGTTGCTGTTGCTGTGTTTGTTGCTGCTGTTGCTGCGACTCTAGGCCCGCTCCACCCCCGCATGCGCTGTACTTGGGCTGCATCTGAGTGCGCAGCAGTTGGGCATGCGCCAAGTCCTGCGGCAGCATGGAGCGTGCCACTGGCGCCAGAAATTGTTGCAATGAGGCATGTTGTTGTTGTGGTTGCTGTTGTTGTGGTAGATGTTGTGGTTGTTGTTGTTGTGGTTGCTGTTGTTGTTGTTGATGTTGTTGTTGATGTTGTGGTTGCTGTTGCAGTTGCTGCTGATGTTGTTGCTGTTGTTGCTGCTGGTGCTGTTGCAGCGTCGCGTAGTAGCAGCTACTGGAAGACCCTGTGGTTGCAGGCGGCTGTTGTTGCTGTCTTTGTTGTTGCTGCTGCTGTTGCTGTTGCGTGTAGCTTGTATGCGCATAGACCTGATGAATGTATGATTGCTGCTGCTGTTGTGGTTGTTGTTGTTGTTGTGGCTGCGGCTGCGGCTGTTGCTGTTGCTGTTGTTGCGGCTGCTCCAAGTGCAAGTGCAAGTGCTGATTGTAATTGACGGTTGTCAAACTGTTGTTGTTATTGTTATTGTTGTTGTTGTTGTTGTTGTTGTGCCGCTGCAGTTGTTGCTTATTGCTCTCTGGCAGCCAACCAGCAGCGTGTTGCTGCTGCTGCTGTGTGTTGTTGTTGCCCCAAACAGGATAATTATCGCGCAAATTGTGCTGCTGCTGTTGTTGTTGTTGTTGTTGTTGTTGCAGGTGTTGTTGTTGCTGATGTTGTAGCAGCAGTTGCAGCTGTTGGTGTTGTTGTTGCTGCTGCTGCTGCTGCTGCTGTTGTAGCTGCTGCAGATTGCCGTTGCCGCCGCTGCCGTTGTGCTGCATTTTGATGGATTTTAAGGCAATCATCAACAATGAAACAAATTATCAACGTTTATCACAAGACTTTTTTTATTTTTTATTTTTTCTTTATTTTTTTTTTTAATTTTATTTTTTAATTTGCTTCTGATTTTTAATTTTTCTCTGTTTTTGTTTCTGCTGCTTCTTTGATTTATTTTCTGTTTCTCCTTTGTTGTTTCTGCTTTGTTATTTTTTTTTTTGTTTTTTTGGGAATGGGGATTTTTTAATGTTGTTGTTGTTGTTGTTGTTGTTGTTGTTGTTTGCATAAATTCATACGATTTTTTAGTTTTAACGCGTTTTATTTTTTGGCACTGAGTTTTCTTTTTTAATTTTAATTATTTTGTATATTTAATTTTTTTTTAATTAATTTAATGGCCCGTTGAATGAGTATCCTAAAATAATACATAAGAAAATAAAACACACACAATTAATTTTTTAATTATTTTAATAATAATTTTAAATATTTTAAATAAATTTTATTTTTTTATTATTATTTTATTATTATTTTATTATTATTTTATTTTATTATTATATTATTTTTATAATAATTTTAAATATTTTAAATAAATTTTATTTTTTTATTATTATTTTATTATTATTTTATTTTATTATTATATTATTTTAATAATAATTTTAAATATTTTAAAAAAATTTTATTTTTTTATTTATGTATATTTATTATTGGTTTTTTATTATTATTATAAATATATATTAAATTGTTGACACTTGATAAATAATTATAAACAATTTATATGCTTATTTTATTTATATTTTTTATTTGTGTCTTTTATTTGTTTTTTATTTATTTTTTGCGCTTCATTAAATTATTTTTATTTTCTGATTTTTTATAAGCAATTTTAGGAAATCTCTGTATTATTTTCTTTAACTACAAACTTTAATTTATTTAACTAAAATTTATAAGCTTTATTTTATTTATTTTCATTACAATTTTCTATTTTTTTTTTTTTTTATTAAAATAATTGAATTATTTTTATTTAGAACTATTAAAATACAAATTTATATTTATAAAGAAATTAAAAGAAATTTTCCAAATTTTTTAATAACTTTGAATTTTAAATTATTTTTTTTTTTAGAAATTTTTTAGTTTTTACTTTTGTGAGAATTTTAAAGCTTTTAAATTTTAAAGAATTTAGAATTTTCTTTTGCTTATAAAATTCAATAAATATTTGCATATTTATTTTTAAGAACATCTGTTTTTATTCCAAGTGTTTTTTTATCTTGTTTGAAAAATTATCATTTGGCAGGTTTTTCCGCGATTTATAAAATTGCTTGAGTTTTAATAAATTTCTTATTTATTTTTATTTTAAATGTAACTGACATTAAAATTGTTGTTATACTTCAATAAATTTAAAAATAATATTTATTTATTTATTTTATTTATTTTTAATTATTTTAGTTGCACTTCAGTTTTCACTTATTTTTTTTTAAGTATTTTACGTCTTATTTTCTTTAATTCATAATTTCATAATTTTAATAAATTTTAAATAATACACAATTTAAAAAAATAATTAAGAGAAATGTTTCTACTGATGAGTCAACTTTTCACTTGGCAAAAAATAAAAAATTAACACACACTTTTATATATTTTAATATTTATATGCATGTGTGTGTGTGTGTTTGTATGGATGAAACAGATGAAAATTTTAGTTGCTCGCATAAATTATAAATATTATATTTATATATTTATAAATTGATTAAGTTTTTTATATTTTTTTTTTCTTTTGTCTAATGAAATTTTTGAATTTTTCTTTAGATTTTGTATTTTTGTTGCCGTGACTTTTTATTTCCGCGATGTTTTCTTTGACATGTTCAATATAGAGCCGTTCCCGCCGGACCGAGCACCACCCACTTGACGAGTGGTTGGGCGGGTGCACACGTGCCAGGCAAATGGCTAGCAGCGCGTAAGAGAACACCGGACAAGCAAGCGACAAGCGAAGCAACTGCAAGTTGCAACTAAACAACACAAGAAGAAAATTATCGAGTGTTGTTTTGTTGAATGGGGGGGGATGAGAGATGAGGGGTGGGTGATGAGGGGTGGGAAGGTCTGAACATATCAATTGTTACGTTTGTGTTTCCATTTGTTTTTTACGACTCCTTCATTGCGCGCACGGATTAAATTACGTGATTCTTTGCTATAAACACAATCGCACAAACACATACACACGCACACACACACACACACACACACATGCACAGTTAGCTCGCAAGCACACACATTATCCATTTACACTCACATATGAAGATCAGGCGATCTGGCAGGCTGAACGCAAACACAGACGCGAAGGCAGACTGTTTATTATTTTTAATAAGTTTCCACTTTCGGTTGATTTTAATTTTTATTGCTGCACGTCTTGCACTCGATTTGTTTTTGTTTTGTTTATGGTTGTTGCTTGTTTTTGACTTAGATTTTTTATTTATTATTATTATGATTTCTTCTTTTCATTTTTTTTTCTTTTTTTCTTAGCTTCCCATGCCACTTCCACACGGCAGAAAGGCAAAAATTGTATTAAGCACAAAATGAAAATCGGATTTCAATAAACCTGCGCTCAAAGGCAAAATATACACACACACACACACATACAAATACACACACGCACACATTAAGAGAGACGCACTCAGCACGAACGAGACACGGACACAGACAGCGACGAACGTTTGAGTATGGTTTTCGGCTCGCGATCGTTTTTAATTCGGCTCGTTTCGCTTTTATTTCGGCTGCCTTCGGGCTCTGGGCACTGTTGGCCTGCTCTGGCCGGGTTCTGGGCTCAAACTGAAACGCTGAAAGGCTAAAATTGCGACCGAAAATTGTCAAAAATGCACGAGTCAAAAAATAACAACAACATTAACACACACACACACACACACACACACACGCACAAATACAGTCGTATATATGTATGTGCACATAAAAGTCGCGTTTTATTTCCCTTATTGTTGTTGTGACTAATCGCGTTTGGTGGTCGCGCCGCGTCAATATCAAGTAAATGTTGCAAACACCTTTTTGTGGCGCCAATTTGCCAATTGGTAGCGCGTTTACGTATTGACTTATCGGATCACGAAGAGGGGTGCGAATAGTTGCCCTTCTTTGCGGCGTACCGCTTACGTACCGTTCGCTTTGCCTGCTCATAGATCACTCACAGCCTGTAGTCGTCTTCTTGGCTGCTTTGCCTGCCGCTCGACGCTAAATAACGTCGCCGACAGCGCTAGCTGCGACGACGGCGACAGCGACGACGACGCTGACGCTGACGTTGTCTATGACTAACGCGGCAAGGCACGCGGCTGTAGCTCCAACTACAATAACAGTATGTAGAACAGCAGCACCGAACACGACTGTGACGGGAGCGTACCAGCAACAAGTGCGAGAGCCCTGCCAAGAGCTGAATTTTATTTCTTTCGTTTGTTATTTCCCCCTCTCCCCATTTCAGAATCTATGCAACAAGAAAAGCAACAACAACAACCAAATGCAAAAATATGCGCGACGTGCCCACTTTTTGAGCAACAACAAGATCAACTTTGTTCTTGTTTTTCATTATTTCTTTTATTTATTTTTTTTTTCATTTTCTTCTTTTTTTTTTTTTGAGTGCGACTGAGTGTGCACACATACACACGCGGACACCACACACATATAAGTGTATGTGTACGAATGCATTTTAATCAGTTTTTTTGCGCGACACCTTGCACCGCCTCAAATGCAAATGATCCTTGCGCACTCACACACACACACACACATGCGCACGGTTATTGTCTCGCTCACGCTCTCCCACAAGAAACGCAGTGAAAGAGCAGGAATAAAAGAGAGGGAGAGAGAGAGAGAGAGAAATTTGTCAAGCCGCCCGTTCTCGACGCTTTTTACCTGGACAAATGTTAATTGAAGAATTTATTGTTGTCTCATTGTTGTAGTTGTTGTGTTTATGACTGGCGCTGGCCTGGCGACGACGTCGTCGTCGTTGCCGACATTGCGACGGCGGCTCTTTTTCTTTTCACAAATTGTATTTGTGTTTGTCGCGTTTAATTATGACAGCAACAACAACAGCAACACCAACAACAACGACAACAAGAACAACAAGAACAACAGCAGCAACAGCAACAACAACAACAACGAAGTTGCCGATCATTGACTTTTGCGTTGCGTCGTGTCGGTGCTGCCGCCTCCACTGTTAAGGTTTTGTTTTTGTTTAAAATTTTTTGGTCGCTTTTTCTGGACTTTTGCTTGTGATACAACAACAAGAGACTAGCGTACGAGAGAGGCGAAATTATGAATACACACACACACATCCACACAAATGTGTGTGTATGCCTATGGCTGTGCATGCGATGCGTATGTGTGCATGTATGTCCGTATCTGAATAAACTTAAAGAAGGAGTCAAATTGAATAGCAATATGTATGTATGCATGTGTGTGTGTGTATGTACTTGTATGCAGAACTATATGCATAATTATCTGCAGTTGTGGATTTTGTTGAACACACATAAAGGCAATTGTAAGAATTATCACAAGTTCGTAAGTTTTATTTTTAATGCATATCAAAGTCGCTGCCCCAAAAATTTTGGATTGCGAACTTTGCAGCCCGTTGACATGTTAATGACATTTTTATAATGCGTATGCGAATAAAACAAAAGCAAAAAAAAAAACAAAAAAAAATCATTAAGGCGGATGCAGCATTTCGGTATATTAATGGAGCATTGAGAAGGGAGCGGCGGGGACTTTACAAGAGCAACAACAAAAACAAGAGAAACAAAAATTGCAAAAGCTGTTCTCGTTCGTTTATTTGCTTGTGGCTTTTTGGCAATGGGAGCGGTCGCGGGACATAATGCATTTACTTCCATTGACGCTGTGAGATTTAAACGCATTTTGATGTACGATTTGTAAATTTTGTTGTTGTTGTTGTTGTGACTACATACATAAATTACTTATATATATTTCATTTCAGTTAATCATGCACACAGATACATACATGCACACCCCGTTACTCGCCCGCTGCAAAAAGGTAACGAGTTTAGTGAACTCATCGCAAACGCGTGCGATAAAGATCAGTGGTAACAAATATTTTTTTATTATTCGTTTGAAGTAACGCCATTATTTGGAATGAAAAAAAGCAAAAGCTTTTTCCTTTTACTGCCAAAACATACGTACATACCTATATATACGTATAAATAACTGTCGGTATGTACATAATTGGCGAATGTGCAGAACCAAAACAGAAACAAAAGCCAAAGCACGCAATCGGCGGCATAAGAACAGAAGTCACAGTCACCGTTCACACCGTTCCCGTTACCTTCACCATCGCTGATGCCGATGTCGATGCTGATGCCTCAGGCGCTTTAATCCACGCTACTGCTTTCAAAGAGAGGAAGAGGTCGTCTCGCTGTTACTTGCTGTCGTTTGCCTTGGCCCCATTTCGCCGTTGCTCTACTCTAACGAATGGATGCCGCTCTTTTCACTAGCAGACAATCTGACGGAAGTATTTTACATTCCGTAAACGGGGAAGAGCTTTTTGGGGGTTTTATACTTTTGTTTCTTTAACTGTTTCTAGTGCTTTACCAGTGTTGATTTTTGCTTTTGATGTTGTTTTTGTTTCTATTAGCACGTTTTGCGTTTATTGCTGTACCGTGATTTTTGCGTTCTGGTGGTCGCTTTGTTGTTGCCATTTAACTGCGTCGCAGCTTTTATTATAGTTATTTTCATGGGGTTTCGGCAACAGGTGTGGCCCACACCTAAACACACACGCACACATGCACACACATGCGTGGCAACGATGTACATTGAACCCATAGACCATATGCATACCCCCTGTTACCGTCATGGGAATGACGTGTTCGGCATCCTTATCGCTGAACAACAACAACAATAGCAACAACAGCAACAACTGCGTGACGTTTCGGGTTATTTTCTACAAACGGGGTCCGAGTGGGTTATCAACTCGGGATGGTGACTCATCCGATACAAGCGTTTCGATTTCTAACCTACATTAAGTATTGACGTCTCATGCCGCTCATCGTTCCGTCGATGTCGATCACCAATTTAGTATGCGCAACTTGCTATTGTTTGTGTTTTTCTCTCTCTCTTTCTCTCCTTCTCTCTCGCTTTCTTAACCATTTTTGCTTTCTCACTTATTGTGTCTTACTTAAGTATGCGTGCTGCCGGACCTAGGTCTACAAATATATGAGTGTGTGCATGTGTGTATGTGTGTATTTGCTTTTGTGCCAGTATCCATATTAAATAATGCACAAAAGGCGTATACGTGTATTTCGGCATGTGTTCCGCAATTTCGTTTGGTTTGGTAGAATATATCCCAAATCGTTCCTTTTTTGGTTGATTTGTGTTCTTCATGTTGCTGCCTCGTAAAAAAAAACACCGATCAGCGAGACAAAATACAAAATACGAAAATAAGAAAAACACAACATTTAATGCCTAAAAAAAGAGAGAAAAAAGAAACTTAAGTAAAAAAGAAGCACTATAAAAAATCAACAGAGCTCAGACTCTGGTATTTTTATGCCCTCTTCGCGAAAGTGTCCGACTCTGACTTTGACTCCGACGCATATTTCAATTCCAACTTGTCAGGAGAAAAAGGCAAAAACCTAAATCTGAAATCAACAGGCAAAGCGGCAAAGCGGTAAAGCGGCAAGAGGCAAGCGGCAAAGAGGCAAAGAGGCGAAGAGGCATTTCTCGGGCTCTGGGTAATTAATCGACATTGCCAGGCAGTCGTCCGCTTGGAGAAACAATCGACGATGGGCAGACCCCCAAAATCTGAGCAGCTTCCAAAAATAAAGCCACAGACGATAACTACAAATATACTGACTGAGAATTTTTTATAATTTCAATCGGTACAAATGATTTGGAAGGTCATTTAAGATATTTAATTAGTATGGAAAATAAATTATTTAACAAAATGAGTTTAAAAGCTTGCAAGAAGAAGGTCAGACGGGTGAACAAATTAAGAAGACGAATTATGAGTGCACAATTCAAAGAACACTTAAAAAACGATGTGCAAAAAATGTATGGAAAGCCGAAGAAAAGAAATTTAATATTTTACAAGAGAGCAATAAATTTTGAAGAAGAACATAAATGTTTTCAAGCTTATTAGCTAAGTAAACAAATACAATATTTGCAGGTTCATGTGATCTTTAATTTTAATAAATAATGTTTGATTTACGCTCAAACAAATATTTATAAATACTTAACAATATTTATAGTAATGGCCATTATTTTTATTTATTGCTCTTATTTTCCATTTCATAAGTCAACAGCTTTTATTTTAGCATACTTTTGGGAGTAACGTCCAGTCAAAGGGTTATTGTACTGATGTTTAATTTATACTTAATATTAATTTCAAAATATTTGTTAACAAAATTCAAAAGTAACCAAAAACTCCCTAAGTTCAACGGGGAATTATTTTGTATGTAGGAAAACATAAGCGAATCTTTTGAGACTGACACCTCGCGAGTGTCGTATATAAAACACTTAAAAAGCTGAAAATTAAAAACCGCACACACCTTAAAAGACATAAAGAGCAGAAAAGAGGCTAAAACAAAATAAGGCTTGGAAGGTTGGAAGTTTTAATACGTATTTAGAATACTCTTTTTCAAAGATGACGTCACTGTCACAATTTATGTTGTTCATTATTTTCACTTTTACTCTCCGTTTATTTTTTTCTTATCAGTTTAAAAATTATGCGAGCAAAGTATTTAGTAAGATGATATAAAGTGGATGTCGCCAATTTTATATACTATAATAATGTAACACAAAAAAAATCAATACTTTATTTAAATAATTCAATTCTGTAATGAATCTATAAATATTAATGATTTGAACTCTCACGAAATTTTGTCTTCGAGTTGTTATACTTTAACTACGGGAACACAAAACCCAAATAAATAATAAAAAAAGGCAAAAACGCTGTCGCAGTTTCTGCAGTAAATCACAAACAATAAAGAAAAAAGCGTTAAGTAGGAAATAGAAGGAAACGAAAGAGACGAAGAAGAGGGGGTGACTGTCGGGTGCTGCGCAGGCGGGTAACGGGAGCCAAAATCGAAGCGCACACAGCTGTGCGAGCTTTGGGTATTTGTTGTTGGGTTACATTTTTTTTATTTTTATTTGTTGGTAAAGAAATGTAGCTGAACAAGGCGCTTGCGTAGCAGCAGAGACGCCGACCGCACAGCCAGCAGCGCTGTCGACATCTATTCCTAGAATTTCACAATCAATTTTCAACGTGTTTTGAACTGTTCTTCTTGTTGTTGGTGGTGTTTTTGGTGTTGTTGTTGCGGCTGCTGTCGCTACTGGTGCTGGTTAACGTAGTTTCTTTTTATTCATTTTTGTGAAATTGAATTTATTATTTCGCAATTTGGCAGAAATACACACACACACACACACACACATATACGTTAATGCATACATACATAAATGTAGATCTACATTTGTATGTCGCCTTAAAAGTCGCGCGACAATGGCAGCCTGTAATTGACCCACTTATAGCTGAGCCGCTTCGTTGATGCGGGTGGCTGGGCGCGGGGATCGGCATGTGGCATGAACTTTATGCAGCGCCTGGCAATGCCAAACTGCAATACAACTGCTGAAGTTTTAGCTCAACACGTGTGCCTGGCCGCAGCCAAGCCCCAGTTCCAGCTCTGTCTCCAACTTAAAGCCAAAACCTGTTTGCAGGCGCTCTAATTGCGCTGTATTCACCTCTGTTGATATACCCCAATGGCACCCACACCTCCCCTTGAGCGCTGTCCACACGTTTTCATTCATCGGCAAACTGCAAACGGCAAACGGCTAACTGCAAACTGTTGCATGCAGCCGCAAGTTGTAAATATTTTGTGTTATTTTTCCTTTTTAATTTTTTTTCCTTTTTGGCGCTCGTGCCACTCGTGGCACACTTGGAGGCACACAAACGAGGCAAGCGTCTCAATGTCCACGCGTCGATACGCGTCGTCGATGAGTCATCATCTGTTACGGTAGTTCACTGCCTGTTTGTTGTGGTCTCGTCGATCTTGCCGTTGATCTCGGATCTCTGGTCTCGAGTCTTGGGTCTATTGTGTTGTTGTTGTTGTTGATTCTGTTGCCCTTACTATTTTTATCATGTGCTACACGCATTGGCAGCGTCCGCTCTGTGCTGTCCACCATTTCAGTGCTTATCTTGCGGTTTGACTTTTTTCTCGGTTTTTTTATTTAAATAAGTTTTGCCCTTTAGATTATTTAGACTAGTAACGGGTGCTGGAAAAGAAAATGGCTGAGAAGGGGGGATAGAGAAAGAAAGAATTGCAAAGGGCGACTGAGCGAAAGGCAGAACGAGCCAAAGAGAGAGAGAGAGAGAGAAAGAGAGCAAGGGAAGGGTCCATTGCGCGATATTACGGTTTAAGTTCTTATTTACATATGTTTAAATGTATGTGGATGTGTGTGTGTGTTTACGTGTTTATTACCTGTTTGCTTTGGGGGTAAGTCCGTCATTTAGCGACAAAAGTATGTGTGTGTGTGTGTTTGTTGACAAAACAAAGTTAGCCACGGCCCCTCGGCCATGGACACATAAACTCACACAGCTATTATAGCACATACACATCTAAGTCTGTATACGTACAGTTATCGATGTACAAGATCGCGGCAGTGCATATTTGTACAAGCAAAACGGAAACTGTATACATTTGTAGCGTACAATAATAATATGTATGCTGAACGCATGTCTGTCGACTGGGGAAAACCCTCGATGAGACATACGCTGATATATCAACTACTTTCGATAGGAAGATTCCTTTTGTTTAATAAAATTTCTTATTGAAAAAATTATTTCAATCCTATCTATATTATATCTCGATATTGTTCTTAAAAATCTTTTATCTTCAAACTACACCTGATCTACATGTATATCAGGATGTAAATCTTTACACAGTTAGTCATAGGCTTAGAAAGGCAAAAGTTAACATTAGTTTATCACTTTTTATTATTATTTTCTCTGTGTGATTTCATAAGGTAAAACTAGGAGCGCTAAGGAAAGATTAAATAAGATGATGGTGATAAAAATTGGATTGTTCATACATATCCTGTAGAGGCTATAGTTTCAATTAGGGGAGATTTAAATTTTAAATTTAAATTTACTGTAGAAATTATTAATCAATTAAAAACGATTGAACAATTAATGAAATGCCAAAACAGTGTGAAATATTATTTATTGTGGAAGGTATTTTTTTTAACTTATTTTATTTATATTTCTTAACTATTTTCTTTTTAATTATTAACCCTAAATGTAATACACTAAGGTATTTAGGTTTAAGGTGACGCATTTTATTTTAAAGTTATCTTATATGTTTATGGCTTGGACTGTTATAACATATAAGAAATTCTACGTTGCAATCTTAAGATGCAATTATACAATCGCCAAGGTTTGTGTCAGTTGCAAAGCTTCAACAAACAAACAAAGCACGCGAATACGAGTCTTTTTATTTTTTAGGGACCGCTCCTACATAAAATAAAAAAAATAAAAATAATAAGCAAAAAAAAAAACAAGAAGAAAAACACAAAACGTAAAACATGAACATTAACCAATGCAAACTGCAGCTAATTTGAAATTTTAAACAATTTTTGCAACAACAAAGATGCCGAAAACAAATCCAAAGCCAAAGGCAAAGGCAAAGGCAGCGGCACGTTGCGCTTTGATTGAATTGAATGTGAGACGTTGACGCTGAAGTTGAACTCCAACTCGCTAAATAACCTGACGAAAGCTCTCAATGTGAATGACCGACTAGAAGTTACCATGTGAATGGCAAATAAACAACACTCAGTTATTATCAAAGAGCATTGATACATTGTTCTATCAATGCTCTTTCGTTGTTATATATAGCTTTTAGCTGTAATTAAACAAAATAGTCTATATATACTATAAATCAATTTAATTTAAATGAATTTAATATTTCAATATTTTAAAAGTTAAATTTATGTTATCTTAATTGTATTCTAATTTAAAAATAAAATTGCCCAATTGGAATTTCCACTAGCATTTAACATTATCTCTTGCATTAAAGATCATTAAAATGATTTGATTAGTTAAATATTATATATACAAAATATTTTGATATTTACAAGTTAAATATAGATGTAAAATATTTTTCAAAATTTTGAGATTGCATTTAATGATGCTGATTCACTCTCATTTCCCTTATAGACTGAGAGTGAGTAAAAAACATAAGTATCAATCATAGACAGGTTAAAGGTAAAAAAACATAAAACAACCGAAATATATAAGAAAAATAAATAAAAACAAATAACAATTATTATATATATTTTATTAATTAAATAAAATAAATAAACTATGTAGCCTGTAGCTCAACTAAAAATATTCCGTTTTGCTACAACATAATGAAAATTATATATTTCATTATTAAATATTAAATATTAAAATATAAGATTTTTCATGTTTAAATATTATATTTTTATTTTATTAAAAGCAAGGTACTAAAATATATAAACATAATTTTAGGAAATACATATATTAAAACTTGTTATATATTTTTTTTATTTATTATAAAAAATAATGTAGTTTTTTTGAGTATAAGGAATTTTGGAAAAACGATGGTCTGGTTATCCCTTCGGGTATATTTTTTTTGACAGGGTAATTGAAATAGTAATAACGTTGCAACTGTTGCTGCGACATCAACAAAAAATAATATTAAATGCATTTTGTGCACGCTTAAAGCGAGAAAATTATGTGAGTGCTTAGGCTATGTTGTTCTTGTTGTTGTTGTTGTTGTTATTGCCGCACACCTGCGTGCCCAATTGGCCGCATCGGTGACAAAAAACAACAAAAGATATTTCAAGTTTAATAAGCGCAAAATGGGTGGCATTTGATTTGGCCAAGAGCTGCCGCTAACGCTGGAGGGCAGCCTGGGCATTAGCATAATGATCTCAATATTTGCACAGCTTTATCACGATCCAAAGCTTAATTACACTTACGATTACACGACTACAAGGTACCCCAACACCCGCACGCCAGCAGTTCACTTCACTTCCGCGCCCACAACTCAGCACGCGATCTTTTCCCCTCCCATTCTATTTGACTCTGGTAAGACAGGGCGTATGAGTAATGCAAGTGCAATGAGGCTCCTAATGCTATGATTATTCCAATTGTTGTTAATCGTCAGCCAGCCCGCCCCTTTCCCTCCCCCCATTCTGTATCCCTTAAAAGATTATCCGATCGATTGTTAGCAATGACTTCAGCACATACATAAGAAAAAAAACAAATATTTCATTTCGGATTTGCTAAACGAAGCTATTTTTGGGGTCTATACCATGAGATCGCTTGGGTATAGTTTTAATGAGGGATTGACTCATGGCAAGGGCAACACCGGCACTCGACGTGCAATTAATGATGGCAAAACGAGTCCGTGAGAAATGCAACCAATAAAATTAGTCCATTCCGATGCTGACCTGGTCACAGCTGTGCATTAACTAAGTAAGTGGAGTAGTTCGAGAATAGCGTGTCGAGCCTAAGTGTTCCATTATAATTGGAGTCCAACTTGAGTGACTGGAGTGTGTGTGTATGCTTGACTGTCTTTAAATAAATTGCCAAATTTACACATAACATTATACGATCTTTAAAACATGCCGAATTTAGACAAAACTTTACGATTTTAATACCTGGATGCTATGGACCTATGCATCAATATGAGGAATAACCGAAGGAAGCTTTGGTTAAACTCTTACAGATTTAAAAAAGTTGAATTATGTAGGGTTTTTCCCTTTACAAAGTTTATATAATTTTAGCTAAATTAATTGCAGATTTAAGCCCGTATTAATTCATACTAAACTTACTTATAGGGGTCTAAAACAGAAGGTCTTGAAAAAAAACGCATGTATCATACGAATTTAAAAAATGACGAATATAAACCTTATTTATCATATTGTTAAATTTAATTATTTCATAATATAAGGAAACCTATTATATATATTTCATATATATATTATATATTATATGTTATATTTGTCTTATTCAAAGACAGTTTAATATAGTGTTCTTTGTTGGCAACAAGTCCAAAGAACAATGCATGGAGAAGAAGAAGAAGAAAAGACAAATGCAATTTATAAATAGTAAATAAAAAGTTATCTAAATGCTATGATTCAGTTTCTCGCCTTATCTCTAAAGATAAACCTTTAGACTAGACTTATAAACCGGATACTAGGAAATTGTTCTTAATTCATTGTAATTTATAATATCCCGTGGATCTTCATAATGTTAATTAACAGTGAAAAAAATGTTACTTTCGATTCTACTTGTGATCTTTGGTCAATCTACACGCAGAGTCCTTGGACGGGGTGAAAAACAGCTGTGCGCACACAGACATTTAAATTCAATATCCGAGGCGGTGAATGCCATTGGTTTAATTGTTGCACTTAGCAAACAATGTAAAACAGTTGTTAAACCAATTCCGAGAATTACCGATTAACGGAACATTTGCACTTAAGGGCGCAAATAAACAAGAGTTTTTTTTATAATATTTACCTGATTCCTGTAGTACCAAAATTGTATATGAAACAAGCACGTGAGCTAAAGACTAAAAATGCACCTCGAATTTCAAACAACAACAACAACATTGAAACGAGGAGCGATAAAAAACACCCATTGACTATGTGGAGCTTTTTATGCGCTCCAATGAAGACCGAGACCATGAAATAATTGAAAAGAAGGAAGAACTATTATTTATAGAAACGATGGGATAAAAACATTACTTGGTCGTTCCATCAAAAAGCTTTGAAATTCGCAGAATCACAGCAAGGAACGGTTGAGCTTTCATAAGATTTAAATGCACTTATCGAACTTATCGATAAATAGAAATTTTACAGTTGAGAGACGATCGACGATTATTAAAATAAGAGCACAATTTTTCGTTAAATTTTTCAAAATTTATTTTATACTGATGATTAGTACTAAATAATTTTAATTTGTTTCTGTTTCAATTTATTTTGCTATTTTTTATGTTTATGTTTGTTTTTTCTTTTTGTTTATCATTACCACTTTCAATGAATTCTTTGCAGTCTTAAAAATTTGTCTAAACAATGAATTTTCATGTTTTAGCTTTTTTTTTTGTTGATTTTGGTTTTTTTGGGTTTCTTACTTTTTTAACTAAAATTAATTACTAAGTTTTGTTGCTCTGAAAGTTTAATTATCTAGAAATATTATTAAAAAATGAATGCCACGAATAATTGTATCTAGGACTAGTTATCTTCAATTTCTGGCTTAAGTTCCTTCCCCTCCGTTTAATCTTTAATTCATTTTTCTAGATAAATTGCAATATGTACCAATGCATATACAACTGACGCGGCGACAACAATCAGATTTCAAAACATTTCAACATTTCTTATTTTTGTCTTTTTTTCGGGTTATCGGTTTGTTTTTTTAGTTTTTGTTTTAGGTAATAAAATATATATATGGAAAAATTGTACACTGATATTGAGGTATTGGAAAAAATCGGCGTATATGTTATGTATATATATATATATATACATATACATATATACATATATACATGCATATATATATATATATATATTTGTATGTCATGTACATATAAAGACAGGCTTTTATATAAGGTTAAATATTTTTATGTATGTTTTTGACATGCAAAAAATGGCTTGCGCTTGGTGCTGTTAGTGGGAAAATTCACATTTAAAAAATTGTTTGTTGTTTACCAAAACCGAACTCTCAGTAATCTGAGACTGTGATTTTGGAAATTGGTTTTTTTCTGTTTTTTTTTTATTTTGTTCCTATATAGCAACATAGGAAATAACAGGTGCAATTTTTGCTACATAGAAATTTGAATATGAAAAAGCTTACAAATTATTTCGTTTCATAATTGCTTGCAGTTGTCCATCTTTATATATATATATATATACATATATATGTATATATATATATATAATAATTATTTTTTATTTAATATATATGTTAATATTCTCTTATTCTGTTTAGGTACTATATAAAAATACAATATGTATTAAAATTCACAATTTCATTAGTTTTTTGCTAGAGCAAAAAAAAAACGCATTTTGCATTGGTTTTTTATGCGTCTTCTAAAAATTCAAAGTTCAATCTGGAATACTAAATTGGAAAATGGCTGAGCAAAGGACATTGAAGGAGGTTTTCTATCGACATACAAACTCGCATACATACCAAACATACCTAAATACACAGATACATACTGCATGCATCTTGAAAAACAATAACATCATTTTTTATCGGGTTTTGGCTTTAGTTTTTATGACAAATTTTCTTAAAGCTCTATGAAAGATTTTTTAAATATCCTACGATTGAATTTCAAACCGTTATCAATTTAAAAAAAAATCTTTTTTTTTTTATGACAAAATAATAGTTTCTTCAAGTGTAAACATATCAGTATTTGGAATCACGCGCGGTATCTATTAAGTTAATTTTCTTAAATGGCTTGCAGTATAAATTTAAATTAATTAACTACCTAATGTGTTGGTTTTCAGTTAGTCACTGCTGTTAACTAATTATTCAAGTTAGTTACCGAAAGTCGTGGATAAAGTTATTCACAGTTATGTTTAAATCTAACGAGAATATATCTTTAAATAATATAGTTTAAGCAGTTTATGTATATGTATGAAATTTTATTGCGCCTATGGGCAAAAAAGTCGAAATGGAGATTTACAAAGCCAACGTTGCATTCAATGCAATCTGTTGCATACTCGCACACATACATACACACTAGCAAACACACACACACGCACACACACACACACGCACACGCATACGCACAAAAACGCAATCATACGGAGATATACAAATATACTTTCATACACTTTAGGCTTACAGTTTCCTGCTTGGAATAAGAGCTATTAAATATACAATGTTAGAAATGTTGGTAGCAAGCACTTTGCTGGTTTCAGTAAATCCTTTTAAAGCTTTTTGGCGCCCAATTTCAATGGGCCAGTGGCGCGTTGCGCTCTTCGTGCCTCCAATTCGCGCTGACGCTGCAGTTTCTTTTCCTCACGTTTGCGACGCGCCTCATCCAATTTATTGTTGCCTGCAAATAGTTTAGGTTCTTAGCCATGACATTCATCATGTTTGTGGCTTCAGTATGTCACTTACCCATGCCAGGCTCGTCGAAGGGCTCAAACTCTCCATCGGCCCAAGAATCGCTATTCCAATTGGCATTATGCGTCGAATTATTCAGATGCGACGAAGGCGGACTTATGTTATTGCAATTTGTCAATGCGCCAGGCGTTGTAGGTGATGTGGTGTTGCTGCTCGAAAGATTGGCTAGTTCCTTTGGTCGCAGCGATGACTGCTTCGATGGTGATGTTGTGATGTGTGAGTTAAGCTTGGCAAGTGGTTCAATAAGATCGTTAAGTTCGTGCTGCTGCAGCTGTTGTTGATGTTGATGCGGCAGTAATGGTCGGTGCTGTTGCTGGCTGGATGATGTCGTTGACGATATCGATTGTCTGGCCAGCTGTTGCTGTTCCTGCTCCGCCTGTTCTTCGTCCTCGCACTGAATGCGTAATATACGGTAAGTTTGTTTCATTCGAAAGTGTTTAGTAAATGCAACTTACAGGATCCTCTTCAAGACTGCCCCATTCTTCATTGTCCCAACCGTCACGTACTTCGTTGATAGCATTTGTTGTAGCCAGTTGGCCACTGTTTGTACTGGCGATCAGTGGACTGCTGGGATCCTGTGATGTCTAAATAATTGAAACATTTGGATAAATAAAGTGTAGTTCAAATATAGCTTAAAACATACATCCATTTCTCCCCAGTTTTCATTGTCCCAATCATTGTTGCCATAGTCGGAAGCTGATGCAGAGGTATCATTACTCTCGTGCTCCAACGATGTCATGGAGGTAACACTACTTGTAGTTGTCGAAAGGCTACTACTCGATGGTTGTTCTGCCAAAAGAATTCAATCACGATCAGCTCCACAAACGGAGGAATTAAACACTTACCCAATGACGCTGGCTTCGATAAATTTCGACCTGTCAAAGGCGGTCTTGGTCTGGATGAGTCACTTTGACTGCGATAGAACTTTGCTGTTACGGCGGTCACGGCCCAACCCGCCCAAGTAGCAGCTGCGTTACCAATAGAAGGCGTGGCAGTATGAACATCTGCCTCTGTAATTGATACAAATTAAATTTCAGATTTCTGTTTCCATCAGTTGAGTATTGATTATTTGATTGATCTTACCCATTGTCTCTCGCAGACTAGGATCGTCGGATACCTTCTCCAACTTTCCCAAGAAGCCACGAATTGTTTTAAAGGCTGGTTCGCGCACTGTTTTTTCTGGATCCACAGTCAACGAACACAAGGATGGTAAGACACGATTGGCAACTTCGCTAAGCAGAAAATATTGCTGAGTAGCTGCAAGCGCAAGGACACCAGCAACTCTGGCTGGCGGGAAGGGATCACGCATGGCACGTATAAACGCCGAGACAAGAACACGTTGACGCACCTGAGGATGCAAATGAGGTGCAATTTTTCCAAGGCAAACTGTTGTATTGGTCCGAATACCACCTTGATCATCGCGCGCCTGCAGGCGTGCAAAATGACGCAAGACTTCCACATTAAGATTATTATAGTTTAGCTTTGGCGCTAAATGAATCACGGATTTCACTGTTTGCTCCCGAATCGTAGCATTTGTGTCCAAAAAGCCGTGTGCTACTTGAGGAAATATTTGCTCATTGACCACTGGTGGCTGGAGATGCGCAATGAACAGATCCAATTGTTGAAGTAGACGTGACCGAGTTACACGATCCGTGGATGCAAAGAGTTTCACCACGCAGGGTACAATACGTTTCTGGTATTCAAGATCGTCCAGCAGTTTTCCCAGCTAATTAATTTAATTGTTAAAGGTGTTAGCAAGCATTTCGAATAAATCAAACTTCAAATATCTCACCTTGAACATAGGCGCCAACACTGCCGAGCCCGCATCCCCATACTCATAAGCAGTTATCAGCTGTGGAAGTATCTTATGCTTGCAGACATTATCTGGAAAATTTTCGAGATGCGTGGTAAGGCCACTGAAGAAACGATTTTTCTCTGCCTTGTCTTTGATTTGAATTTCCTCAAGAAAAAGCAGAGTATCAACCAAATCGTTTTTAAAGAATCCACCCGGCTTTCGGCAGCGTGTAATAATATCTGCCGGGTTCGGTCGATTTGAAGGTGATGCTCCGACAAGCTCGCAGTAAAGCGAATGCAATGATTTGGGTATGTGTTCAATGTCCTTTAAATTCGAGCGTTGTTTGAGAACACCATTAAATGCCTCCCATACAAGGCAGCCCAAACCCCACATGTCCACAGAACTGTAATAATTACAATTTTAATTATTTCTTTTTTAAATTGAATTATTTTTTTTTACCATTTGGTGGCTGCCTTAAGTTTCGTCTGATCGTTCTTCTCGGGAGCGTCATAGACTTCTAAAGTAACAGGTATTTTTACTGGAGGCATTGGATTTCCATCTGCAGCAGCAACGTATTCCAAGCTGCCTAGTTTCCATTCGCCAGATGCATTGACGAACACCGACCACGCAGAGACGTTATTGTGTCTCAAGTTGCCATCGTTATTAAGGAACGAGAGTGCACGCTAAAAATGCAAATAAAAAACGTTAAAACAAAGTTCAAATAAGTTTTAAAAACATGGAAACTTGCCGTAATTTGAAAGATGCCCCAAGCCAGGTATAGACCCTTTTGTACATTTTCTGGGGCTAGTTTAGTAAAGTATGTGCCAAGAGGTTCCACAAATTCAGTTGCCACATACAACATTTTATCCGTCTCCAATGAGTCCAGATATTGCAATATGCTTGGGTGACGCAACGTCTTTAGGCGTTTCAATGCCGCTTTCGCAAGTTCACATTTCGTATCGGAGCCGCTTCGAACATCATATACAAATACAGAGACTTCCTCTTGGGTCCCCTTGCGTTTGGCCTTGTGAAGTGTCCATATGGAATAGTTGTCAAAGCCAGCAACTGGTTCGCCAATGTCATATGGAAAATCTTTGGAGGAGTCGCGCGAAAAGAACGACCACATCATGTGTTTTGCTCGACGGCTCAATATTTTGTTACGTCCCACAAACACCTAAAATGCGACAAACTACAAAACACCAACACACCCACAAGCACAAACTAAGTACTTAGTACACACGGTCACACACACAGCTGTTGCTGTCAATGTTGCTGTTGACTATTGTTTTATGTAGAAGAAGAAAGGAGCTGGCGAGAGAGAGAAAGAGAGAGTAAGAGAGACGTTAACAGTAATGCGTGTACACCACCACCACTGACTTGTACGTACTTTTCAGGCAATTGCATTTATCGTTTTACTTTTGTTACCCAGCTGTTTATGTGGTTAATGTTGCACTTAAGTTTTATCTACATGAGTACGCTTAACAATAAATTGCCTGCCTATTAAAAAAGGACTTCTACTTTTTCGCACGTTTGTCTAACAGATTTGCCGTCGTTGGGAATCTGTGATTATGTTTTCTATGCAATCCAGCAACAATTTTTCAACATACTTTAGGAAATAAATTCCACTCTTTTTAGGCGTCATGCAAAATTAAAGTTTGACGTGTTTTCGATTGCACTATATAACATTATAACTATGGCGTTGTGCCTATTTAATGTCAATTTGTTAATTATTTCTAAACTTTTCCCGAGTACGTCAGCTTTTTGCTTCTTCTTTCTTTTGGTCGTGTAGTGATGATATGGGTACAAGGGATGAGATATCGAATGAATGAGCAGCTGACTTAAATTGTGTTATCGAGTGGTGATTTTGTTGCCAAAATTGAATATAATTTAATGTAAAGCAAACTATAATTTAATCCCATTTGTTTTAAATAAATCTTTTAATTTTTGAACTATTAACTTATTTGACATATCTAAAAGTTTCTGTCATTCAACTGGTTAATTTGACAATTGCAAACGGTGGCAAGGCTGTTCTGTGTTATAACATTCGTCTAGCTGCCAACTTCACGCAGGTAAATTTTCCCTGGTCGATCGGAGAATTTTTTACTAATTATTTGTGTAGGATATTCAACAGCTCACAGGATGATGATGCAACGTTCAACGCTTTTGCTGCCCTTGGCTGTGGAAGCCACAATATTGGCCCAACAGCAACGTGGCATGGCCACATTGAAGGCAATTTCCA
This sequence comes from Zaprionus lineosus, assembly GCA_035044505.1. NCBI lineage: Eukaryota > Metazoa > Arthropoda > Insecta > Diptera > Drosophilidae > Zaprionus > Zaprionus lineosus. The sequence goes on along the minus strand of JAWNNX010000591.1, from coordinate 2,036,486 downwards.
TTCGCCTTAAATCTGTGAAGAACATTCAAAAAATTACGCAATCAATGAAGATGGTGTCCGCGGCCAAGTACGCCCGTGCTGAGCGTGATTTGAAGGCAGCGCGACCATACGGAGTTGGTGCTCAACAATTTTTTGAGAAAACCGAAATCCAGGCTGATGAGAAGGCCGAGCCCAAGAAGCTTCTTATTGCCGTAACATCCGACCGTGGTCTCTGCGGTGCAGTGCACACCGGCGTTGCGCGTCAAATCCGTGGTGAGCTGCAGAAGGACGATGTGAACACGAAAGTGTTCTGCGTTGGTGACAAGTCTCGTTCCATCTTGGCCCGTCTTTATGGCAAAAACATCCTTATGGTGGCCAACGAAGTAGGCCGTCTGCCACCCACCTTCTTGGATGCATCCAAAATTGCACATGAGGTCTTGTCTACTGGTTACGAATATACCGAAGGCAAGATTTTCTACAACAGATTTAAGTCTGTGGTGTCGTATCAGTGCACTTCATTGCCAATCTTCAGTGGCCCAACTGTAGAGAAGTCCGATAAGCTGGCAACCTACGACTCGCTTGATAGCGATGTTATTAAGAGCTACCTTGAGTTCTCGCTGGCCTCACTTATCTTCTACACCATGAAAGAGGGCGCCTGCTCTGAGCAATCGTCCCGTATGACTGCCATGGACAACGCCTCGAAGAACGCAGGTGAAATGATTGAGAAGCTTACTCTCACATTCAACCGCACCCGACAGGCTGTCATTACTCGTGAGCTGATTGAAATTATCTCCGGTGCCGCTGCCCTGACATAAGATGTTCACTTTCCGCTCCGAACTGCACTCCCAGCCGCAGGTCAAGCTCTATCGATTTAATAAACTAATAAATAAAACGATTCGAACGCCAAGCTGCGTATCAAATAATCTATAAAATTATAATTATCTGAGATATAACCAGAATAAAAAGCGTGGAATTCAATACTTGTTTTAGCTGAAATATCCTGTTTCAAAAAACTATTAAGAATTTTTTAAAAAGCTTTCAATTTCATTGCATGATGATGAATGATTTTAAAACAATCAAACACAATTTTTAAACAAAGTAATTCAAATCATTCAGTCGGTAAAAAAAACATTCGGAATTTACAAAATATCTTAAAAATATTTTTGAAATATTGTTATTTCGATTTATTTTCAAATTTATCTTAAAAAACGTATACATGATTTGGGATTTGAATCACTTGTACATTTTCAACACATTCAATATTTAATTACAAATCTAATGTGTTCCAAGCGCTTAAGGTCTAGCTAGAATTGGACTGTCCTTAGCTTGAAGCAGGATTCATTAATGAAACGTTATATTTAAAACTATGGAATTGTTAGCTTAGAGGCCTTAGCACATGTTCTGCAAGACACTTAATATGAAGGCGCCTATGTCCTCATCCTGGTTGGTCCATGTGATTAGTACAGTCTTTTGCTTTGGATCCTTCTCATCCTCTTCAATGTTGATCTCAACACTTTCGACGTTTATAGTTCCATTCTCCTGCATTACCACTGTCCAGCCCGTCAGCTTCTCTTCTAGCAGCAATTTGAGTTTTTCACTGGTGCGTAGCTTTGGTCCAGGATCATCCATTTTAACCTTGGAGGTGAATCGCATAACATGCCGATTAATACCGATTTCTTTCAAAGCATCTGTTAGATTCTGTAACATAATTCGATTATCTTTCATGACCAAAACGCCGTGGATGAGACGTCGCCGCTTTGGATCTGGAGGCTGTGCATTATATGAGCGCGCTTCTGCTTTAAGCAATGAAACGGAGGCATCGACGGGTATTTTAACAGGCGTGGAAATTACACATGTCTCTCCATTGGCTGGCATGTACGTCTCCAGGTTAAACTCATCCCGAATCTTAACGCGCAAAAATTTCATTTTTTCCGCTTCGCCATGAACAAGCATCACGTTCTTTGGTTCGCAATTTTGAATAAGTTGCATAATACCTGAAAAATTGGATTTAATTTTAGTTTTAATTGACACAAAGATAAATAATAGGTTTTAATACCCTTGGCATCGGCATGCGCCGAGAAGCTCATGTACTCCACAGCCATTTTAACCTCGACGACTTGACGATTCTCGAATTCAACTTTTTTGGCTCCGCCCAAAATTTTATTACCGACAGTTCCCTGGACACAGTACCCAGGCATGATGACCATGTTGTTCTCGTTGGGCGCCCACTTCTTGAAGATTTGTAATGAGAGGCCGGCGTGCAGCATGCCAGGTGTGGCGAACACAACCATAGCACCAGGATTATCTATATACGCCTTATCAAACGGTTTTATATGCTTGAAATCAAACATATTGCGATGGACGAATGTTTTTCGAATCTTTTGGTTTGTCCACGTAATGAACATTTTGTAGTACGTGTTTGCCTTTTCGGTTAGACCAAGTGCAAAATATATTGGGTATTTGAGGTTCATACGCTCCCAGTACGTCTCTAGCAAAATACAAAGCTCTTGAGCACGACCTAGGGCAAAGACGGGTATTAGCACTTTTCCACCCCTAGCAACACATTCATGTACTTTCTTGAGAAAATCACGCTCACGGCAACGCTTTGAATCTCTTATTGTGGTGGCATATGTGCTTTCTGAGATAAGAAGATCGGGACGACATTTGTCAATCCAGGCAGCACCCAAGTGTCGATCGGGTGTCATGTTATAATCACCAGTGTATACGACACTTTGGGAACCAACTTTTATCCAAAACATTGCAGCGCCTAGAACATGTCCCGCGTAGTATGCTTTGATCTCTAGATCTGTGTCCACCATCATGCTCTGGTGCAATGTTACGGGTATAACCTTCTTCATACAATCCTTGATCATTTGTGTTGTAAAGAAATTTGACTCGCCCTTTCGCTCGACTGCTACTTTACGCATGTCCTCGAGCAAAATTGGTGCTATCGCCTTAGTCGGATGAGTCATGTAAATAGGTCCAGTGTATCCCACTATCTCTGACATATAGGGTAACGCACCACAGTGATCTTAAATGTACAACAATCGGTAATATAGTTAAAAGGTTTTAATGTTGTCATAGATTATTTCTACTCACCCAAGTGGAAATGAGATATGATCACACAGTCAATGTGACTGGTAATTGGCCCCTCAGGCACAATATACGAGAAATCTGGAAAGCGTCTTTCATCATTATAGCCCATGTGCATGCCGCAGTCTAGCATTATGTTTTTGCCGCCCATCGAAAGCAACAGGCAACTGCGGCCCACATCCTGACCGGCTCCTAACGGTGTTATTTTAATATCCGGCATATTTCTTATAGTAATCAAAAATTCTTATAGCCGAGAATTTCGTCAAAGCCATAAGCCATCTGTTTTCGTTGAATCGTGATACCACTAAAACTCACTTGTTGGTTTTCGTAATTGGGAAGACTTTCGTTAAATGAGGAGCAAATCTGTTAAGTGTGCCCGAATTTGCTCAGGTGATTTTATTTATTGTCTTATTATATATAAGTTTATATAAATAAAATGAATTTAAGTTTGCAGTGCTTCCCTTGCTAAATCATTGGATTGGATTAAAAGTTCCAACCCCAAGCATGTTTTAACTATGTACCCAAAAACCTATCATTATATTTGAATTCCCTGAAATAACAGTTTATACCCACTGTTAATAGATTTCTACTGTTAATGTTATTGTTTAGCAACGAAGAAGAAATAGTACACAACTTGTTTGCAAAATTAAACTTTTTAAAATGTCTGATACTATGGAAGATGCAGACTCTTCCACAATATCGTTACGGATTTGCCTTGAGGGTCATGCCAATGCATTGGCGTTGAACAAGGATCACAATCATATTGCTGTTGCCGGACGTAGTTGTAAGTACACAAACATAATCCCGTTTACATCCTTTCTATATTTTCAAAACAATTGTATTTTCAGTACTCAAAGTGTATGCAATCAGTAACTATGGCTTTACGGAAATATGTAATATGCGTGGAGGAAAAAATCAAAATTTAAGCTACTCGTCTAATGATGTTGCCTGGAGCACGTTGGATAACAATATTTTGGCTACGGCTGCAACAAATGGTGTTGTATCCGTTTGGGATCTCTCTAAATTTGGTCGTCAAAAGCAACTGCTTGTCTACAATGAACATGAGCGCACTGCCCATACCGTCACCTTTCATAGTACCGAGCCAAATATTCTAATCTCTGGCTCACAGGATGGAACCATTAAGTTGTTTGATATTCGATCCGACAAATCGGTCAACACTTATTTCAGCAACTCAGAATCTGTGCGCGATCTAAAATTTTCTCCACACTCACAGAACGTATTTTCAGCCGTGTCAGAAAATGGAACGGTTCAACTGTGGGATATGCGTAGGGGAGATAAGTGCATGGTGCAATTTACAGCTCATAGTGGTCCAATTTACACCTGTGATTGGCATCCCACGCGTAATTGGCTGGCTACCGGTAGTCGAGATAAGCAAATTAAAGTGTGGAACATGGACGGACGTGCCAATCTTGAGTATACGATACACACCATCGCTGTGGTGGGTCGTGTCAAATGGCGACCAGAACGAACGTATGTTTTCCAATTCTTAAACTTGGACTTCTTAATTATTTGTTTATAAATATTATTACAGGTATCATATAGCTAGTTGTGCTTTGGTGGTTGATTACAGTGTGCACGTGTGGGACATTCGTCGTCCTTTTATACCATTTGCTTCATTCAACGAGCACACAAATGTCACCACAGGAATTGCGTGGCAGGGGAGCGACCCACATTGCTTGCTATCCACCAGCAAGGATTCCAGCATTTATAAGCATGCATTTGCAGATGCCACACGACCGGCACTAAAGGCAAATGCACAGGGTGCCAGTTTGGGCAGACATGGTGACATATCCTTTGCCAACAAGATAAAGGAGTATACATCAAAGTCAAAAAGCAGTAATCTATTGTAGGTTGTCCAATAACATATCCTGTGTATTTTCTATAAAATTTTGATTTTTCTTATAGTCGACGTAAGTCAAATGTGCCAAATAACATGCAGTTTCACCTGGACCATTCCAAGATGTACATGTTTATGCTGAAAAACACGGTAAAACAATGTGATTCATTTAACTTATGGATCATAATTATATTATTATTTATATTTAAATTTATACAGAACATCGACTCGGGCACAGGATTTCCAGCACACGATACAACCACCGAACTGCGGGTACATGAGTGCTTCATTGGCTGTGCCCGGGAGCTGCTTCTAAGCGGTAAGAAGCTGGCCGAGATCTGTGAACATAATGCAAATATATCCAGGAAATACGGAAAGCACAATGTAAGGAAATAACTGATATATTTTGGAATGAAAATAATTTAATGGGGATCTCTAAAATTTCTAGGCAACCACCTTGTGGAATTTTATAAAGCTCTTCTATGGCAGCAACCACTTTGAGCCACCTTTTGAACATCGTTCTTCGTTTTCCAATCAAAAAAATCCAATGACCTCACGTCGCGCCACACAAGTAGCCAGCGATTGGGCACCGCATGACACCAATCAGGACTTAAATGGCAATGGCCAAGAAACACCGCATGAAACCGCTGATGGTGATGGTGAGGATGGGGATGAGCTGAACGGAAGTGGATCACAGCATCCACCGCCGACTAGCTCAGTGATTCTCTCAGAGACACAGATCATAAGCGAGATTACGTTTGACAATTTTGAATTGTTGCGCAATGGCTTTATTTACGTCGGTCCTGCCGATGTGACAAAGGCCTTGGCACTCCCCGACACTGCATTGCATCATGATGTGCAGGCTGCTCGGCCTCAACTGGATCTGAAATCATCTGAACATGAAAAATCACCGGTAACCTCAAAATGCCGTAAGGGGTTATCAAATTTAATGATGTTTTTTTTTTTTGATTAGCCACCACATGTGCCCAACATTCTGAAGGTTACGCATGTTCCGCCTATTCCAATGTGGGAACCGCATCAGTTCGTTGCAGATGCTTTGATGCTACAAAACGATGTTGGTGATGTGCAAACTGCATTGACGGTGCTCATTGCATTGGGCGAAACCCGAAAACTGCTACCCATTGAGGATGCTGTGATCGTAGGTGAACAATACCCGAAGGAGTGCCCATTGATTTATTTTTATCTGCTTCCAATAGGAACACTGGTTTCATACCTATGTCGATCAACTACATCGCTACGAGCTCTGGAACGAGGCATGTGAAGTAATCAACCGCGCCTGGATGCGTTCTGTACGCCTCCTGAACCAGCAGTCCACAGTTATGCACACGAACTGCGGGGAATGTGGAAGACCAATTGGTGGCAACGTTGGGTGGTATTGCGATAAGTGCAAGTCGATGCAGTCGGCCAAGTGTTGTGTTTGTGGACTTATCGTACGTGGCGTTTATGCCTGGTGTCAGGGCTGCTCCCACGGTGGACACATCGAGCATCTGCAAGAATATTTTGCCAAGCACTCAAAATGTCCCAAGTGCGGACATCCATGTTCATTTTCGTAATAAATGAAAGCTTCCTCAATTGTAAAGCGCGGGCGAGTCTAAAGATCGTTTTCCCCAGTGGTTCATCCAATGCAATGTTTAATTGTTGAATACTTGTAAATAACAGTAGTTTAAGTCCGAATTGTTAACTAGTTAAAACAGTGTAATTATTAATTATAATTATTATATTTGTAGAAAGTTAAATGCTACTTGATGAACGTGCTCTTGAAGGGCAATATGACGACAACCTTTAATGTTGAGGACGCGCCATACATTCAGTAGCAGAAAGGAGAGAAAAAATTATAAAATTGAGAGTTCTGAAAATAGAGCACAACCATTGCAGTTGCCTTATTGACATAAAAGTAACTGTATGCCCTTTTGGTATTAACCATAAGGACACCACCGCCTGCCAGCGCTGTCCAAAAATCCATACGCCAAACGCAATGAAGTTTTTGCTAAAGGTTTTGAAAAGCGCACAATATGGAAATATTTTTCTGATCCACTTGCGTCTGTATTTTTACATTGCGCTTCGCGCAGCTAAGTAGCTTTAGGTAAAGGATAACCTAAAGCTTGGATTTTGGAGCAGCGTTGGCGGCTAATTGTCAAGAGGCAAATTCGAGGCTCACAGTTTGGCAAGCGTCGCTGGCATTGACCGCATAAGCTGAGGTGGTGTTACGTTTCAAGGCTGGCGTTTCTTCATCATAACGAATGGTCATGGAGTTTGAGTTTCCGGGAATAAGTACATAGCCCAAAGTCTCGTAGAATTTAATGAGCTTGTCCTTGCAGTCCAGCGACATTTTATAGCATCCAAGTTGCTCCGCTAAAAGCGACACTGTCACCACAATGCTGCAACGAAGATGTGAATATGATATAAAGATTTTACTTTACTGAAGAGTGTAACTTACAGTTTACCCAATTGCTTTCCTCGATAGGTGTCATTCACTACAACATCCTCCAGGCGACCACGCTGAAAAAATGGAGCAGGTTAAAGCAAAGATTATTCCAAGGTTCTGCACTTAACTTACCACAGCGCAGTCGTGTATGAATTTGCGTTCGATGATCAGGGAAGCAGCTCCAATGATCTCGCCCTTGCGTGTATCCTCAATCACTGTGACATAGTAATCCCCACTGGCTTTCATCTGCGAGAAGCGAGCTGCAAGAGAAAACACTCATTGAGAGAAACTCAAAAAGCGTCTTAAATAATGAACCTACTGAGAAATTGAGTACGTGTTACATTTCCGACATGTGTCAGCTGGGAAAGCAACTGAAGGAAGCCGCGGTCGTAGTCGGTGTCCTTCAGAGGGCGTACTTTCATCCATGGCTCGCCTGGATTGGCAGCCGAGATAAATGGCTGGAATTTAGCTGGACTCCGATGAAAGTCGAGCTGTAAGAGCACTTTTGGATCGTACAGATATGTTTCTTGCTATAATCAAATCGAGAAAGAGATCTTTTATTAGCATAAAGATGATAATTAATGTTTAAAGGCTCTACCGTTAATTGCACCATTTTTTCAACAGTAAGAAAAAGGCCAACGTCAGCAGTTGACGCTGCTGGAAGCACAACTGTGGCGCAGCAAAATGACAGGTAGAAAAAAAGGTGGCTTACAAAAGCAATGGGCAACAGGAACGGTAACTGGTAACTGGTTTCATGCAACTCAATCACTTTCGATGGCTGCAGACTGGTTTTTCTTTGGTAACATTAATTTTGCGCATAAATTTCATTGTCGGCACAAACCGGTAAAATGCGTAGAAGCTGTCATGCTGACAAAACTATGCTTAAATCTTTATTGATTTTATATTGTTTTTCTTTTTGTGTTTTGTGTTTTGCAAAAAGCAGGATTATAATATTGGCCCATTCAAGGTTCCGCCAGTTCTACTGGTGAGTGAACTGCCACATGGTCACGTTGTGGTCTATTTCTTGACTTGTCTTGTTGGCAGCGTATTTATAAAATGCACGCCAAAAATACTCACCATAGCTTTATCTAATATTTACGTGCGATAATAATAACAAATACCCAAACCAAGATGAGGCGGAAGTTATTCCGCTTTGTTATCAACAACTTTCAGGAACAAGCACCAGAACGAGACTGAGGCAACATGTGTATGAGCAACAGCAAATCGCGAGCTACGAGCTGCGAGCTGTGAGCTTCTTGTTGATTGGTTTGGAATGGCAACTGGTGAAAAGCCAAACACTTTATAGAAAAAAGCGAATCGCGTAAACGCAATTATCGACTTACAGTTAAAAGACAACCTGGATGACCCTGAAGAGTGAGCGGTTGTAAACATTTGAACAGCTGATGTCGGAGAGAGCCAAGAAAGAGCCAAGAGAAAGAGTGAGTATGAGAGAAGTAAGGCAAACATTTATTTTAACGCATTCTTACACACTATAACAAAATAATAATATTATTGCACGTTATGTCGCAACAATATATTTAGGCGTTTTGTACATTTCGTAGGCAAATTCCTCCTGATGACTGGGATCATACTCTAGTCCAACGTAATCGATCTCCAGTCCAAAAGGACCATCCATGCCTTTCTTGGCAGCCACTGAGAATCCGAAATGCGTAATGGTGTTCAGTTGTATTGCATTTTGCCGATCTTGAACACGTCCTTTTGAAGATAGAAAGAATTTAGAAAATGGGATTTTGGCGATTTGCCAATGAGGACCACCGCGTGTGTAAAGCACATAGTGATAGATATCGTTCCACATTAGATCAAAGTATCCCTCTGTGTGCAGATTAATAAGATAACTCCGTCCATCACCACGCACCTTCATTACAAGCATGTTGTATTGTGTCCAATCGTATGTGGATTCTCGTTTGAAGGATTTCTGTGTAGAAAAATCTTCAATTATTCAACAGCAAAATATGAATTAAATGTATTTAATTTACTAACCCGCACTCGTTTGGTGCGTATATTTGCATAGCCCGTACGCTTTATAATACCATCTTTGGTGTGTTCCGAATTGACCTGACCGTGGAAGAGTCCAGCACCAGATGGGCTTAACTCTAACGTAGCACTACTTTTTCCTTCACCGTGATCTGCGTCAGTTGTTACAGTCCACTTATCCAACACGTCGGGTGCTTTGAAATCAAATACTACATCTATCTCCCCAGGTCGGAATACCAGCACAGGATCACTTTGTAATTGTTCCTTGACTTCCTGACGCCACAATTTAATTTCTTCTTTTAAGTCTTTTAAACCATCAATAATAAGCTGTTTTTTTGATGGCTCTGGAAGTTTGGTTTTATAGCCGGATTTTTTTTCTCGTTCCCAGAAGGTGCGATGCACGGCAGTGGTGTGAATTTGTGAAGCTGGAAGCCAGCAGGTGATACGTTGAGTATTTCTCAAAAGACAAAGCATTTTCACATATTTTATTAAAGAAAATTAAATAATTTTACACAACTGGCGGTACCAACAACGTAACAAATATCAGCTGTTCATTTTAACATTCACAATCTAACGTAAACAAGTCAAGTGCCAGTTAAATGAGCATATGTTTGCTTTTCAAGTGAATGGCATATCGGAATTTGTTTTTGTTTTCTCCAATCTGCAAAAGTGCAAAGTTCTTGTATTTACCAATTACAAATCACAATGAAAATTCAAGAAGTTGAAAAATGTGCACCCTCTACTGATTGGAATGTCCTCTATTGGGTGATCGGTAGTATATTAATGCCAATAGCTTTTCCACTAGCAATTATAAATATTTGGCAACGGTTTCGCGCTCAAAAATACCGTAATCAACTGCCCGGGAAGGTACAAAATCATAAAATCTTTTCATCAAATATATGATTTATGTTTATGTAATTTATTTAAGGTTGTCCTCATTACGGGAGCTAGTTCTGGCTTGGGAGAGTCCCTTGCACATGTTTTTTATCGTGCCGGATGTAAGGTGATTTTGGCTGCACGTCGTGTGGAGGAACTTGAGCGTGTAAAAAAGGACTTGTTGGCCTTAGATGTGGTAAGTAGCCATCAATCGAAGTAAACATTTTGATAATGTAAGACTATCTGCAGGATCCAGCCTATCCTCCCACCGTACTATCTCTGGACTTGGCCGAGCTTAATTCCATTCCCGAATTTGTTAAGCGCGCTCTAGCTGTTTACAACCAAATCGATATATTGATAAACAATGGAGGAATCAGTGTTCGTGCTGATATTGCTTCCACGGCAGTCGATGTGGATCTTAAGGTTATGCTCGTTAATTATTTTGGTTCCGTGGCATTAACAAAAGGTGAGTACACATTAAAAGAGCATTTAAAAATGTAACTATTTTCATTGAATTTCTTTTAGCTGTCTTACCTTCTATGGTGAAACGCAAGAGTGGACACATTTGCTTTATTAGCTCTGTGCAGGGAAAATTCTCGATACCCCAACGTGCATCTTACTCAGCTTCAAAACATGCAATGCAGGCTTTTGCTGACTGTCTACGTGCTGAGGTAGCCAACAAGAGGATCCATGTCTCCTGTGTGAGTCCTGGTTACATACGCACCCAGCTCTCGATGAACGCACTTACTGGCACGGGCAGCAGTCATGGCCGTTAGTAAACCATATTAAAATTAGTTTCTGCTAATCACTCACATTTAATGAATTAATTTTAGAAATGGATGAAACTACGGCGAAGGGAATGCACCCAAATAAGCTAGCTGAACGAATCCTACAATGCATCATACGAAAGGAGCCGGACATTATTGTTTCCGATTTCCAAGCAAAGCTCGCTTACTATCTGCGGCACTTTTTGCCCAGTGTGTACTTTTGGATTATGTCAAAACGTGCTTTAAAGTTGGAGGAATCCCAAAAGAAATCTAATTGAATGAATAATTTAAGGCGCTGTATGTTTTTGAGTTAATTTTTAGTTTCGTTTTTATTGTTAATTGAGTTTTGATTGAAATGAGAAAATTATAAGATATTGCGTTGCGTGTGCAGTGTTAAAAATTAGTTACATTTGCATTAACTGTTTAATATATTTATAAATAAAATAATATGTGTAATCATACCTTTCTATATTTAGTGTTAAGTAAAACTAAGGTTGTCACAAATTTGCTCTTTGTTCGCAACTTAAAATATCAATTGTTATTGTTCTTTAATAATGAATTTGAATATTCACTTCCTTTACATTTTGTGGGTTTCTAATTCACGTATTTCACGTTTCTCACGTATCTTATAATTGACGACAAAAATACTTCATTCATGATATAATCCTTGACAACATTTAAAAGAGTTTTTTTTTTCTTCTTTTTATTTATCGTTTTAACTACGGGAAGTGGATCACTGCGAGGGGCTTAAATTTGATTTATCTAAATTATAAAAATAGACGTTATCAACCAGGTGAAGTACGAATTGGTGCAAAACCTTGATGAAATATACATAAAAATAATTCAAATTGAGGTACACATACAGATATCAAAATTGTTTTGCAATTTTTTACGACTAAATTATTACATTTATGTACAATACACAAAAATTGTTCATTTCGCGTTAAATAGTCTTTATCTTCCACGCACAAAATACTTTTACCGGCCCCAAAGGCCAAACCTCTGCTTAGATCATAATTTTTCTTATTTTTTTCTGTTTGTTTTTTTTTTGCATTTATTATATACAGTACATAAACATTGGCCATTTCTTATTTTTTGTTTGTTTTCTCTTATTTTTGGTAAATTTAATGATATTGCCGATACTTTAATGTTTTAAAGAGAACGGCGCCATGTATAGTTTCGTATTTAAATAGTTATTATAGTTATCATTTGATTCTTACTTAAGACTACTTTTCGATTTCTTTGTTCGTTAATTAAGCATTTTGAAGCGATTGTCGCGTAAATTGTTTTTTTTTTAAATTTCGTTTTGTTTGTTTTTTTTCTTTTCTTTTTTTGTTTTTAATATTTTCATTTCTAATTAGATTTGCTTTCCGTTTCATAACTTGCATATGCGTTAACTTTCGTGTTTCTTTTCTTGGGTCGATCATCCGTTTGAGCTGAGCTGAGCTTATACTCTATCTTTTATCTTCTATCCTCTGTTCTCTATCCTTTGTTCTCTATCCTCTATTCTCTATCTATCAACGTGTTGTATGTACCACAAAAAATATACCCAAATGCTCATAAAATTGCACGGCCCGATTAAAGGTATTTTACCAGCGATAGAAATGCAAACACATTATAAGAATTATGCGCAATCATCATTAATGCCGCTTTTAAACACATTCTATAATTAATTAGTCATCATCCACACACACTAGATAGTATCTATATAGAGACAATACCAATTATCTTACTCTTAAGATCAATAATAATTATTTGGGTTTTAATTTCCAAGCCGTTTGCTCTATGTTTTCCCACTCACTACGTGACTAAATGCAAGTATGAATATCTTAAGGTGATTTATTGTTATTGCTCTAATTTGTTATTGCATATATATAAAAAAAACTAGTTACTCTTCGTTTCGGTTTCGGTTTCGAATTTTCATTTCAATTCATATATACACCATAACGAAAATAGAAGAATGGCCATGGCATGGAAATGGAGGTGACTGTGTGAAGGAGTGCTGCTTGGGGTGCGGTTGAGTGGCTGAGTGATTGAGTGGCTGTGTGATTGAGTGGCCGAGTAGTTGAGTGGCTGAGTGGTTGGCAGTTGGTGGGGTGGGTGGTAAAGTGTCTGGCTTATTGGCAAACAGATAAATTTTATTAACTTTCTATTTGATTTTATTGCGACTACTAAACCCTACGTTCGATGCATTTTACTTTTGATTTATTGACAGTGATCGTTGGTTATATTTGTTACTATATCTATGAATGTGTAGAGAATTTAAAACCCTCTCCCCTCTCCCCTCTCTCTCTCTTCTCTGGCTCCCTTCCCATCTACCTTTCTACTAATACCTACACACCTTATTAACTGAAAATCCTAATGTCAGTTTTGATCTTCATAAGAGTTTTAAAACTTGTTAATTAATTATTCTTTTAGTTTCTGTTTGTTGTTATCTTTTTACATGTTTTGTTCGTTTGTTGTTCTTGATATTCCTCTCTTTGTTTTTGTTCTTGTTTTTCTTTTTTTGTTTTGTTTTTTGTTTTACTAAAATAGCACCTTGTATTGTTGTTCTGTTTGTTAAAGTTGATAGATGATAATAATCGTTGTTCGGAAACACTAAGAATATGATAAAAGAATTTCATATAAATGTTTAACATAATACTGTATAGGAATAAATCTTAATGAGCGCCAATAGTTGGCCAATTATAGTATAATAACAGTTAAAAGAGTGTACAGCAATCGAATATCGATGGATGTGTTTTGAATCTATGTATCTATTACTGTGCATCTGTCGGAGTTTTCCTATTAAAGCTTAGATAGCATTTATTCTATTTGAAGTTGGGAGAAGTTCGAAGTTCATTTGTTAGAAAAATAGATTTTTCTGGGCTTATGTCTGATGGTTGGTTATAGGGGTTCGATATAGATCTGGAATATTACAGATTAGCTTAGCGAGTGTGTGAGATTTTGATGCACAACACGATCGTAATTCGATAACTGAACACAATTCATAGGTATAGACATAAATAGAGTTACGAGTTACGAGTTACGAGTTACAAGTTATAAGTTACAAGTTACAAGTTACAAGTTACAAGTTACAAGTTATTGATCACGAATACAATACAACAGTTAATTAGTAAAAGGTACAATGTGCGGTGAGTGCGACTGGCATTGGCGGTGGTGGTGGGGACGACGGCGTTGGTGTGTGTTTGTGTGTGTATGTGTGTGTATGGTTGGCATTTGTAAGGTGAGCTTTGAATGGGATTCGAGTTGTGTGATGCGAGCGTAGATTTAAGTTATAAGCGCGAGCGTACTTAGAGTCTTAGGAGTCTTCTTGGTGTCTGGTGTGGGGATGTATTGGCGTAGCATTCACATATTCAGCAGAAACGGCAAGTTTAAGGCAGTGTAAAGTACATATATATATGTATACATATATATCCAAATCTATTTTCATATATATATATACATATATATATGCGAGTAAGTAAATCTATGCGACAATTTGTATAACTAACTTTAGGACTTATCACTTTCACTTGGTTGGTTTGAAATGAACACGCATTGCTCTGATCTTAGCTAACCAGATTTTCAATGTCGGAGACCACAACCTCCAGATCCGATGGCAGCTCGTTGTCCAGCGATGTTGTGGGTACTGGAGCTGCTATCGCTGATGTTGGGGGAGCGCGAGCACGAAAATTATGCAGACTGCGGCGCATGGGCTGTGCGTTGTTTTGACGCTGGCTGGCCACAGCGCTCGTGGAGGCGGATTGCTGTAAAGGTGTGGGCACAGTGCTAGACGTTGTTGTCGATGTGCTGCTAGACGACTGACGGGAGAAGCTGGGCGGCACAGAAGGCGCTGTTACTGTTGCGGTGGATGACACACTCTGGCCATTAAGAGTGGCTCTTGGAATGTTGCTGAAGCTGTTACGTGAGTTTCGCGTGGGTGGCACCGGCGCTGTATGTGGGGATGTGTTGGAGGAGCTACTATTTCTTCGCAGGTTAGCATTGGAAGAGGAGCGACGCTGTGGTGTAGCTGTTGGCGGAAACACACTAGACGTGGGCGGATCTTTACCGTTTTTCGAAGCACCCGCTTTCAGATTCAGGCTGCTACGCTTCTTAGACTTTGCAATATTTTGGCTAAGATTGATAAGGTTTTGCGTGCTGCCAAAGTTGCGGGTTAAATTTATGGATCCACCTGTGGCGGCCTCTTCATTCTTTACAATCTTACTATTGCGTCGGGGCGCTACGGCGAACGGATTGTGTGTGGAAAGCGAATTGGAACGTCGATATGAATTACGTTGCGCTGAAGTGGCAACTGCTGTCTCCTGGCTATTCCGACTTGAGCCAGTCGCCTGTTTAACACTGTTGTTGTTGCCATTGGTCTTCGATGAGCTTCCTGCTTCCATTGGTTGGTTCCCGTTGGGCAATTCGACATTTTCATAGCAGTGTTCGGTAGAGCGCGTGGGCGGCTTCAATGTCTCGTAGTTCGGCTCGTTGAGCGTCAGTATTTGATTATCGTCCTCTGCTTCGTTGCACAGCAACAGGGCGGTTCTCTTTGTACGTTCGGCATGCTGACCGCCCTTGGTTGTCGCTGCTTGTCCACTGGACCGTGCAGTGCTTTTCTGAGTACGCTTTGGACGAGCGCCCGCGCTGACGCCCACAACATGCGTTTTAACCTTGGGTTTCTTTGACAGACGCAGCGAAAACTTGAAGGGCGGCTTGTAAACAACCTGCAACTTGACCTTTTCGTTGGCCAAGTTGCCCATTGACTTTGTCTTTGTTTGCGGTGTTTTCTGCACCAGTCGCTCTGGGGTTGACTGTGACTTACTCATCACTTTACGCACACGGGAGCTGTGCTCCATATGCGAAAGAGGCTGTGCCACAATAGGCGATTCCAGCAACCATTTTTGCACCTTGCCAAAGGTATTCGTGTGGTTGTTGGTCGTTGAAAGATTGGAAGCATCATCAGCGCCGGCTCCATTGTTATTGCGATGTGAATAGTCGATGATTTCTTTGATGTGCTTTCCCAGTTTCTTATTGTTCTTTTTATTTTGCTCCTCATCAACTGTGTTCGCTTTTAGTTTCTTCTTAGCAATCACTTGGCTTCTAGACGATTTCTTTGGTTCCACATTAGTAGTGCCTTTGGTTGCTGCACCGGTCCTTGCTCCTACTGCTGCTGTACCTGCCGATACTCCGACTCCTGACTTCTTGCTTCGTTCACCACGCACCTTTTTCTTAAACGGTACCTTTGTACGCACAGCTGTATGCACAATTACGCCGTTATTGTTTTCGGGTAGACGAACCGTTTCCGTCGTTGCACTGTGTATGATGGTCACTGACTTCATCTTCAGGTTCGAGCGTTTCGCCAGCAGCTTTGTGCTCAGTATCTGGTATTAAATTAAAGTACATGATTAGACGAAAGAGTAGTAGGAATGAAAATTTGGATTATGACTCGACAGAGAAATGGTTTTATGCGTCAAACTCTATAAGCACTTTAATATAGCATTGTAATCAATGGCCTATGAGCGCTTTCATTACTAGGAGTTTAAGGGGTTGGGTTTACTGCTGGGCTCACCCTCGCCCAAGGCCTGCATTTTGGCCTCATGCTGGTCCTTTAATATACATGTAACAACGCGCATAATCTTACCGGACAAAAACTTGTTCAGATTATCAATAGCATTAAATATTTTTCAAGTTTTCACCATCTACTTAAAAATTTTAATAAAATATTTTGGAATAAAATCACTTCGATCTTGAAAAACCCGACTGGACAATTATTTACTTTTTGATAGTGAAAACTGGATTGGATTTCATCCTGTGATCTAAGGATTAGCATACGTACCAGCAACATAAATACACCAATGGCAGCTAGAGCAACGGTATGCCAATGATGTTGCATCCACTTTTTGAAGGTAGCAATGCTCTCCTCGGATAGTAAAAGCTTCCGTAGTGTAGCCAAGGGTCCTGAGGGATCCACTTCGCGACATTTTTGGAATACATCGCAGTAGCTGCAAAACATATTCAAAGTTAAATAAGTAATCAACAGCATTAAATTAATGATCTGTTACCCATTGTAATCATTGCAGGGTGTTCCAGGTTTCGAGTACATATCGGGTACGTCGAATGGAGCCTCGTTCCACTCAAAAGAGCTGCGACATGGGTTATCCTCACCAGGAAGTTTACAGCACAATTCGCATGATTTGATGCGATCATCTTGAGGTCCTGGTATACATTGACATGACTCCAGACCGTAGGCCAGGCAAATGCTACCAGTGCAGTCACCCATGTAGCATACAAACTCCTTATTGCAAATTGTTTTGTTTGGTTTGTTCACAGAAGGTGGGCACTGAGGAACACGTCCATCGCAGAACGAAGGATCACGACAACCGTTGTCATCTCGGCACTTATCGCCAAACTTAACCTTACAGTCGGTGGTGCAGCAGGGTCCTTGGGAAGGACTGCAACGTGCATGGGGAGTCAGTGTGCAAGGTGTTTCATCAATGTTTGGCTGGCGCGACATAGGGAAGCAACACGAGTCCTTACAATCCTCCTCCCAACCACAGTCACACTGCTCGCCTGGCTCCACAACGCCATTGCCACATATAGAGGACTGCGGCTCCGTAAAGCAGCCTTTTTGTGAACGAGCCTTTGCATTTAATACAGGCTCTATGGACTTCAAGGAGCATGAACTGAACTTGTTATTGTTCTTCTTGTCACCCGATGTCGCGCGGGCAAACATAATAAAGTTGCCATCCTCGCCACCCGGTGTACACAGCTCCGGGTCGTGCTAATAAAAGTTACAAAAATTAGTCAAAAATATAACTTGAGAAAAAATTTGGTTTATTCTTACTGGTGATCCGAAATTGTGGCCAATTTCATGGGCCAATGTGACATGTGAAACGGCAGGCGGAACGTGCTTGCCGTAGTTTAAAAGTGTGACAATCCCTGTATTTAACGACTTCAGTGATCCGCGATAGTGGCCGTTCTTCTCACAAACACCACCAGCGTTTTTTAAATCACCTGTCCATGCCAGACCCAGAGTGCCCATCTCAAAGTCACGGTACGTAAACATGTATGCCAGACAGAAGGCATCGTAATCCTCCTCTGCAGGGAAACAATTAAAAAAAAAATAAATTTATATGCTTCAACAGGTATTGCATTTCTTGGCTTACCCGAAAATAATTCCAGAAACTTTTCCACTCCATAGTTACCCGGAAATCTGTAACCAGGATCCCTCATAGCATTCATGTTGTGTACCTTTATGCGTTTGATCATGAACGTAATATTGTCTGGCTTTCCATCGTTGTTAAAATCTGTATTTCGATATATGGAATTCGCACGCTGAACGTGTCGCGTGATTGCCTCAATGGAGGCTTCATCACTGCCCATCTTTTGGAAGAACGTGTGATCCGCTTGCAGATAAAGCATGCATGTTGTCTTGCGCTCGTACAGCAGACGTGGAGAGCTGAATACATCATCGGCACGGCTGTTCATCAAGTTAGTCATAAACATGGTGTTAAAGCTTGGATTGTGTGGGTTTGGAGCAAAACTAATCTCTGGATTGTAGTTATTCACAATGATGTTGGGCTTTTTAGTTGCGCCGTTCTTAGTAATGATTTCCACGTGCGTCTTGTGGCTGGGTCTATCGTTGGCATCGTTGTTGTTGCCCATTGAGAGCGTTGTCCAATTGGTGTTAAAAAAATTATTCGGCAGGCTGCTGGTATTGTTCACAGTGGGCTCCTCGTAAGGTGTGCCAAACTCCGGCTCAATGGGTCGATTGTAAGTGCTGACAATGATGTTTTTGTGTTTTGTGTACAATTTTCGCACATTATTATTGTTGTTGTTGTTGTTGTTGCTGTTTGCATTGGTGTTGCTGTTGCTGTTGTAGCTACGGCTGCCATCAGCCACATTGGAGGGATTATAGTTATTTACAAGTATATTACGATTCGGTGTAGGTTTGGTCAGCGTTGCCAAGAAACTTTCTGTGCTGCGCATTGTTGCAGTTGTTGATTTTTTGGGTTCTTCGTCCCGTCGATCCTCTTCAGAAGCTAGCACACGAAAGTCATCGTTGTAAGGCACCTCCAAATCCAGCGGCAAGGGCGGATTTCGATTGTATGTTGGGGCCGTAACTTGCTGTAATTAACAAACGTTAGAACATATTCAGTTATTATAGATTTATGTTCACCTCTTCCTCCTCGTGTAACCAACGTTTCCGCCTTAAGCGTTCGCTGGCACAGTGCGTTTTTATGGGTGCCATTGATGGCAGCCCGCTTCCGAATGAGTCTTTATGTTGCATATTAACATCACTCAGTTTGTAGACAATGCTGTGCACTCCACTTTCGGCCAGTTGCTGTGAGTATTGTCTCGCTGGCTCAATGTAATAGTGTTCTGCTTGGGTTTCAATTGTGCCATCGAGGAGATTATCACTTGTGAGTATCGCCTGGACATGGGCTGACTCATCATCCTCTAAGCCACCCGTGTAAATGCGTGAGACATCATAATCAATGGGTCCCAATGTGTTCTCGATTTCCACGTCATGCGCAAATACCGAATTTGGCTGTTGACGTAGCACAAGAAGAAAGTCTCTGTGAACAAAGAAAAACAATGAACGAATATATGTATAAAATGCAACTCAATAATTAAAACTCCCACACACCTGTCATGAGCAGAGAAATTCAATCGTATCGTGTGTGCCAATCCGACGCCAGATGAAAGGTCCACTTGACGTTTTCGGCGAACACGCGCCTGCTCCAAGTGTCTCATTTGCGCTTCCTGTAGCACTGACCGATCAAAGTTCGCTGCTTCCCAGTGCTTAATGTATGGTGTTAGTTTATGTGTATACCCTGTAAGAGATTAAGATTTAAATCTTAGTTGAAATTTACATATTTGGGGAAAGTCGATTTGCGCTTACCAGGCAGCTTAAGCGGTGTTGGGACTGCTAAAAGCTCACTGATGGCCAACAGCAGGGTCAGGAGCATTAGCAGCCAGTCCATCGTTCTGACTGTGTATTTGTGTGTGTGTGTGTGTGTATTGTGTGGAAACCTAACTAGCTCTAGGTTGCGTTTTTCGTCTAATGTTGACCTTTGTTAATCGTCGTTTCTTACATTATTGCAACAGTTGTTCTTTTGCCAATAAGAATTTCCAAAATGGAAAAATCCGTTACGGGCTTAATGCGAACAGCATGCGACATCTCACGCGTAGCTGCTGTTAAAGAATGAGAAAATAAGGGTACAGACAAGTGTTACAGTTGAATGCAAAGCTTTAACTTAATATGATGACAAAGAAATTGCACTTAAACAAAAAAAAAAAAAAAAAATCTTCCTATAACTCATACACAGTAACAATATTGGCAAAAGCAAAGAAAAACATCATAAAAAAAGTTGCTTTCACCATTTGCAGCAAGTTCGTTAACAAGCGAAATTCGCAACAGATCAAAACAATAAAATATGTACGTACATCTTTTGTTCAAAATTAACATACTTTCATACAAACGTACGTCTGTATTTTGCATAAATGGAAAAAGCAACAAACTGCTGGTAAGAAGAAGCAACACAGCATCAGCATCTCATTAGCACTTTGTTCACAAGCGCACACAGGCACGCACGCACACATATGAGATACACGCGCGTAGAACTGGCATAAACATCACATACACACTCTAACGTACGATTCACTTGTGTTTGTATGCCCGTGAAAATTACTGTTGTTCACATTGTACATGCTTCTGCACTCATTTATATTGAGCTATTAAATATTGCATTCTTTTACTAGATTGACAACCGTTTAATTGGCCAATAATCCGTTTACAATGGCCATTTATTAGTGTGTATTCTTGGTGTGAGCCAAGCTCTTTTAGCTGCTTGTAACTCGCTGTTCACTGCTTTTGTTGCTGTTAAGCATAATGAAATATGTACGTAAAATTCAATTAGCCCGTCCATAGGGGTTTTTTTTAATAGCAATTGTTGCACTTTTTCAATTTGGTAATTGGATTTGGCTAACTCACAGGCGAAATATTAAAAAACTACACTAACACACATACAAAACAATCGACCTCCGCTTGTTGTTGTATTGCCATTAACGCTGTGGCGTAAATGGTAAGTCAACCAAGTTTTTTTTCCTGGCCTAAACCTGTTTCATGGCTTATTCACTGTTTCAAAATAAATTCTTTTCTTTTATGACGCACATTTTCTTGAAACTTAAGTTTCTTCTTGAAAAACTCACTTTTATTTAATAAAACTCCTGCATTAAAATGCGTAGAATTTAAAAACAATTTTTTATTTCTTCCTACATATAAAACGGCTGCAGGTAATAACATCGATACTTTCTGAGCGCAGGTTTATACTCGATAAGATAATCTGTATATATTAGTCGACTTAAGTTGGCTATCGTTATCGATATACAACCGGCTGTTCTCATATTTATTTTTAAAATTGAGTTAAATTAGAAAAATTTATTTGGTCTATAAAAATCTTACTTTTGTAAAGTTACTTTTAACAAATTTTTCATTATTATTATGTATCAAGAACTTCTCTAATTGACGCCAGTTGCTTGTCTATATCATCGCTTAACTCCTCCTTCTTCTGCACTAACTCTTCCTTGAAGGAAGTTAATTTTTCGCTTTTCGTATCTAATATTTCTTCCATAGATACTAATTTTTTGACTTTTTGATCATATTCATCAAAAACCTGCCACCAAGTCTCTAGTGTTATATTTTCGGGTTCCGTGAGCAGTGCCTGTTCCAACGCTGCACTATTGTTTTCAGATTTTTGTATTTGAAATGTTTTAAGATCAGCAATCATTTCTTCAACTGTAGGGGCTGAGGGTGGAGGTGCCACCTTGGCTTTTGAGCTTCTAAACATAATTATATTTCTTATTGCGATGCTGAAAAAATGATAACGTCAGCATTAAAAAGAAGTAGTTTAATGTAAACTAATTAAGTTCTTACCTATTTTCATTCAAGTCTTAGTAAAATTTTTACAGGCTATGCTAATCTTTTTTCTAAATTCATGTAATTTGTTGTGCTTTAAGTCGGATTGATAAACAATTGTAAAATAAATGCCTTGTTTACATTATTTTTTCAGTGCTGGAAAACGATTGATTTCTAGGGCCTCAATTTGTTTGATATAACACAGCACTGGTTTGCCGCTGTTTAGACCAAAACACGCTCTTGCTAACTACATCTGTAATTTGTTAACAATTTATTTTATTTAAAAGATATATTAACGATGTCAATTAAAGACGAATTAAGTACTAGTGCAAAACAAAAGTTAATAGAAGCGGCGGCACGTGCAAAAAATCCACTTGACACATTGCCGTACGATAGCTTTATTTCTAAGGCCGGCGAGGAGTTTAAACTATATTGCCGCGCAAAAAATGACATGGACGCTAAAGTACTTAAATGGGCATTTAAAGTGACGGAGCAAAATGTTGGACCTTACTATGCGAAATTAAAAATGGGCTGGAAGCCTAAACTAAAGCAAAGTGAACTTAACAGGAAATGGGCACGTTTCTTGGTAGCACAAAATAAACAGAATCAGCCTGTGGCCTTTACAATGTTTAGGTTTGATATCGACTACGACGATAGTGTGCTTTATTGGTGAGTAGATTTTAACATACATTTTTATTTTTATAAATATTGGAAAACTTTTGATTTTAGCTATGAAATCCAAATTTCCCCTGAATACCAACGCAAAGGACTTGGAGAGTTTATGATGCAAACGTTGGAAGCATGTGCTCGTCTTTGGCAACTAGAAAAGGTTGTGCTAACAGTGTTAAACAACAACGATGATTCGTTAAACTTTTTCAATGCGATAGGCTATCAAAAAGATGAAACTTCTCCAGATGAAGTTATGGAAGCGGAATATCAGATATTAAGTAAATCCATGTTGGATTGAGTATTTAAGAGCTACGTATTAATTAGTTTGATTACAATAGTTCATAACAATGCAATAAGATTTTTATTTCAAAAGCTTTGCTTGGGCCTCCAAGTAAGTGGCCATGCGGATGTCCTGGCTGCTTAGGCCTCCAACGTCATGGGTGCTTAAAGTGACCTGCACTTTGTTGTAGACATTAAACCATTCTGGATGATGATTCATTTTCTCAGCCAGTAAGGCAACACCAGTCATTAGGCTGAAAGCCTGGTTAAAATCCTTAAACAGAAATTCCTTGTATATAGCATCGCGACCCTCAACCATAGTCCAACCAGCAGTCAGCAGGGGTTGAAGCTTCTCACAGCGTTCTGAATCAGTCAGTTTAGCCTGTAGATAAATATGTATGAGCAACAAGTACATTCGAATGTTGAAATCTGTGGCTTTTGCTTTCGCTGCCCTTGGGGCATACTGGTGACCTTATATGCCCCATAGCGATAAGTAACTTTATAAAGTTAAGGCTTAGCAACAAATGCGTTTTCTACACAGGAAAGTCATTTGTTTTAACCAGATATTCACTTACCACCATTTTGCGTTTAACTGGTATTGAGGTTGTCTTTTTGTCTGTCTGTTGACTGGTACTAAACCTCCGATTGGCAAGACTTGTTGCTATCGCTCGCTCTGATGTCGAATACAGAACTGAACTCACATATCTGTTGCTGCTGCGCGCAATCAAAGCTGCTCAATCTCAACGTAAATCACAGCTCATACTCACCAATACAAAGGTTCGTTCACAGCGCTCCATTTAGTTGTATTTGATGTTATTGCGTGTCTTAAACCGGCCGCAGTTGTTATCCAGCAACAATTTGATCGCTTATTATGTAGACTACAAATTTTTTGAATAACCAATTTATTTTGCGCATATTTATTAAAACAAAACATTTCGAACAACTGGTTTGTTTTTGGAGCATATGTTTTAACAGTGCTGAGAAGTGCGCTGTTGACAGCAGAGGCTCGTCTTTTGAAATATATTTCAGTGCACTTCAGTATTTATAAAATATTGACATATTTTTTTGTAATAAATATAGTTTAAGTTATTATATGTTAGTTTATGAGCTTAGTATTTAATATATATTGTAATATATGTAAGCAGTCCGGTCACTAACGAGAACGGTCAATGTTAATAACATATTTCTGTTGAATGCTTCTTCTTGATAAATGAGAAAGCGCCATGCCATAAATTGGCGCCAAAGATTTGAATTTGAAATGTGGTGCAAATATGGGAATAGTTTATTTATTCACTTATTCACTTATGAACCATGTTATCAGCTTCGCCATTTCCATAGTAATCGTAGTCTGTGCTGGCCGTTGATGTGCCCATTTTGGGATGCTCCGTTGTGGTTGAGTGCTCAGTAACACGACCAGAAATGGTCTCAGGCATAAACGTTGTGGTTTTATGCCAACGAAGACTATAACGACTACGTACAAATGGCGGCTTGGCGGTACCTATGGCATTACCGTGAACTGTTGACATCTTTGATTATAAATACTCTATATAAATATTTATATATATATATATTTTACTTACCCAAACTGCAAAGGCAACAGCAAAGCAGAAGCAGAAGAGTCAACTTCATTTTAAAAAGTTCTCTGTGGAAATGTGATCAACTTTTGTAAGTCTCACTGCTTTTATAGCTCCACATTCTGCAGATAATCAGATCCCGTGGGCATAGGAAAGTGAAAGCAGTGCAGTGTCCATTGCTATGCAGTGTCCCAAGAGTCCAGTTCAACAAGTTCATTCACCGCTTCTGCGGTAATTATTAATTTATTTATTATCTTTGATGAACTCTCACTTAGCTTAGGGGTTAAACAAAATCATACAATACTTTGAATCGAAATGCTTAAATAAATTGTAATAAATACGCGTATAATTTGAATGTGAATGCGCCCAAACACTTCTTAATTCTCCTTTGGCCTTGGACGCTTTGGACCGGACGGTATCGGTGGTGGCGGCACATCCGGCACTTCACTGTTCTTGCTTTCCGATCCGTTCTTGATGTCCTCGAAACTGGGTGTGGTATCCAAGTCATCCAACGGCAATGGCTGAACCTCAGGCTGTGCCGGCTGCACTGCTGGCTCTTCAGAAGGAGGTCTTCGCGTTGGATATCCTTGACTGGGATAATAGTCATAAGGTGGCAAGTAGTTCTCCGACTGCCGTACGTAGCCCGCTTGATCATAGAGCAGCGGGAATTGACTGTACGGGTAGGGGGGCAAATTCATAGGTTGTCCATTGAACTGGGATCCAAGTGGAATCAAAATAGGGGGTAGTCCTTGCTCATTGAGTGGCAGTGGCATTTGCTCTTTGGGCATCACTTCTTTAGAGCTGCCTGCAACATCCGAGGAAGTTTGAGGAATCAGCTCTGGTTGTGGCTGTGGCTGCGGTTCCCCCTCAGGAGTCGTAATGCTGGGCTGATTGGGATTATATGGTTCATAGAGCGGTGGGAATTGCGCTGCTGTGGGCAGTGGATAGGGCAACTGAAATATGAACCAATTGTATATAATTTATAAATAAAATAGGACTTAACCACTTACCCGCTCATTGGGCGGCAGACCGGGAACCAAGGGCTGTCCGAATCGCACAACAGGCGGACTGTAAAATCCAAAGGGATTGTAGGGTCCAAATGGCGCATATCCTGGCTCGTGTATAGTTGGCTGTATGACCGGATAGGCGCGACTCGACGTCAGGTTTTCATCCGTGGTGATGAGTGCATTGTAGACCTTTGGCTTCTTCCGCAGGCGACGTGCTCCATGACACGTACCGACGTTGAGTGCTAACGCCAGCACCAGAACCAGTAATCCGTACTTTAAGAGTAGAATAGAAAGGGATTACGTTTAGCTGTGTATTGATCTGTTGGACTACACTTTCATTGTCTGCGAGTCCATGATTTGTCACTTGGTGAATTGAAAGCTGTTTAATTGATCGATGATTCGATCATCAATCACTGAATTGTTTGCTCTACGCACATTTGAGCTACGGCAACACACACACACACACACACACACACACACACACGCACACACACACATTGGGTGGGTGAACAGTGACGGAAGTTGGGGACTACGGACAAGGAAGCCGGGCCCGGATCGTTAGTAACACTAGAAGCATGGCGCTGGACACCAGATTCTACGTCATCGTCGGCTTCAAATGCCAGTTTAACGTTCGAGCGAGCGATTCGTTACGATCTTTGGGCTATTGCATTCAAAACGTGGTCCAACATTTCTAACATTACTAAGAAATTAATAATAAATAATAAATAATAAATAACAAGAATAGTAACAATGAAAAGAACAACAACAACAACAACAACATGACGAAAACAACAAAAACAATCAACACACACATGAGTTGCCTTTTGTTGTGAATTAACTACAGTTCATTAGTTTTGAATTGAAATATAGATTGTTCCTTTAATTGGATTACTCTTTGGAGTCGATCATACCGGACAGCTGGGTAGATCGCTTGGGCTGATCATTGGAATTTTGAGCCTTTCCTTAGGCACCAACACCCCAGATCACCAAGATCTTTGTCATAGTTCCGGTTAAACAAGTTGTCCAGTTGGCATGGAAATGCGCCAGTCCATGAAGTGACGACGCTCACACACATGCTGACAAACACACACACACACACACACACACACACATATATATATATGGTTACACACCCGCAGACACTGTACTGTGATCTGTGACCGAGTTTCTTCCGATCTTGATCTTTGCAATTGCACGCCTCAAACTCTCAATTGCTTTGTAATCCGGTGTGTCGGTGCTCAGATTACCTACGGGTATTTATGCTGGGCTAGTCCCCTGTACTGCGATCGGTCGCCCCCTTGCCCACTTGGTGCAAGTAATTGGCTTTGCTTTCCATGCATTTCACTTTGACTTTCCTTAAACCATGGACCATGGACATGACTAGAAAGAAAAGCATTCTCCACCCACGCACCAGCTCGTGATTGCTCGCCGAGCTATGCCGGGACTTAGACTCTGTCTGTCTGACTGTTAGTCTGCCTGTTTGTCTCTCCGTCCGTCTGTCTCTCCATCTGTCTATCTGTCTCTCCGGTTGAGTGTCTTTCCAACTGTCCGCCTCTCCGACAGTCTGTCTGTCTCTCTGGCAATCTGGCAGTATTTTTCTTCTTGCTTTGAAACGGAACCAAACGAAAGATCAGAGACCAATTGAAAGATCAGAGACCAATTTTCAACGCTTTTCCTTTTGGCTTTTGTGTTGGCAGTGAAATGAATCGAATTGCCTGAAATTGAATCAACAAACAGCAAACAACAATTGAGCTGAGCTCGTGCCGATCATGAGACGCTCTTGCAGATCATGACAATGTCGCTGTTAATGCTGATGATGTTCGTAATGATGATAAACACATTTATCACCATTATCCACATCATCATCATCATCATCATCATCATCATTATCGTCATTATCGTCTTTATAATGTTGTACTGTAAGTGCACTTCAGTGCTCAAAATTGGGGCAACTCAAGTGCCAAAAGTACGAGTTAAAAAAAAAATAATAAAATATACACAAAAACAACAACAATAATAACAACAACAACAACGTCGTCATAGACGACGCTGCGGGTTGTCTTTGAAGATCACGCTCTTGGCCCTGGGGATGTGTTTAGGCTTAAAAGCTAAGTTCAAATAGCTGATTATATGATTTAAACAATGTGGGTGTGCCTCCGACTGGCCGTGCGCATTGGGAAAACTGCGGCCCAGTCGATGCGATGGCTTCGCGAATGTGGGCTGAGAAATTTTCGAATTTATCTATGATGAAATTTTCTTTCTTTTCATGTTTACGTAAAGACAACAACAGATTTGGTGAAGTATTTTTTGAATATGGAAAATTTGGTACATTTAAAAAAAAGAATTCCTTTCGTGGAAGCTTGAGTGACGTCAATATGGATTTCTTTTTATAGCCGAAATTTATATCCTATAAATGTGCTATAATTTCTTTGTTTTTAGATCTAAGATTTATTTAAGAATCATTAAGCTTATGAGATTTTAGCTGTAATCCCATTGCATGTTAGACGCTGAGTCACCTATCGAGCAGCTGCTGGGCAGCCACTCGCAGAGTCATGGCTGAAAGATCGGACCAGTTCAAAGGCAATAAAATGGTCACTGGCGTAACCTTAAACCTGGTGCGGACAAAAAGTGAAAGTGAGCTAAGAGCGTGGGATCTAAGCCAAGCCACACACACACACACACATGTATCAATCTATATACATATGTATATATTTTTATATATAAATATATGTATTTTTATATAAATATCCAATATTACCTTTAACATTTGTATGCAGCTTGCGTATAGAAAATATTCGCCTTGCTCAGAGTTGCCTTGCAGGAAGCTCGCGAAATGTCCGAATTAAAAGCCAATCAATAAATCGTTAAGTGCACTGAAAATTGTTTACTTGTTGTTGTTGCTTCTGACGAGCTGCGGCTTATTTCCCTTTGCATTTATGTTTATTTAATTTTTAAAATGCACAATTTGTAAAGTTGGTAACAGACACCGATGCGAACACCAACACCAGCGACAACAACAATACCACAACAACACTAACACCGTTGCCAATATCGACACCAACACCGAGCTGGACTCCGATGACAACGACGACGACGACGACGACGACGTCTCACGACAAAACACGTAGTGACTTTGAAAACGAGTTGCTATAATTTATATTGCAATAACATACAATATTCCATTTATTCGCATGCAAAAACTAAACTAAACTACTAAATGCATTCGCCGCTGCGAGCACTCAAAGTGGCAACTATGCTCGGCGTCCGATCTTTGGGATTGGCCAACAGAGAGGGGGGCTATACGCTGTGGCTGTGAGGCTGCGAGACTGTGAGGCGCGAGCTGGCGCGGAGGTTGCTGACGTTCGACTGACGGCGGCTGCGCACGCGCGTTTCTTATTGGATTTTGAACGAGCGACTGGGCGGTCTTCTACCTTTTATACCTTCACCGACAGCAGCGACGCCGCCGTCAGCATTCGCAGTCGCTGCTGCAGTAGCTCGCCTATGAAGCTATGGAGCTATGGAGCTGTGGAGCTGTGGAGCTGTGGCGCTTTATGACGCTCTGCAGGAACTTCTTGCAGTTGGCCTAGTTTCATGCACCCTACCCGCCGGGTACTACAGGTGCAGTTAGTCGTTTCGTTGCACGCAGATGCTATGAAAATAGGACCATATTTAAAAATATTGCTTTTAGGTTAGGTTTGAAAACTGAGACTCAAATATCAATAAATCATTTAAAATTAAAGAAATATAATTTTATTTTAACTGGGTTTAAAATCAGTAGAAAAGTAGTTTAAGTATTTTCAGTACAAATCTTAAATTTTATAAAATATATAAATATTTTAAGCTGAACTAAATACAATAATACTCATATTAGTTTCTGTTCATTAAGAGTTAAAAAAATTGAATACAAATCTAATTTTCTCAAATCCTTAGAATATTTATTTTTTTTTAATTTTAAAATATTTTTAACAAGCTTTAAATTTCTGCATTTTAAATATAATCCACACTCATTGAATATGTTTAATATTATTTTTTAAATTAAGGGGCTTTCTCTGTATCTCCTGCCATTACAGCGTACAGAGACTTCGTTGCGATCCACACACAGATCGTAGTTACCAATAAAATACCTTCTTTTAAGTACATTACTTACGATTTAATTGCTTTTAGATGGAAGTCAATTGTGTGGAGCAAACGGAGCGAAAGTCTAGAATAATGAGCGGGAGATGGAACAGCCATTGATCAGCTATTGACCAGTGATGCCTTCTGTTCTGTACAAAGTGCTCATTTGCCCGTTTCACTTTCATTACAATGGGCTAAGAACGGCTATTGTTGCTTTGATTGTTGTTTACTCGTTGCCGAACGCCCCACACCTTGTTAAAAAACAGCTATTACAACTACCCCCCCTTCGCCAAGCCCCGCATGCTTGCTCGGTATACCCTACATAGAAAAGCAAGCACTGGGTAGGGGTGAGTGACTCTTCTCACACCTGAACTAAACCTAACTTCTTGTAAGATGAAGATCTAAATTTGAACTGTAGAGTTTCTTATATTTACTATATATATAATTACTCCACATTCTTTCATATAATTATACATATACACATATTTAACAATAAAACCAAAAATTTACGTGGTATTACCGTGTCGAATACTCCGAGAGGTTAAAGTCATTGTTTTAGTCACGTTCACTGACAGAGGTGATAAGTGTCGGTCTTTCCGGTACACTCCCCACCCACGTCTGGCCCGAGATGCCAACAGATCTTGGGGTCAATCAACAACAATTTGTAGATTTCTTGTTGCTTGTTAATTTGTTGTTGTTTGTTGCCGGCTGTTTGTAGTTGTTGTCGATGCTGTGTTTCCCTCCTGTTGCGTTTTCTTTATTGCATGAACTTTCGCTTTCCCTTTTAATGTTTGCTATCTATTGGTTGAACATAATGAGCCTCTGAACTTTTCGTTGCAGTCTGATCGGTCAGGTATTGAATAATTAGGTGTTGTTTTTATTTTTGAAATTAATTTTTTTTCTAATGATTTGAAACGGTTGTTAGATTTCGGAGGACTAAACTTTCATACCTTTAGATCATATTACTGCCAATCATTTTCCAAATTTACAAGTCCGTTTGCTCAGTGTTGCTAATTGGATAAGTATCTATAAGTAGGTACTAATATAATACAAATAGTAATCTCAAAAATGTATTCATTTGTCAATTTAATTTCTTGTTAAATAGTTTTAATTATAATTATTTCATATTTTCCCAGTTTTGAAAGTAAAATTCAAATGATGTACTAAATATTGGTGCACTTTCCAAAGCTAATAGCTTTGCGTCATGTACAAATAAATGTTTCTATATGCCGCTACGTGTTGCAGTTACCAACCACTAGATGGCGCCAGCTTAACCGTTTATGTTTTGAATTGCTGTAAGGAAAATTTAATGAAAATTATGGAAAATATGACTGTACGAAAAAAAGGTACAGGTTGTCAACCTTCTTATCGCTGATTATTTAAAGATTGCTTACAAATTTATAGTTTAATTGTAGTATTTATATTATGTACTGTCATATTCAAGAAATAACTGTGTCTTTATCATAAGATAAGCTTGTTGAACTTCTACAATTACGCTCTGACCCTTAGCCCGTTGATAAGACAATCAGAAAGTCAGTCAATCATCTTTGGAGACCTTAGAAGGTGATAATGGACTGTTTACTGTCTAGTCAGCTATAAATATAAATGCATGCGCAGCAAAAAGTGCAGTTGCAGTCCAAGTATTACCTCCGTTTACTTCAACCATGAAAGTTCTTATTCTATTGCTGGTGTTGGCAGTGGCTTTTGCCGATGAGCACGTGCATCATCACCATGGATCGGGCTATGTCGTTAAAACCCATGATGATTTGCTTAGATTCCGTCAAAAGTGCTCTGAACAGGTCGGCGCCTCAGCCGAACAAGTTGCTGGTTATGTGAAATGGCAGTATCCCGATGATGAGAAGACCCACTGCTACTTGAAGTGTGTCTTTGAGGAATTCGGATTCTTTAATGCAGAGCACGGATTTGATGTGCACAAGATCCATGAGCAGCTCGCCAACGGTGCCCACGTTGACCATTCGGATGAAACACACCAGAAAATCGAAGCTTGCGCAGACAACAATTCTCAAGGCAGTGACGCTTGTACCTGGGCCTACCGTGGAGGCATGTGCTTCATGCGCTCCAGCCTGCACCTCGTCCAACACAGTGTCAAAACATAAGATGACCCCAGATGCAGAACCCTCATATATGTATAACTGACAAAATATAAAATTATATCAACTTTTATTTAAGTCTCTGCGATTCACTTATGTATTCCGTCACCCAATCACCGAACCGGCCCGATGTGGCGCACTTGAAGGCCTCGTAGGCCCACTGTGCCGGCTCATCTTCACGTCGCTCCCGTTTATTGCAATACTTGACAACCACCATTATCTCCATTGGATGGTGACGTTTCTCAAAGATCTTGGTGATACGTTTCCCATTGTAGCCATTTTTGTCCGTCCAAATGCCCATTCGCTTCACCACACATCTAAGTGTGAGCGCATCCTCACCACCTGCCGAGCTCCTACAGTGCTCCAGATTAGTTTGCACCTCGTCCGGTGTGGGCACCTTCCATTCCGTCTTATAAGTCAACTTGGCTGCATCGCTTATCACCAGGGCACTGATAAGGACACAGCAACAACAAAAAGCCTGCCACCTTAGATGATACATTTTAATCCACAGTCAACACTTTTGAATTGAGGCGAGAATTCGTTTCGCGGGTCTCTTATATATGTGCCTTTATTTGCCCGCACATTGAGATTGAGAATTCGCAGTGAGTAAACCAGTTCTCCGTCACGTTTCGACATTGGCCGTAGCCTAGAATAAATGGAAGTTCCCACTACGATTCAAATTGTTCTCGGGTCGTTGGAGCTAAGTTGGAGTCGCACTTAACCGCCGGTCCAAAGGCGGAAAAATTACTATGACACTCGCTCTGCCCATGCCTAGGGTCAGTTACTGTTTGCTGATCCTATTAACTATATATGTATATATATATATATATAGTTTTTTTATTTTTTAATGATAGTTTTGTTATTTGCTTCATTTATAATTTGTTATTGTCGCCGTTTCACTGACCAGATATAATCTACATTCACGTTTCTTTCAGATGGATTCCACTCGTACGTGTTAACCACTCGCCTTTGAGTAAATACTCAAATCACTCGACTGCTCAATGCCCTGTAAATTGTTTAAATAATTCCAAGATTTGTTTAAATATAGTTTGTTAACTATCAATTATTAATTGGTTATTTCATTTGTAATTCAACTGAAAGTAAAATCGCTTTGAAACGGACTCAATTTTAATTTAACAGTTGAATGAGCCGAAGCCTAAAATTTTTACTGTCTCAGAGTTGATAATTTTATTTTATTTAATTTTTAAAATCAAACTCTGTAAATATTTATTTAAAAATATTCAGTTCTGATATTCAAATGTTTTCTAAGAATTTCCATTTAATATATATCCATATAATGATTGCATTGAGTCTGTAAGAAATGGAAATGGAAATATGTAAATAAAAACTTATGTTAATTAACTGTTATGTTAATTAACATTTATGTTAATTTCTTGAATTGCTAAGTGAAGCTTTAACAGAATAGAACTGTTTTCAAGGTCGAACTGTGTAATTAAATAAACAGTTCTCAACACATTAATATTTAATTTAAATTTAAAAATATATTTATAAATTCTGTATATAATCTATATTTATATATTTAACATAAATAATTAATAAACAACATTGTAAAATGTATTTTGTAGTTATACAGATCACATTTAATATTATACAAATACATGTGTATATAATAATAAACTAAGTAATTATTTTTATATATAAGGCATAAGGCTATAAGGAATGAACCTTAATTTATTTTACTAATTACCAAATTAAATTTTTTTAAATAAAAGAAAAAATAAGAAGAATGTCTAATGGAATTAAAAAAAATTATATTGAATAATAAAAAAATACATTTATAATTGGCTGCTTAAAATAAAAAATAATAAGCACTGTAATATTTTAAATAAATTTTCAAATTAAATGGAGTTGTTTTATATATATATTGTACATTTTATTATATATATAAATATTTAAAATATAAATTTTAATTCTACAAGTTATTCGTATATTATTATATTATATTATATATATATTATTATATTATATTATATATATATTATTTAGCCAATTAACGCCATTTATGTTTTAGCTTAAATCAACTTTAGCATTTTTATTTTTGTACTTTAAACAATAAATATTATTTTATATTAATTAAGCTAATAAATTATATGAGAGCCAAACATTGCACTTGCTAGGGATATACAATATTTAATTTAGAGATTATTTATTGTAAAATATTCTTATAAATATAATATAATAAAATAAGAATTTATTGTTGATATTTTTTATTTCATTTTTTTTAATTTTATTATTAAGAGAAATAAAATATAATTAGGTATTAAATTGATATTTAAAAATAATCATAGTTTGCCGGTTGCAGGGTTAAGCTCAAATTGAGCTCTACTTTGGTGTCTGGTAGCTGCATACTGCTTTCACAGGAGTCCTGCAAAGGACCTTCGACACAGACTCACAATGATGTAGTCTACAAATTGCAACTGCAATTATAAGCGTGCGATTGATTGCACATTTCGTGTTTTATGATAGGAAACGGAGCTGAGTGCAATCAAAAGCCGGGAAATCCTTCTTCTGCCCGCCTTTGGCTGTGCTGAAAGTTGTTTGTCTTGAGCGATGAAGAGGGTAAAGTAGGGGGGAGTGGGATGTGTGACTAAGCTTGGTGACTTTCTCTACGGTGATTGTGACTACTTCATTAACAAGTCGCTGTGTCGTTTTCACGCTGCAATACATCTTTCCGGACCATTCAACTTCAACCCGTGCATATGTCAGCCGCGTTTGACAAAGCTAATTTCATTGCGCCGGGCTTACCCAACCGGGCGATCCGTATGGCCCACAAGGTCTGTAAAGTCCGTAAGACCCGTAAGGCCCGTAAGGCCCGTAAGGCCCGCAAGGCCCGTAAACGCCAAACAAACACTTCACACGACCTATTCAATTATTTCTCAATTAAATGTCGTGTAAAGAAATCATCGATGTTGTCGTCAACGTTGCCTGCCATTGAATGTCCGCCCTGCCTCCCCTCCTCCGGCCCATCGATGGGCACTTGACACTTTTTTAGGTGGGTCGGGGTGATGCGGTTGTTACCTAAGTGCGAACAGGGAGTGTGAGAATGACTCTGAGTCTGAGTCTGAGTCTGAGTACAAGAGTGAGCGAGAGGGAGAGAGAGAGAGCGATAGACAGGAAGAGAGATAGAGAGAGTGTCGCTTGAAGCGGTTAATAGTCAAAGGCAAAGTGAATTGAATTTGATTTTTCATTTGGAATTTGCATTCAGTTTTTTGGTTGGCTTAGTTTTTCCAGCAGTTGTGTTGTGAATAGTCTCAAAGCAATCCACGGATAGCAATGAATGTTTTCCTTTGACAAAATATAAATCAATGAAGGACTCCACGCTGGGCGGAAGCCTGAGAGTAAGACTTTATTTATGCGCGAGCTTAAGGGCTTTCGGCTCTGAATGCGAATGGCTGATTTGATTATCAATAGATTTTCATTTAACAACAACTATAAAATAAACGATAATTTATTTATTTATTTATTTTACGTCAAAAGAATATTGAATAAATAATAATTAACATTTATATTTGTACTAAATAACATTTATATTCTAAAAGGATTTACTTTAAGAACGAGAAGGGTTTATGGTTTGTTACTGTTGCTGTAACTGTTACTGTTATTGTTATTGTTATTGTTACTGTTACTGTTGTTGTTATTGTTACTGTTAATGTTACTGTTACTGCTACTGCTATTGTTACTGTTACTGTTACTGTTACTGTTACTGTTACTGGTACTGTTACTGTTACAGTAATTGTTACTGTTACTGTTACTGTTACTGTTACTGTTACTGTTACTGTTACTGTTACTGTTACTGTTACTGTCACTGTTACTGTTACTGTTACTGTTACTGTTACTGTTACTGTTACTGATACTGTTACTGTTACTGTTACTGTTACTGTTACCGATACTGTTACTGTTACTGTTACTGATACTGTTACTGTTACTGTTACTGTTACTGGTACTGTTACTGTTACAGTAATTGTTACTGTTACTGTTACTGTTACTGTTACTGTTACTGTTACTGTTACTGTTACTGTTACTGTTACTGTTACTGTTACGTTACAGTTACCGTTACTGTTACTGTTACTGTTACTGTTACTGTTACTGTTACTGTTACTGTTACTGTTACTGTTACTGTTACTGTTACTGTTACTGTTACTGTTACTGTTACTGTTACTGTTACTGCTACTGCTACTATTACTGTAACTGTTACTGTCACTGTTACTGTTACTGTTACTGTTACTGTTTCTGTTACTGTTACTGTTACTGTTACTGATACTGTTACTGTTACTGTTACTGTTACCGATACTGTTACTGTTACTGTTACTGTTACTGTTACTGTTACTGTTACTGTTACTGTTACTGTTACTGTAACTGTTACTGTTACTGTAACTGCTACTGCTACTATTACTGTTACTGTTACTGTTACTGTTACTGTTACTGTTACTGATACTGTTACTGTTACTGATACTGTTACTGTTACTGTTACTGTTACTGTTACTGTAACTGTAACTGTTACTGTTACTGTTACTGTTACTGTTACTGCTACTATTACTGTTACTGTTATTGTTACTATTACTGTTACTGTTACTGCTACTATTACTGTTACTGTTACTGTTACTGCTACTATTACTGTTACTGTTATTGTTACTGTTATTGTTAGCGTTACTGTTACTGTTACTGTAACTGTTACTGTTACTGTTACTGTTACTGTTACTGTTACTGTTACTGTTACTGTTACTGTTACTGTTACTGTTACTGTTACTGTTACTGTTACTGTTACTGTAACTGTTACTGTTACTGTTACTGTTACTGTTACTGTTACTTTTACTGTTACTGTTACGTGACTGTTAATGTTACGTGTCTGTTACTATAACAATCCTTCAAATGAGCAGCCATTTCCCTCTTTTTTCAGTTTACCTTCAACTTTTGGTCAATTTGTTGCTCCTTGTGCCTTTTGTTCCCTAATATTTTCTCCTTGAACTTAATGACTTGCAACGTGATTCCTTTGAAATGCTTTGTTTCTATTCCAAGTCCGACTGGAGTCCATTTCCAACTGTTTCCATTGTGCGGCCCTTTGAACGCCCCAATGGGTCAGTGACGAGCGTCCATTGGAGCTGCTCTAATTGCAACTTTGAAACTCAATTGGGTGGGCGAAGGGTACATACAACACACATTTGTAAGCACGCCAAAAACACACACTTACACCACTGCTCACCCACACTGCCA
Organism: Zaprionus lineosus; assembly: GCA_035044505.1. Classification (NCBI taxonomy): domain Eukaryota; kingdom Metazoa; phylum Arthropoda; class Insecta; order Diptera; family Drosophilidae; genus Zaprionus; species Zaprionus lineosus. The sequence continues at coordinate 1,999,578 of JAWNNX010000591.1, read as the reverse complement.
CACACCCATACATATCCACACTTGAATTGTAAAAAACCACACCAATTAAATATAAAATGTTTTTGCGCTTTTCAATTCTTTCACATTTGCAAAATACACAATTTACAGTATAAATTTGCGGGATCCACTCGCATGGGCCAGCAAAAGGTCAGTTGAGGGTTTTGTATAAAGGGCAAGTTGCAGTGTGGTTGGGGTTGGGGGGTGTCAAGTTGCTGGGCTATTGGACTGCTGGGCTGTTGGGTGGCTGAAAGAGCGGGCCACACGTGCGTTTTGTTTAAGAGCAGCGGGAAATTCTCACAAGGACTCCACTCCGACCATTCATGCAGTCGTCCTTCCATCCATCCATCCTTCCATCCATCCATTCATCCATTCATACATTTAACCATTCACCCATTCATCCACCCATCCACCCATCCAGCCATTCGGCCTTCCATGTGGATGTGCAGCAAAGCGTGTGCCTGCATTTTAGTGCGCCAACAAATGCGACAGTAAAAACTTTTTTTCTGTTTTTGTTTTTTTTTATATTTTATATTTTTTATTTTTACTCTTTATTCAACCTATGGTGACGGTAGGCGTGGCCGTTTTGGCCAGCGTAGGCGACACATTGTGCCAAAAGTTTGGCAACTGCAAAAGTTTTCAAACTTCTGCACGCAACTGGCAGCAAAAGAAATGCTAGAAAATTGGAATACTTTCAAAAGTCGAAAGTTCTGAACACCCTGTGAATTCATCGCAGGGCAGGATATACCGATGATGCGAAGCAAGTTAAAGTTAACTGTGAGTAGGTAAATAGTTTCTGATGCTTGAATATTTTAAATATATACTTTAAACTTTTCAGCTATAGATTTTTTTTATAATTTGTATATTTTTATATTATTTTATATTTAAATATTATTATATGTTTAATTGTTTATGTTTTTATATTTTCATGCTTTTATATTTTTTCTATATATATTTTTTAGTTTTAATATTTTTATTTTTAGTATTTTTTTTTCCTAAGATTCTTATATTCATTTTTTTATATTTTTATATCTTTAGATATTTATTATATTATATATATTATATTATATTATTATTTTTGTATTTTATTTATTTATAATTTCAAAGTAAAAAAAAAAAATTTGTTACGTTCCTATAATACATATTATAATTGAAAATATATTTATTTGTTATTCATTTTAATATTAATATTCCGCCTTTGACCTGTTCACAGGGTGTTTCGAGTCGAAGGCCTTCGAACTTTTGCATTTTTACTTTTTTACTTTCTTACGCTTCACTTGATGGGCACCTCCCTTTGTGGGCATGGCAATTTGTAAGCTTAATTAATTATTAATTAGCGAATCTTTCGAACAGGCACAAAGCCAAAGAAGTGCGCGGGCAGCTCCACTTCATGGGAAGGACGCAAAATAAAAAAAAATAAATGAGTATATCAAATAAATTATATTTAAAAATCACACAAAAGTAGCTCAAAGATGGAGATGGTAAGGGAGACGGAAATGGGATTGGGAATGGGACTGGGAATGGGACTGGGAAAGGGACTGGGAATGGTAATCGGAGTGGTAATGGTAGATTCAGGCCTTGTACCTGGGGCTGGGTGTGTGGAGTTCATGGCGCTCCTGGATGGCTAAGCTGCTGCGCGGTCTCTGGGGCTGGTCAACGCGTGCGGCGGCTTTTGTTGACCATAGTCCGCGCATTAGCGTGGCTAAATTACTAAAGACCCTGGCTGTGGGTGGCGGCTGGTACCTTACTTCCTCACTGGTGGCCGCTTACGGTCGAGTGTCCTTTTGCCCACTTGGAATGACTGTGCGCAGTGTGCAGCATGCAGCGGGTAATGTGGTAATTGGAATTAATTTAGCATTAAGCTGCATTTCTTTAGCCAACACCAAACCTCCCCCCCTCAACATCTTCTCATATACCTTTTGTCTCTCCCTCTTTCTCTTTTTCTTTCCCTCACCCTCCCCCTTCTTCTTTAATCCCTTCCTTCGTGGGGTATCAGCATCAAGTGCCTACATTTTATATAATTTTTTCTATTCTCATTGCCGAGCAGGGACAGTGCAGGACCTGGTAATTAATTGCGCTCACTTGCCGCGAATGGCAGTTGGCAGTTGGCAGTCGCCCGACTGATGGGCGTGGCACAGTCATTAGTGGTCAGCAATTAGCAAGAGGTCAAGCGCCCAACACCAAAGCTTAGCAAAGTCTTAAGAATCCGTTGAGCTGCTATCACTATCAATGGCGCGAGTCCTTGGGCTTCATCAAGTTATAACTTTCTAAAATAACGGTTCAATAGACGGGAAGTCCTTAATTATTTCTAGGTAGAACTCATTTACATATCTGCAGCATCTATAGATGTACGCAGACATCTTGATCTGCGGTACAAAAGGAAACAATTGCTGCTGGTCACACTCGGCGTATGCGCAATGTCAAGTGCACAGAGACAGAGACACAAGACACAGTTTGACACAACCTCTATTTGTTTGTGTGCATGTGTGTGTGTATGGGTGTATGGGTGTATGGGTGTGCTTGTTTCTATGTATGAGAATATTGCTTAGGGTGTGGCACTGAGCGAGATGACTAAAATTTGTCTGCAACTTATTGACATTTCGGGCTCTACGAGGGTTGCAACTAATATTTCAGTCACCCCCAAAACTTGGGAAGTTCTTAAATTATTTATTTCTCAGTGTTACAAATAAAAATAAACTTGTTTATATATAAAAAAATATATGAATTTATTTGGACAATTGTTTAGAGTTTTAAAATTGAAGAGAAGAAGAGAATTGTTTGTGTCACTTAAACAAAGAAAATAAATATATTAAATATTATTGAACTAAACATATTTAAAGTAAAAATTTAAAATATTAAAAATTAAATTTTTTTAATAGAAAATTAATAAATAATAGAATAATGCTAAAACTTATGCAGCTTATTAAAGTTACACTTTAAAGATGTGAAAAATAATATTATTTATATAATTTTTTTTTATAATTTATATAATTTTTTAATTGTATGTAAATAATATTGTTTTTAAATAACTGAAAAAATTATTTTCAAATTATGTTTTAAAATCTCATCCTAACATTGAACTGTTTTATTACAGCTCAAAAATAATAAAAGTAGCAAAATATTTAAATAGATTATTTATTTTCTTTTCACTTCATTTTGTTTTTTAGCTTAATAAAATTTTAAATTGGATTAGAAGTGTTTCAGTTTTATTTAAATACTTTACAAGCTGCCCTCTTAACATTCAGTTGGCTCACATATTTGCATATCCGCCGTCTCCTTTCTGCTTCTTGTTACTTTTATCTGTTTTGCGTGTACGTAATGTGTGACCGCCCGCTACCCGATCCTCCGCTCCTGCCGCGAAGCGTTGCCCGCACGCTTGGCATTGGTCCGACAATTGGCAAGATACACACACACACACACACACTCATACACACGCCCAAGTACTCCCCTTCCCTTCTGCCAGCTTCTTATACACACACACACACAGGCACTCTCTCTTTCTCACTCTCTATCTCCTGCTCACTCTCTCTTCTTGTGAAGCACAGTTAAGTCGTTTATGCTTGGATGTGTGTGTGTGTGGGCTCTGTTATCCGTAGCACTCATTAACCTGTGTGTGCGCTGCAAAATCCTTTTGTTTGCCAACTGACAATCAGCATTCCTCCCATCCTCCTGGCGGCCAGCGCCTGGTGGCCATTGTTATAAATTTATTGTAGATATATTCATTGTACTATTTTACGCCTGATTACAGTCAAAGGACTTTTGGCGCACACTCACACGTTCGCTCCCGGCCAAACACACACGCACACCCACACACCTAAGTGAATTGGCTGTGTGTGTGTGTGCATTGTTCGTTTGCATTTGACCGCGTGTTTGGCACTCTTCCTTCACTCGCCCAACTCCTGAATGCACACTCGCTTTCTGTTAGTCCTGGCAACCATTAAGTGGATACGCTTATTATCCTTCGTTGGCGTTGATATGTGCCCGCACTCCTGACCCATGACCTCTTCATATTTCCATCCTCGTGGCCACTCAGCCTCCTTCCGTGTTGCCAGAAGTACCCGCAAATCCTGTGTAATTTTATTCATAAACTCGACTAAAACATATTCCTGGCGCGGCTTAGGCCAAGCACCAGCCTAGTATTTGTATAGGTGAGGTGAGGTGAGTCTTTGTTTTTTGCCTCTGACAGTTGGCAGGACACCAGCCAGCCAGGAGCCCAGCGGGGCGGCTAAATACTTCGCTTTTGTCCCAATGAATACAATAACCAAATTAAATATATCCAAGGTAATGCATCCAAGGATGCTGGCAGATGCCATGTCCCCCGAAGGGGTTAAGATTAAAGCTAAAGCCAAAGGAGTATCTGTAGCGGAGTCCTCTTAGCTGGTATTTGTATCCTTGGCTGTATCTCTAGCCTTGGCTTCAATTAGCGTACTCACAGCAAATAGATACTTATCGGGCATTTATTTATTTATGCGGCTGCAAGGACTTCGATGCTGTGGCATGGCACAACAATGACAGCCACTTGAGCGTATCCTGATTGTACCAGAAAGATTGTCTCGCCAGGATCTATCTATCATTTTGGATTTTTGATATGCATTCAGAGTCTTATTTTTATTCCTATATTTATTTATTTACGTTTATTCGTCCTGAAATGTTGCCTGGGGCCCCCAGGACACATTCCCATGCGCTGCTCTGAAATGGCAAACAAATAATGAGATATAAACTCTCCGCACTTCACATTCAAGTGCAACCTGCTCGACCTTCCCACAAGCGAACATATACATACATACATACAACAAACATACAGAGAGCAGATGTAAACACACACAGGGATACACATGCGTATCCTTTAGATACTTTCCGTACCTTTCCTTCCACTCGAGTGCACGGCCTGCGAAACACTCGAGTTCATCTTTTCCTCATCTTATTTATATGTATTTATATTTTCACTATTTATTTTTACTTTCGCTTTAAATTGTGTTGATTTTCCTAATTTTCCTGCATTTCCCAAAGTTGTTACTTTTCTCCTTTTCCTTACTTGTTAATTGTTGGCAGTTTAACTGCAATTAAATTGCAATTTACTTTTTCCTTTTATTCTTAGTGCCACACACATTGCCAGCGCTTGACGTGAGTATCTGTGTGAGGTGTGTGTGTGTGTGTGTGGTGTGTGTGTGGTGTGTGTGTGGTGTGTGTGTGGTGTGTAGCGAGGCTTGCAAGAAGGCAAATTTCGCACAAAGCCCAAAGAATCTGAAGAGCTGCGAAGGATCCATTGTGTTACCTTTGTGTAGCCAGGGAAAAACCTTTTGCGGATTTCACAATTATTTTCGCACTAAAAACGCATAGCACCTCAATCCCCGCCCCTTTCCACTCTCCTCCTCCTTCCCCCGACCCCCGACCCCTGTCCACTTTTCACTTTTCATTCTCCCCTCTGCCATATCCCCATCTCACTCTTCCCCGCACATTTTCACCAACTCAGCTCTTTGGGCTTTTCCGGCACCTCTTGACTTGCTGTGGCTTTTATTGTTCCTGTTGTTGTTGTTGTTGTTGGGAGGTTGTTGTTGTTGTTGTTGTTGCTTATGTTGTAGTAGTAGTAGTTGTTGTTGTTGTTGCCATTGTTTTTGTTGATGTTGTTGTTATCGGCGTTGTGTTTTGCTGCTGTTGCTTTCCCTTTGTGCGCGGCGCATAAACAAAATGGCCGACTTCTTAACCTTCTTCTTCCTTCCTTTTTTCCCCCCTCCCCATCTCCTGCTCCTCATCAGGCAGCGCCTCTGTTTGCGTGCAGCCGCGTGTGCTTTGTAATTTGTATTTAAAAGATATGCCAAATAAACCAAAATTCCTTTGTGCAACATAATTGCTGTGGCACACACAGCGTTTTCTTCTGGCCCTTCGGATTCTGTGGTTTCTGCGGCTCGGCGGTTTCTGCGGTTTCTGCGTTTCTGTGGCTGCTCTCACTCCCAGTGGGCGTCTCCCTGCCCGACGGCAGCTGCTGCCACTTGTGTTAGGTGCTCTAATCGCGGCTCAGAGGCGCTTTTCTTGCTTTGCTCCTTGCTTAAAAATATGAAATTATTTTTTTAGTTACCGCAGCTTTAGAATTTTGTATTTTTTTAATTATAATTAAATAATAATTTGAGAAAATATCTTTCTAGTCTTTTAAACTTAAATATGTTTAAGAAACAATATTTTAATATTTAATTATTTGTGGTGATCCACTTTAATATCTTAATATTTAATACTAAAATTTAATTAAAAAACTACTAAATATTTTACTAACATAAAACTGTTTATTTAATAAAAATTAGATTAAATTGTTTACTAATTTGCCTTGATCTTTTAATAAAATACTGTTGTTTTATTTATTATTAATATTATTATTATTGTAATATAATATAATATATTAATTATTATTATTTTTAATATTATTATATTTGTTATTATTTTTTATTAACATTGCTTTTTATTTCCTTATGGTATTTTTTTTATACAAGCAGCTTATATTTAATTATTTAATTTTTTAACTTAACAATAAATTTAATTATTTAACTTAACAATAAGTGAACAGATCTTAGATAAAATATTCATTAAAAAATATATATGTATGTATATTTAAATTATAATATTTTTAAATAAATTAATTTTGTTGTAAATTAATATAATATAATAAATAAATAAATAATTTAGTTCTTAAGAAAAATATTAAATATTGAGACTGAGATTGAGAAATAGTCTGTAACTGAGAGAATTGGTGTATGGTGTATAATGTGCATAGATATCGATATTTATCGATAATTAAATGAGAAATATTGAGTGAGTGAGTAACGCTTTTATATGCCATTTGATACTTAGGTTCAGTAATTGCTGGTAACAAATCGAAACTCATTATATAAAATATATATTTATATAATAAATAATTAAATATATATAAATAATAATATATATTGAAATACATTATATACTATGGTTTTATGATGCTTCGAGTCCCATTTCCCCATCCCATTTTCAATATGAAGTATTAGTTTCTTTGGGTATGCAAGGACTCTCAACTGCTGAGGTACTTCGAACCCTTTTCAGGGACTATTTACCTGGTTGCATTCCTGGACGTTTGGGTGCTTAATTACAGGCAGGACTTATTGAATTTGTGGGCTCGGGAAACGTGTAAGGATTGCTAAATAATTACCCATAAATATTAATTAAAATGAAATACAAATAAAATCAGGCGCCAAAGGTGCCAAAGTGTTGGACAAGCGAAGGAAGGGGGATGGTGAGGGGGAGGGGGAGGGGAGGGACGGAAGGAGGTTCTTCGTTGGAGCGTGTGTTGAATATTTAATTTAATTAAATTCACTTTGAAAATAACTTTGAATTAAACAACATGACAACAACTGCAATAAACAACGACAGAAGCAACAACAATAACAATAACAACAGCAACAACAACAACAACAACAGCAGCAACAACAACAGCAACAACAACAGCAACAACAACAACAACAATGGGGAATAACACAATGAAGAAGGCGACAACGTAATGAGAAAAATTTGCATAAATATTTTCCGAAAGGAAAAGTTGCTCCTTGGCAAACTTCATGTTGAAGGTGACAACGGTGCAAGGGTAGCGGAGGGGGGAGGGAGGGGCGAGAGCACTAATCCTTTGCAGCCAAATGATGGCATATGCCATCAGCAGAGTAACACCAGCAACAGCAGCAACAACAACAACAACAACAACAACGCATCAAATTTCGAATTAGAATTTTTTGGTACAAATTTTCTATTGAATGGGATTGACACAGAACGTGTCCTGTGCTCCTGCTGTGTGTGGAGTGTGGAGTGCAATGCCAAAAAGGATAACAACATTTTCAAATGTTTAAAAATATTTTGCTACTTATTAAAAAATGGAAAAGGAGAAACGAGAAGCGAGAAATCCAAACAGAGAATCAAACGTTGATGTGCAGCACGTGCCGCACATAAAGGGCGGCCAGTGAAGCGCATCCTGTGGCCTAGTACTTTACATTTGGCCATTGTGCTCGCAGGCGGCTGCATCTAATCCTGATTCCGTAGGCTTAATGTCACCAAAACATATTTCACTTTCAAACAAATTGAAAACACATTTCGCTTGGGGTTTGCCAACAACAAAAATATTTATTTCGTATTTTCTGAATGCTGTTAAATTGTTATCCTTTTATGTGCTCAAGTGCAGCTCGGCATGTCCTTGCTGCTGCTGATGCTGCCGCTGCTACTGCTGTTGCTGTTGTTGTTTTATTGTGTCTATCCTTTTGATTGTTAGTGTATTGTTGTGTGGTCACCGGTCAGCTGCTTGAATCGCCGTTGGTCTGTCATTTATCTCAAGTGTCCTTTCCCGTTGGCAGTTGTCGTATCGTCGATGCATGAATTATGTGTTTTGGCTGTTTCTGAACACTTTTGCCAGGACCATTTGACTTGCTTTCCCCATCTACATCTTCCTCTCCCTCTCCCTCTCCGTCTTCCCCTTTCACTTTTCTCTTCTCCCTTCTCCCTCCTCTTTCCATTTTGCTCTCTGCTATTTGCTATTTTTTTGGCCCGTTCAGAACTTTGAAACTTTGTGAGTTTCGCACAGTGGCACAAAATGAGTTGTTTAAGGGCACAAATTTGAAGCTGGTTAATAAAATTGCAAATGTAATTAAAATTAATAATAATTTATTGTTAATTATGTTTAAATAAATTAAAAGTAAACGGGACATAGAAAATTGCTTTGGGGATATTAATAAGTTGAAATATCAAATATGGATAGTCCTTTGAGAGCTACATGAAGTATTTTCTAGCTCACATTATATGATTTAAATATTTTTGTAATTATTATAAATAATATATTTTTTTTATAATTAAGAAAAATTAATAGGTAATTAATAATTAAATGAAGTATTTTAAACATCGAATTTAAATTCTACATTTTCCCATATTAAATAAATAAATAAACAGAACAACTAAAAAAATAGTATTTATCCTTTTGCAAAATAATTAGTTAATAATTTTAAAATTCAAGCGTTTAATTTAAAGTTAAAAATTTTTGATTTCTTTGAAAAAAAAAATAAAATAAAAGATAAAAAGTAATTAATACAGAACTCATATTAATTAATTAAACAGTTGGTAATGGAAAGGAACCTTGTGAGTCCTTGCCAAACTATCATCAAAAGGCAGTTCATCAGCTCAGGATATTATTTAAAACTCGTCGAATCATCCTGCTAATCCTTGCCTCTCGCTTGTTTCACAGCAGACAAATTGCTCGGCGACCATCTGGGTTACTCGATGGCAGCCACTGTGGCACCCCTTTGCGGCTGCAAGGACTGCTTGGGTCTAATAAACTTAACAATAACGGCTTTTTTATCACCCCAACCCCTAAGCGTTTGTCATAAATAATTCTAATAATAAATTAAATGCATCCGTTACAGCGTCAGTCAATTGAACGGAGTCTGGAGGACTCGGACTCGGATTCGGATTCGGACTCGGATTCAGATTCGAAGTTGGTGAGTTTTGATTCTGTAAACGCTTTGCACCCCCATTTGTCTTGCCAGGACCAGGCAGACAGTTATCCTTTTCAGTCGACCATGGGCACACAACAACAACAACAACAATACGATGATAATGATGATGATAATGATGATGGCGATGATGAACGGAGATTTGTGTCCGCTTGAGGGGATCACAACGAGTCCGAGGAGTTCAGAGTTCAGAGTTTAGAAAAATTTGATTTGTGTTTGGGAAGTCGCTTGAGCGTGTAAAAGGCAATTGAATTAATTTGTTGTTACCTTTAATTTGTTAAGGATTTTAATTACCAATTGGCAACTGAGGCACACACACACCTGCCCGAGGTGTGCAGGGGGCGTGTGCACTCAATCAAACTGATGTACATATAATGAACTTATTTACACACTTTGCGTGACTAAATTTCGGGCAGCAAATGAAATTTGTCGACGGTGTGCGGAATGTCATCCGCAGACATCGTTGGGTGAATCGAGTCAATCCAAGCCAACGCCGCCAAACCACCACCCACTGCCACCCACCGCAGCCCAGTCATCAGATTATCAAAGTACCAGCCACCAGCCACCAGCCACCAGCCGCCAGTTCGTCCCTGAGCAACCCCATTGTTGACTTGCCTTTTGACACGCGATGTTGCCACAGATCGACCCCAACCCACCCCACGTCACCCCCCCATCAGCCACCACCCACCACAGATCGACCCACCAACGTTCAACGCTCCTGCAACATCCTCTGTCCAACTCTGGGGCAGCGGTGGCATCTGCTTACCTTCCCCCCCACCACCCGCCTGAATATGTATTACAAAGTGTTTTTGCACCCGCGGCGCGTCCAAAAAAAGGGGCGTTCCGTTTATGGGTTTGGGGCGCGACGTTTATTGGCAATTCGTACTCATAACTCTGACTGCTAGCAACCGCAACCCCAGCGCTTCCGGGGAAACAAATTCGAGCTTGCAGCTCGACCCACAGACAATGTCAAAGTGTGATATTTCCCTTGGAATACTTTTCCACTCGCCACCCCCCACCTCCCCCACTAACAGATCCAAATTTTCGGTGAACAAACGAAGGATATATTTTGCTGGCATTTTGAATTATGTTCAAGTGCCCCACCCCGCCGCACGCTCCACTCACAGAAGGGATGGGGCACACTTTATTGAATGGGCCATAGATGGGGTCTCCTCTAGAGCTAAACATTCCGTTGAAGCTGAAAAAATTATCCTTCAATATTTGAGGCACACATTTCGATGGGTAACATTTGAGACTGTCAAATTGTTTATTGTGTGGGTGGGGGGGCAATGATGGGGCACATTTGATTAAGGACACGACTAGAAATGCGAGAGTCATGACAAATTGATATCAATCTACAGATGACTTTAACACACGTCAATATATTATGATTATATTAAATTAAGTTATTATGAGATAATCAATTAGAGAAAGTAAAAAGGAGAGAGTCCTTGAAGGAGTTCTTCTTGAGGTTTTAAAATTTATTAGCAGTTTTTCAACTTAAATTGTGTCACTTCTTTTTAACACTGAAAATATAATTTATGGAAAATGTGACTTGCCATATATTTTATTTGTTGAAAAAAATATCCTTATATTTAAATCCAATTAATCAAGTTCTCATTAATTACTCATCATCTCAGTCACACATCAAGAGAACACAGAAATTTCAAAGTAAGTGTCTTGGTACTTTAACTAGAATAACACAACATTACATAGACCCTTCATCTGGATACGTCAGGTAAACCAATCAACCAGCACACAAGTCTCGACTCTATGAGAGGATCACAGCTCACAGGATCAGACTGGCCCGAACATTAGAAAACTCTGCTCCCATAACAAGACTCAAGCCAAAGACATGGCAAATGTCACACTGAGCATTTATACCAGACTCATACAATAGAGGAACTAAATATAATTTTTTTTTTTTCAGTTAATTAATTTGTTAAATTTAAATTTTATTCAACTAATTACAAAGTCGGCAACTTTATTTGAAATCTCTCATGTATTTTATGAAAATATACTCTAATTTTCGGTTCATAGATATTTATTTAAAAAAAATAGAAGGAAATATTAAGAAACTTAAAAATAAAATTTATACATTTTATGTTATTTAATCATTTCTTATTTTTATCGAAAACTCTAAAGTTAGTAAAACACTTTAAATATTTGTAAAGAAAATTGTTAATATTTTTATTCCATTTAAAAGTTTTTTTTATTTCCTGTAGGAATCGGAATTTGAAAATATTTTCATAGCATGCATGAGAGAAGTTGAAAGAAAAAATATAATATAATATAAATAAATATATAATATATAAAATAAACTAAAAACTGTATCAAATTTATTTATACACACTTAGTTATAAATATAAATAAATAATTTGTGTTTCCTCCATTGTCAGTGTCTCATTTTGAATGCTTGAAGGCTTTGCGCTTGAGTCATGTTATAGGCCGAGGGGTTATACTAGGATACAAGCTAGTTCTGAGTTTTATCCTTAAATCCTTAGACGACTCATATATATATATATTTATATAATAGTATATATTTAAATGTATATTTTAACACAGTTAATCAAACAAATACCCCCCATTAGTCGGATGGTATGGAAGTAAGACTAACCAACTTTATATATGGTTTATTTATAGGTGAATCCCATCTACCTTTTCATGCATATGAGATCTGAATGTATCTCAGATCTCATCTTAGCTAAGGGTTTAACTGTGACTTAACTCTGCTTAACTGGGAATCTCATTTGGCAACATAAAACGTTTCTTCCTGTGCCTGCATCTCGAGCCGCTCCCATCCTCCTGGCGTCCCAAGTGGCGGCAACTCAAGGGTACAATTATATGCAGCATTTAAAGACTAAATTTCCTGGAATTAAGTGGGATTTTGCTCTGGCAAACAGAAGCAAAAAAAAAAAAAAAAATTAAAAAAAAAAATAAAAAAAATATAACAGAAAAAAGCTTGAGGAATATCGACGCCATTTGCGAAGTCAGCGCTAACTGCGACGCAGGCAGCGACGGCAACGCAAGCGACGGCAACGCAAGCGGCGGCGACTGCGACTGCGACTGCGCCAGCGTTTCAAGAGAACTGAAAGCGAACAATGGAATGGAAACCGATGCGAATCACTTGAATATATAATCTTATGTATTGTATATGTATACTTTACACATAACTTCCATTTGTTGGCATTATGTGCGCATTTCAATATTTGAGCCGCAGCGGGGCTGTGGGGTGAGGGCCGAGGCATCAACATCGGGGGCAGTACCGATACCCGGGCAATGGGATATATACAATGAACACGCGAGTGGCCCATTTTGTAGAGGCACAAAGAAAACGCGCTCAAAACTTCTCAAACGTCCATTGTTCCCATTGTGCAATGTGTTAAAAAGTTGTAAGCATTCCCGAGGTCCCGAGATGCCCGTCCCCCCGTCCCCCTCTACTCCCTGCTCCCTGTCAGTAGAACTGGCACTGTTACCGCGTCGTATTCTGCGCATGCGCGACGGCGGCGGCAGCGGCGGCGGCAGTGGCAGCGGCGACGGTGGCATCTAAAATTTCCAACAACGCATCCTGCACCCAAACTTAGGCGACTTAGGCGAGTCCTCGATTTTCCAATAAAATGCGAACACAATCATTTATTGGGTTTTTCTGTTAAATTGTAATTCAATTAAATGGGAATACCAAGTGGAACACTTGGAACACTTGGTACTTCCTCCTCAAAAGGTCCTGGCCATTGTCCTCATAATTGCAGTTGTAATTGATATTTGCGCTGCGTCGACGACCCACGCCAATCCAATTAAGTGATCCGACAAAAGATTAATTGGGCGTTTTGGGGTGTGGCAAATGGTATGGGAAAATAATAAAGGAAAATGCTTGAGGGAAATGGGCAGAGAAATCTCCAATAGCTGCAACACAATGACAAGCCAGAAAATTTGCCATGCTCCCACAAATATTGCTCATACGTCATGGATGCCAACACGTTTAACTCGAACATGATATAAAATGTACGTGTGGCTGTCAATGGAAGGGGGGCGGAAATAGACAGCTCCCAGCCCCAAACTCCATCCCATTATATTCCCATATCCCATATCCACATCCTTTACACCATATCCCGCAACTATGTCATTGGACATGACGTCAGGCGGATCGAAGTATGTAATTTGTATAACTTAATGCCCAAACGGAGCATGGCAAATTATGTTCTACAGCCCGAACAGGATAGTGAGTTATAAAAGACAAAATAACTTTGTTAACGAGGCTCTTAACAACACGCACACCCACACACTCACACACTCACACATCCACACACTCGCACACCCACACATATGTCCACACAGGATAAGAACGCGCAGGAGCATATAAAAAATACGTGAAAATGTGAGAGGAAAAATGCCAAGAAGCGAAGACGCGAGGAAGGATTCATGTCGAGGACGGAACGAAAGGAGCTGCTGGTCGCGCATTATCCTTTGCAGAAATGCTAATGTTCTGCCAGTTGCCAAGATAATAACCAAAAAAGAAAAAAACAAAAGAAAAAGAAAAAAATGAGAAAAAAAAGAGATGGAAAAATGAACAAAATACATAAAAATGCAAATGTGCCTGCGGCATAGTTGACTCTTGATATGAAGTCGTTAATGTGCCGAATGATAGCGATATTATATAATATATATATACAAATATAATTTTGGGAGCAGCTACTTCGAAATTGGGTACAATGAGTCCTTGAAGAGATTTATTTAAATTAAGTTTTGCTTAACATCTTTTTTAGTTATGAGTAGAAAAAATTCGATGGAAAAAACTTGAGATGAACTGAGGAAGGGAGTACAACAAATTAATTGTTTATAATTAAATGGATTAAATAATATATAATTATATATATTTAAAAATATGCATATATAAAGTATAAAATTATATTTAAATAAATATATTTTTTTTAAAATATTTTATTAATTTTTTATTTTATTTTTAATGCGAAATTTATTTTCAGAGATACAAACATAATTTTAATAAGTACTCAGCGATTAAATAAAAAAATAAATTATATATATTATATTAGGTATATTTATTTTAAAATTAAATTAAAATACACATATCAATATAATAAAAATAAATATTTTTATGGTTACGCAGCATGTCCTTGTCCATGAAAATCAAGCTGAAATCATCGAAGCTTAAACTGAATTAATCCACTCGACTTATATAACTTATATGAGGGGTATTCCTTATAAAAAAAAATAATTTTACTATTAAAATTAAATATTCAAAGTATCAACAATTTGCCGAGTATTAAGAAGTGCATTAAAAATTCGTTGCAATTTACTTAACTTCAATTTTCCAATTTGCCTGAATTTTGATATGAAATATTTTTGTGTTCTTTTAAAGGACATCAGCGAAGAGGATTGCTTTTTGCTACAGCAATTTGTGTACACTGAACAAAATTTGAATAAAAATGTGTATAAATTGCAGACATGCCAAGCGAAAAGCGAATGGGGTGCGAAGGGGTGGAGGGCGTGGGGCGTGCCGGGAGCTTAAGGATAAACCAAATCGATGCCATTGTCTCAATTCGATGCGCAGGCAAAGAGATTCTCAATCTTTCATATAAAAGGGGGACTATGTGTGTGTGTGTGTGAGTGTGTGTGTGTGCAATAGTTTCCAAACAAATTATTAACAATTCCAAGTGGAATGGCAAATGCCAAGTAGAAACTTGTGAGCTCAGGGGGTCCGATCCGTTGAGTAAGTTGCCAAAGAATTTCATTCCAAGGATTTGGGAGCAAAGCGAGAAATTTGCATGATTTAAATGCCGTTTTAATTGAGTTCTGGGCGAACAGATGGCAGGGGGCGTTGTGTTGGCTTGCGAAGGGGTTGAGGGTTGGCTCAACCCAACCCCCCGTTGACGTGCAATGCCAACAAGCGTTTAACCACATTTAAATGAAATTTGCCACCAACTGTGAGGGGGAGCGGTCGGGGGATAAGTTGAAGCTGTAAGCTGAACATGTCGCATGCCTCACACAAGGCAAAGTTGAAGGCACATAAACCATGGCTAGCTACCGATGGTTAGTGAGTGTATGTGTGTGTGTGTGTGTGTTCCCTAGGGCGTTGGTCAGAGAACCGCTTGCCAATGGACTGTGCGCCATTGCAGTTTGTAATTATGAAACTATGCAATGAGCTTCCTTTCCTCCCTACGGGTGTGGGTGTGCTTAACAGTGTGTGTGTGTGTGAGTACTTCCGGCTAACACATGGCTGTGTGTATGTGTGTGTGTGCGCGAGGCATTCGTATCTTCAAAACTTTTCCCATTGGTCGCTGCCACCGCCCCTCGCAATTGTATGTGCAGCCATTGTATTTGCCGCAACTCGAAATCAATATCACGTTGTATCCTTCAGCGGCAACAAAAGGAGCTCCTGATTGACAGAAACAATTCACACACACATGCATATACACATTCGCACACCCGCTTGGAGGGAGAGTCCGTAAGAACAACCCTTCAACACTCAACTACATTTTGATTAAAACTTTATTTGTAGCTGCGTTTCCATAAAAAAAAAACTTGAAATAAAAAAAAATGAAATAAAATAAAAAAAAAAGAAAAAGAAACGACATACAGAACAACCTACAAACTGAATTCTGGAAAATAGAAATACATACAATGCGGAGTATTTTATTTTATATCCTTTGAGAGTGCGGCACACGAACAAAAAGTAAAATGAAATAATATAAAAACAAAAACTACTCGATCAACAAAGCGCACAAAGGACAACTGACTGATGTGAATCCTTTTACATATTCACGTTTCTACAATTCCTTTTCTCTTCTCTCTCTCTCTCTCTCTCTCTCTTTCGCTCCTCTTCGTATTTTGTTTGCTGCCGCTGTCAATGCTTATGACGTCCCAGAAGCAAGGGTTCAATGCAGGGGGCAGGGGCAGGGGCAGGGACAGCGACAGGGACAACAACTGCACGCAGGACTTCAAATCTACACGCAGCGAAAGCTGCGAAATAAAATGTATTTCTTGTATTGTCCACTAATATACCACGTATCCTGGCAGAGAAAGGATATTCGTAGCAGTTATTGCTTTATATAGACTCGAGAAGAGAATTGGTTTACTTTTCATACACTTTGAATTATCCTTTTTTATAACAATTTGTATATATTTATTATTTTTTATTTTATATTTATATTTTATATATTTTAGAATTCATAGTTTCCTATCAATAGAAAAAATTATCCTTACAACATTTGTCCTTGCAGTTTATATAAACTGTATATGTGGGAACAAAAATTGAAGATGGGCTGAACCCAAAAAAGAAACACCTAGTAAATGTCTTTCTTTGTTTAACTTATTTTATTTATTTATTAAATAGTTTAATTTATCAATTATCACCTTAAACAAGACTTGCTTAAAGTCCCTCTTTAAACATTAAATTAATTTTATATAAAATTAAGTACATACATATAGATAATTAAAGTTAATATTTTGAATAACAGAAATTTTAAAAATAAAAATTATGAAACCTTAAATAAAGTAGAGACTTAAAAAATGTTTAGGCGATGTTTAATTAATTATTAATTATTTCGATTATAAATTTCACATTCTCAAGCGATAAATTTTAATAGGTAAATATAATAATTAGATTATTTTATTTCTAACTTTAAAAATAATACATTTTTTTTTTGTCGAAAACTTCTCATTCTTCTCATTGTGAAAATATGAATATATTTTATTAATAATTTTATTAATATTTATTTAAGAATAACTAAAGATTCAAATCAATTATTAAAATTTATAGTTTATTAAAAACTTGAAAGAGAGTATTAAAAAGCCTGTCATATTTTAGTTAAATTTTTTTACTTTTTTTTAAATATTCCAACAACTTAACTTTTATTATTTTTCATATTATTTTTCTACTGTTTGAAAAGTCGCGTTGTTTGTGCTTTTCTGTGTGCTGTACGTTATTTTGTCGCCTTGTAGCCGACCCGATCCCATCCCAACCCCCAGCCACTAGTATTCCCCGCCCCGCCCTTTGCGCCATCGTCTACTTCGCTGCTTCCATTTATGTAATTCCTTTGACTATTTTTACTGCCTGCGCCGCGTTTGGGTTGTAATTTATTTTAATATTGCTTTTATAAAATATTCGTTTCTGTTTTGTTCGTGTTTTACATTTTAAATGTGCCCTCAACTTTACAGTTATTGTTCTACTCCGCTCGCACACGCTGTAGGCACAGACTCGCACTCGCCATCTCGCTCGCACGCACAGCGCTTTGGCTGCAAGCGACACTCCCCCCATTGTACCCTTTTGTTCTTTCGCTCGCTTTTGGAGTAGCTCTTCAGCCACGTTGCCATTTTTGTGTGCGTTTCTCTTACTCTTTATTATTCGAGCATTTATTTTGCATACTCTTTTATTTTCGTGCTTTTTTATGCTCTCCTTTATTATTATATTTTTTCTTTATTGCGTATTTTGTGTTTGCCGTTTTTACACGTCTTTTGTTATTGCTTTTATTGCTCAAGTGTCCAATAGTGGAAACTTTTGTTAGTCTCTCTCTCTTCTCTCCAAACTTAACATTTTATGATTGTCCTTTTATTGATGCAGGACATGGAAACTTTGAAGTTTGGCTAAAACGAGAGTGACATTTTGTATCTCCATGGACACAATGTGTTAATTTGATTAATAAAATAA
This sequence comes from Zaprionus lineosus, assembly GCA_035044505.1. Lineage (NCBI taxonomy): Eukaryota > Metazoa > Arthropoda > Insecta > Diptera > Drosophilidae > Zaprionus > Zaprionus lineosus. Next base: position 1,981,410 of record JAWNNX010000591.1, on the reverse strand, counting down.
GCCATTATTAAGTTCTTACAATTTTTTGCATATTTTTTTAATTTGTAAGCAAAAAGAAAGAGAAGAATTATTTGCTGTCGAGAAATTCCATAAAAACATAGCTAATAAAATTATAAATTAAAAAAAATATATACATTTAAAAAAATATATATTTGTTGTGTACTTTTAGAGAAAAATAAATTAAGATTTAAATATATTTCCCAAGGAATTATAAAGGTATTCCTTAAGATCCTTTGAAATTAAGTGGGTGAATGTTTTTCACTTAAAATTATTTAATTAATTTATTGCATTGTTATTAACATAGTTTGTTAGCCAAATAAATTAAAAACTCAAAATATTACTATAATTATAAATTTACTTAAAATCTTCAAAAAACATATTTATTTATATTTTATATATATATATTTATATATTTTATGAATATTCAAAGTCTTTTTAAGTAGTCACAATATGAGTAATAAACTTTTAGTTATAATTTTTTTTAGTTTTACATTTTAAGAAACATAAAAATTATAAAAAAAATATTTGGCACGATTTAAATACAATACTTCATTAAAGTTAAATTAATAAAAAAAATATATATGTATATGCGTAATATTATATATAATAAATATTTTTATTTAAGTTCTTAAGGCCGACAGTATGTACTTTATATAATGTGTTATTATATATTATATACATTATTATATTATATATAATAAATTAATATTTTTATTTTAATCTTAAGACCATAATTATGTACCTTATACAATGTAAATAGATTATATAATAATAATAAAATGCAAATAGATTATATAATAATAATAATAATAATAATAATAATAATAATATATAGAGAGTAAAAATTATATAGAAATCGTTGGGTATTAAAAGCGTCACAATCTTTCAGCATTTTTTTATTTAATTTCTCATTGTGGAAAATAAAAATCTGTTTTTTTTTTATAATCGCCTTTTTTTTTACTTATGTTGTTAATTTTCGGGTTTCCTTTTACTCCAATTTATCTGTTATTCATCCAATTTATTTATATTTTGATTAACTGTAGAATCGAAGGAAAAATTGAAATGTCCTTGGAAACGCGTGCCAATTAACACAATGTCAATCTGTTTCACGTGTCCTGCGCAAAGCACTCGACTCACGATTTGTTGTTAAACACCCATACAAACACTCACCCAACCACCCACCCACCCATACACACACACACACACACACACACACACTCGCAGATCGAAGTAAACTGTTGGATAAACATCAACGCCCCGTAAAAAGCGTTGCATTTAGATATTTATCGCACTTTAGAGCGCTAGTTGCATCCGCTACCCGCACCCCCACCCGCACTCGCCCGTAGCTCAGCTACCCCATCCCTCCCCCCCGCTTATCCCATGCGAACTGACGCGATGTCAACCGCAGAGACAACACGTGACTTTTGTACGAAGTTCAAAAATCAGAACGACTGAGCCACATTTCAAACCACTTTGACGGGCGACGTTGATGCAGCGACTGCTGAAGGTGATAATGAAGTCGATGATGATGATGATGATGATGACAATGATGATGGTAATTATGATGATGATGATGGTAATGATGGCGATAAGAAGAACGCTGATGGGCAAACAATGAGTCCCAACAGAACCAAAAAAACTACCCCTACCCCACGTAGTTAGCATAAGAATACACACACACCCAAATACGTATACACACACACACACACACACACACACACACACACACAACACACACACCTACAGATATACAAATGCACATGCAGGAAAAGCAAGTAAATTTATATTAGGGTACAGTTGCCTTCCGGATATAACTATTGGGACATATGACATGCACACACACACACACACACACACACACACACACACACACACACATATTGATTCAATCGAGTCCACAGAGAAAATAATCAAAGTGACGTGTCGGCTGGGATAAAAGAGGCATGCAGCACTCCCCTACCCCGCCCCCACCTCCACCTCGCTCATCCCACAAAAAAGAAAGGAGCAAATGTAAAAAATCAACCAAAAGACAACACAGAAGGAAAAAAACAATATGTAAATTATGAATTTTGTGTGTAAACACACACGGCACACACACAGTGAGTGCATCAAAGATCGGGCAGGAACACACAACCATTAGCCAGTCCAGAGCTACTGTTTTAAATCATCCCATCCATCCATGGATGGTGGTGGCTACCAGGGGGACCATAGATGGGCCGTACTCCCGATGTATCCAGCGGCTGCTTGGGCGGCACAGAAATTGATTTCTCATCGTCGCTTGCTCAATGGGTCGCCAGGTTTTCTACTCGAAATGCATGGACACTCCGCTTATTAGCTGTCTGACTGACGGACACACTGACTACATGACTGACTGACTTACTGACTGAGGACTGACGACTGACGACTGAACTAGCCTCTTCGACGACGCACAGTGGTCAAAATGTTAATATATAATATAAATTAAATTATGGAATATTAAAATTGTAAAAATATATTAAATTAAATTAAAATATAAAATAAATAATTAAATTTGTATAAATTTAATATTTACTTTAAAATTCATAATTAAGTTGATCTATTTTTAAAGACGTAGACATAAAGAGCTCATAATTCTATCTGCACCATAAAAGGTAAATATACCTAGAGCTTAAAATACTTAAATTCCATTACATTTTTTAATTTTTGGTTAAGATATTATTTGTACATATAATAAACAATAAATATTAATTGGTTTCAAATAATATTTTTTCCATAAATAGTAATATGTAAGGATAATTTTTTTAGAACACATTTATATATACATACATATATATTTTAATACTAAGTCAATTTTTTAATTTAAGCCAATTGTTTACTTTGTTATGTCATTGTTTATATTTAACGAGGTATTTAATAGATATTTTAAGTCGTTATATATAAATTAGTATTTATTTAATTTATTTATTAATTTAATTTATTTAAATTTCTATAAAATAATTGCTAGTTTCTTTAAAATTTTTAATCAGTTTTACGTTTTTAATTTGTCATAAATTTTCAGTCTAATTTTTCAACTTAAATTTTAATATTATATTTTTATATAATAAATTTTTTAAATTATATTTTTTATACATATATGTAATACATATGTATATGGAAAAGTATATATTTTGTGTTCACATACTGAGCAGCTGGAACCACTGTGCAACGGCGGTGGCAGCGGCGGTGCACCCAAAGGTCTGGGCCACCTACTTTACAGGTTTGCTACTTGAAATGGCATTTGTTGTCTTTTCGTGGATTGTTGTTTCCCATCTCAGTTTCTGGCTGTGATGTTGGAAAAACAAAACTGCATTTTCCAAAGGAAAATGAAGACTCAAAAAGATGAAGAGGGTAGGAGGGTAGGAGGGTAGGAGGGGAGGATTTTTATATTTTTTGGGGGGAAACCTGCCAAATTAGTTGCTATGTAGCCTTCTGACCCGTTTGCTTGACAAGCCGCAGATTGGGTTACCCAATGCGTCGCTGCTGTCTTTAATGTTTGTCTTGTAATAACAAGGGAGTTGTCGGTGAGGGGGAGGTGGAGGGGTAACACATTTGAAATCTGGCAAAGAAAATAATAACAAATAAATGAAACTAAGACATAATGTAAAAGAGACATTGTGAAGGAAAAGGAAGGAACGACTCAGCGAGAGGAAGATAGAAAGAGGGAAAGAGAGAAAGGAAAGGGGAAGGGGAAAGGGAAAGAGTAAGGCTAAGGGGGGAGAACGACGTGCTCATTTGAGGACCACCCTAGTATTTTTTACCCAAAAGGGGCTAAGACGGAACATATGCCCATGCCAAGGCATTTAAGCTGTTAAGTAACCCTTTGGCAAGGACCGTCAAGGGAGTCGTCGCCTGCACTCCTCCAGCCATGTGCCATTTTCCTTGGGCGGGAGCTTGTTTGGGTTTTAATTGACGGCACTTATGGGAAGCCACAAGAGGCATGTAGCATCTGCAGCCCGATGTCACAGCTCAAGCCAGATCCCAGCCATCCATTTAACCATTTACCCATTCATCCTTCATATATACAATGTGAAGGACATATATATATATATATCTATCTATCGTATCTAAATATCTACATTTTGGTTGGCTGAGTTGGACTGGATTGCATTGGATTGGATTGAATTGGATGGGATTGGGATTGGGGTTGAGGTCGGGGCTGGGGTTAGGACTGGGCTAGGGTGTCGGGGTCGGGGTAAGGATTCCAGATTCGATTTGGGTTTGAGTTTGTTTGTTTGTTTGGCTTCAGTTGGCGTAATCGCCTGCTATTAATTCATTGTCCATTATCTAGCGATTCCTTGCCTGACATTGTATGCATTTTGTGCGCCACTCCAGCGGCATATGCAGCATGTTGCCCGTTGCCCGTTGCCCGTTGCTCGTCGCTCGCTGCCCGACTCGCTCCATTGTTTGCCCTACATGGAACGCTACTCTAAGATATTATCGACAGCTCGTCCATTGACAATAACAAGCTGACTGACTAACGCTGGCCAGGCACTGGCACCAGGCCAGTGCCCAGAGTTTGGAAGCCAAGAGGCAGGAGCGGCGATGCGAAAGGCTGAAGAGTGGAAGGAGGGCAAACGGAAGAAGAGGAGGAGGTGGAGATGGAGGGGCAGGAGAAAGACTATCACTACTACTGGTAGCTGCTGCTGCTGCTCCTGCTGTCTATTGTCCACTCAGGCGGATGGCCGATGGTGGATGGTACACGGTCTGTGGGTCTCACTGTGGACCTCCCTGTCATTGTTAGGCTCTGACAATGGTACATAGAAGCGCATTGTATGCTCCTGTTTGCCAGCAACTACACACACACACACACACACATACACAGAGGGCAACCAACACACATACAGTTGGAACTACTGACTGTTGTTGTTGTTGTTGTTGTTGCTGTTGACTTTTCGAGTTTGGCATCGCACACAATGGCACACACAGAGGACACAAGCTATTGGACAAATTGATATCCAATAATTTAATTTTGTTATCCATTTCAGTTCCATGTCGAGGGAAAATAGTTTTGTAATTTGCACTCCGGCATGCGTGTAACCGATATGGATGTCCTTCCGCCCGCCGGCGAGTCCTTGTGGTCCATTGTAAAATTTTTGAAATGCTTAACTATCGAGTCCTTTTCCCATCATGCTGGTCATTTTCGCCTCGTGACTCGTGGCCCTCTGATTCTCTGACTCTCCCTGACTCTCTGACCTCTGACCTCCCGATTCCTCTACTAATCCCGCCTCCACCCCCACCACACGTTTCCGTTGTGTGGGCATTAATTTTATTATAATTTTGTTTATGTGTCGTGTGTCCGAAAGCCAAATAAGCGAAAAGGATTTCACACTTTTCCACAAACAGTTTATAGTTTTCCCCAGTTTTCCATCATGTGTGTGTGTGTGTCTGTGTGTTGGACGTGTGCCGTTAGTTTTGATACTCCACAGTGGTATTTAGATAAAACTCGATATGGCTTAACGCTTTTCAATATTCGCATCAGAGTCCTTTAATTGTTTTTGCTGGTGTCGAGCTGGAAAATTTTCAGCTTTCCCAGTTTTCCCTCATTTGTGGCATTGTTTGCAATTTTCCCACACTGCCACGATAATTGAGGTGATTAACGGGAAGTTTGACATATTAAATATGGCAATAAAAATATCAATTTTTAATTAATTCAATTAATTTATGAAATTGCAAATAAATTTAATTTATTTGCAGTTTTAGAAGAACTCCTGGGAAATTCAAAATTTAAAGGGATCCTTCAAGGATCATCAGTAATGTCTTCTCCCAATCCAAAGGATAGTTTCAAAGCTAGAGAAACTATTCGAAGGGTCGGAAGAAGCGTCCGCTGCTCTTGGTGACTTTCCTGGAAGCATTATCCTTTCCCAAGTTATCGGCAGCAGGAATGCGCTTGCCCAAATCCTGCGGATAAGGATTGTAACGACTGCAAAAGTAGCTCCCGCTTGGTGTCTGTATGCACTCCCTTCGATTGTAGGACATGAATGCTCCTTTAAGCAAACGCAGCTTTGTATTCCAAACTGAGGAGTTTTTCTCCGCTTTGGAGCTTTGATCTTCCAGAGTCACCTCATTGTCCGCTGAGCTGATCCTCTCATTGAATGGTTTCTGGCCTGCAAGCAGACTGGGAGTCCTTTGGAACATACCAGCTGCGGAACTAGTGGATAATCCCAAGCCAGAATTCGCATCCAAATCGGTTTCAGTTAGTAAAATATTTCCGAGTTTGGATGCTGCAAATTATAGGATGAGATTAGATTCAGATCAGGATACCCTGAACAAGGATTGGATACCTCAGAATACCCTAATCAGTGGATGGGAATGGTCAGGATATTCCGGGGAAAGATTGGATACTTCAGGATACCCTGAGCAGAAGATTGTATATCTCAGGATACTGTGAGCTGTGAATAGGATACCTCAGGATATCCCAAGGAGATATTGGGTACTTTAGGACACCCTGAGCAACGGATAGGATATTTCAAGGTACCCTAAACTAGAAATGGGATACTTAAGGGTATTCTGAGGAGGGATCGGATACTTCAGGAATCACTGAACAAGGGATAGGATATTCCAGGATAGATTGAGCTTAAAATAAGAGGCTTTTAAGTAGCTTTAGCTGGGAATAATATTTATAAGGATATCCTGAGGAGAGATTAGATATTTTAGGATACCCTAAGCAAGGGAGAGGATACGTTAAGATAATTTGAGCTTGGGATAAGGTGCTTCTAACTAATCTGAGAAATGGTTGGGATACCTCAGGATATCCTAAGGAGCGATTGTATATATAAGGACATAGGACTTATTAGGATATATTAGGTTAGGATTTCTCAGAATACTGCGAGCTGGAATTGGGTTATCTTAGGATATCCAGAGAAAAGACTAGATACTTAGGTTAGATACCCTTATCATGAAAAATAAAAAATTCAGGATACTTCAGCAAGATATATTATAATTCTGGGAGCTGAGCTGGGAATAAGATACCCAAGATTATGCCGAGTAGAGGATTGCTTAAAAATTGGGTAGGGATACCTTCAGTTTTCGCTGGTATTGAGATACATTATGAGAGCTTAAGCTTGGGATAACTTGTCTCTGAATATCCTGAGCTGGAAATGGGATACCCGGGAAAATCTTGAGCAAGGAATAGGCGACCTCAGGACATCCTGATTTTAAAATTCTTAATAATGTGAAATCAATTTTTGCAACGTACCCGAAGCCGGATAAATCTCCATGGGATAACTTGTGGCTAAGCTCATAGAATGCATTTGCAAGGATCGCTTCCTTTCACAAGCACGGCAATGATCACAAAAGGCTGGGACAGTGGTTCCCCATGGCTGATTTGATGTGGAACTTCGGTTGTCACTACAAAACTTTGTTATATCATGCAGCAAGGAATCGAAGTTCCTGTTCCTTAAGGAGTCAGCAGTTATGGGCGTGACATTCCCGTAACCAAATTCCTGATTCGCCTGACACTCCGTCAGCAGTTGCATCGCGAGCCTGTCCTGCACCTGTTGCCGGTGTAAGGCTACCTGAAAGTGCGCTGATTGAGTCATGGCTCAGGCGTGACCTCCACTCACTCACCTGTGCGGCAATCACGCGCTGCCGCTGCACAATTAACATGCACCTGGGGCAAACGCATTGGCGCCATGGGCAGCGGTACTTGTGGCTCTTTATGTCGCTGATCTGCAAAAGGAATTAGTTGGTCGATCATTGAACCTGGATGGGATTGACCAAGAGTCTCGGCTACTAACCACTCCATGGTTGCGACATCGGGAACACTTTGGGCTCCGCTTATTGAAGATCGAGCACGCACTTGGCACAGCCATGAGAGACGTTGGAAAGAGGGTAGGGTCGCGCAGTTCTAATATAAAAAGTTCTCCTTATTCAAGCCTCGAAAAAAAATAGAGGCGATCATTGCAGCTGAAGGCCTCGAATGATACTGTTTCCATTCTTGTAATTACTTTGGACTCCAACTTGTTGCAAATTCTTTATTCAGTTTGTTGGTTTGGTGACCCCTCGCACCTCCAGCTTGGAATTTCAAATGCTCGGCTGATACATTTTCTTAGGTTTGTAGAATGCAAATCACATAAACAATTACCGCGTTGCGTCCCTTTGACATTGACTAATCGCAGAGCCCAAAGCTTCGACTATGCCAAAGCTTTCATTATAAGAAATTTCGCCTCTCAAAAAATTTATATAATAATTTTATACAATATGAAAATGAAAGAAAACTAATTCAAATTTCTGAAGTTAAGTAAATTATAAAAATTATAATTAAAAAATTTAAAAAAAACTAAAAAATCTCAAAAATCAACTTTCAATACTCCCCGGGAATTACTTTAAAATATATTAAGGATAAACTGGAAGACATCTCATATGAAGGAAACTCAATTTTGTTTTCGATTTATTGAATTTGTTTTTAAATTTATTAAATACTTTAACACAGTGTTTGAAATGTATTATCTAATACATATAGTAAGATATATATGGTACATATACATAGGGCGATGGATAGGTAAACGGTATACGGTACACGGTAAAGTATGCGATATACGATATATGGTATAAGGTATATGGCAATCAATATATGGTTTAAGGTTTTCAGTATAAAATATACAATATATCTTGTACAATATACGATATACGATATACGATATACAGTATACGGTAACGATATACGATATAAGATATACAATATACGAATACCTTATTTAATAACCCATATACTACGTTCGATATACGATATACCATATACGATATAAGGCATACGGCATACGGTATACACGATATACGGTATTCGATATACGTTATAAGGTATACATATTTGGATCTTTACACAATAATCTCAATCATAATCGTCTATAGTTCTTAACGTATTGTACAGTTAATCTGAGATACAATTTACAGTTATGCATAGTTGCTTAGGGTGGTGGCTCTTGGGGGTATGGGGGTAGAGATGTGGTTCAATGGATCAGAGCATCGTAGCATCGTATGTGATGACTTAGGAGCTAAGAGAGAAGAACCAAATACTAGTGTACGATTCTGCGATTTCCCTAAAACAATGTTTACATTTGAGCTAATCCAATCCAAGTGTCCCATGGGGCATCATGGCTCGAAGGGCCGGAAGACGACAGCACCGCTGACATTGGCGTTGCCTCAATCCTGGGAGTCGCCCGCATTGCTGTTGCGGTCTATGGCAATTCCGCCGGCGCCATTCGACTCCGACTGGTCGATGTCAGCGGTGCTCAGCACTCCGGGCAGGTAGCCGGTGCCGGCGTAGGGCGCGGAGAGGAAACGCTTCGCATGCGCCTGCATGAAGGGATGATAGCGATGCGGATGTGTGGGTGAACCGAAGACCGCGGGTGGCACAAGTGGGGAGAAGGCGGACTTCATGGGAAACGGAGGTGAAGGCGGCACCTGTGGTGGCGGTGGTGTCTGTGTCAAATCCTCACCAGCCAACATGCACTCCATGGCTTGAAGCACATCCCCGCGAAAGCGCTGCATCAGCTGCTCGACGTCGCTGCGCCGCCGATTGGGAAACACTCGCATCAGGACATCGATGGGTGACCGTTGCTGTTGGTGTTGATGCTGGGCTTGGGGATGTTGTGCCAAGTGCTGCTGCTGCTGCTGCATGGGTGAATGGGCGGCCGGATGATGCGTGGGCAGACCAGCGGCAGCCAGGAACTGCGTGTGGTGATAGGGCATGAATCCTTGGGCGTGTCCGTTGCCAAAGGAACGCAACAAATGCAGATTCTCGGCGGGTGTGTTCGGCGGTGAGTTGCTGTCTTCTTTCTTCAAGCTGAGATTCTCTGGCGTGGCCTCATCCGGCGCCGAGTCCACATCCAGATCGGACTCGGGCGAGCTGGGCGGACCTGTGCGTGCGGGCGACAGACTGGAGGTCAGATTGAAGAGTCCTGCCACCTTTGGCCGTGGACTGCTGGGCGAACCCGACTCCGAGCCCGTGTCCTGATCGGTTTCATTCGAGAGAGCAGCTCCGCGCTTGGAAACTGCAAACAAGAAGCAAAAAATGAGGCTGGATCAGTCAGCAGTCAGCAGTCAGGTAGCTGTGGGAAACTGTGTGGTTTTCCCCTCCACAAGGAAAAACAAATAAAAGTATCGAGTTGTGAATTGAAAAAAAATGAAGATAAAGAAAAACCGAAAAAATTTAATCACGGGAATCGCAAACAGAAGTGGAGGTGGGCACGGAGTTGGTACCACTGCTGTGGATGCTGTGGGTGGGGGAGGTTCGTTGACATGCCAACCACAGAGATGCAACCAAATGTGTGCGGTGCGGGGAAAGGACTCGCAACCTGCCAGGGGCTGGGGTGAAGTTATACGATATTTTTGCTCCGTTTGCTTTGCAGTTGACGAAGCCGCGGTGAAAATTTAATTAAGTTGCGTCCTGCCGTGTCGCAAACCTTTGAGTGCCGAACCCGAGCAGTCCTACAGAGCAGTCCTTGCCAGCAGGGATGGGCACCTGGCGCTACAGCGATGAGTGTTTTCTATTCTGTGCTATTTTTTCCATCAGTTATTGTTTTTCTTTCTTGTGATGGAAACTCATGCGTGAAATCATCTTGGATTTCAGTGCAAATAAAGAGCAAGGTCCTTAAATGGACAGGTTCGATTCAATTGATTTGCGTGAGAATCCTGCCGTGTTTTTCTTTCTCGAAACATAAAAAGGCAAACAAATCAAAGGGACTCCACACCCACACGATTGAGTGTCTCACATTTCGCCCTCAGCTCGGAGTTGTCTTACGTCCTGACAATGTAAGCCGCTTCCAAATTAGCCCATTGAGATCCCAAGTATCTCTTCGTGTCCTTCGTTCCCCCCAATCCACTCCCACGACTTTGAAGAGTCGTTGTAACTGTTGGCGTTTGCTTATAGGGGGTTGCAAGGATATGAGATTGCCAGGATAATATACTGCCAAGGCGGATGGTAAAGTGTTTAAATGAAAAAGGATAATGTGGCTCTCAATTGTGTAATTATATCAAGCGGGTATCCTTTGAGTGTGCCTTGATTTCGGAAACTGATTGGAGGTATTCAATGGGTTGCAATTTGAAAGGAACAAAGTTGATCATTTGGAAGGATAATTGATTCCGATTTCCATCGAGTCTTAATAGATTTGATATAATTTTTATTTAAATTGGATATGTTAATTATAAAATAAGAATTATTAATGAAATAAAGGACACTAAAGGCATGATTTAACTTTCGGATAACTAAACAAAATATACCGAAAAATAAAATTTATATATATTAAATTATACTCAAGTTATCCTTTACAAAACTCCTTTAAAATAGCTTGGCAGAAAATAATTTTTATCAATTTATATAATTTAATTAAATTTAGCTAAAATTGAAAATATTTGTTTCCTTTCAGGACTTTTTTAAATTATTTAAAATATTTAAAGTTAAGGACTAAATTTGCCTAAGTCGATGGTTAAGAAAAAACTGTAAACTCAGAAGAAATTTAGTATATGGAACAGGAGAAGCTTTCGAGGAGCAGAGAGACTAAAAATTAATACCAGAAGGAAGGAATTAAAACACATCCTTAAAAGAATTAAAAAAATCAATTATCCTTTTTTTGGGGGGAACTAAAATAATTATTCCCAAAAATAAAACATTAAAGATTTGAATATTTAAACTTTAAATTCTGTTGACATTGAAAAATAATAAATGAGAAAAATAAAATAAATAATAAAATATTTATTTAATAAAAGTTTTAAGCTAAAGTTGAATTAAAGATTTTTTCCTGACACTAGTTAATTTAATAATAAATATTAAGTCCTACTTCCTGATACTAGTTCATTTAATAATATAAAATAAAATAAAATAATACTAATAATAATATAAAAAATCTGAGCATAAAACTGATTAAAAAAATTTCAACACAATTTAAATATTATATTGAAAATATATATTGTTTTATAATAATAATATTTTTTAAAAGATAATGTAATATAATATTATAATAATATATATTTTTAATATATTATATTTATATTTATATTTATGCACAAATTTATTTAATAAATTTTGATTCTTACTTTGAATTAAAGTAAAACGAAAATCTTAGCTGAATATTTTTTTTTTTATTCCATGCGATCCAAACTCTTAATGAATTAATTTGAATAAGATAATAAAATTGTCAAATCAAGGATAATTAAATATGAAATGTGAGGCCTGTCAACTATTTATTAGAATTTAAATTTCATTTAAAAAGAAAACAAAATAAAAGAAATAAGATATTTTACATTTGACAAAAGCAATTAAAAAATAAATAAAAAAAAATTTGATATGCAGGAAGTCAGTGAAAATTAAAGAATAATTGAAAAATATCAGATTACAAATCTCTTTAAATTCTTTTAATTGAATTTAAATGCCTGTAAATAATTTTCAGAATTTTTGAAATGCCAAAAAAATTTTTGATGCTGATTTGAACTTCATTTTTCCAGATGAAGGACTCAAAATAAAAAGAAACCTCGTAATGGATAATATTTCAGATAATGTAGAGATTCCAATAAACACAATTATATTTTTTATTTTTGAGAAAAAAATAATTAAATTGTTTTTTAATAATTTAATCATTTTTTAATAAATATAAAAAAGAAATAAATTTAATACTGACTGTGGGTACAATCCAAGTCTCAGCAATTTTTATGCACCTCTCTGGATGTCTCATTCTATCCTTATTAATGACTTATTAAAATAACTTCTAATCTTTAACCCCTTTTTAAACTTGAACTAAAATATTCAATCTTTAAGTCACAGCTTCACCTCTCACCTGTCTGTCTTATTAAGGCTTCACTTTAACAGTTGCAACTCTGTCATCCGCCCGAAACTTTAAGCCCGACTCTTTGGGTCGGAAGGGAAGCGTTCCTCCTGCGCCGCAGGGCAACGCCTTGGAAGGGAAGCCTTCGTGTTAATAATTCCTAGACCTCAAATCAACACTCACTCAACCACCCACACATGCACACACACACACACACACACACACACATACACATGTGAAGCTGAGAGTGTGGCAGTTTATGCGCCGATGCGCTTTTAACAATTGAAAACGGAAAATTTTGCAGAAATTTTCTTAAGCACGTGGAATTTTTTTTTTTAAACTTTGAAGCACCTTTGGTGGGGTAAGAGGTGGAAAAGGGGGAAGTAAATGTGGTGAGTTGTGGGTGTGAAAGTGAGGGTAATGGGGAAAGGGGTAGCACTTAATGTCACACACATGGGCGGCAGGTTGAAGTGTGCGTGTTTTGTTTTCGATGGCGGGCAGCAGGGCGTAAATATAATAATTTCATTTTTCCAGGACTTACCAGGACTCTCGTCCAGCTCGGTGCGCGTCGGGGAGAAGCCCACGCTGAGATGCTCGGAACGTGTGCGTCCATCCGTGTCCGATTCATTGCCATTGTAATGCTGCGACGACGACTGGCGTTGCTGCTGGTGTTGCTGGTGCTGTTGGTGCTGGTGGCTGGGCGTGGAGCTGGCCTCGTAGCCATCGCTGGGCGGCGAGGGGATGCCGCCATGGAAGGCGCCGTTTTGTGTTGTTGCCGCACCAACACCGGCGGCCGGATTGCCACCGCCATGTGTGGGACTGTGTGAGGTAGGCGTGACGCTGTCGCTGCCATTCTGTTGCCCCGAACCGGGCACTGATGTGTACAGGAGTCCCAGCTCACGGGCCTCGTTCTCCTCCTGCGCCTGCTGACGCCGCAGCGCTACCTGAAAATGAACGGACGTGGAAAACTAACAAATTAGTCGACTCGGTGGCTAATCCCTGCAAGCGGTTACCCACCTGTGCGGCCATCACTCGCTGTCGCTCGGCAATAAGCGTGCACTTGGCACACACGCAATCCCGCCAGCGGCAGTACCGCTTGTGACCCTTCAACGCGCTGACCTGCAAGGGCAAAGAGATGACGATCGTGTCAAAAGATATGTCAAGGCGACGCTGGACATGATGAGGTGGGGAATACTGACCACGCCATGGTTGCGGCAACGTGCGCATTTGGGTGTGCGTTGATAGCGCTCGGAGGCGGCGCGAAGAAAAAAGGCAGGTGGCAGCGCACCCAACACTGGATGCTGGGACATAAGATTCTGCATATCCACGCCCGACGGTAAGCTCATCCTTTGCACACACACACACACACACAAGCTCACAAAATAATCTTCAAAACTCACGCACACACATGCACAATGACTCTCTTTGAGTTTTGCTTCGATCGGTGATGTTTTATGTGACTATAAATTTAATTTTATTTTAATTCTCAATCTAATAATTGATATATTGATATTGATTGTATTTCAATTTGTCATTAACACGCATTCCATTTCATGTCATGTCACGGATTGGGAACAGTCACGAAATAACAGTTACGAATGATAAATAACACGCGCAGCAACCAACATGTCAGGCGGAGCACTCGATTGCAACTGATTCAACTTTGGATAAATGTAAAGCGAGCAGTGGCCAGCAGGCAGCAATCCAAGCGGCGGCAGCAGCAGCAGCATCAGAAGCAGAAGCAGAAGCAGAAGCAGTTGCTGTAGCAGTAGCACAGGCACAGGCAAAGCCACAGACAGAGGCAGCGGCAACAGCATCGGCAACGTGAAGGCAAATGGCGGCAAGCGGCAACATTTACCAATACAAAAGCCGCTCACTCACACACAAGCGCACGCACACTCACACTCACACACACAGTGGCACACTCATACGCGACAGGAGTCGGGGAAGGCATAACGAGGGTTGCAAATACATACAAACATCGCAGGCACGTAAATGGGACATTCTGAGAGTGTTACCACCACCTTTGAATGCTGCCCGCGTCGCCGTTAGCAGCCGCAGCCGCAGCAGCAGCAGCAGCGGTCGCAGCATCGGCAGCAGAGGCAATAGCAGTAGCAGAAGCAGCAGGCGAAGCAGAGGCAAAAGCAATTAAGAAAAAAGTTTCAAAATCTAATTTGGTACTGTATACAAATTTGTGCACTCGACGGCGACGACGACGGCGACGGCGACTGCGGCAGACGCGGCGTATGAGCAACGGACAGTGTGGAGCGGGCCTGGTTGGTTGTGGCTGTTCTAGTGGTTGTACGGATGGTACTTCTGCTGCTGTTGCTGGCGATGTTGATGTTGGTGATGGTGGTGGTGGTGGCGATGGTAGTGGTGGTGGTGGTGGTGGCGGCTGTGTTGGTGTTTTAGATTGCCTCAGCCGCCGCTGGTGGTTGTTTAAGGTTTCTTTCATTTTCTTTGTTGCTTTTGTTTCACAATTTCTTTTTTCCTTTGTTGTTGTTGCTGCTTAGCTTCAGCTCTTTGAGCGTGTGCGTGTGCGTGTGTGTAGGGCGTGCGCGTGTGTTTGTGTGCCCGTGCGAGCTTCACTAATGGAACAGCCAACCAAAAACGTTGTTGCGCCTCAGCTGCAATGCGACCTCGCCGCTGGTTGGCATGGCAGCGTAGGCGATACACCAATATCAAAAAAAAAAATATACACACACACGTGCACACACACACACACACACACACACACACACACACACGCAACTCGACACAACTGACACAGTTGGCATACAAAGTGCTTGTTGTTGCCGCTGGCTTATGTATAAGATTATAGACGGGCAGAGAGCGGTAAGTGGAGAATCTGTGAACTTAGGAGGTCATCTATTATGGACGGCAGTCGCAGCCTGGGGTCGTCTCAAGCATTCAGCAGCTGCTCCCGGCATTAAAGTTCCTTTGGCATGGTTTTTGGCATGTTGCCACTTGCTTTTCACTCACAGCTGCTCTCGATAATAGCCATAGAATTGGGAGAGGGGGGGGAAAATAATTGTTTATTGTTTATGATGAGGAAATGTGTAGCTCAAAGCCAGCGAAACGTTCATTTCAAAGACTTAAAATCAAATTAATTTACTGAAATAATTGATTGTTCGACTGTATATAAAAGCCTGGGAAAATTATTTGATGTAAATATATCACGGCATGTGCCTAAATAATAAATATTATGGAATCCCCATGGATTGAGTTATCCGAGATATTCTTTGTATGTCAAAGAAACCAATTGAAAACGGTTCAGAAAAGATTTTCAAAAATAAAGAAAAGTGAATTTTGTTTTGTCAACTTCAAAGCATTTAAATTTATGTAAATTATACGATAGAACCAATAATTTATTTTATAAAATTTACTACAAAGCTTGAGAAAAAAATTAAAAAAAAAAATTCATTTTTAATTTAATCAAAATGTTTAAAAACTATTCATTTCTTAATTTATTATTCCTACAACGCGCACAGTTAAAGCTTCAGACTTCCGTTCAGTATTTATCGATAACATATCGAAAAGTGCATACAGCGCGGCTTTAGCAGAAAAGAACTTGAAGTTCCTTTAACATAAGAAGGAGCGGGTAACTGGGCTCCGGAGTATTGGGGCGCCAGTGGGGCGCATTGGCCTATTAGAATGTTACAAAATTATTGCAATTGAAACAAACTGCGACGGCGACGCCAGCAGCAGCACCAATAACAACAACAACAAGAACTAAAATAGAAACAACATAAAGCTAAATGTTGCGTGTGCGAGAGAAGCGACGACATTGTAAAAGCTCTGCGCATAATGCGATCTCTCGTTCTCCGTTGCGCGTTTTAGGGTCTTACGCTCTCTGCGTTTACTCTATGACTCCGCCTACATGCAGAGGCGGAGCTAATGTTCACACAAGCCCAAGCACACATACACATGCATATGCACAATCAAAACACAAAGCGGCAACAATGTTGTATTTGCAAGCTGGTCCAAAAGAAACAAGTTTCCAAAGTGAAGAGAGAAGAGAGAAGCAGCTATGACTGTGTGTATGTGCGCGAGAACGGCACAAGGACAACTGAGGCGTGCACTCATACACACTAATGCTCTATCATTCCATCTCGCTTACTCTTTCAGTGACGCAAATAAACATAAGAACACATGCACTCACAGATATTCAGCGGGCTTCAGTTGCCTGGCCAGTTCACAGGCACAGTCGTTCGCAACTGTAAATGGCTAGAATATGTTGTTGTTGTTGTTGTTGTTACCGCTACTGCTTTTATTGTTGTTGTTCTTCTTGTTGCTGTTGCTGTTGCCTCCAAAGAGCTACCGGTTTTGCGCAGAGCCAATTTCTCATATTTTAACTTTATTTAAAGTGCATACTCATACACACACACACACACACACAGCACACACATATTCCTTGTATATCTGTTCATGCATGCTTGTGTGTGTATGTGTGCGTGTGCTGTACTGCTGGGTGGCCACTTATAAAGTGTTTTAACTGCGGGCCGAATATGCAAATTAGTTGGATCGCACTGACAACTTCTTCAGCCAACAAAAGCTGAAACATGTCCATTATGTCGTTAGCTTGGTCGCCGCTCTTCATGCATGAGCTGGACTACAAAGCCGACCTAGCGCGGGGCACCTCCGCAGGGTGTACCACAGACACGGCGTATTCCAACACAAACAACAATCGTGAACATCCACAGTCAAGGCGTCAATCAGAAACCAGTAGCAACCGTAGACAAACAGCAATGAAGAAATAATACGAATCGTAACAAGAAGCGACCGATAACTTCAGATAGATAATTAATCGGACGCGTTCTACGCACTTTGAACACCCTACTGATCTTTATTTTAATTACTAATTAATGTATTTTTAATTATTAAATATTATTACTTACTGAGCGCTGGTATAACACGTAATTAAAATGTAGTCTTTTGGTTTGGAAGCGAAGTTTTATTTAATCCAATTTTAAGCTATGTTTTAAAGGGTTTTAGTACAAGTGACTAAATGATCAACTATAAAACCTTTTAATTAAAACTTCTGCTTTTAAAATATAGACCTCTTTTTATTAAATTTTTTTATATTAATTTTTAAATAATATTTTATATATATTAAAATTAAAAATTTATAGATTTCCGCCTTTGGCACAAACTGCCTTAAAAATGGATCATGCCCGTACCTAAACCATACCCTACACTTCAAGGGTATCTCAATATTCATTGAGCTTTGGATTTCTTTGGGAACTTAATCATTGGCTTAGTTAGAAGACTTAGAAGTCAATGCAACGAAGGCGCTGCTGGGCGAGATCAGAGATCAGACATTATCCATCATATGGAGGAGCAGCCGTTAGCTAAGTGCTTATGGCCATCAACGGGGCCGCCAGCGTTGAAAGTTGAAATCACTTGGGGATCATTGCTACTTTACTTACCTCCGATTGTTGGCCATGTTTCTTTGCTTTTGATGCCCCCGACGAGGGGCAGACGGCGACGGTGATGTAAATGAAAATGGAAACGAGATGATTTCAAGTGCCCCTCAGTTAAGCAGGCTGCCAGAGTTACGATGAGCTGCTTCTGAATCAGATGCCGAGACAGTGACAGATACCAAGAGTATGGATCAAGGGGGGTTCGAGGAGGGGGCAGGGGCAGGGGCAGCTAAAGATTGAGAGACAAAAGAAAAGTGCCTTAAAATGTTGACAAATATTTGCCATGCATTGGCCGCAAAATTATTTGATCAAGACCACCGAAAAAATTATGAAGTGTACAAAGATCAGACACCAATACATGCATGTCTCTCTCTGTGTGTGTGTGTGTGTGTGTGTTTATGTACTCAAACGGAAGGTACAAAAATTGTACAAAATTAAAACTGAAACTGAAGAAGACACGCGGCTAATGAGATTTCCTTGCGTCATTGCCTCATTCATTCATTCCGATTGCGATTTGTTTATTTAATTTTTTTTTTTTATTGTTATTATTATTGTTGTTGCTTTTGATGTTGGCATGTGTGTGTGTGTGTGTGTGTGTCTTTTGGCGTCTTGTACCTCATCGAAAGTCAATATTTGTGCAATCTTTGACGACGATCCCCGCCGTCGCATTTGTACCCTTACATTGTCTCATTTCGGAAAGGCCTTTGTTAGATCGTAGTTCCAATCCCCAACCCCTTTCCCTTCTCCTTCCTCTTGGCCTTTCCCCTTGCCCTTTCCCCTTCCCCTTGCCCATCTCCTTGCCCTTCTCCTTGCCCTTGCCCTTTCCCCTTGCCCATTCCCCGTTTATTGGCCAGCGCCAAAACGCTTTCCATTTGGAACTGTCAGCGGCAGGCATTGAACAAAGCGAGGACACAGACACTCCAGGACATCGGACAGGGGCGAGAAAAAAGTTAATTTAATTTCAAGTGTGTGCAACAATTGTCGGTCTGCGCTTATCCTTTTCAGCCGCCTCACCGCACACCCCCGCTATCAGGACTCTGGGTCAGACCGTAGGCGAAGTCTATTATTATCCTTGTGTTTTTATGTTTTGTTTTTTTTTTGTATTTTTCCCCTCTCTTCTTTGGCTTTTGCATATTATTTTACACGCACATTGAGTTTTCTTAGTTGCAGACTGTGGAAATTCTTCGACTTATCTTTGACATAAAGGAATCTCATTAAATAACTTCCGGCGCTTTCAAGTCCTGTACATCAGGAGCTGCCAGCATATCCAAAGGACCTCCGAGATACTCGTCTTCGCTACAAGCTGAAACTTTGAACTTTCGTGTATTTCGTGTTTCTCGCTCAACGAGCCATGAAATTACATTTTACTTTTCGCTTCCTTGGACAATGATATACGAGTATACAAATATATAACATAACAGGCCAGAGGGGGGCGTAGTGGGTGGTAGGGGATGCTGATAAAAGGGGCGTCTTCCATATGCTGCAGGCTAACCGAAGGATGTTCCCAAGGCTCGTGCAAAAAGTCAAGGAAACGTGAAAATTTTGTTGAAACTTTGAGGAAACTTTTGTGTTGTTTCGGCTGCCATTTTCTTTTCAGTTTTCAGTTTTCATTTCTCATTTTTCCGTTTAAATTCTCCGTTTTTAATTTTCCATTTTCCATTTTCATTTGCCATTTGTCATTTGCCATTTGCTATTTTTGTTTTCGAGCTTCCTGCAAGATTGTTTAATTTTTGCTTGTCACATGCAGATCTCTTTCAAGGATACCCCAGAAGTACGGCTATTTTTAGACAGGACTTCACACGTAATCAAATGATGCGATTTAATTTCTTTCAATTTTGTATTATCCTTCGATTGTATCAGTATATCGCCTGTTACTCGACACACGCCAAGAGTGTTCCCTGGAATTTACAATAATGTGCAAAATCCACTCTCTCCCTCCTTAATCCCAAACAGGAAGCTCGAATTTCAAACAATTGGCATGACATAAGAAGAAGAAGGAGAAAAAGAAGAAGAAGCTCAAGAAATAAAAAAAAAACAAAACACACACAAACATTGAATACAATATTACGAATTCCGGCAGAAAAAGGAAAAAACCAAATTGAATCATTTGACACCCCAACACCTAAACGGGGCCACATTATAGGATCGTTAGCAGGGGGCGGGGCGATGAGATTATAATGATGCCTATGACCGTAATTCGAGCTGGACACATTGCCTGCCTTAAAAAACGGAAGGTCACAGGAGTCGCTGCTGACTTTTGGATATGACACGGACTCAGGCGCGGGCTTGGGCTTCGGCTCGGGCTTGGGCTCCGGCTCGGGCTCGGGCTCGGGCTCGGGCCTGGGCTGGGATTTGGGTTCGGTGTCTTGCGTTCAAAATTGAACACAGTTTTTATAATTTTTTAATAACAATGTTCAGTTTCAAGAGGCAACGCCCAGCAGCCCCGAACTGCTCATAACCATTGTTTGGGTACAAACACTGTTTCCGATTCCGTACGTCTACCCCCAGCGAGCAACCAATCCACCCCGTTATCTAACCCTCAGCCAGGACGCAATATCTGCCAACAGAAGGACGAATATCACGCCTCTCACTGAGGTAACTGTTATTAGTTATTAACTGAATCTGAGCATATGCCTGAAGCAGGAGCGTGTGGTTCCCAGTCACATACCAGGAATATGTTCACTCACTCGCACTCTCTTCCTCTCGTGCCTCTCGTGCCTCCTCCCTCCTCTCTCTACTCCGCGCGCTCAGGAGCTATGATAATGACAACTCTCAAAACTGCCTCCGGGCGTATTTAGTTTTGAGCGCTGCCAGCTGTGAATTTTATTTGATTTAATTAAAAAGCCGAGTGTGTTACTCCATAGAATGGCCGCCACGCAATTGAGAGCCATTCATGCGCTCGGGATGTGTTCTCCAGTCCACTTTCACTTGGTCTGCTGCGTTTGTCAGTTAATAGTTTTTTATTAAGACAAGCTAACGTCCTGGGAGGGTGGAAGGGTTTTAAATGAAACCAATTCAGATTTGCAAATTGTAACACAATTATTCAATCGGAATTTTTCTATTAGCACACATTCAATATAAAGGTTACCTTTTTTAAGAAATAATTAAATTATATAAATATATAAATATATGAAAAAATAAAAAAAAATATAAAAAAAAAAAAAGTCAATAAAATAAATTATCGCAAATTATACCTGATTAATTAAATGTAATTTCATTTTAAATTTTAAGAATTTATAAAAATTATTAATAATATTTTTTTAAAAGTATATTAATTATTTAAGTTGTTGCTCTTTAAATTTCCCACACTTCCATGGAAACTCTCCAATTATTCAAAAAAGGGCTCAAAATAAAAGTGTAGCATACTTTTAGTTGCTTGGAAGATTGGCCCTACTGTTAGTTTGCTGACCTGGATTTTATTTCATTGGACTTGAAATAAAAAATTAACAATAAATGAAAATTTAGTGGGCTTATTTTATTAAGCATTAAATTTGATAGTAGCACTGATTAGTTGAAATCCAGCATGCCCACTGGGTAATTGAGAAAAATGAAAATATTAAGCTTTAACTTGAATTAATAAATAATAAATTATAATAATGCTTGTTATTAGTAATTCATTTAAAAAAAGTTGTATATTTTTTTAAATATATTAAACAGTGTTTCTACAAAAATTTTAGGCTTTTTTTATATTCAAGAATTTTGAATTTTGCCGCACATTTATTAAGGGCTGCAACATCGATATTCGAGCTATCGATAAAATACTATCAAAAATACTGCAAAGCAGCCCTCAGGAGAACTTCAAACACCAACTGCGAGCTTAGAAAGTTTTCAGATGAAGAAATAAAATTAAAGTACACAATTTGAAATTTAGACATCATACAGCTTTTTTATTTTATTAATATTTAAATAAGGCTTCATGTCAAATAATAGGAATAGCAAAATACATTCATACAATATATGAGTTGTGTAAATGAACGTCGAGACAATTTGGAATACACTGCCTGTCAAATTGGCAATACTTGGCCAATAGTTAGGGCTGAACAATATTTGTTAATAACAATAGCTAAATATGTACTAAATATTTGTAATGAGTAATTTGTGTAATCATTTCCCCTTGGAAGCATAGCACGCATCACAGACTCGCACCGGTTTTCCCGGCTGTCCTTGAGCATTGAGCAGCGGCAGTGTGTGTTCTGAGCAAGCTTTGCAGAAGATCTCACCGCAGCTTCGACAGTGGTGCTTGCGTCGGGTTAAGTTGAACTCCCGCGAGCAAGCGATGCAGTGGGTGGCAATGGAGTCTGGTGCCCAGATGCCGGGACTGCTAACTGCTTCGGCTTGTAGGGACTGTTGTGAACCAGACATCAGCTCCTGATGACGACGTTCATTGTCCTGCAGCTCGGATATCTTCAACTTGCTTACGCTCAGCTGAATACCCAGCTCTTCCAGCGTCGTCTGTGCCTCCGACCACAGGGTGCGCACCTTCTCCAGATCCACTCGCAGCTTGTCACACTTTTGTCTCTCCTCGTTCAACTCCTTGACATAGTTTTGCAGGTCCCCGATTTTGTCTCTCAACTTCAGCTCCTTCTCCTGCAAGGACACACGCCACTCACGCTCAATGCGCAACTCAGCCTCTGCCCTGGCAGCTCGCTCCTCACAAGCAGTCACTTGAGTTGACAGCGTTTGTGACGTGTTCTTCAGAATCTCCCCCAAGTTGCTTTTATCATTAGTCCACCTGTTGAAGGAAAGACATGAATCTCTATTTAATCTCTCTAATTCCTTTTATTTTCTTTATTTTAAATTTATGTTTGTGTTTTCCCAAATCCTTCTTTCTACAGGCTTACTAAATTAATCTCTATACTTAGTCGGTTAAAGATCCTGACGAAGATTGTCTCTTTTAATCTTCCTATGGCTATCAAATTAGTATTTCTTTCCTATGTCAACTTATGGCTAGATCTGCTTGACCACAGTTGATGTCTAGGAAGACATTCTTGGGTATTTTTTACTGTTCGTCCTTGATTGTATTTTGGTTCGTCATGAGACCGTCGTGGGATCAATACTGAGTTAATCTTCTAATCTGTCTTGGATCCACTTTTAAGGATATTCTTTGTTCTAACAGCTTTTTTTTTATCTATTTAGAACTTCAATTCTAGATATCTCCTTAGGTCCTTTTGAAATGAAAGTTTCAAATCATTATTCGAGCCTTGGGACTAGATTTCTTATTAACAACTTTTAGATTTTTTTAGTCCTGCTTAAGTTACATCGTTAAACTATCCACTAAAGTTTCTTTGGGCTAAAGCCATCATTGATAAGATTCCAAGAAGGATCAACTGACAGTCCGTCTTTGTGTCTATCTATTTCATTATCCCCGGAACCGGGCCTTACACTTTTTTATTTTAGAACTTGTACTAAAAAAGCAAATTCGAATCCAACCCAAGGCTGTCCCCATTCCGCTGTTGTCTCATATCCCTCCTAGCCGCCTACCACTACATATACAGGATATAGTGTACATTATCTTCAGCTTAAATAATTGATCATACTTTTTCTCTAGTTGTTCAATTGTGCAAACCATGTCTTCCTTTTGGTCCTCCAGCTTGGTCATCAAGTCTGTTTTGTGAGTGAGCGACGCATTGCAATCCTGCCGATAGAGAAGAATACGAGAATCTTTTGTACCAGAGCTAAGAACAACCTCAAGGATTAGACGAAACACATGAGTTAGGATAATTTTTATTATTATCTGTTTAGTTAGTAGAGTTAATCGAGTTAGGGGTGAGTGTATGCAGAGGTCCTTTAACATGTATAGATACATATTTATATAATTACATTGTTAGTACACATTTATTTATATATATATTTATATATTTAACTAGGAATGTATAAATTATGCGGAATACCCATAATGCAAGTTAAAATTTCGAACTATCGATATAATTGTCATCAATCATGATGTAACTGGGAGATCTTTATTTATCGGTTTACTGGGGATTCGACTAATAGCCTATAATCTGGAGAATGTTTAACAACTTTTTATAGCTTTTGTCACGCTACACGAGATCGGGTATATATATATGTATATATATATATATATATATATATATATAGTCTATAACATATGTCTATAGGACTAAGCACTGAAGGCAACGTACACCTAAAAAATATTGATTATCGAAACGTAAATCATACTTTTGGTTATTTAAGTTATTGTTAAGCAGTTGCACTCTTTGTTCCAGCAAGGATTCAGCTCTACTACTCAGGTGATCGGACGGGATGCCGCGTTATCCCTGCTCCTGCAGTGAATCACCCGCTGCTCGTTTTTATTATTGGAGCGTAAAAAAGGTTTTACATAAAGGAAGAGTTAATACTAAGCGCTGATGATTGATGGCTTTAGGCATCGGTAGGCACATCCTGTTCCCGGGACAGGGTATAGTCGCTGCGGGATCCATCGCCGCCACCCTTGAAGTGCTGCGTCACGGCAGCAGCCGCTTCGGCCAGTTCATCGTTCAACGATTTGGCGGACGTGGGCGTCTTGGTGGTGGCTCCAGCATCAGTTGGAACCAGGGAAGCTGGTGCCGCCGTGCTCGCCGGGGACTTGCGATAGAGATTGGGATTGAAAGGTGGAATGCCATCCATCTTGAGATGCAGTCGCTTCATGGGCGGTCCAGTGTCCTGTTTGTGCTTCTTGGTCATTGCCTCGAATTTCTGGAGATTCTGTTGACGCCGCGTGTTGGGTGACCGATCGCCGCCATTGGAAGAGTAGCCGCCGCTGGAGGAAAAGCCGCCGCCGCCGGAGGAGTAACTGCTGCTCACGTGCTGCTGCTCGGTGAGCTTGGATTCGTACTTCTTTTCTAGCGATTGTAAAATGTTACCGATTTGTGAGGCTTTCGTTTGCAAGCGAGAGACCATCTCGCCTTTCTGTGTGAGTTCATCTTCACATTCCTAATTGAATTTTAAACGATTGTGAGGAGTTATCTTTTAGCTTAACCTTCATCATTGGCAACGATTTGGGCCACCTTGCGAATGGTTACGAGTGGTTACGAATGGTTGGTAAATCATAGAACTAAAAACGGCTAAGAAACCAATAACTTTCGACCAAATGGATGTTCATGAATGTGAGCAGATGAGTGAAAGGATGTTAGTCTACGAGGTGTGTGTGTGTGGTGTGTGTGTGAGGTGTGTGTATGGTGTGTGTGGAGTGTGTGTTAATAGAATTAAAGTGGATGTGTGTGGATGGACGTGTGTGTATGACCCAATACCAACCTGTAGCTTACGATACATTTCCAGGTTGATCTGCTTGATGTCGTCCAGTTGTCGACGCAAGGATATAATCGTGTCCTGTTTGTCGTGTATATCCTTCTCCAGTAGCTTCATAGCCACATCGGACTCTGCCTTGAGCGACACCTGCAACTTGAGCTCCTTGTCCTGCTCGGCATACTTCTTGCGTTCATCCGCTAGTTCCGTTTTCAAAGCCTCTACCTGCTGGGACTTCTCCTTGTCCTTATCCTTGTCACTGCCGCTTCCATTGGAGCTGTTGTCCGACTGATTCTGTGCCTGAGTGTAGGACTGCCGCATAGCCTGGTTCTCGGCCTGCAAGGCCAACAAACTGTTACGCGCTATGGCCAGATCCTCCTTCATCAAAGCATTGGTGGTGGTCAAGGACTCAACCTTAGCCTGAAGATTGCCAACGGTGGCACTGAAATGTGTAGTTAAGGATTTGATCATTACTCCTGATAAGTTCAGGATGATGATGATAACACGCACTTCAAATGTCGATTCAGCTCCTCAATGTAGTTCTTCTGGTCCAGAACGGCGATCATGTTGCCCTGTCCTGTCACATCGCTTGTCGCTGGAAGAGCGTTGCTCGGCTCAGTGTCCTCGGCGGTCATTGAACTGGAGCGAAGATAGAGTGAGAAGTCGATGACACCCTGTTGCGAGTCCAGATCCTCTTCCTTGACACACAGATTGCAGTCAATCACATTGAGTCCCACAAGTATTCCCATTATCACAACAATCTGGAAGGCAGTGGAAACGGGTTACTCATCGCCGGAGGAGTGGAAGCCAGTGGCTGGAATTGGGCACACACCTCGTCGCTCATCATCAGTGCATGTGGCTCGTAATAGACGTGGAGTGAATCATCACGATGCTCGATCAATGCCTGCAGGTAGTCGGATAGCTTCTTTTGCATCAGGGCAATGCGAAGCCAGGCACGTGCCCGTCCAATGTGTGTCCGCACCGTTGGCAGGTCACGTACACTGGCCGTAATGTCCTGTGCCTCGGGGCAATAGCTTTCGACGCTCTGCAGCAGATCCCAGAGCTCCTTGCGCGGTCCCAGCAATCCCTTCTTTGGCCTCAGCCCGTGACCCAGCACATGCTCGATGACAATGAAGAAGTGCTGCAGCGGCAGATGATCCGAGTCCAGCATCCGTCCATATCGCAGCGATTGCTCGAGCAGCTCCTTGACCACCAGCTTGCATATATTCACCAGATTACTCCGCTCGATCTCCGCCGTGTCGCGAGCTGTAAGAGGAAACGGCCGAGGATCGTGGGGGTGTCAATGTATGGTTCTGACCAGGACTAGGACTTAGATGTTACTGCTTTGCGCATTCAAAGTTTAAGATCGAATTTTTTGTCGAGCCGAGAGAAACGCGTCAACCAAAAAAATAACCAATGAAAACTTAATACAAATTATGAACATTTGTGTGTGGTTCTCGCTGCTATTGTTTCTGGCGCCCGGCGGTTGTCCCCTCTACAGCATCGATCTGACCACACTGGAGGTGCCCAATGATTTCCAAAATGAGATATCCCTGCAGTCAGAGTTGATCCCCAAAGCACAACAGTTGAGAGACAATTTCAATATCCAAGCAAAATTCAATTCGTTGCCTGCGGATCAGAGCTTTGGGCTGTCACCGGAAGCCACGAAAGTCGGAAAAGAAGATTTGATCCGCAGTATCAAGGATCGCATTAAGGCTGATAACAATCCTGCTCTTTCGTCCATTGACAAACACAAGGAAATTGATTTAGATGCGGAGCCAAAGCCATCGTCGGCTAAGGTCCTGCGCAGCAGAGAAATCGATGATTCCAAATTCCTAGGCACAAATTTATTTGGAACGTTTCCTAAAAAATGCTTCTCCGCGGAGGATATTGCACTTTTGTCGGCTCGACAGGACTTTGAGATGCTAATGCCCAAATCCTATCCGCATTCCCTGCTTCACGATGGCATCGTCCACACACTCATGAAGTACTTTAACAACGTCAATCAAATTGTGATCAAGAGATCCGACCCAGAGACTAAGCGAATCCTGCAACAGGCCTTTTATGACACCCTTGGTGGTTACCTACGGTACTACCTGTTGCCAGTGGCACATGTCTCCTACTACGCTGGGTGCCTTCAGATAGGGACGGTGGAGCGATTGGAGGCGCTGTACCGCCAGTGTCGGCAGTTGCTCAATACCAATGGCAACGGCTGGAAAATCCCAACGGAAAATGTCCTTTCCAAGCTGAAGAGCGTGCATATAAAACCCATTAGCTTAGACGAAGCAAATAGTGAGAAGGATGCATCCAGTTGTGAGCTTCTGGATCTGAACTGCAAGCACAGAGATGCAGAGGAAAGGTATATGTTGTTGCCCCTGCCGCATGTTGAGCCCCAGGACAACAATAGATTCCTTACTAACATCTTTCTGCCCTTCAAGCGCCGACAAGTCTTCAACTTGCGATCACCCGATACGTCCTTCGTCCTAGTTAGGTTCTTTAATATAGTGAACAGTTGCTATCGGTTTCAGGGCATAAGTCCAAAGATTTACAATCAGAAGCTACGGGTATGGATACGCAACAATCTCGAGGTACACTTTCAGGATGATATGTTTTACCCAGGCTTGGGTGGAGTCCTTCAAATATGTGAGACTCTCACCTGCATGACAAACACAGTGGAGAAAAGGGAAAATTATCAACATGAGACTCTGTTGAGTAATAAAAGCTTCAAGGACAATCGTTCAAAGTATAGCCAAAGAAGTAGTGGAGAGGACGTTAAAAATCCTAGAGACGTAGCTTCAAAGGAGATTCACTCCCCTCACGATGAGAACAGTCCAGACTACAGTCCAGACGATAGTCAAAACGATAATCAAAATATTACACAAAGTAAAAATTATATTAAGGATCAAATCAACAACAGTTTAGCCCCCCATCAAGGACCAGACGAGGAATGTGTTGATTGCGACGATGAATACTACATCTACTACATAACTGCGCTTGTGGTACTGGTGCTTCTGCTGCTGCTGCTGATAATCTGTTGTTGCTACAGGAAAAGAAGAAAGGAAGCCAAGTACATGCCATTGGACTCAAAGAAACACAGGAATCTATGTGCTGGGCCTTACTCGGATGTGGAACAAGAATCACCTCGGACATCGCCCAAGAAGAAAAGCTATTGGAGTGCACTGTTTGGAAATTCTAAGCAGAAGCCGATGGTTAGCGAAGTCCCCCCCAGTCCGCAGCATGTGACACCGAGACAACACATAGAGAAAGGTAAATGGTCATCACTTCTTTCCAGGTAATTTAGCCACCATTGAAATGGTGAAGTTACCAGACAGAAGTGGTAAAATATATTAAATTTTTAGTCTCCATCTAATAAGGATTAATCATAGAAAATGATATGCAAGACTATCTTCTCACGTCAACTTCATCTCTTGAATATCAACTAAGAAGAAAGTTCATGCCCGTAAAGAAATTTGCACACCGCAAGTACTACGAACCTAGTAAAGGACAGAAAAGGGATAGGACGAAGGATGACAAAAAAGAACTACTTAAAAATGATCATAATGACAATAGACCAATGGGCGGCATGGCCGAGGTAAGCTGTCGATGAATCAGTCAGAAGAAAATAGACTTATGCGAGTTTTAATTAGCCTTTTGATTTTGGGTCGAGTTCAAGCAGTGACAGATGCTATTTTAACAAGTCCCTGTTAAGAAAAAACTGGACGACAAATGAAAAGAACTATTACGAGTGTAAAAAAAGCTCAAAAAGGTAGCAGACAGCGACTCCTTGTGTTCCCTCAGTATTAATACTAGAAACTCCAAGTCTAATCCCACCTACAGGTAGTAAAGCTGATGGCAAAACTGATGACAGGCCACAGACGCAGTCCGAAAAGAGGGGTTCGTCTTTAACTGATGGTCGGAATTCCGTAAGGTGACAAGCTAACTGAAGCTACTGGGAATCAACTTGTCCTTTGATCACTTTCAGAAATCAAAACGTTCGACCAGCTGGAAGACAACAGAAAGTGATGAAATCGGCAAGTGAATGCAAAGCTTGTGCCTGCTTCCTTTTGTTCAATGTTTTTGTATATAAATTTCCCTAATAAAGTTCATTGTTGTTCGTTGAAAGTGCAGTCGATTACCAAGGATCATCTTAGACAAGGACAATTCCACTTCAAACAGGACAACAGGAGACAAAAGCAAGTGCAAAGAAAAAGTGTATAATGCAAAACATGCCAAAACAAGATTATCTACTGCTATGTTTATGCTCTGCGCCAATCAGGTAATTAGTTAATTAATCGATCAACCAATTAATCGATCGATAAATTGGTTCATCAATCGATCAAATCTTTTTATGAAGCAGTGCAAATCAAGAGCCACACTTCATAAAACGACTTGCCTTCAGGTAGCGCAGCCAACTTAACACGCTTGTTCAATTAATTGGCGTTGCCAGATGGCAGATTATCTTTTAATCCGATGGCATAAACAAAGCAAATTAAGAATCTAATTTGTTAGTAGAAAAACTGAATTCGTAACAATTTCAAACTACAAAAGAAAACCAGAACGGAATTAGAAAAAGAATCAGAAAGTGAAAGAGAAAGAGAAAGAGTAACAGAAACAGAATGGGAAAATGAGGCTTGCAAATGAAGAGTGGACAAAAAGCAACCTACAGAGATGCGACCACTCAGCAAGTGTGCCACCGATAAGGCCCACATTCTTGGGTGCTGCTAGTGCATTTGAGCCGACGACGTCGCAGAGACGACGTCCGATTAGATTTTCAATTGCCATAATACCGTTATCCTCGAATGTGTTGCCACTGGACGTGGAGAGACCGGAGAAACGTTTGTTCCGTTGCCCGAACTGATGATTTGACCGCTGGCGATACTGTACAGGGCCACCACTGGTCGGATTGATGCCGCCACCACCAGCAGCCGAATTATTGATTGTTGCCGCACCACCGCCAAGAGTCTTCTGTCCTCCAGCTACATCGATGTCCTGCAACTCCTTGAGACACAACCATTCGCCATCCACGGACACACGAAAATTGCAGAGATAAATTGTATCCTGAACTCCACCGGCCAGCTCCTCGCTGGTGTTGGCATGCGAAGCTTTTGGCAATGCAATTGTGTTACTGTTGTTGTTGTAGGGCTGCAGCTGTTGCGAGGGAGTTGAAGACGCCGGTGTTGGTGCGGGCGCCGGCGCTGGAATTGGCGTGGGTGTCACTGTGGCTGTTGGCTGCAATTGTTGGGGTTGATTCTGACCCTTTTGTGCTTTCGCTGTTGATGCCTTTGCGCTTGAGCTGCTTGCTGTGGTGGTTGTTGGTGTTGGCGCTGCAGCAGCAATTGATGACGCAGTTGGCTTCGTGGATTTTCCGACTTGTTGTTGCATACTTTGTGTCGTTTTCTTTGTACCAACGGATGTGGCTGTGGTTGTTGGTGTTTTACTGACACCTTTAAATTGTCTGGAAGTACCTGCAGTTGCCATTGATGGCATTTGCTTGGTCCGTCCGAAGCTGCTGCTGCTACTGTTGTTGTTATTGTTGTTGTTGGTCTGCGACAACCTTGTCTTTTTTGTATCCTCCACTAATCCACGCATTTTGAAGGCCACTGTTTACCTACTGTTAGATTCAATTTGGAGCACGGTAATAAAAATAGAAATCCGAAAATGAGCGCATCGAACGCTTAAAAGCTGCGGGGGCGCAGTGCACGAAACATACGTGAAAATTTGAATTGCTCCAGCGTCGCTTTTCTGTGCCCTTAAACTACCTTATGTGGGTGCTTTAAAGCACATTTATCAAAGAAACACTTGATAAATATTTAATAATATTTGTACTACTTATTTTTTTTTGTATTTTTAGAAAAAAATTTCTTTTTTAGTGAATACGATGAGTTATCCTGTTGTTGCGTTGAGTAAGACTGACGTAAAAGCTCTATTGATTTGTCAAGCACGCTTGACAATCGAGCTTTGTGAAAGCTTTTATTAGGGGTGTAAAAATTGCGTTGCACTCTTTAAGCTGCACATCAACAACAAAAACATATGTGACATACGCCTCACATATTGCGCGGTAGTTAAAAACAAATAAATACAATTTTAAAGGAACTCACCGGGTTTTTTGCGCTTAATATTGGCACTTGCAGGAGAAGGTACCGAAACCGTTTGCACAGTTTGTGGATATTCGGGGTATGTTAATGTCCCATCGATAACTTCTGAGGCAGCTGCAGCTGCAGCGGCATTTGAAAATTGTGTAGAAATTTGATTAAATATATGAGATGAAATGCTCTCAGTTCGACGGAAAGTTTCCCGCAGACGATTTAATGAGGAACTAGGAGTAGATGTAGGCGTTGGCGTTGGCGTTGGTGTTGACGTCGTTGACGTTGAATCGTCGCTCTTTTCATGACGCACCAACAAATCGTCTGTGCTCATTGCGTTAAATACTTAAGCATATACACTGCAGCTTGCACTATATACCTACTTCACATCAATAAAACTTTCACAAAATATTATTAATTGCACTGATTTTCCCGATTGCACCAAAATAAACATAAACAATGCACGAACCCGAGACAAGCTAACAAGTCAAACAGCTGTTGCATCTGACAAGTCGATACGTTTATTATCGAGTGTATGCTATCGATAGTTCATTACGAATCTCGTGCTTAAATGCATCAGCTGATCGTGCAGCCATGTTTGCTTTTTCGCACGGCCCAAAACAAAACAAAAACTTCATACATAACGCGTACCTGTTTTATTTCAGCTGTTGGCGTTCGAGACGCAAGCACGAAACTTGATAATATTCTCAAAATTAATAAGTGGGTCAAAAATCCTTGTGAATTAAAAAATAAAGGGCAACAAAAAGACTTTCAGCCTGTAAGCATATTGTTAAAAGTCCAGTTACTCAGTCTCAGTGCAGACTAGTGGCCGGGTATTTTCAGCGTCATCCGTGTCGAAACTGCGCATTAAGCATATTTTTACATTTTCGTCTAGCACAAAGACAAATAACGAGAAGTAAATGCGTTGTGATCAAAAGTCGTACGGTTACGTTTAATTATTTGTGTGCTATAAGTGCAATGCATAAGAACAGAGATCAGTTGGCAGTGTGAACTGCAACAAACTAACTAACCGAAAGGTAAGACGAAAATAATGCGTAACTAACCTACACCTACATTTAAACTTGGTATGTGTTTATCAACAAAATACGTCATTATTTTCAACCATCTTTATTATTTTTGCGAACAGCACTAAAACTTTTAAGAAAGCATCTGTTCGCTAATCAAAAAATGGCGGAATAGCGATAAGGAGTACTGTATATGCCGTAAAACAAAGATAAACAGGTTTTTTGACTAGATCGCAAATACGTCGATATTTACGACAGACCCAGAAGCCAGTTTACTGATCGTACTGTAAACCTTGTCGTTATATTCAAAATGATTTTTAATTTCACAATTCTTTGTTGTATGAACTTATTATGCATATAACACTGAAAGTGCATATGCGAATGTAAATATGCAACTGTGTATGTGCATATGCATATGGGCACATAACAAGTGGGAGAAAACGACGCCATGTTTACATTTTGGCTCTCTATGACGCTTGCACACAGTCTTTCTCTCGCCCACGCTGCTCACACAGCTGATCGGCTCACGCGGTCCGCTCTTATCATTTCATCATCATTGTTGTTGTTTTTCTTATTGTTTTTTTCTTTTCATATATTTTTTTTTTGTAATATACACGAGTATACAAGCATTTGTAACTGTTATGAACAGCGCTGCATTTTATCGTTCACTTGCGTCGGTCTCAAAAATTGATTTGTTGTCGAAAACACGTCTCGACAATACTGAGACCCCGCTCTTCTCTTTTCTTCTCATCCCACTCTTCCTCTCTTCGTGCTTTTTTTGTTTTTTGTTTTTCATGCGATCATACGTATTGACTTGCATAGTGCAGCGTGCAAAATAATCAGCGCCATTAAAAATCACTTCGAGAACAATAAATATCACAGATACTATGACAATCATAAATAAATATATTCTTTCTGTAACTGTAAATGTGAGCTGACACACTCATAAAGGTTTGGTTGCTGGAAGCTTAAAATAAGAATTTTCAGATTGGATAGTAATGTTTTATAACGCGGCGACAACGCATCATTTAGATCATAACGAGCTACGTTGCCGGCGCGATAAGTCGGGGCATCTTGGAGTGTAAATTTCCGCATTAGTAAACGACAAGTGAGTGGCAGCAAATTGTATTGTGTCTTAGGTTGAAGATAAACAAACACATACGCAAATACAGAAAGAAATTTACGAATGCCACAAATCAATGTTCAAAGTACCGGCAACACACAAACGCGCAGTTCGTCAATTATTCGCGTTGTATCAGGCTTTTGTCCTCCCATATCTTACGTATGTGCACGTGTATGTGAATGCGTGTGTGTGTGTGTGTATTAGTTTCAATTTTTATAATTGAAATTTTTTGTTGTACTTTTCTAACTAAATATTTTTATACATAATATACATATATACGTCTATATGTATTTGGTTGTTGTCTCTGCTGTCTTATCAAGAACTGTACACCGTTCAGAAAGACGAAACGAATTTATTCTCGATTTATCTCTTGATGTGCTTCTCTCACATACCTAAGATTCATTGTGTTTAGAAAACAGGTCTCAGTCATGGCCAACTCCCTCCTCGGGCTGGCTTGTTTGTACAAATGTCTTAACCACCAACTGTCTCGCCTTTTGTGCTCATGTGTTCCGGCAATTTTGAATCTATTAAGAGCTTCAGATCTTCGAAGTTTATCCCAAAACACACAGCGTTTGAGAGTTTGAAATTTAACAAGAAACATTCCCGATTATTTATCTATGATCGCTTGCTGCAGATAAGAGAACCGCAACTGATAGTTTGGTGACGGATTTACCAGTGCATTTATTTACCCACAAAGGCAGAAAAAAAAAAAATAGCTGATTAGCTTCGTACTCCCAAGAAGGAAACAAATAAGAGAGGAACATAAGCACCAGTCAACTACTTGGTTAGATTTTCTTTGTATGCTTTTCTTGATAAGCCAAACTTCGCCTGCGGTCGCAGTCACAGTTGCCGTCGCCGTCGCCGTCGCCGTCGCCGTCGCCGTTGCTGTTGACGCTGCTTTGATTTGATTGCATGTCATTGATAGGCCGAAGCAGCTGATCGGGCAGCCAGTTGCTGGCGTGGCTGGGAGCTGGCGAAACGCGTTTCGTGGTAGTCGCTTAAGAGTGTTCGATATGCCAAATTGGAAATGATTAAATTATACGTGATAATAGCATATAAAAAGTGATATGTTCCAAGTGTTATCCAAACTGCTAGCAGCTTAGGTAACGGCGGGTGATCAATCAATTTGAAGGCAGTAAGACCGCCGCTCACGTTTTTCGATAAATATCCAGTGGTGACGGCTGGTGGCGTCTCGTCGTCGAATCGCCAACACTTAGTGGGTCTTGGAAAGGCCCAAAAGTTAAGCGGACAAAGGATTTCGCTGAAGCAGACATAAGTACTTATATCTACATAGACACTACACACGCTCATTGCCCGCCCCCTCAGCGGCGTCTATTTATATGTATCTTATCTCTCGCGGAATTGAACAATTTAAGCTGCATTGTGTACAGCACCCATCAAATCAAACTCAAACTCAAAGAGAACCCATGCCAAATGTATTGTAAATCATAGGTGGACGACGGTCTCTAAAATGACATTTTTTTTTTTTTTTTTTGTATTTTACAATTTCCAATTCTCAGTTCCCATTTCCAAGCAAAAATTTTTGTTCTTTCGTTCAGTCTCCTTGTGCCCGCCAACGATCGACCACTGTGGATTTCGGTTCGGTTCTCGCTTCCCTTATTTAAATAGGTGTGCGAGTGCATGTGTGTGTGTGTGTATATGCTTATTTAAGCCGTTAGTTAGTCGTTTCCATTGGGTAAAAACGCGTTTTTCTGCCATCGGGAACGGATTGTGTTACAATTTTCAGGGCAATCTGCACTCCCCTCCCCTCCCCACCCAGCGCCACATGAGACTTTGAACGTCATTGCGAAATGCATGAAATGCACATTTATGATAATTAAACTAAGGCGCTGCTTTGGAGGAGGTGCGCGTAGTGCACGCTTAGTGCTTAGTACTCAAAATGTGCAATATAAAAATTAATTATATTGGAAATAAATTGGCGATAATCAGAGATAAGGAAATTGAAAAAAAACAAAAAGTGCAATTAATGCAGTTCAAGTCAAAAACGAGACACTTATGATAATATTTGAAAAATCGTTTTCGCCCACAATCAGTTCCAGCACTCGAACTGTTATTAAAAGGATGTAACTGTTAACGTTATGTTATTGCTCTGTTAGTTAGCTGGAAATGTAGAGATAAGGCAGATGTGATACGAGATGCAGACGATGCTTTGACGTCTCCAGTGGCTGGCAATGAACTTGACTTGCTGATGTGAGGGAGGAGGCAGCTCTAGGCTGGGGCTTTGAAAAAACCTTTTATGAACCCCCCACTTATGCGGCAATTGATAGACTGTCACTTTTTAGAAAGCTATCTAATAATTTTTAAGCCCGGCCACTTGAGTTTTACATTGTGCTTATCGATCGTGACAGTTGGCAGGCTTTGGCGATTGCCGTGTCCGTCGGCTGTGACGTTGAATGTCTGGGGCTGGTTGGGGATTTGTATATCAATTAAATATCAGAGTCTTAATCCCAGTGGCCAGTTGCTAGGCGACTGAACTGCGATATGTTGCTGCGATATTGACTGATCGATCACAAAGCAACCTCATTTGGTTTTCAAAATAAATACATATATAAAAAAAAAAAAAATAAATAAAAAATAAAAAAAAACTATATTTAAATCAAAATTGTAACAGAAAAAATGTTATTGTAAATTTTATATTTAATTATTTTAAATTATTTTCGATTTATAGATTACCTTCGTTGTTTTTACTCAAGCCGAACAGTTGAAGGACATGCTAAGCCCTTGACTGCACCTAAGCCAAATACCAAAGATATTTCTCACTCTCATCAGGATCACTGGGAGATAATCTAAGTACAGCCGATAATCCAAGGCCACACAATGAACGTCAGCACAAACTTCTTCGATGAGCACTTCGGGTTAATCTACGCAAATCTGGTGAATGAATATGTTCCCGATTATATTAAGAGTTTGGAGTACACACCATGGGTTTTTTCACTGCTTGGATCGGTAGTGATTGGCCTCAGCGGCATCTTTCCACTTCTCATTATACCCACAGAGGAAAAGCTAGCCAAAGAGGGTTACAAAGATCGTAAGTGCTTTCCCGTTTCCATCTTCCAAGCCCTGAAGTTAACAGTTGGGTATCGCTTTATTTGCAGCCGCTGAGTCCAAGTTTCTGCGGGTGCTTCTTAGTTTTGCGGTGGGAGGACTCCTGGGAGATGTGTTTCTGCATTTACTGCCCGAGGCCTGGGAGGGCGATAATCAAAGTGAGTCACTTGTACTTTTGGCTGGGAAGACAAATAACAAGTCATTTGTATTTCTCGCTCTGTACCATTTATAGATCATGATAGTCATCCTTCGTTACGCTCCGGTCTGTGGGTACTTTCCGGAATACTCATTTTTACGATAGTAGAGAAAATCTTCTCCGGCTATGCCAATGCCGATGAGGAGAATCCCCAACCCAAGTGTGTGGAGATAGCCAACTGCTTACTTCGACGTCATGGCGGCAAGTTGCCTGAAGGCGAGACAGCCGAGTCTTGTGGCGGTGCCTGTGACATTGAGGATGTAGACAAAGTCTGCTTTCTGCGTGAACGGGAGCAAAAGGGCAAAGTTCCAAAGGAGCAGCCCAAAAAGGTTGCAGGCTATTTAAATTTGCTGGCCAATTCCATCGATAACTTTACACATGGTCTGGCTGTTGCCGGCTCATTTCTGGTCTCCTTCAGGCATGGAGTATTGGCCACTTTTGCCATACTGCGTAAGAGTTTATATTTCCTTTGATCCAACGAACTGCTATTAAATGGTTTCCTTCTGCAGTCCATGAGATTCCGCATGAAGTCGGAGACTTCGCCATATTGCTCAAATCTGGTTTTAGCCGCTGGGATGCGGCACGTGCACAGCTGCTGACAGCTGGAGCTGGTCTATTGGGTGCTCTTGTAGCCATCGGAGGTTCCGGTGTGACCTCAGCAATGGGTAAGTATTCTCCTCCTCCACTCCAAACATTCTTAAACTAATTATTTGAAATGTCTTACAGAGGCGCGAACATCCTGGATCATGCCCTTTACCGCTGGCGGTTTCTTACACATTTCCCTGGTCACAGTATTACCCGATCTCTTGAAAGAAGATGAGCGCAAGGAATCTGTCAAGCAGCTGTTGGCGCTCATATTTGGCATTGCCTTAATGGCTCTCATGACGCATTTGTTTGAGCACTGAGCTCTCGGCACACATCCCGCATCCCAGCAGCGACTACCAAAACGTTGCCATCCAATTTTCTGTTATCTTTCGGCCAGGACATGTCTAAATTGTTATTGGCAGTACAAATTGCAAGGAGTTGATTCAAATAATGTCCGCGTGCATGTTTCAACATTATTAACTCCCTTTGCTTGTGTTATGTAATTATAGCCAACTGATACGAATGATATTTGAACTATTGTTATTATTTACGCGTACTTCGTACTATACCCTATAAAATAGCAATTGCATAGAAGCAAGTTTAAATTGTACTACATGTAATATAAATATACATATATATGATATATATATATATATCTTTGATCTAAGCATGAATCAACGAACCCCACGAGTTTACTTCCAACGATAACCGTTGACGCATTGTGTCAATTTTGTTATCATATTTTATTTCAGAACATCTGAGGCGCATTTAAAATATACGACCGACCACAAATAAACGTTAAGTTCATCATCATAGCTGATGCATAGCCTCTCACTTCTGGCGCGGATCAATACCCTCAAGGGTAATAAAAGAACACACTCTGTGCAAATGATATAAAACAAAGGGAACAATGAAACCATCGCCAAAACCAAAACCAACAAGCGACTTATAGAAGTCAGCGGTGAATACCCTAAAAATGTGTCCATTAAGCGCGTGCTTTGTGCAAGAAACGACAGTTCAAGATTTGGGGACATTGAACTCATATCTATTTATACGGAATTTCCTTGTTCTTTAAGTAAATATATCCTTGAAACTGTTTCTTTATGAAAGAGACTATATTTGGCTCGTGTAAAAGAATTCTGCATTTAACTGAAAAGTGAAGGATGCTGGGACTTAATCGAAGAGCAGAGGTGTTCTCTATTTGACGAATATATCTGTATGGGTGAAGCTTAACCAAATAGAATATGTTGTCTAAGAAGGATATAGCATAAGAACCAACGACACTTTTTTTTTACAAAGCTCCTATTCATGTCTAAATAACACCTAATAATTTTTATAACAGACTGAGAGTTGAGGATTGAGGACTAGGATTAACTCGACCTGTGCTACAAGTCCTTATAGAAAACGAAGCTATTGAAACTTCCTTCCACTAACAACTCCTCTTGCATTAAATCTAACTGCTCTTAAGTAAATAGACAAGCGCCTAAGCTGATGTTGATGTAAAGGATAATCCATATCCATAAAAAAGAAACTGAATCCTTTAAACAAATTCCATTCCTGTTTATCAATTTGCTGAGATAAAGACAAAACCTGAAATAAGTCAAAATATCTATTCCTTTGGAAAACTTTTCATCGCGCAGATAACTGATCATAAATTGACCAAAAAACTGTTCATAATCAAAGCTGACATTTCACCTGCCTCTCAGAAGGTCGGCGGACCACTTGGCGGCAGGTCTCCTACACACATTCGCACAGATATTTATATCAGTTTCCGTTATTTTTGTCTTTAATACCAAATTAAAATAGTTATTTGCATAACACATTTGATTGAGTGAAATGTGTGGTTAATTCATCTTATAAAAAACAAGCCGTTTATTTATCTTTTTGCAAATTAGTTGGAGCTTTGCATTCTTATCTAGAGCCTTTATTTCTTGGACTTGATCTTCTTAAGGTAGAATTCCAATTCCTTGCCTTCCAGAATGTAGCCGTCGGAGCGACCGCACTGACCGGGGCGGGAAGAAATGCAAGCTGCAAGGAGAAAGGATAAATTAGTACATTAACATTTTAAATTCAATTAATTATTCAAAACTAATAAATAAATTATTAATTATTTGAATCAGAGTAACTATGACAAGCGAAAATCACACCCAACAGGCTTACATCGCACTTAAAACAAGTTTGATGCAATAAATTAGTTGGATCGCTAATGGTTTTACATCATTGAAATTTGGCAATCCTATGAAATGTCAAATGAGGAGAAAGAGTATACACATACCTAAGATGCGGCCAGATGTGAACTGATCCTCCAAAGCCTGTTCGACCTTGCCGTACTTTTGGCGATCGAGGAACTTTTGCATGACCTTTTCACTGCGCTTCTTGGTCAGCACATCGTTCTCATCCTCCTTCTGTGCGTGCTTGGGGTTACGTTTACGTCCCAGAGGCAGTACATAGTGTGACTCGTACCATTGACGGAATGGCGTGGCATCAATGACCACAATGCTGTTCTTCACCAGCGTCTTGGTGCGCACCAACTCGTTGTTGGAGGCATTGTACACAACATCGGCAATACGGGTCTTGCGCGCAACACCCTCAGAGGCCCACGCAAAGTTACCGTTCTCCAAACGAAGAGCACGCAATTTGGTGTTTCCACCACGAGTGCGAACCTTGTGCACGCGGGCTCCTCCAAGCTGTTGACAAAATTCAGATCATTAGCAATAAATTACAGACAGTTAAACAAATGACGCGCTCTTTAAGATATGTAATCAGTAGTCCGAACATAATGCTTTTTAATCATCAAAGATAATTGCCGACGAACATGTCGAAGGCTATTGCAGTTGACACGCGTTAACATCATTTAACAGAGACCGCGTTTTAACATAAAGTCCATATATTAAGTTACAACAATTTAAACTCATATGGAACTTTATAGGTAAAACACGGCACATTTTTATTACAATGGCGGCGGGTAACCACAGTCAGGGAAACTCACCTTGGTGTTGGCTGCAGGGCGACCCAACTCGAACTTGCGCTTCTTGCGGAGCGACTTGCGCTTGCCACCAGTGGCGCGACGCTTATGTGCACTATCACGGCTAATACCTTTAATTGAAAAAAACGTACACAAATTAAGCTTAATTCGTTTGCTACATTCAGTCAAATATCAAGAAAATCGCACACATACACACAACACAGCAACACGCGGTAATGCTTGCTACTCAACTTTAAATGCGCAAATATCTGCTAAATATTATATTATTTATTTATTCCACAGCTGATATTGCAGTAGGCCTGTGTTATTCGCACCATTTTACTATTTTTATGCATTTCACTGCCGATTTTCTTGATATTTTAACGTCATTTTTTCACTCCGACGACTCACCCATGTTCGAGTAAAAAGCGAGAAAGAAAGGAAAAGACACGCACAACCTCGTGTCAAAATTTTTTAGGTTATCGGCTGACAGTTGTGGGCAGCACTTCGCAGGGTTGCATTTGCCATTTTGGTGCTGCCCATTGTTGTACGCCCTGCTCAGGTGAACCAACGTCGATATTGCAACTATCGATGTTCATTTTACAACTCTACTGTACACGAACTAGAAAAATGTAACCCAAGCCAACTCGGAGCAAATAACTCAAGAATCAGTCCGGAATCGAATTGTTAATTCGATTTTAAAGTCAAAATAATAACGTCTAATGTGACCATGGTTGGGAGAAATTCCAAAGCACTGTCACACTTTCATCGTTTGACCGAATATATTGTGCAATGCAAACACTGCGATAAAACACTTTCATCAAAACACACAGTCTCGAATTTGACGCGCCACTTAATAAGGAACCACAAACTCTTGGCTCGAGCTATTTTTGCCGGGGACGAGGGTAAAATGCTAGCAGAGCTAAGAGAAGAGTTGAACGCACCCGATCCGGAACCAGATATTCACTTAGATGTCAATATGGGTGAGCGGGAAACCAAATCTGCGGTACGCACACTGATTGATAACCAACAACAGAGTCATCACAGCGGTCAAGATCATCATCCGGAAATGCGAAACAAAGTTATTGGCAAGAACAACAAATTGTGGGCGCACTTTATACGTATATCGGAGTTTAACGCTAAATGTAAACATTGCAGCAAAACATTGTCCTCAAAACACTCTTCCTCGAACCTTATGCGGCACATAGTTCGGCGCCATCACAATCTATCAAAGAACCTAAGTTACTCCCAGCACAGTTTAATCTCACCCAAAAAGGAGATCATACACACCGACGAGCGAAGGCAGGCAGATCCACTGGAAAAGGTTGATTTCGATGATGTGGACAGCATCATTGAAAAGGTTGACCACATGGATGACGAGGTAAGTAAACAATAACATTCAATAAACAGAATTTAATTTGAAATTTTGGCAAAATTTTGTTACAGGAACCTTTCTACGAATATGTCGTTGACAATACGGACGTAATTGGGTCTAGAAGCTGCGACGACGAACCATCCAATATAATACATCCTATGGAACACATAGGTGAAACAAACTCATTCGTTGAGACAGCCACACAA
Organism: Zaprionus lineosus; assembly: GCA_035044505.1. Lineage (NCBI taxonomy): Eukaryota > Metazoa > Arthropoda > Insecta > Diptera > Drosophilidae > Zaprionus > Zaprionus lineosus. The sequence goes on along the minus strand of JAWNNX010000591.1, from coordinate 1,939,342 downwards.
ATGGACGAAAAGCTTAAGGCTGAAACAACGTATTATAATGAGATGGCGGAGTTAGCAAGGGCGAAGAGACGCCTCATTGATCTGCAGACCAAGAAGCTTTTACTTGACATGAACGTTGTGGAAGGCAACTGAGTCTGCTCGCAATTATTTTGTTATTTATAATAATAATTCTATATTAATTAATGGTCTATGTAAAAGTTTCTTTTGAAAATACACTTAACATATAAGAAAAAGGTTTAGGTTTTTTAGTTACGTGTTTACTGATTGCTCTCCAATCCGATTAGCTTTGAGGTTTTCAATTTCCAGTTGCTCCTTTTTGACCTGTTGTGCTACCAAAATCTTTTGCATCCGATAAAAGTCTGCCTTTTCACTGAAGTACAACGCCTGTTTCCGTAAGAGATCCTCCTTAAGCTGACGAATGACCGGTGTGTCCTCGGCATGAATTGTCGTTGTCACTAGTTGAGCATCATTACTCTCATTGCTATAGTCGGAGCCGTCATTTTCCATCGACTGTGCCGAAGGAGAGTTGACAAAGCTGGCGTTTTCATGCAAATTTTCACCAGCCCCTTCCTGCAGGTCATGGAAATCCTCATCAACTTCAATAATGTCATTGTATATTGCCTCATCGTTATAGACTACATCATCTGTGTTTGAATCTTCCGCTTTTTCTGCAACCGCTCCCACTGGTGCCGCATTCTCTTCGGCAACGATTTCATTGTAAAGTGTCGCATATTCATCATCCTCCACTTTAAAAATGTCCTAAAATAATTTTATAAATTTTAATTAGAGCAAAATAAAATGTTTTGTTTCAATTCACATACGTCACATGTTTCCCTACTTGAAGCAGCATTATGAACTTTTATCATATGCCTACTAATCCGCTCCTCCAAATCTTCACTCTCATCGAAATGCTCATCACACATCTGACACTTTAAAACCGAAGAGTCACTGGTGGAGTCACAGAAATTTAGAAACGTATTGCCGTTCATGTTGTTTGGTTCTTCCTTGTAGGGTAAGCTTAACTGTTGTGCCGTCAATACAATGTTGTGCATGCGGTGCAAGTGACGATACAAATTGCTGGTGCCTTGATAGGACAAAATCTTTAGGCAGACGCGACAGCGCACTGTGTACTCCGAGATGCGTAAAATGAATTTCCAAACCATGCTCACGCTTTGCATGGCTTTGCGGGATGATCCAGGTGTTTCAATTGTGCTTGACGTGGCTACCTCTTGAACATTCTCAGACGGTTCTACTTTAACAGTGGTATTTTCATCCATAATACCATGCCTCCTTTGTAAGTGGGTGATAACATTGGCCGTTCCATGGAATCGCATGGATCTGCTACATAACACACAGCGTACAACGCTCTTTGAAACTCTTTCACAATAATTCCAAACATAGCTCGAACATCTCCGTTCTTTTCTAGAGGATCGTTCAGGATTCCAGAGTACCTTTCCAGGTATTGATTTCGCCTTTATAAAAATAAAATAAAGTTATTATTATGATGAAAGCCTAAGCTTCCAGAATCGCGGCACTTACTACTTCTTCTAGCTTCTCAGCGTGCATCCGTCGCAAATGCTTTGTGATGTTCGATGTATTACCACCGCCAAAATACAATATCTTTCTGCATAAGTGACAAAGAGCTCGTTTATCGTCCATCTTTGTGCAGAAGTTCCATACGAAACTTCTGTACGGGCGACCTTTCTTAACTTTCTCATTATAGCTCTAAAAATAAATTATGTTATGTTAATAAATATCCAGTTTCCTAGCCTAGTTATATATCTTACTAATTCAAAAATGTTATGGACCGATTTTAAATGGCTTGCTAGATTCGCAAATTTATTTCCAAATGTTTCCCCGCACACTTTGCAGCAAACCACTTTCAGGTGGCCAGGAACAGCGCTGAAGTATCTTCCAATGTAGCTGCGTCTCCTGGTGGCAGGATGAGGTATCGTGTTTTGGTTTTCCACGTGTTCGTGCGGATCATGATCTAATGTTGAGTCGCTGTCTTCCGACATCTCATTTAATACTTAATGTCCAATTTAATTGTTTAAATTCAATTCAAAACAACATACTCTCCACTTTCAGTTTTCCCTCGTTCTTGATCCAAAGCTAGTGATGCTGATGCAATATCGCGTATTTATAAACATTGGTTCGATAGCCCAACTATTTCAAAAACTAGTTCAAAAAATTGAAATTTACAGGATAGTACAAAAAAGTAAATATGCTACATTATCTCAACATAACATAAATTTAACATGCAAAACATTAAAAACTAACTGTAAATAACTTTATTCGAGTATTTAGTTCCTTTAGTTACGCAGATTAAAAAAGTGTAGTTGATTGTTTGTTATCGATAAATTACATTTACCCATCCCTAGGATAACTAGCTCATCACCAAAAACGGCAACATATTTTCAGACGCATCGTTGAAATTAAAGTCAGTGTACGGAGAAAAATTTAATAAAATTCTAAAGGAAAAATGGCAAGTTTTTCGCCAAACCAACTGCGTCATTGCGCGCGGTTTACTGGAACCCCGTGCTCACCAGAAAAAGAGCAAAAACTACGCGAACAAATTCATAACGAGCTAGCAAAGATAAAGTATTGCAGTAATCCCACATACGAATGTAGTTTAATGCGCGTTGAAGGCTCTGAGTACTGCATTCGGCACATACTGCGCGATCCGCGCGCAAATTATCGACAATGCACTCATGTATATCCGAATGGAAGAAAGTGCACCAATGCTGTACCCAAATTTGATACCAAAAAGGAACAAATTCAAACCACCCTTTGCTTTGAGCACAACCGTCAGACGCAATTACAAAAGACACACTTGTCTGTCGGCCGCTACCGAAGCAGGGTAGAGACTAATGAGACCCTGTTAAGCAGTCTCTCCCATCATATTAATGTGGAGGACATAAAGCAGGAACCAGCAAAAACTGAACCAGATGATGATGAAATTGATGTGGTATCGCCACATGTGGCACCGTTCGGTATGTGGTTAATATAATTTCATCACATTTTGTTTTTTAACTGTTCTTAATTAATAGTAAAACAAGATCATACAAATACAATCGAACAAGTGGTTGCCAGTGTGCGTAAACGTCGGCGCATTTTGGATTACGCTTCAGATAGCTCTAGTAATGATGAGGATCCACCGTGCCTTAGGAACACAGCACAGGACTTGGACTTTTTTGAATCGGATTACGAAAGCGTTGATTCTGAGGAAGACGACCCCCTTAAGTAAGTTGATGTTTTTTTTTTCTATGGCATTTTACTTAAAAATTAATAATACAGGCACGCCGGCGTCTACACTCGTGCAGAAGCAGTGCGTCTTTCTGAAATGAAGCTTACAAAGTTGCAATCCCTGTACCGCGAGCAAATTACACACTTGCAACATGTATTTAAACAGCGTCGTCGTAGCTATTTACAAGACATTCGCCGGGAACGTGAGACATATTGTAATACAGTTTATTTATTAACAATATCAGTAGACATAAAATAATATTTGCTAATGATTAACAGGCAGTATACACGACCAACTGAAGGAAACACCTCACGAGCGTAACCTGTATGATCAGTTGAAAGCACTTAACGGCTACCACCGTGCGCAGGGTGTGGAGGCAGTGCTTTATAAAAAGATGAAGGAGAAACGTAGCCGTGAAGCGGTAGTGACATCTAAATCATCAACGCAATCCAAGTGTATATTCACCGAAGGTGGCGTGAAATGTGGTGAACGTACATTGCCATGTTGTAAACATTGCCGCAAACACATACTTGAGGATAAACGTCAGGTGTTATTCCGAGCGTGTGGCGTTGAACGCAGCGGTGTTGTGTGCCAAGAGCCAGTTGCCTGTATACTGGAGGACTCAACTTGTGTGCTCCACTTAGGCGTGGCGCCGGCTAAGCGCCAGTATATACAAAAGGTGCGTTAACTTCAGGCAGTGCCTTTCTACTACTACCACTAGCACTTAAATACGCCTTGTGCACCATGGGCGCATATGTACATACTAATGCATTTACATATATACATACACACATGCATTCCTATATATACCTATATATATATACATACATACATTATCATTATTTTTTTTTTTGTCAATATTACGATTCTCTGATATGATTGCAGAATAAGTAGCCACTAGTTGACAACCAACACGTATACAATATAGATAGGTATACAGATATACACGCATCCATAAGTATCTCGTAGTGTTTAAAGAACAAGCTTGTGATCAATATAAATAAAATTCCAACATCTCATCCCCCTTCCTTTCCTTAGTTTTATGAAGCTCCAAGCACGTCGTTATACAAAAGTATATTTGCGTCGGCTGAAAGTGTGAATAATTATGATGACAGTTGTGATCAAATAACGGAAGCTGATGAAAAGTCCGAAGAAAGTGATCTTATAGAATTGACAAATGGTATTTTTGATTTTGATGAAGAATTGGCCAACTCCATCGATAAAAACTATGCCATGTTACTTGATATGGACTGTAGTGAACTGGGGCTGGGGCTCGACGATTCTTATTTGGACGATACTGTCATAACACTCCCAAATAGTGATCAAGCACTCGAAAATAAATATCAAGTAACAAGTCAAGATGAAGCAAGTTTTATTGACGAAAATTTTAATGCAGATGATATGCAAGACGATTTGAGTTTTGGATTCAGTGAATCTGAAACCAAAATGTTTGATGTTCTCGAGGGCATTGAACAAATGCCGTGGTTTAACTCTTTACTTGATTAATATTATCAAATTCGTACATGTATCCCCTTTTTATTCAAAATTTTAATTTCTATTTTTTTTTTTGTTCAACTTTAAATGAAATGAAAAGCAAATTTAATCAGAAACCGAAATATTGGATGTTGGTCAAGGACAGTAAACAGATGCTGCGGTTACGCAAATTTTACTTAATTCGTGAATGTACTTTTTTTTTTAATGATTTTTTTTTCTTTTTATTATATATTTTTTAATATATTTTGAACTCCGTGATTTACCAATATAATTTTTCGTTCACAGAAATGCGAATCTGAGACCGAAGATGACGAGCCGGCCGTTACCGTTAAAAAGGAGATTAAGATAAAGAAAGATAAGAACACAGAGTTAAATAATTCTTTAAATATAACCACAGCCCATAACGAAGTCAACATAAAAAATAAGAATTTAACGTTAACGAATGTATAAATCCAATCAAGTCATAGCATGTAGATGAATTTAACAATTATATTTGTGTTACTTAAAATACTTAATGTTTGATAAAAATATATGTGTAGATTTACTTTATAGTCTTTTGTATTAAGAATTTCATTATTTTGTATGCGTTGTTAATATTAAGTTCAATTATTTGAGGCAAGTAATTAAAATGCCCGTTTAAAGTTTATAAGAATTATCGATACTGCGCTCATCTCTAGTATGCGCCGATAACATTTGTAAATGAACAGAATCCAAATAAGTCGTGCATAAGCATAAATATGTTTATTTTATAAATAAAAGTTAAAAGGATATCAGTTGGTGTTTTTAGCAACGTACTTACAGAACGAAATGAAGCAACATATGAAACTGAGCATAAAACAAGTAAGTTTTATTTTCACTTAAAAATCTTTGAATTAAGATAATTGCATTTTAGCTAACTGCCGGTTATATCAATGGTAGATTTTCGCCATTGTCGGTGGCTGAACAAGCGTTGGAGGATGCCGTGCAATTGAAGACTTTAAACGCTTTCGTTCGGATTACACCTGATAACGCCATTCAGCAGGCTAAGGAGTCTACACAGCGCTATCAAAATCAAAAACCCATTGGCGGGCTAGATGGTGTCCCTATAGCCATCAAAGATAATTTTTGCACTGCCAATGTGGCGACTACATGCGCCTCACGGTAAGCAAATATATATTTAATTATGGAAACAAAGCTCTTTATAAATGGGAGCCCCGTTATAGGATGCTAAGAGATTTCGTTCCCCCATACGATGCGACTGTAGCTGCGCGGTTGCGAGAAGGAGGTGCCGTTTCACTAGGCAAGACCAATTTGGACCAATTCGCCATGGGTGCCGGCACAGTCGACTCCATTTTTGGACCAACCAAGAACATTTGGAGCGAGGATCTTAGTCAGGATAACTGGAGAATAGCGGGTGGCAGCTCAGGTGGCTCGGCATCAGCTGTTGCGGCTGGCTTATGTTATGCGTAAGTAAAGTTTGTTTACATTTTTTCCTCATTCTAACCTCAACCCAAACGTCAGTGAAAATGCAATTTTCATATTTTCTTTCGTAATGCGTTTAAACACGCTTATCCGTGAGAATAGGCGTCGTATTTTGCAATTTTATTGAAGAGCTGGACACGCGAGACGGCTGTGGTATTCAGCGCTTTACCATTACATAACAATCGCTTACAAAACAAACTAAGGGTAGTGCACTATTGGTTTAAATAATAATTTCTGTTTGGCCAAGATCTTCATCCGATGGCAGAACTATGTTAGCTGGATCCACATAGTTGGGGCTAATAAGGTCAAGGCCTGCCTGTTCACGGCGACGAAGCTCAAGAAAACCTTCGCGTTGTGCCCAGTTGCGAAGTTGTGTATCGGGTAAATATGCCCAGTAGAATGTACCCCACACTAAGCACAGTGTAACAGCAACGAAGAATGTAGATTTTGTTGCTTTCCGATCGTCTGCTTCAGTCTTGTAATCAAAACCGTAACTCATCCAGTTCTTCGGATTGGGGTTAGCAAAATCTTCGGTTGTTAAGTTAGCTGGTGCTGCAACCGTCTCGTCCTTCTTTGGCGATGTGTTAATGCTGCGGCACGCACGTAAAGTGGCCGCTTGGTTGAACGCTGCGGAGCGTTGAAGCGCAATAGCGCGGCTAGTAAGGCGAAATATCGCAGACATAACTTCAACACGCTAAAATCTTAACAATTTTAGAAATGTTTCAACTTTTTGTTCGTCTGTGAGCAGTGTGACCGTTGTTAAGTGAGAAACATATGTGAAGGTAAATGGAAGTATCGATTGCTTGTGAACTGAGTAGTGGAACTTGTGAAGAAATAATGAATTTAATCGATAGTTTAATCGATGTAAACTTATCAAAATGTTAACAAATGACTGTTTAATTTATATTTCAGAGCAATTGGTTCGGATACAGGAGGATCAACCCGAAATCCAGCTTCATATTGTGGTGTAGTGGGTCTTAAGCCAACGTACGGACTGTGTTCACGTTATGGTCTAATTCCACTAGTTAATTCAATGGACGTTCCTGGTATTTTGACGCGATCAGTTAGCGACTGCGTTGAAGTATTAAATGCAATAGCTGGTCCTGATGCTTTAGACTCGACGACAATACGAAAGCCGTTCCAAAAACTGCAGCTGGCAGAATTGGACCAAATTGATTTGAGCTCTTTGCGCATTGGCATACCCAAAGAATATCACTGTGACGGGCTTTCCGCGGAGGTTTTGGAAACGTGGACAAAAGTGGCCGATATGCTAGAGTGTGCAGGTGCCAACGTGCAGCAGGTATCACTTCCCAACACAGCAGCCAGCATCTTTGTATACTCAATTCTAAATCAGTGCGAAGTTGCAAGTAATATGGCCCGTTACGATGGTATCGAGTTTGGGCATCGTGCTGACGATCAGCGCAGTACAGAACAGCTTTACGCTCAGTCTCGATCCGAGGGATTTAATCAAGTTGTCAAAACGCGAATTCTCACAGGTAACTTTTTGCTTCTACGTAAAAACTATGATCACTATTTTGAGAAAGCGTTGCGAGTGCGGCGTTTAATTGCTGAAGATTTTGCCAAGGTTTTTGAAGCGCCAAGAGATGGTAAAAAGTTTGATGTTCTACTAACTCCCACAACGCTTACCGATGCGCCACTCTACAAGGACTTCTCATCCCTGTCCAATCGTGATCAATGCGCCATACAGGACTTTTGTACACAGCCCGCAAACATGGCAGGTATACCTGCCGTTTCAATACCCATTCGCTTGTCCAAAGCTGGTTTGCCACTAAGTCTGCAGCTTATGAGTAAAAGCCTTAATGAGCAAATGCTGCTAACAGTCGCTCGCTGGATCGAAGCACAGGTTGATTTTGACTGCTTACAGAATTTACAGAGGCATAATGTAAGAGCATAGTTAATTTGATTAAAAAATTATTTAACTATTTATTATTAATCTTATGATTCTTCAGAAGTATTTTTGTTTTGTTATTTTCTTAAACAATGTTTTTAAATAGACTTTCTATAACGCCAAAGTTGAAAACCATTATTTTCTGAAACAATCGATAACTTGTTTATGGAATAAGTATCGAATACATACTTGTACTGGTATCTCAAAAAAGAAAACAGTCTGGCATCACTTTAATTCAATGCTTTAAAGCATTTGTTTACTTTTGTTGATAGCAAAACATGCGTATGAAATCATATGGCTGATATCAAACTAAATCAGCGGCAAACATTTCGAGGCCTAAGGAAATGTTTAAGCTGTGGTACTATTAATGGAAGTCGTGCATTGCTCTGTAGTAATCCTACCTGTGCACAAAACAAAAACGTTCTCGATGGAGTGCAACTGGCTTGCCGACGGGTCGGCTGTGCGATATATTCCCTGCGTACAAGGGAAAGAGATCGAGAGGCGCCACCCCGCAACTTTGTGTGCATTGAGGACGTGACATTGTCTTTACAACCAAATGCAGCTGTTGTGTCCAGCAAGGCCACGTGTTATGTAAGTGCATGTAAAAGCACAAGTGACTGTGGGCACATCAAAGCTTGCAGGGATGGCAGTGAGCAGATGCCTCAGGCACAGACTTACACGGTTTCACGCGAGGTACTATGGAATTTAAATATCAGTCAGGAGCAAAAGGAGCAGCTTTGGAAACAATACAAGCTGGCCGAAGAACAGGAACAAGTTCCTGCCGTACAACGTTTGAATCCGACAACATTTGCGGTTAAATGCGAACGCTCGGACTCGTTTCCAGCAGCACGGCTTCATGTTCAGGCAGTGGCTGATGGGCTGTCCACCAAAAAGGGTACCCATGCATGTTCATGCCGCAAATTGAAAATAATTGTTGAACCAGACAATTCCCTGGTGATGCAGGACGAAATCTGTGATCATTTACTGCTCGTGTTGGCCGGTATACTGAGCTCTCCGCGTGGTAAGGCGACTTATGGAAACTTTACCAAAAGCTTACAATCATTCTGGATGCCAGCAAAGTTGGAGACTCCGTTGGGCGAGGCCACACACGATGACTTATGCCTAAGCCTAAGCATCAACATTGGCGGCACTTCAGATCCACATGAGGATATCTTTATATTTGACAACAAGTGTGATGAGGCAGACACCGATGTAAGTCCTTGAAGCTTTAAAGAATATGTTGATTACTAACTTTTTGTACGTCGTAGCTGTTGTCGCTGCCCGAGGAACTGTCCGATGTTATTTATAATATGGCCTCCACACCTGTTCATAGCAACGCCAGTAGCAGCGCCGTCGTACGTTATGCGAATGACACACAGCTTCTCTCCAACTATGATTTGTATACGGAACTGCAGGACCAGCACTTGGAACTGACCGACTGCAATATTGAGCTTATGGATGAATATCAGTTGACTGATCAAATTGACTTGTGTAGTGAAGATATTGAACTGCCATTCGTCGGTGAGTCGTACAATATACTAACGCCACCAACGACATCCAATCAATTGCCGCCCATCGAACTACCCACAATAGCGGTGATCAAGAAGTCACCAAAAGGCATCAAGGCGTCGGAAATTGTAAACGAAGTGAAGACCAGAAAACAACCACCTTTGCCGGCAAAGCGTGCACTTATTGTAAATGACTCATTTCATGCAGCGGATGTTGACGATGTGGATGTGTCGGTTGAGCCTGCTTTGGCCTATGCTGCCTGGCTGGACTATGTGATAGAACTGCTTAACGAGTCCATTGAACCCATACCCGACCAGGCAGTTAAATTACGAGAAGTTCAGCAAAGCTTTCATGTTCACAAGGTCAGATCTAGTCTCAAATTATGTTTTTCATCTTTTTAAATGACTTTCGTTAAATTTTAGGAAACTTTTTCACATTTCTGCAAAAGTTTCAGTGCGGGAATAAAACGTCGTCCACTGCACCAAGTGTCCGTCATTGAAGATGGTAAATACAAGGGTCGCAAGAAGTACGTCTGGCACTTTGGCGCCTCACACACTGTGAGACGAATCTTCAGTACCCGCAATGTAGGTTTCATTTTTTAAAAGTATTTACGTTTAATTTTTTTTAAATGTTTCCTTTTTTTTAATATCAGATTTCCTTGCAACTGGATCGCTCCTTTGAACGTCATGCCGATGGTCACTTTGTGCCCTATATTCGGCAGATGACAGTGCAGAGCAACTCACAGCCGAGGCAGAGGATAGCTTATTCCAAACTTAGACTTTACATGGTTAACATGGTTTTTGATGCCAACCAAAAGGTTGATATAAATTATTTTTAATTAATTAAAATTTAATTAATCTTTGACTTGTAGGAAAAAAATGGACTGTTTATTTCCTGGATTCCTGATGTGCTGACACGTAGCAGCTTCGGACTCATGCAGATTGAGTTCGCTTTACAGACACGATCACCGTCTTTATTTTGATATTATCCTATGGAGACAATTTGTTTCAAATAATTATTATCCTGATGATGCAATCATCGACTGAATTTTGTTGTTATATTTCTATTTTTATTATTTTTTTTAATTGCAAATGTAATTAATTTAAAAAAAAACTATTTTAAGTGTAATTTTAAGACCAATCAATGTAGGATTTAGTTATAGCGATAATGAAAATATCCTACTAAATGTAAGAAGAAGACCAATTTGAATCCTCATAATAAATGTCACAATTAAAAGAAGTAAAATGTTTTATTATTTTCTATCACTTCCAATAATTTGCCCAGTCGTTCGGTCAATTACGCGATCCTCCGCAAAGTATGCTACAATTTTGACTGTAAATGTAATTTAACAGCGGCTTGAACTGTTAAAGTCTGGAATTAAATAAAACTGTTAATTGGCATTTGAAGGGAAGGAAAGAAAATGCTTTGGTTCAGGATATCTCATAGTCGAGCAGAGACGACTGGAGCATTCATGTTTTTATTCGAAATTTCATTAGTTTTATAAGATTTATTTGCATCCATATCAACTTCTCATTGGCTTATGAATAACTTAGATTTACATACATAAACTTATTTCGATTTTTTATATCGAGATACCGTTCATTTTTCATTTATCGATTAGCTGTCATTTCATCGTGCGCTACATTGAAGCGTTCAACTTGTTTTCTACATTCTCTCTCTCTCTCTCTCTCTCTCTTTCTCTGTGTGTGTTATCCTTGACTCCTTCAATATGTTTAACTGCCGATCTACGTGTTTACTCTGCTCGTATTTGAATTTTTTGTTTTCCTGCGCTACACTTTTTTCGTTAAACCCTTTAAAAACTATGGGCCGCCATCTTGTATCCCGTTTGCTTTACGCTTAGCTCTAAAATCGTGGGTTATGCTTACCTAAGTTTTCGCTACTTTCAGCTTTCTTACTAATCTTTGTTTTCCTTTTTGCTTTTTGCTTTTTGCGTTTTCCATTTTCTTTATTTCTGTTCTTCTTTCTGTGTGAGTTATCTTTCTGTTTCTGTTTTTGTTTTTGTTTGTATTTTGTATTTTGTTTTTAATTATGTCTTTTTCTTTTTTTTTCATACTCTTAAGTTTGACATTCATCACATTTATAAATTGCATAACACCGTCAATTAGATAATATATTTTATTTTATATTTATATTATATAAATTATTTTAATTATTTTATGATTTGTGAAGGTAGTTAGTCTTGGAAAGGTTTCCTTGCTCGAGAAGTGTGTGCAATGTTTTGTTTTTTCATGTTTTCTTTTACTCATTTTCTTAAACGTTCTACTCTTATTTCTTCTTCTTCTTCTTCTTCTTTTTCGTCTGTCTTGAATTGAATGCCAGCTCAATGAATTTCGTCATTAATTTGATTTAATTAGAAATTTTAGAAATTTGCTTTTGGCTCTGTCCTTTACAAATGTCCTTTTGTCATTCACATTCACACGCATTTAGATAAGATGCAATACACTCATTACGTATAGTTAATAACTACATTGTGTTTAGTTTAGTTAAAATGCTTTAGTTATCCCGTTAGTTGAAATAATATGATTTTTATATTACAGATGAAGCACATTTGAAGTTTGCCCTAAGTATGAGAATTTACAAGCTCTCTAAGGATATACATACATATATTTTATATATAGAGTATCTCTCGATCACCTCCTTTGGAAAGTGCCCAGAGTTATTCTCTCAGTGTAATGAACATAATTTCAAAATTGGTCGTTAGGTTTTCAGTTTTAGGTTTAGTTTTATTTTTTTTCTTCTCTTTTCTTTAGTTTTTCATATTTTTTATTTTATATTTCTTTTTTTTTTTTTTTGTTTTGTATTAGAGAAATGCAGCATCAATTGAAAATCAAATTGGAAATTCGGTTCAGAGTTCGGATTTCCTTTCTACGTACTATCCGAAACTGAAGCCAGGGATCTCTTAGACTTCGAGTTGAATTTTCATAGCGCAAAGGATGAGAAGTCGAGCAAATGAAATACAACAATTTTTGCAGCTCAGATACAATAAACACACATAGAGACATAATCGGTATATCTGCTTAAGATAAAGTGTACAAAAAACCAGTCTTTAAAACATTTTATCAGTAATTACATACATTTATCTATAAATGTGTAAATCCTTTACCATCTAACCATCTAACCAGCTATCCTGTTATCCTTCTAACCATCTAAACGCCTAAACATTGAGCCGATGCGTAGAGGGCGCGGAACACAGGACTCAAGCGCAAGCGTGGGGAGAATCGTGCGGAAAGGGAATCCAATTGATTATATGCCGATTAATCCTACACAAATACATATATATATAATTTATATATATATATATATTCTGTCTGGGATTCCATGGCAATTCGGAAGTGCAGTTCTAGTTTCTATAGATGTAGTTCTTAGCTCTCTAATCTGTACAATACGATATATACGATATACGATATAAACCCTCGATTTGAAAAATAAAATCAGAACTGGGGGGGGTTGGTTAAGAGGGGCAAAGGGGCGGGGGTGGGGTGGGGTGTTAGACTGAAAACACTTATGGATCATACATGAAGCTAATTTGTGTGTTATTTAATTTCTCGAATATCGTTTCGGGAATTTCATTTAATTTTAACAAATGGCATCTCTTTGCGTTTTATTCGAGTAAAACAATTTTTGAATTATTTTTTTTTTAAATATTTGTTTTTTTTTTTTGTTTTTTTTTTGCTTTTCGTTTGACATGAATTTATATTTTAATAATACTTTGCGTGCGATTCGCTTTACAAATAATTAGTTCTTAGCTTTTAGACACTATTATAAATTTTTATATAATTTATTTGATCTTCTCCTTCGTACTTCATTCCTTCGTTTTCTTTACAATATTTATAGTCCGGCTGGGCGTGGCCAGGCTCTCCCTAACCTTACATTTAATATATCTCTAATACTCACATGCAGATATACATTTAATTTATAATTTTTTTATTTATTTATTTACAGTGAATGTGTGTGTGTGTAATTTTATAGTTTTTTATTTTCTTTAGGATTTACAGTTATGTGCGTGGTTTTGGTGCTCTTAAGGTGCTTGAAATCGAATTTGAAAAATACTCGGTGTACGTGCCTTGAAAAATTACATATAATCTGACATTTATCTGACATTTATCTGACATTTATCTGACATTTATCTGACTTTATCTGACATTTATCTGACTTTATTTGACATTTATCTGTTAGCTGAAATATCTTAAATATGTTCTATTAAATTCGCATTAATTTATCGCTTAGATTCGCTTAACTTTTTTTTTTTTTTTATCAAGTTTCAAGTTTTCAGTTTGAAGTCTGAAATTTTGAAGTTTCAAATTTCAAGCCTCAACTTTGAACTTTTAATTAATTTAATTGTGAGCAGGAAAACAGTTAATTTTAATAACAAATTCTAGGACGGACATTCGAATTAATTTAGCAAACAATATGTGAAATTATTGTGTGTGTGTGTGTGTGTTTTTTTATTTCACCTCAATTTTAACCTGGCTTTAACTTAGCTTTAAGAACATGGCACTAAACTACAACGATTCTTGCTCAAGTAACTGTACAGGAGAATTTAAGAGAGTCGAAAGTGTAAATTAATTAAATACTTAATTAAATTATAAACAAATTTTATATCCCTCTCTCTCTCTTTCTTTCTCTCTATCTCTGGGGGAATAATAAATGATTGCGTCCAGGTAACGAGGGTCGCTACTGTCTGTCGATCATCTTGTGCGTTAAGCTACGATTTTATTTTATATCTGTTGTCAGTTATCAGTTGACTGTTATCAATTAACTGTTAACAGTTGACTGTTATTAATTAACTGTTAACAGTTGCTGCTAAAAGTTACCTGCTAACAGTTGCCTATTATCAGAAAACTGCTGCCTGTTATCAGTTATCAATAAACTGTTATCTATTATCAGTTTCCAGTAATCTGTTAACAGTTATCTGTTATCTGTTATCTGTTATCAGTTATCTGTTAACATATATGTTATATAGCGTATATATCTGTTATGTTATCATGTGCCTTGTTTCTAGGTTGCTAATTGCTTATTCCTTGACTATTTTGTTTTTGTTGCTGCTTGTGACTAATTACTTTTAAAATATGATTAAATTATAGTTTGTGTTTTATTCATAGACGGGATATGGGGATTAAAAATTATAGGTTTGGATCGTTCGAGTTGAATAAAAGCGATCGGAGCAATAAATAGGTAATTAAATAAGTAAGTAACTAGGTAGGTAAGTAACTAAGTAGTTGGTGAGTAACTAACTAGTTGGTGAGTAACTAAGTTCGTTAATTAAATGGATAAATAATAGTTTATGGACAGCGCGCTAGACGCTCTGCTCACTCGCTTATTAAATACATTTAAATGTATACATAATTATAATTAATTAGCCATAATTATAGTTAATTATATTTATATTTAATTTCTATTTATGCTTGTAATTATATTTAGATACATAGATCATAATTCTTAGCATTTTAAAATGATTCCTTTCTCCCATCTCTCAATCTCTTTCTTACTCCTTTCTCCTTTCTCCCTTTTCCTTTTTCCCTTCTCCTTTCACTCTTCACTCTTCACTCATCACTCTTTCCTCTTTCTCTTCCTCTTCCTTTCTCTAAGCTACAATATCTAAATTTTGAGCATCTGTGGCTACTGATGCATCCATCAATTGTTGTTGTTGTTGTTGTTGTTGCAGATGTTGTTGTGGTTGCAATAGATTGTTGTTGTTGTTGAGCGTTGTTGTTGTCGTTGTTGTCGGATTGAGCAGATCATCAACATTTGTGGGCATCAGCAGACAGTTGTTGGCGTTATCCGATTGTTGTTGGTGAAGTTGTTGTTGTTGTTGTTGTTGTTGTTGATGATGTTGCAGATGATGATGATGTTGGTGTGTATTATATTGTTGTTGCAGTTGCGTTTGTTGTTGCATCAGTGCCAGCATTTGTTGTTGTTGATGTTGATTGGCCAGGTTCAGATCATCGCAGGTGGCAACAGTTGTTGTTGTTGTTGGCGGTACATCAGCAGCATTGTTAGTAACAGTGGTAAAATTAGCATTAGTATGGGTTAGATCAGAAGTTGGTGTGATTGTAGTTGTTGTTGTTGTTGTTGTTTCTGATGTTGTTGCTGTTGCTGTTGTTGCTGATGTTGTTTGGTTTTGGTTTGCTGTTGGTAGTATCATTGGTGGTGGTGGTGGTTGTTGTTGTTGTAGTTGTAGTTGGAGTAGTTGTTGTTGTTGTTGTTGTGGTGGTGGTGGTGGTGTGATTGCTGTTACTGTAGGAGGTGTTGGTGGAGTGTATGGGACTGTCGTATGGTGGGGCATGTCGCAGCTGTTCGACGCTGAAGGTGTGGGTGTGATGGATGATGGAGCAACTGTGGGTGGTAACAATGATGAGATGGGTAATAGGGAAGAATTAGTATTTGTTGTTGTTGGTGTTGTTGCTGTTGGTGTTGGTGTTGTTGTTGTTGCTGTTGCAGCTGCAGTTGCAGTTGCTGCTGCTGCTGCACTTGCAATTGCTGCTGCTGTTGTTTCTGTATCTGAATCTGTTGTATGATTATGACTAATGAGATTTGATTGTGACTGTAACTGTGACTGTAACTGTGACTGTGACTGTGACTGTGACAATGATTGTGACTGTGATTGTGACAATGATTGTGACTGCTGCTGCTGCTGCTGTTGAAGCTGTAGCTGTATCTGTAGCTGTTGTTGCTGTTGCTGTTGTGTTTCATGTTGCATTTGAAGCTGCAGCATGTGTTGCTGCTGCTGTGCGAGCAGCAACTGTTGCTGTTGTTGTTGTTGTTGTTGGTGTAAAATATTACCATTACTGCAAATCTTGCTATACAGATCCGGCGTGGCCGTTGTCACATCCTCGAATTCCGTGCGCAGCGCCGTGCGCTTCAGCAGACTCAAGTTCCCCGGCAGATAGGACAATATGTTGTAGATGAGGCGAATGTCCTCGCTGGAGGTCCACACTCCGGGACGCTTGTTGTGGTACAATTTCGCGTACTGGTACAGGTTCGCCGTATTGCAGTACTCCATCTCAATGGACAGCGACGAGATGGCGCAGAAGGTACACGCCTGGGCGCCGCCATATCTAAAAGGATAGGGAAGAGATCAGAGGTCCTTTAGATCTTGCCTTGACTGGCGTAATAGAGGCATCCACTTACCTGTCCACAACGACGATGGGTCCATTGCGGTAATCATTGCAGCGCTCGTGGACATCCACAATGAAGTCGTAGATGCTGTTGGGATTGGACATCTCCGGCCAGCTGGGGCAATGTAGCATCTTTACGCTCAGCTCGTAGTCGTCCTGTATCGACTGGATGACGAAGTCCCGGCTGACGTAGTCGCTCTTGTTAGTCTTGTTCAGGAATTTGACGCGATAGTAATCGCTCTCGATGGGCGTGGCCTCGTCCGGCCAGAACTGTGCAAAGTTCTGTGAAGAATCAGGAAAAGATTAGAAATTTCTGACAAGGATTGGAAGATGCACACACTCACAATATCATCCAGTGAGGAGAGCAACACGACGGTCTGCGCATTGTGGTCCCAGACCATTTGCCAGAAGTCCTTTATTGTGTGCGTCATGGGATGCTGGGTGACAATGAAGTCTCGCAGACGCCGGAATCCGTGCAGCCAGGAGGCGTTGATATAGTCGCTGCCATCCTCGCCGGGCTTGGGCGTCAAATGGACGCGGCTGCCCTCGATGGGAAAGATGGCGCCTCGATTCTTGATTGAGTTCACCTGCTTCATGGCGGAGGCGATGTGTATGTCCTTTGTCTGGAATTGTATGATATTCTTGTACTGCTGCTCCAAGTACGGGGTGCAGTTCTTCAGCTCCTCGATTTGCTCGGACGTCAGATTGGTTTCGCCCGAGGCGATGGCCTCCACAAGAGCGTCGTGCAGGAAGATGTACTGCTCCTCGGTCTGGACAAGGAAATTGCGCTGGGCGCGAATGTGACGCAGGAATCCAAATACGTTGACTATCGACTTCTGTTGGATCTGCTTGAGCATGGCGTCCAGGACAATGTAGGTACCGGTGCGTCCAACGCCAGCACTGCAAAGGATACAAACGAGATTCCAATAAGCATCTCGGGTCACAAGCTCGAAATTCCAAGGTGTTGCTTACCTGCAGTGGACGACAATTGGACCCGCCTCGGCGGGATTGGCGGCGGAGGATTTCTTGATGAAGTTGAGTACGGGCAACGGGTGATCTGGAGTGCCATGATCCGGCCAATTGGTGTAGTGGTATTGATAGACCAACTTCTCCATATTGCACTGCTTCTTCTTCTTCAACTGTGGACAGGAAGGGGACACAAGTGAGTAGGATGAAGATTGGAGTCCGGGAGAGAGATTCACTCACCTTGAGATGCTTGATCTGGAGCGTGCGTACGGTGTAGGTGGACATGACCTCCTCCTCGACTAGCTTCACTTGAATAACACCATAGGTCTCGATACCATCCTTGGGCCAATACATGTCACACTTGCGGCGACCGCGCTCCACCAAGTTGGTTATCATGACGATGATGGCCACGCGCTGCTCCCAGATCATGCGCCAGAAGCAATCGAAGGTGTCCGGCAATGGGCCCTGGGTGCCGATGAACGCATGCGACTTCTGATATCCATCGATGAAGTTGGCGTTGATATAGTCCAGATTCTTCTTCTGTCCGGGAGTCGGATGCAAGTGGACGCGACTGTGATCATCTGTTTGAATGAAAAGTAAAGAAGGATTAGGATTGCAATTTCATCTGAATGGATCCCATTCTATCCACTTACAGGCAGTTATATTCAGATATCGATTCTTGCGCTTGTTCTCCGGATGCTGGGAGTGCTCACATGCCAGGTCATCCGTGATGCACTCGTTCTGTATGGCCTCGTATTCCCGACTAAATCCGATGTCTCCATCCGCGTGAAGAGATGCCACGTGTTTGGCGAACTCATTGACTGGGACTGCGGCACGGATTTCATCGCCGATCTTGACGGGCACCTCCCAGTCGACCTGTGGTGCATTCGGATGATGTGGGGGATCGTCCAGGTAGTAGTAGGCGGCATGGAAGCACTTTCTGCTGGAAGTAGGGAAGGTGAGAGGTTCAAGCGTTAATCAAAAATCATTCCAAGTAGTTTTATGATCTTAAGGATAAACCGAATGGGAGGAAGATTGAGAGAATATTAGAGGCATTGCTAGGAAGGTCCTTCCATATAAGTTTCCTTCCTTTTTTCTTAAAAATATTTTCAGTATAAGTTGTTCCCCAGTCTCTGTACTCCAATTTTTCAGCTTCCCATTTTAATTAAAATAAAAGGACTTCCTCTTTTGGTACTCTCAGGAAACCTGCACAAAGGATTCTCAGTGCTTGTCCGATGAATACCCAAGGACCAGTTGCTGCCAAGCGAAGATGGATACTTAATGAGAATTACTAAAAATTGTCTGCCACAACAGAAGTTGCAAAACAGCAGGTGTCAGGCTAGTCTCATTGAGTGATGGCCGGCGCAGGGACGGGACGGGACGGGGTGCGGGTGGGAAAGGGACAGGCATGTAGCATGCAATGCGCTTTGAACGAAATCAAAATGCATGAATAATAAGCTGTCAGAAAAAAGGGGAAGAGATGAGGAAGGGGACGTCAAGAGGGGGGAAAGAGAAGCTGATTTGAATGGCCAATGGTAGTGATAACGGTACAGGTAGTAGTGGTCGTTGTAGCGGCACCAGTAACGGTATTTACTTGCAGCCGTGCATAAATACACAGTTTTTGAATGGAACCGATCCTTTTGGTATTTAAAGTTTATGCAAATATTTTTGCATTGCTGCACAATGAATGAGTGAGTGACAACGAGTGCGTTGATTCCCTGTTTGGTCTACAGTTGGTCCTGCCTTGGTCCTTGTGACCCATTTGAGGGTCATACAACTTGAATGGCAACGCAGCGGCAACCGGCGGCAGCAGCAACTGCTTACAAATTGAGGTTAAGTTTTGTAATTGGCTTAAGCGATTACAAGGACCATACAAAACTTTGACAAACAAGAGAGCCAACTAAAAAGCGTGAGTGCGAGAGAGACAGCAATAGAGTTGGAGCTTTAGTTTACGCACTGGAACTTGAAAAAGTTTACTTAAAGTTTCAAACTTCTTGGCCGAAGAAAAGCTCTAAGTAACTGATGCTTTCGCTACGACGAATGCGGTTCGCTGCATTTTCTACAACTTTTTTGCATTCAAATCTAATCAGAAAATAATTTCGTTTGCAAGGCCCCTTTGTTTCCTTGTAAAGGTGTGAAGTGGCCGTTGATTAGCAGCGTCTTATCTCAAGCACCTGATAACACTGCCCCAGTGGCTATCATAAGAGAGATATTATTATATTATCTTTATGAGTATGCATATTTACACATAAATAATATGCCAATTGTTTATTTTCACAAACTTTGCTTTGCTTTGCTTTCCCGTTATATAAACACTGAATAAACAAAGTAGCTTTTTTTTTCTTCTTTATTTTTTAAATGCGTTCAATTGATGCCGGGCCATCGGAAGACGAAGACATAAGAAATGCAAATGCATTCTGTTCCCTGTTGCTCTTTAGCTTTTCGTAAGTATCCAATAACTTTATCACATGAATTTGTTTATCAAATAGAAAAAAAAATAAAGATAAATAAAAACAATAAGAAAAGAAAAAATCGCATGATGCGGGGTACAGCGATAACTTTATAGGAACATTCCTTCTTCTGGCTAGCTTATGGTCGTATGATACATATATTTACATATGTATTAGTATTTGCTTGTTATTCGATTCCAACGCCTGCTACAACTGTCGCTGCCGCTGCCGCTGCCGCCGCCTTTGCCGCTACCGCAGCTACCAAAAGCTCTGTTCTTTTTGTTGTTGTTGTTATTGTTGTTTACGAGCCTCTACTACGCACCAAATATTTATTAGAAAAAAATACATTTGTTATAAACTTAGTCACGATGTTTGTAAATCATAGATAGTATAGACGTTTACGACCCATTAATGTAAGTACACACAATAACATCTACGTAGGTCAAGCTCAATAACTTTTTTGTTTTCTGCTTCAGTCTGTTTATTTTTTATGGAGTCTCTAGGAAAATAAAAAAAAAATTTATAGGGGGAAGATACGTTTATAGCAAACTTCAAAAGCTGTTGACTTTTGTTTTTGGAGGTGAATAAATTTTTTATTCCTGAGGTGAGGTGAGGGTATAAAAATGTCGACTTGGATATCAATTCAATTGATTGTTTTCTTTGTCAACTTCCGCTTTGTTTATTTATTTCTTATGCTTTTGGCAGCAGTTTCAATGTTGTTGTTGTTTTTCTTTTTCTTCTTCTTGTTGTTGTTGCTGCCTGTGCTTATTTTCTATGCATTTTGTTGTTGATTGTTTCTGTCATAAAGTTGATCGGAAGATTCTGTTTACTTTGGGTGGCCGCAGCCTCAGACCCCTTTAAAGGCCTGCGCGTACACGTGAATGGGGTGCCAAATGTCCCACTTGGGGTATGCGGGCTCTGCTTGGCCCTACTTGGCGGCAGCTGCGGCCTTTGCGGCAGGCAGCAAGAAACTTACGTAAACCAATTTCCACGTTGCGATTTGCGGCGCTCAAGTGGCGTTGAATCCGATGCCGACATCAGCGCTGAGCTGCCGCGCCGCTTTTCCTCTTTAGATGACATGCTGCTTAAACCGATGATATCTATGGTGTGGGTGTGGGTGTGCCAGGGGTCGGCACAGTGACACAGAGGCGCAGGATGGGGATTGGCTTTGTTCTCTGTTATTCAAATTGCATTTCACTTGTTGCTATGTGTTTGCCTTTGTTGCTGTTGTTGTTGTTGTTTGTGTTGTTGCTTTGTACACTTTTATTTACACAAATTACGTCATATTGGCAAATGCAGGCGCGTTCAATTCGCAGTGGCTGTCGCAGTCACTGCGGCGTCAGCAGCGGCGACGCCAGGGGCAGCCGCTCTGTCGCCAGGCACTTGCAAAATATTGTAGTACGCAATTGCCGCAAGCACACACACACACACATACACGCATACAGCCACCGATATAAACACTAGTACCACAGCACAAACAGTAAAAAAAAAATAAATAACAAAATACACACTTTTGTATACGCCGTTCACACAGTAACTAAACAGGCAGAGAGACCAGCAACAATATAAACTCCACGGACTGCGCTTATCTGGGCTATGCTATGATTTCTCTGCTTTGATAAGCAATGTGCGTGCTCTCTTTCTTAGACTCTCACGCGTGCATTCAACTCGAACGGTCGTGCACGCCCTTTCGCTCGCTTGTTGATCACGAACCGATAATCAAAGCAAAACTGAAAATCCCAATTGGCTTTAAAAGCTGCGGACGCCCCAACAGCGACGGATTTCTGTCAATGCGCTGTTAATGTTAAACTCAAAATGTTAAGCCTAACATAACTACCTCTCTATTTTAATCTCACTCTTTTTCTCTCACGATCCATCACGCGCATTCGTAAGTGTGTGAGCGAGCAGGCAAGCTTTTTAAGTGTTTTGAGTGCCAGATCAATCAGCTGTGCATTAAACACATGTAAAGAAAAAAAAAACCTGAGGGAATGCCTCATAAGAATCTCGCATTCTTTGTCATAAAATTATTGTTTTTCGACAAGTTTGAATGCAATTGAAATATTTAAAAAATGCTCCCCTACTTTCACTTATTGTTAGGCATTTACCTTTGCTCGCTTCAGTAATTGTGTTAAGGGATATTATGTTAGTTTAATTAAGAGATTTGTATCTTAATTGTCTAATTAATACGTTTCCAATGTAATCGGGAAAGTTGCTAACAACTTTTTATGTGCGTACATTAGGTGCCTCACGGAATTCCTGGACTTGGCACTTAATATCCCAGTAAAATAATGAGCAGCACACGCATAAAACTGGGGCCCAAGTCAGCCTCTGTCTAGCCAATTGATATCCATGCTTAAGTTGGAAAAACTTGTACAGCTGCCAGCAGCCTGAGCAGCCTGAGCAACCTGGCTGCTGCTCCTGTCAGAGGCTCCGAGGAGCTGATGAAGTGAAATATTATATATATTTGTAGGTGTACTTTACGGGGCAGCCATAATATACTTTTAGCCAACTTGATTCTGCCAACGTAATGATCCTACCTCATTGACCGCCCCATAGAGCATCCACCCACATGTGTGCTCCTTATGTTTCTGACGTTGCCAGGGCAACTCTGGCAGAACATTGGCAAGAGCTGCTGCGTCTACAAAGTCAAAACAATTTCTTGCCAGAGTTGCTGTGTTATTATTGGGCAAAGGGAAAACTTGACGGGAAAAATTCTCTGACACCAAACACACTCACACACACCCCCACCTCGCAGCACCCCCCGACCTCCGACCAACCTCATGGAGTAGGCAAATAAAGCCATTGCCGCAGAACAATGTTGCCAAAGTGAACAAAGTGGGAAACTAGCAAAAGATACACAAAAACAGAGAGCAGAAAGTTGAGGGGTAGAGTGTAGGGAGGGGAAGGGCAAGATGATGGCGCTGGGGGGGGAGATGGGGTGTTGGGGGGGAGGAAAGAGTTAGAGATACAAGAAATACTCTATATATTTTATACATTTACAGCATGTGTATGATATGTGTGTATGTATGCATGTGTATATTTATGCATGTGTATGTGTGTAGGTATAAATATATGTATGTATATGTACATTTATATGCATAAACATATGTACATTTATCATGTGTAGGGAAAATGGGAAATTCCAAAGTTTTCCCATTTATGTTTGTTTCTCTTCTGTTGTCTCTTCCCATTTTCCATTTTCCATTTTCCATTTTTCCTGCACTCGGCGTCAAAACGTAAATAAAAATTGCTGTTATCGTTGACATATTTTTTTTTTTATTTTTGTTGTATTTTTGGTGTTTTTGGTATTTTTGGTATTTTTGTATTTTAACCAACAAATTGTTCTAATAAAAATATTCTTGAGTCTCTTTTGTGCGGCGTCAGCAAAAAAGTTTTTGTCACCCGAAACTTTGCACCCTTTGCATCCTTTGAACGATGCCTGGAAAACTATTGGAAAAAGAATTTTCCGCAAACTATCGAATGGAGCTTTAAAAATAGTTTTGGGCGGCAGCGAGTGGCTTGACGCTACATAAAGAATCCTTCTGCCTGGGCTTTACAGGTTTGATAACTAAAAATTATTTAGAAATTCCTTGGCAAAAGTATATTTTAATAAGCCCAGGACTTCGAAGCTTTAGTTTTCTTTTTAGACGCGGTTTTCCCCGAAAATTCATAATCTCAAAATCTTAGCGATTTTTTATTATATATCGAAACTTAAAGAATTTATCTAAAATAGTTCTGCAGCTAAAGTATCTAATCTATCAAAAGCTTAGGTAATTTGTAACTTAAAGTAGACAAAAGTATCTATAAATAGATTGAGACCTGTTTATACCTTACAGGACATTTTTTTAAGGTGATTTCGATTAATTGACATTACTTCTTATTCAATTCACTTCAGATAAATGTATCTTGCAGTAAGCAAAAGTATCTTTTACTCAATATCAATTATTAAATATGATTTTTAAAGGTGACGAAGCTAAAGATAAATTTGAATTGTGATTCTGCCTCACAGGACATGCTTTAAGGACTCAATGGGTGTTTAATATTTACTCCTATTTATTTATTATTATTTTTCTAGAAATGTATCTTAAAGTAACAAAAGTATCTTTTTTTTTAAATCAATAAATAAATGTGTCTTTTAAGGGATAAAAAGCTCATAGAGGAATTTGGAAAGCTAAATAAATAAATTTATATTCCATAGGACATGCTTGAAGGACTCTATGTTACTTCGCTCTAATTAGAGGAAAAATGTATCTTTAAGTAATTAGAAGTATCTCTTACTCAAGATCAATGCGAATTTCGATTGCTAGAAAACTGATAGAAGAATATAAAACGTTAAGGAATCTTTTTGGTATGTCACAGGACATGCTTAAAGGATCCAATAATTGATTAATATCTCTTATATCTATTACATCATTTTCGATAAATGTATCTTAACCAAGCCGAAAGTATCTTTCA
Source organism: Zaprionus lineosus (assembly GCA_035044505.1). Taxonomy (NCBI): domain Eukaryota; kingdom Metazoa; phylum Arthropoda; class Insecta; order Diptera; family Drosophilidae; genus Zaprionus; species Zaprionus lineosus. The sequence goes on along the minus strand of JAWNNX010000591.1, from coordinate 1,914,712 downwards.
TTCAATATCAGTAATTAAATGGCAATTTTTAAGACCGACAAAGTTTGGAGAAGAAGTTGAATCTGTCACTTGACTTACAGGACATGCTTGAAGGATGTCATAGCTGGTTAATATTTACTCCTCATTATTTACTATTTACTATTCTTAATTTGAGTTTCATTAAAGTCCGCAACTCCCCTCGAAGTTTGAAATTGGAAAGTTGGAATTTATCTGCCCGAAAGTTACTTAATATTCCGTTGGCTTCCAGGATGGCCAGGATCATCTAGGCGTGACTTTTAACCTAATGGATTAGTTGCTTTATAAGACCCGGGGCCAGACCGAGGATTGGCCAGTCGGACGGGCTAATACAATATTTTTCTGGGTCTAATCGCAATGCGTTATGCGAACCCTTTTCACCCTCCACCCATTTGCCATTTGGCTGAACCTTTTATTTGTTTGTATTGAAAAGGATATTTTGTAAAAATTTTCCTTTGTTTGTTAAATAATATATATAATTTTTTCCGCTCTAAAACGTTGCGAAACTTGAAAAATGCTAAGCTCTGAAAAGGTGCCGCTCCTGCCCCGCCCGCTCCCTCCCTCCCTCCCACTCTCTCCTTCTTCATTCGACGCACTCTCGTCCTTTTCATTCAGCGTGAATGTCCTTAAACTTTTCAGCGTATTTGTAAAAAATAAATAAAATGGCATTAATTTGTTAGAAAACACAACAACTTCGTAAATGGTATGTGGACAGTGAGTAGAAGTAGAGCGGGGGAGGGAGAGGCGGGATTCTTCATTTGAAAATGAGAGTGGTATTGAGGGGGCCGTAGTGGGAGTGGCAGCTCTTATTTGACATATTCGCGGGAGCATGAAAAATGGCACAGGGAAAAATAAGAAAAAATTCCCTTGAAGTTAAAAATGCTTCCCATTTCCTTCGCTGTGTCGCCGACGGGAGGCTTCAAGGAGCGGGCGGTTAGTTGAGGGGAAGGTGGGCAGGCGTCCTTTTTCTTTGCTTTTTTTTCAACTTTTTCTCTTTAGAAAGGTATAGTGGTGCGGGGCGGGGGGCGTGGGCAGAAAAGGGTTAACCACTCTTACATTTAATAAAGACTTTAAGTAACTTAAAACTGTTTGCTTGTCTCTCGTTCTGTTCCGCTTCGTTCCATTTCGTTCCGTTCCGTTTGGCTTGACGTCCCAGCTCCTGTCCCTGTCCCTGCCCCCGTCCCTGTTCCTGTCCCTGTCCCTGTCCGCCGTTTCAGTTCCTGTCCCGGGTTTATGTTTTTGTGATTTGAATTTTAATTAACATTTCTAATGAATATGCGGGCGTATGAGGAGGTCCTTGAGCGGGGACCCCCAGTTTCCTGTTTGCGATCCTGGGAACCTGGGCTTGCCGAGCTCTTGGGTTGCTTGGCAGTTGAGTTCTTGATTCGTGTTGTTTGCTTTCGCCTTCTATGGACTTTACCTTCAAAGGATTCGCACGGACGGCCCAGAAAAGAGTTCCCCCTCCCCCCCGCCAGGACATGAAGTTCAATTACATTCACTTCTTCTTTTCATTCTGCTTCCAAATGGAATTCATGAATTCAATCAAATATTGTGAAGCGACGAACATGGCATAAACTTGGATACATCCGCTCATAATCGTTTTGTGGCAGAAGTTTTATGATTTCTGTGAATTGCAGGCGATTCAATAATCCTCTCCCGCCCCCGCCCCCGCCCCCGCCCCCGCCCACTCCCACTCCCCCTCCACCTACGTCTAACTTCCATTTTCCACCCATTGACTCTACATTTTCTCTCTGTGAAATGTGATTGATAAGCAATTTAATTGAAATTCCTGTGAATTATAATTTCTGCATGTCCTTGTCAAAGGATTTTACCCCAGAGAATTACAAACAAATCGTAAATTGACTCGATAATTACTCGATTTACTCAGTTCATTCGATTTCTGAGTTTTTATTTCTAATTTAATATTTTCTTTTCTTTTTTTCATATTTTATTTTTTTTTTTTTATTTTTTTTTTAATTTTCCCTCTGATCTCCTAAATCAACTTAAGCACCTAAACAAACGCGCTCCTTGTTCCATGAGCCCTGCTAATCCCCAGCTATGCGGTCGCTAATCCTCTGGCCGATTTGGCTACACAGACGCCGAGCACTCGGAACTCTTTCTGGCCTCGATTGGAACAGTTCGATGTCCCGTTGCTTCGCTGCTTTATCGCTATAATCGCTGATATTTACATATAAAATATACTCGATACTCTGTGACCATTAAGTGTGAGTATTTTTAGGAGGGAGTTTGGGTTCACTGGCAGAGTTTGTAACAGTTTCCATGGCTGGAGGTGGGTTGTTGTGGGCAGAGAGAGGGGTGAGTCTTTGGAAGGGATTCCTTTTTATTGCGAGTTAAGTATCAGGCGGGTGATGATCTGAGGAGTCTGTCTGTGTGTGCATGTGTACATTCATATGTATGTATGCATATGTGTATGTGTGTATGTATATATATATAATATGAAAATATATAATCCACAAAAGTCTGAGATACTTTAAATTCATTCGTTTCTTGAGTGAACCCCCTTTTTTACGTTAGTCTGAACTACTTTAACATTATCGATTAATTTGTATCGATATTTAAAAATCGAAATTTTAATTATTCATAAATATATCAGCATAATTGTGAGTGTGTGTGTGAGTTTCTATATACGCACATTTTGAGCTGGAAACTTCCTAGCCGAAACTCTGCTCTCAGTAAAGACTTAAAAATAACTTAAAAACAATTGATGAATTCCAATAATTACAGGGTATCTCTCAGTTGTTCAGTCACGTGTCACGTGCCTCGTTTAGTTGGTTTTGGGGAAATAAAACACGGAATAAAAACAATTTTAACGACACGCACCAAAATAGAAGGCAGCGTCTCTCACGCTGTGCCGCTCGAGCATTTGGTTCCCAGTACCCAGACACTTTGATTTGTAGTCCGGGCTATTTTTAAGGCGCGGCGGGGGTGTGGCACGCGTTCATCTATGCGTGTGTTGATATAACAGACAACAGACAGCAGACAACAGACACTCGAGAACACTTAAGCATCGGAGAGGAGCCTGAACTTTATTTATGGCTTTGCACGCGCCAACATCAACGCCATTGCAGCTGCACTTGTTCTGTGTTGGCATGCGGATCACGCGACGCGTTGGAGTGGGGCAGGGGTGGGGAAGAAGGGGGTATATAGAGGAACACCACTTACCTCCACAGGAAGAACGCCATGACAATCAGGACAATGCCAAAGCAACTGAAGATGATGCCCACCAAAACGGCCAAGTTGTAGTCGTTGTGCGATTGACGGAGCAGCGGCTGCAGCTTCTCGCAGTTTGGTTGCAGTTGAATCTGAAAGGTGGCAGATAAATCCAAAAATGGGGTTAGTTATGGCCGAGAGTAGTTTGGGGGGTAGTTTGAGGGAGGGGTAGTTGTGGGGTGGCTCTTAGTACGCGATGCTGAAGATTTATGTTCTCAGCTGCACAGCTTGTACAGCTTCTCTATGTGTGTGTGCGTGTGTGAGTGTGTCGGGTGCATGTGTGTACAGATTATGCAAATATGCGTAATTCAAGCAACTGCTGAATCGCCCCTCGCTCAGGCCAGTATCCTGCTGCTATTTGTTATTTAATCGCCGAGTTTCGTGCCTCCTTTTTTTTTGTTTTTATTTATTTATTTGTTGCATAAATTGTGAATTTATTTAAAGAACATTTGCTGTGTGTGCGCCTCAGCGGAAGTCGCAGTGAAAGGAAGGGGAAGAGAGGGGGAGGGGCAAGTAAATGCGACCGAAGGTGCAGCCACTTGAAATTCAAGCGAATGTTCAGCACTCGGCAATGAATTACATGTAAATGCGCAGAGGACGAAACTAAAGGAGAGAAAACACACACACACACACACACACCTCAGTTAGCAAACTTATGAGGGCGTGACACACACACACACACACACACATCTGCTTCAAAAGGGGGTCAACTAAATTGCCATATTTTGTCACGGCTTTGCATCATTTTTTATGCATGCAACATGCCTTACGGGCTGCAGGTGTGCGTGTGTGTGGGAGTAGGTGTGTATGTGTGTGTGGGTGTATTTGTGAGTTTGTGTGTGTGGGTGTATGATTTCATGTCATAAAGGATGTTGTTATGACAAGTTGAATGTATTGTGACAAAGTTGAAAAGTCAATAGATGCGCACAACTAAACAACAAAGTCCTCGATAATGCGGGGCGTGGCAGATTAGGGCTAACAAAGAGCCATTAACTATGTAAAGAACTTCATATTACGCATACGCCGCGTACACACACACACACACACACAGCCAACCAGACAGAACATTAAGAGTTTTATGAAAAGAAATTGATATGTCGAAATGAGAGCTGAAGCAGAGATTTGCCCGATACCCAGCAAGGATTAGGGAGCGAGGAAGGACCTGCTGGTTGCTGAGATGTGAGCTTAAGGATGTGAGGAAGGCATGTGAAAGCCACTAGTAATATCTCATAGTCGTTCATTTATGCAGCTTGCTTAGCTCTTAGCCTGGCTTAGGCTCTGGCACACAAAACTCGCGACTTGGCAATGTGCAATAAACTCTTATCCTGGCAACCAAATTTGGTAGACAGGCGGTTGGACAGGTGGACAGGATGAGAGGGGAGAGTAGGATGTGGATATAGCCGTAATCAGATACGGCAACGCCGACGCCATTTTGTAATATTACAGCCAAGTTTATGGCATGCCACGCCTCACGGTGTTGGCTTCATGGGATTTGATTTGTAGTTGTTTATGTTTTTGTTGTTTGTTGTGGCTTGTTGTTGTTGCTTGTTGTTGTTTTGTTGTTGTTTTGTTGTTGTTGTTATTATTGTTATTGTTGGTGCTGTTTTTGTGGCTGCTGTTGCTGCTGCTGCTGCTGTTGCTGTGACTGCGGCTGCTGATGATGTGGATGTTGTTTTTTGTGCTTGCAGCAGGCCATGTGGCAGTCAGGTATCCAAGCATATATTTTATCTATGCATGTGTATGCGTGTGTGTGTGTGTGCATATTTTATGGGATACTTACAATTCTTGAATCCGAAAACTTGCCCAACACAATTTTCTTGGGATTTATAACGCTGAACGTTGCGGCTGCCACTTTGACTTCGTAGTACGAATTTGTTGTCAGGTTTTGCAATATCATCTGAATGAAGTAAGAGAAGGGGGAGAAAAAGAGAAGGAAAGAGAAAAAAGAGACAAAGATAAGTAAGTTTATAAAAGTACAAGCATATATATGTATGTGTGCGTGTGTGTGTGTGTGTGCTCCTGGAAATATATTGTATATGTTTTATGCCTTTTATGAGCCCCCTTCAAAAATATTTCAATTACAAAAATAGTTTCAAAATGTTGAAAACAACGACAACAACAAAAATAACGATAAAAACAAAAACAAGAGCCTTTACGAAGGATGAACTCATATTACTAACAGGAACTACAGAGAGACCCAAAACCAAACAAGCCAAATAAAAGACAAAAAAAAAACCTAAATAAAAATACAAATAAATATAAAATACAAAACGAAACATAAAACTAAAACAAAAACAACAACACAAACAAAAAACAAAACAACAACAAAAACAAAAATAACAAGAAAAGAAAAACCAAAAACAAAAATTACTTTGTTGCAGGATGCGAGGCAACAGCAAAAGGGACAAAATGTTTCTCAAAAATGATAAAATTTTATTGTTGTAATACATTTTGGGTCCAACTTGTGCGTGTGTGTGTGTGAGTGTGAGTGTGTGTGTATTATTTTATTTTATTTACTTTTTTTTGTTCACCTATGGCGCTAAATAAAAACTGAAAGAGTCGCGAACAAAGGAAGCTCCATGGCCAAACAAAAACTCCAAAGGATACAAAAAACAGAATAAATTTAATTTATTTGCCTGGCAAAACCTGTATAGGTGTGTCGGCTGTAGGTGTGTGTGTGTGTGTGTGTGTGTGTGGATTTGCATGTGTGGTGTGTGTCTTAGTGTGGGTGTCTCTGTTTTGCCCAAGAATTTATGCAATACAAAGCCAAAAACCGGACGCGCGTGGGCGTCACTGCAGATAAACATTTGTAAAATATTTTTACATACACGTCGCCCAGAGGCTCCGGGAAATACCGATGACCGATCCTTGTAAAGGATATTCGGCTATGAATAAGGACCTCCCGAGACGAGTGCTTATTAAAATGCTAACTAATGATTTATAAATGTAAGTAGTTTTTTTTATGATTTTTATTTTAATTTTTTAATTATCATCCTTTCTGTTGACTTTAAATTCTTTTGTGGCAAAATAAATAAATAAATTAATTTAATTATAAATTTAAAAAAAATTAAAAATGGAAGAAAAAAAATTATATGATGTAAGAATAATAAAGGTCGTATTTTTAAAAAGGTTTTTTTTTTGTTTTTTATAATTTTAAGACATTTTGGGAACTAGGATATTTAAATAAATTTGTTTATATAAATATTTTATTTTTATATTTTTTTTGAACTATTTTAATTTACTGTACTTTATTTTATACTAACTGCAACTCAATTTCTAACCTTTATTAATATTTAGTATTTTTATTTTTATTTTTTTTTTTATTTATTTTTTTATTATATTTGCTAGCATCAAATATTATTAGTTATGACTTCATTTCTATTTTTATTAATTTAATATATTTTTAGTTATTAAATTATAATTATCTACATAAATCAAAAAAATAAAAATTGTCTAAGATCAAAGCTATTTTTTCAGCTCCTTTTTGTTACAGCTCCTTAACCGATTATAATTTTAATTTTTTTAATGCTCTTCAATAATTATATTATTTATATACAAATAAATATATATATGGTAACATATATATACATATATATAAATATTTGTCATATATTCCTAGGATATCCCTGAGTCTTCCTTTCGGTTTATGGAAAAAGTATCCTGGTTATTTATGCCGTTTGCAGCTTCAAAACGCAATTACAGGCTGCAGTTTTTGGCGTGGAGCTGCATTTTCTAGTCTTACCGCCCGCCCTTGGAAGGGGTACTATCTGGGCAACTACCGTTAGGGCGTTTATCAAAGCACACTCTATGGCTGACCAACTAGCGGTGTAATGAAAGGAACCAAAAAAAGGAGAGAATAAAAAATAAAAAGGAGAAAATAAAAAACACACACAAAAGGAATATCAAAATATCATCGTAAAGTTGCCAACAATCAACATTTTGTTAGCGAGCGCCAAAAAAGAAAGGACGGACAATAAAACATTTACGCCGAAGGAAAGAAAAACAGAAAATAAAACTAAAAAAGCCGAAAAAAAAAAATATATATATATATATATATATATATATATAAAAAGAAGACTGAAAAGTCGCACACACAGAAATTGTCAGACAATAAAAGGTGTGTCGCCGCCCACAGTCAACATGGCCGACAAAATGGCGGCGTGCAATAAAAATGTAAAAGGAAAAAACTCAATTGTATGACAAATTGTTGGCCAGAAAACTGACACTGAGCACTGTGGCTTTTTAAAGAGCAGACCTTAAAAACAATGCCAATCGCTAGGCCTTTGGTTCTTCAATTTTCCCGTGTCCCGCCCCAAAACCCTTTAACTACAAAGCAACAGCCCCATTGCTTACCGCCGTCTCCAGCTCCTTGGCAGATGCATTGATGCGTATATCACGGTGCGTATCCTGGCCGGCCAGTCGTGTTTTGATGATGTAAAAGTCGATGGTGTTGTAGAACTCATAGGGCCTCTTCCAGCGTATCGTAATGGACTCCTGCGAGTGACACGTCAGATTCACAATCGCCGGAGCACTCGGTCCGCCCACATCCGTGCGCTGGGCAATCTGATCGGAGGGTTCGCCCTCGTTCTTTGTTGTAAAAGCTTTGACAATGACGCGGTAGTCGGTAAAGGGTTCTGCAAAAGGACCAAAAAATGGCCAGACAAAGAAAATAAAAATCAATGAATTTCCGATTGAACTTTGCCTTTGGTTATGAAACAGAATTTTCTCTTTCATCTGCTCATTGGCCTCTTTAATATACAGTAAGTAAGTTATTAGCTATTGTTTTCCATCAAGATATGAGGGCTTTGATAACGTACGATTAAACTTAAACTAAAGCTTAGCTACGGTCAATAAATTTAAGAAAATTTTATATACCTTAGCGTTTACACATTTTTTTAATTAACTAATTAACTTTAATATATTGCTTGATTCCTTTTAGCATTTGTTGAAAAAATTAGTGACAGCAAAAAAAAAGTTCATAACTCCGATAGCAGTGGTGGCAGTCGATAGGCGGCCGCATTTCTAATATAACGAACCTAACCTAAAACATTGCCTGCGGTCAAGCGATAAATTTGAGGTCAGTTATTAAATACGTTTATAAAACTATTTTAATTAGCAGTTAAAAAACATGGAGTTAATTAAATTGTTATAAAAAGGTACTTTAATTACGTAATTTATAATTATATCGCGTTACCTAATTATCGAATAATATTAATATTATATATACCCGCCAGCTTTTTCTGTCTAAAGTATTTTATGACTAGAATCAAATAGCTAAAAATCTGAATTAAATAATTAGTTATGTGATGTCTTATTAATTGACTGCCTGCCGCTCTTTTTCACCTCTACTTAATCGGGCTTGCTATAACCAGAGACAACTTATTACACTTATTACTTATTGCAATAAGTTGTCCCAGCCCATACCCTAGCAAACATTCGTCCCATAACCCGACTTAAGCAAAGACACATTGGCATTGTTATAGCCGATACACAAACCAGAGTCGAGCACCAAAGGCACTGAGATTTATTTGCTTCCGCCTTATAATTTAAATATTAATTTTTAACTACTTATTATTTAGTCAGTGACTTAATATTAATGTGCATTTAAAGATCTTTTATTTAATTTAATAAATAAAATAAAATATAAATTATTTTTACATCCTTTAAAGGTGAACTTTGGCTTAAATTATAATGTAACCAAAAGGCTTTAAATACGCAAAAAGCATATACACAGAATACAGACTGAAGCTGAGGTAGAAGCTGATGGTGATGCTGAAAGTGTTCTTAACTGCCATAAATCAAAAGTTTGTTATTTAAATTCAGTTATTTTCGCTTTCCAGTTCGTCAGGCACAGTGATTAAAATAAATAAATATTATACGCATTATAATAGATGTTCGGTGCAGCTGACAATCGGTGTTCATTATCTGATCCAATGACCTCTTAATGCTCATTATAAACCGTGTCGCCGCATAGCACAATATGAACGCTGGCTCTGCCCCAGAGATGACTGCAAAGTGTCAGTCGAACGTGTTGGGTGATAATTAAATTTGATGAAAACCAAAAAAGGATGCAACACGAGAGCTGAAGCATCAGAGGCAGCAGCAACGGCAAAAGCATTAAACAAGCGCATTAACAACAACAAAAACAGCAGCAAGAGCAACAACAGCAACAACAACAACAAGAAAATCCATTGATTATGGAAAGTATCCTTTTATTGACAAAGTGTCGGGTGTTAATAACGTCAGCGATCCATAGAGAGAAATTGATTTAATATGCGATGCGGGATGAAGGCAGCGCAACAAAAAAATATTAAAAAATTAAAAACAAAATAAAAAAAAGGTAATAAAAAATAAGAAATTTTACTCTTTGACCCGGCGGTCGACTCATCAGTTATGTGTTGCATTTAATTAGTGCAGAGGCAGCACTGAAAATGCACTAAAATGAAGTTTTAAATAATTAAACGCTGGACGTGGCTGTGGAAAGGCAGCGAGGCAAACAAATCTGGCAAAGGTTGCGGCGTACCCAAAACATTGCTGAGTCTCTCAAATTGTGCAACTTGCAAAACGCTGCTGGTTGCAATACTTGCAACAAAACGTAGAGCGAGAAAAACAACAACAAAAATAAAAATGTGCATAGAAAAAATCCAAATGAATGAATAAAAAAATGAGAGTCCTGGAGCAGGTGCAGCAACAAGAGCTGTAGGAGCAGCAGCAACAAGAGCTACAGCAACAACAACAACAACAGAAGCAGCAACAACAACAACAACAACTCATATCTGAAGCACCTGACGCGCGTAATTAATTAAACAATGTGGGCGCCGCCTCAGCGCTGCACATGCCGTGCGATGCGGGCCTACGCTGCGTATGAGCAACGCGGAATGCCGCACGCTATTTTGTTGCAAGTTAATTGCATGGCATGCTGTGCAGGTGCGCCTGAAACTATGCGGCAGTTTCTGCTGCTGTCGTTGCTCCTGCCACATCGTTTGCCTCTGCTGACTGAAAGCCTAAGGAGTGTGCAACGGAAGGAGAATCCTCTGACATCTGGAAGGGTGGGGGGTGGGGGTTGCGTAGTGGAATAGGTGAAGGTGGGCGGAAACACTTAATGAAACACCCGTCAAAATTTCGAGACTAGCAAATAATTTGTTTGGTCGGCTTAACGCGGGCTCTGCTCCTGCTTTCAGGACTCATAGCTTGTGTCTCACGATTCACGACTCACTGCTCACAGCTCACAGCTCCCAGCTCCCAGCTCCCAACTTCCCACTCCCCACTCCCAACTCCAAACTCCCCACTCACCACTCCCCACTCCTCACTTCCCACTCCTCACTTCCCACTCCCAACTCCCCACTCCCCGATCCCCACTCCTCACTCACCACTCACCACTCCTCACTCCCCACTCTTTGCTTCTTGTTCCACGCTCCTCGTCTAGTTGCTCTTTGCTCCTTGCTCTCGGCTCCCGGCTCTCGGCTCACGGCGCACGGCTCATAGCTCAAGGTGGAAGGCTCATAATTACAGGCGTCAAAGTTGTTAACAACAAAAAGTGGCCAGCGCGAAGTACTCGAAACTATTTAATTACAAAGCAGCGGGCAAACAATTGACTTGAGCTACAATTACAGCTAATAAAGGGTTGAAGGATAAGCGTGTGATGGCTCGGGGTGAGGGTGGGGGGTCGACACGGTTGCGGAAAGGTTGGTTACGGTGCGTAGCCGCATCGCTGACAGCTTGATTGCCGTGCCTTGCGTCAGACACTGATGCTTTGATGCTCTGGACCCATAAAAAGTAATTAAAACGACGTTTTAAGTGTTGACAGCTTTTGGTCATGACTGTACTTACAATGGGCAGCGACTTAGGGGGTCAAGGGTCTTGACAGGCCTCGGAAAGGAAACCCACAAATTTTCAAAGGCCGGCAACTGAAGTGCCTCTGAAATGGAAAGCTTTGGGATTATCAAAATTAGGTGTCGCCTTTCGCGGGGGTTTGCGACGTTATTTTCGTTATCCTTGCAATTGATTGCAGAGTAAAGGAATATCCTTGAAGTGTGCTGATTTATAAATATTACTTAACTTAACTTTAAGGATATTCTAAGCGCTATTGTCCATTAGGAATTTATAAATTGAAGTATTAACAATTTGAGATCAGTTTCTAAACGGAACAAAAGAGGTCCTTGAGAGCTCCTTAATTGACTGGTGTCTAGAGCATTTAAATTGACGCGAAATTTAAAATTAATTAGCTTAGAACTAATTTTAATTTATACTAAATATATTTTTTTATTGGCTTATTTATTTATTTCTTATTTTGAATCAATTTGAATCCTTTTATCAGGACTAAAAAGCTTTCAGTACTTACTCAGACTCTGGAGCTCAAAGTGTATCAGAGTTTCGACTGAGTTGCGGGAGTTTTTGACAATCTCGACGCCCGTTTGGTTGTCGTGTATATGAAAGACATGGTAGCCGGCGATGGCGCCATTTTGGTTCTTAGGCGGATGCCAGGACATTGTGATGCTGTTGGAGGATACATCCAGTACGGTGAGATTCTGTGGTTTGCTTGGCACTGCAAATAGAAGAAGAGATAAAAGGATTTTAAGTAAAGATGTGTATATATATCATTTTATGTATGCGCTGAGTTTGGATTACAAGCCCGCTATATAAGTATATCCTTTTCAAGGATTAATCAGACAGAAGAGTGGGGGCTCGAAATTTGTAGCATACTTTGCGGGATACGTAATGATGGCCAAGTGCCGGAAGTGGCGCTTGGCACACGCACGCAGGAGAAACACACACACACACACGCACACACACACACATACACACACAAATATACGTGTATATGTGTATAAATAATTTATTAAATGACAAACAAATATAAAACTTGCAAATACGAAGAAAAGCAAAAAAAAAAAAAAAAAGGAAAGTCAAATAAATTGAAATGAATATTTCGCAAGGAGACGAAACAATTTATATTCAAATGCCACACACACACACATACACACACGCACGACAGCTTATGTGTGCTTGCCTGGTGTCTGTAAGGATCTGCAGGAAAAAAAAATTATATATTCAATTACGGATGCGGAGTCGAGAGAGAGAAAGGACGACGCTTGAAGTGAAAAGACAAACTGGCACAAGCCAAGCGCAACGGAATCGAAGCGCATAAAGAAACGGAAATGCGATTGCGAGCAATTTATTATAGCTGCAATTGTGAGACTCTCTAAGTCACACACACACACACATGTGCAGACACACACATGGATACACGTACACCCACATCACATATGGCTCGCTTATAATCCAAGAAACCAAAGGATGCAAAGCTGCAGCAATAATTTCATTTGGCAGCCAAAGGACAACAGTCGACCATGTGTGACGCCCAATGGGGTTGGGGTTGGGTTGAAAGGATATGATGGTGGGCTTGGGGTTGAGGGCGGTGGCGGCAGTCACAGCTCTTATGTAAGTGGCAAAAAGCACTAAATGGTAATTTATTTTACAAATACAACAAAAGCAACGGCAACGGACAAAGGGCAAAGGCAAAAACGTTTTGCGTTTGGCAGCAATCAAAAGGACAAATGAGTGACCCGAGGGGCGGTCCTGCCACTTGACCTCTCCACCGAAGCACTGGACACTGCCATGCAAATGCGATAAAGCTTAACAAAACACAACAGCAAATACATTCTCACACACTCACACACTCACACACTCACACACTCACACATATAACCAGCCATGTGTGTGTGTGCAGGAGTATACATATGTATGTGTGTGTGTGTGTGTGTGTGTAAAATAAACACTCGCTGTCAATGTGCAGAAATTTATACAATTCAATAAATGGCATTTCTTTTATTTTTTTCTCCTCCGGTCGCCTCACTTTGCCAGGACGCTTCCTCTTGTTGGGCTCTCTCTTTGCAATTGCAAAAGGAAATGGAAATGGGAAATGGGGAATGGGAAATGGAAAAATGCAATGGGTGCGGCATGTGAAGGAGAAGTAAAGGAAAAAGCCAATTTATAGACTCCAACTATGAAAGCAAACGAGGACCACGGCAAATTGTAGGCCCCCCGTGCGCGAGGCATTAAAATCAATTAAGCAACAAAGTGCTGCATACTCTCGGGCGCCAAAGGATAAATGTCGTTAAGGTGCAGTCGACAGGGGACGAGCAACGAAAGATTGCCAGCAGTTCGAGTTCGAGCTTGTTAGTTGGGCCGGGCCGGGCCGGGCAAGGTGTGGCAGGGCGCGAGGTGAGGCACAAAAGTTAATAGCATTGACAGATGCCACAGACAGGAGGCTGTACGTTTTCTTTGTGGAGTATCTTAATCTTCCACCCTCCTACCCCTCCCCCTCTCCCACACCTCTTATCTGTGCATTGCTATCCTTGTTACCCTCACCTCAGTCTGTGTGTGTGTGTGTGTGTGTGTTGTTCTTAAGTGCTCCTGATTGCTTTTCCCTCACATGGCTGATGTTCATGTGAAGCCGCTTTGTTTGCCGTTAGTTGACTGTGAATTGATTTGCATTCGCCGCCAATCCACTGCCCCCTCCTTGGCCAGTGGTTAAGAGCGCTCCAATATCCCGACATTGATTGCAGGAGATTTATATTTGTGCAAGGACTCGTATAAGTATCCAGGTGACTGGCTCGCCCACTATGCGCAGGTATGGCTTTGATTGATGTCATAAGCCTGAGTGGTAATGCAATACATTTCGCTTGGCTAAGTTAATCCTGGCCAAGGATTCGTGGAAGAGCTTCAACTTAGTTAAGCAAAAATATTTCCAAGCAAACTTGGACTTCTGGGAAAATATCCTTTGTGTCATTTGAAGAGAGAGGAGTTTGTCATTACTTTAGAGCGGGTTTCATTTTAACTCTAGCTGAAGGATCAACCTTTTAATGACTATGCTTAAGGGACGTTTCAATTGCAGATCCTTTTTCCTTTTCATGTTCCTACAGCATCCTTGGAGTCATTAACTGAACTAGTTCACCGTTCGCTTGAGTCACCTTTGAACAAACACGTCAAAGTCGCAGGATCATCGTGCGTGTGCACCACTTTCGGAGCACATCCTTAAAGCACTTTCGAACCGGTTCACACACTTAATGTGCTGTTAGACATGGGATTTGGAGCCGCCGGTCCTTCCTATCTTGGGCTCCTTAAGGGATTGCCAGAGCAACCAACAAAGCAACAAATTAAAAGAAAACAATAGAGGGGCTCACTATGCGTTGCCCGGCACACCAGAAGCGGAAGAAGCCAAGTGTGAAAAAGCAAAAGAAAAGCTCTGCGAAAAAATAATAAAACAAAACAACAGCAACAACAACAACAACAACATCAGGAGTAGCAACAACAACAATAAGAACCAAGAATGAAGAAAAACTCAAAGCTGCGCGTGATTATTTTCACAAAGCAAAGGCAAAAGCAGGAAGCAAAATCTTTTTTTTTATTTTTTATTTTTTCTTATTCTTTGCTTCCTCTCTTCCTCCTTCCTCCTTCCTCTTTTCAGTTTCTTTTTCATTTTTTTCAGTTCGTTTTTTTTTTTTAAAGAGTAGCGCCCGAAAACCAATATAGACGACGTGCTTAAGTTGTTAAGAAAGGCAAACAAAGGCCCTGCCCGTGGACCAGGGCGGGGGATTGTGGGGGGGCTGCGGGGGGTAGTGCTCAGATGACGAAGGCACTGCAAGGTGTTCACTGGGTGTCTGTGCGTGTGTGTGTGTGTGAGTGTAAAGCAAATAGCATTAAGTTGTCTGAGCCTCGAAAAAAAACTACGTTAAAAATAAAATCAAGAAAAAACAAGATAAGGTCCTTACAGCAACGACAGCGGAATACCCTGCCTTTTACAAGCTCAAGTCTCGAATATCCTTAAATTTAATTTATTTTTTTTTTTTGAAACTGCGGGCTGAAACGACGGGCCCAAGTCGATATGCCCCTTTGTTCAGGGAGGGTAGAGAAATAAAACAAGGCTTTGCTATTGTTACGCGTGTGCCTCTTATTTAGTTGTTGTCCTTCGGGCTGTGTTATTGTTGTTCTCGCTAAAGTTTACGAGCTGCTTTAGGATTTGGCCAGACGTAAAAACTAAACAAAAGCCGACGAGCCAAATGTAAAGAGATAGACAGCGAAAGAGATGGAGATGAAGATGGAGAGAGATTGAGTGAAAGAGACGAAGAGGAAGACGGAAAGGGAGAGGGAGAGGGAGAGATAGATAAAAGGCGAGATCGAGCGAATGGGCGGCTGTTACAGACACAGAGGCAAACAAACAATTAGAGTGCACACTAGATGTAAAGGGACATACAAGCACACCCACACGCACACACACACACGCCCACTAATACACCTACACACAGCTTCACATGCAATTTGACATGTGAACGCGTCGCGGTCCGCTGCCTTTCAATGGCGCGTCAAAGGCTCAAACCCAAAGCCAGAGCCTTGCAAAAGGCGCAAAAATTATGCGAAATAAAGCCAAAAAAAGTATAAATGAAAAAGTTTGTCTTAAAAAAATAGAAGTGGATGTTCCGGAGGGGGGAGGGAGGGCTGTATGCTGAAGAGGCTTAGAGCATACATAATGAATAAAAGTCAGGAACGTAGCAATAGAGAGAGTTTTGATGTGTTTGCACTTGTTTGAGTCTAAGCGCTTTAAGTGTGCACAACAAACGCGGGCTTTGAAGTGCCTTAAGTTCTCAGAAATTATTTGGAAACTCATTTCGCAAATTCCTCATTTAAATGTGTCATAAATTTCAAAATAATTCTAAAAATTCTTCTCATTTTTTATTGAGTAAAAGTTAAAAACAAATTAAAATAAAGCAATTCAGTCGGTATTTTGAGATAACAACTTTGGCCGCTATTTAACAGAGGCCGATGCTATCGATAACAGGCGATCTCTGATCTAGTTGCTACATAACAGCGATAGCTCGGAACAGCTCAGGAGTTAACAGTTCTGCCAGCTGTTAATTTGAGTTTGCGGGAAAAACAATCGAATGCAGGCAAATAAATAAATATAAATAAAAATATAAAAATAATATTTAAAAAAAAAGTATTGCAATAAGAGAAAAATTAAAATATTGAATTTATATTTTATGATAATTACAATTAAGTATTTATTAAATAATTCCAAATAAAATGAGCTATAAATAAAAATTATTTTATAGGCCAAATGCAGACTCAAAAATAAATAAGTTTATTTTAAAAACAAGATATAAGAAAATATCTTAGCAAATTAAATAAATAAATATGAGCATAGCTAATAAAAAATCGTAATTAAATTTATGACTTAAGACAAGTTTGCAGTCAGTTGCCTCCATTTGGAAGCACAGAATCGGAGAATTTGTTGAAAATTCTGTTTAATTGCCATTAATTTAGTTGCAAGTAACTTTTAATTTGCATATTTAACAGTTCGAGAGAAACTTAAACAATTCCAACTTGACGCTTAGGTAAGAGCTCTTCCTGGACTTGTACTTGCCATCGGCCTGGCACAACTCATGGCTTAATCTTGTCATAAGACTTGGCATTCCTTTTGGCTATTATTCAAGTTAATGTGTCATTTATTTGGCATTCAGTTGCACACATATCAACCCTTTTAGGATGTTGGACAGTTCATGTAAACATACTTAAATGTGACTGTGTGTAAGTGTGTGTGTGTGTGTGTGTGTGTGGGGTCTGGCTTGGGTCATTACTTTCGGAGTACCTGGAGCTGACAATGTACACAAATTTGCAAGCCAAGCTCCTTGACATGTGTCCAGTGTGTCCATTAGCTGCATTTGAGACAAAGGAGCTTGTCAGCCGAGAGTCAGGATATGTATTTGTTAAGGACAAATGCTACGTGCTACTTCATTTAACTGTACAAACCACATTTGCCTTTTCCATTGGCCGGGCTTTAAGTACGCTTAAAGCCATGGCTCATACGCGCTGCTAATTAGCCAACTCCGTGCGATAAATCCAACGGCGGCAGCCTCTGCCCCGGCCGAAAGGTTATCGACAGGAAGTTGCACATGGCAGCGCCCAGATGATGCACTGGCAGCCATTAGCTTCCGTTTTGGGGGCTTGGCGCTGTGGTGGCCGTGCAGCGGTGCTTGAGACACGGAAACGACAACGGTTCTGTTGGTGTGAGGGGGTTGGGGGGGTGTGGAGTTTCGTATCTGACGGCAAAGTTCAGCCACAAAAGAAGGCATCAATGTCACGTTCAACGTTGTCGAGTTTCTGCACTAACAAGGTGTTTATGACTTTAAGCGTCGCATCCACACACACACACACACACACATACATACATACACATGCATATGCATACGCACATATGCAAAGTAGGCGGACAAAAGGCGTCCGCCTACAAGTGACTTTCAAGTGCAAAAAACAGCCAACACATCAGCCAACGACCACGGAGTGAATGATGTGCTCTTAGGGTTGTTGTACTGTAGCCGTGTTGTTATTGTTGTTGCTGTTGTTGCTGTTGGGTTGCTGTTGGGTTGTTGTCGTTGTTAACGTTGCTGCTATTGTAGTTGCTGTTGTTGTCGGACAAATAGACATGCTGAAGTGCAGTTAGACGGAAGTTGTTGTTGGCCATGGCAGCCGCCGCTTGTCCAAAAGCGACCCTTAAAAAAGGGGGCGCTGCTGGTAATAAAAGCGGTTTATCTGTTGTTGGGAGTTCGTTTTGTCTGCCGGCACACATCCATTCGAAGTTTCATAAATTAACACACAACAATGCAGCCGATAAGTAGGCAACACTTTTTTGTTGGCATAAAAAGAGCTGCAGCCGTTCAGCTCTCACATGCGAAGGAATGTGTGTGTGTTTGGGTGAGTGTATGTTTGGGTGGCTGTGTGTGTGCTGCTAAGTGGGTGTCAAACACACACACTCAGGAAGTGACAAGTCCCAGTGCGGTGCTCGGGCTTATCAGCGTTCGGCCCGAACTCGCCTTGAGCACGTATGCGACGCGCCTGTTGGGTATGCAACGATTTTTTTCCTATCTGAGACTGGAATGCGAATGTGCGGTGAACGTGTGTAGTTTGTGGTGTGTGTGTGAGTGTGGTGGGTATGTCGCAAATTAAAATCAAAAAAGGAGCAGCCAGCAAAATGATTGATGGCTGTTTTGCAAAACTGAAAGCCAAAAGCTAGAAGAAAAGTTCTATGATTTATGCTGCTTGTGGAAATTTGCTGGCTACTAAATGATTGTTTTCTTCTGGCTGCTTCCACTACTTTGCACTTTTAATGTATCTTTTGACAAGTCATGTTCATAACTCAGTGTCCTGTAAATTTCTAAGAGTGAAACGTACACACACACACACACACACACACACACACACATTTGGGCATTGAAAGTTTTGGTGCAAAGTTCAAGTTGAAAGTTTGCGTTTGCCCGCTTTTTAGTTATTTTTGGCTACGTTTATAGTATGTGTGTGTGCGTGTGTGTGTGTGTGTGTGTTTGTTGGTGTGTTTTTGTTTATTCCTTGCAAGGCAAATCATTTGTCAAAAAACGCACCAAAACTTTGCCTGTTTGCTGTTGACAAGCCAAAAGTTGCGTCAATTTGTATTAGCAACTTTTTCCCTGGACAAGAAGTTTCCAAAAGTGACCATCGCCGAGATTCCATCCATCGATGATGATCATGATATACAAGATACCAGAAGATGTTTAAAATCTATTTTCAAAAACTTTAAATGGTTTGCCATTTCCTGGGCCTGGATTTGCGTGACATATTTAACTTTTGAGTGGCGGCTCTGCCCCCCAAAGAGCCCCAAGGAGCTCTTCAATTCCCCTTGGAACATTTGTCTCTATCTTTGGATTCTGGGGGGTCTTGGGGGGAGTGGCGTCTTTAGACTAACGAACCGTTTGTACCTATGACAGTTACACATGGCACCTCATCAGCAAAATTAATTATAGTTACTTAATTCCTTGAGTCGGGAAACTTTTGTCAACTGTTGTTTGTCATTATGTCGTCAACGGGCTGCATCTGACAGATACTTTCATGCATTTAATTGCAGATTGGAACTGGAATGGGGCAAGTGCAATTGGCGCATGTTCCCGCTTGCCGCTTGCCGGTTGCCGGTTGCCACTTGCCGCTTGCCGCCTGCCGCCTGCCGGTTGCCGGTTGCCAGTTGGAAGTTGTCCCGTTGCAAGCAAACCAATTTCAATTTCATGCCACTCGGCCCCGCTCAAGTGCCACTCAGAAGCAGCGGACAGACAGATGTCTCCCAACGCTGCTTCCCATGGCAACAAGACGGAGGAACAAGAAGTCGGCGGGGGGGATGAGGATGCACCCGTTTTTAGCACTTGATGAACCTCACTTTTCACTTCACAACTGAAGAGCTGCAGTTTGTGGGTGTTGCACGCTTGTGATGACTTCCCAGCTGTGTCTTCAAATGAATTAACGGAAAAATTAACTCAACACCAGGAAGAGATTCAGCGATGGAGCAGCAGGGGGGAGGGGGCGGTATGGAAGGGAGGGGGTGAAGTGTTGAAAGGCAAGGATCTGAGCGCGACAATACTTGCCTCTGCACAAACTTGTGAAAAACAATTAATTAAACTAATGACTAGATAGAAATTTGTGGGGCAATAGGCGGGGGCGGAAGCTGTGGAGGGCGGGGCTTTGGGGAAGCTGTAATAAATTGTTAAAAGTTGATTTTGGTCTTTGATATTATTTTTTTTTTTGTGTCTTTCATTCGTTTTTAAGCGAAGCCCCTTAAAAAGATGCTATCACGTAGATCTTAGAGGGAGGAACGAATCGGGGCGTGTCGGGGAGGTGGTCGGGGAGGTACACCCAATTAGTTTCAGCTACGCAAGTCATTGATTTACTCGCCTGAGATACATGACACATTTGGTCACATGCCCCATGGGCAATTCCTATACAAACTCATTTTCCTCATCTCAGCGGGCGATGAGTTCTGGATACCCTGTACATACAGAAGGAGAAGGGTATGATAGGTATGAAGAGTAACTTTGGGTAGGTACGAAGGGTATCTATGGGTGGGTAAGAAAGGTATCTGGAGTCAAGTAATTAATTCTTAAGCCTAAGCTATAGTTCAGTGTGCGGATTGGATCCAGGAATTAATATATTTTATTATATTATATATAACTTTATTTTATATAATTAAATATAAAATGGTAAAAAAATATAAAATAAAAATAAAAAAAAATGGAAAATAATATTATATAATATAACTTAATATAAAATAAAATATTTTAAAATTATACCAGACAAGGATAGTTTAAATAAAGGACCAAATCTGTAGAAACTTTCTTTTAGATATTTTTTTAAAGGGTATTTTAAAGGATGCCCGCAGACTTGACTAAAAGTTAACTCATCCTTTAAGTATCCCTCGAGATAGGTAGGTCCCTTGACTGTCCTCAACATCATAAACTACATTTATTTGAAGTCCTCCCATAACTTGAAAATAATATCAAAAATATCGCCCATAAAAGATCCCAAGTTGTTTTCACGTACGCAATTTTCATGTTCTTCGCATTTTGATGTTGTTTTCCGCTCTAAATGTGCGAAACTAGAACTGCCATTAAATTCAAAATTTGCACACTCTGTAGGGTATACAGTGTGTCTATATATACCTAAATTGCATGGTCCACAGTCAAAACAAATAAATTTGTTCAAGTGAAATAATAATTAACACTCTTAAAGCGTTCCTAAGTGGAGATCCGCCAAGTGTTCAATTTGCAAACTGCGTCGTCGTCGTCCAAGTAATTTGCATAAATTTCTCTATATTATATTTTATCTATTTATATATTAATGTATATATATATATATATATATTGTATATAGACTGTGTGCATGTGCATAGATATATATTCAAATGATACTTCATCTGAAAGCAACAACAAGCCATAGTCTGGGTAGATGTACGGCCGATCCCAGTGGAAACTCATCTGAAATATCAATTAGTTTGTTCGCTTGAACGGAATAGATAAATTATTTTATTTATACTCAGGCATTAATTAAAAACTAGAACTTCCAGTTATACCCTGTAATTACGTTTAACTATAAAAACTAACTAGAAACTTAATAACTGAGGTGACATTCATATGATCTCTGAGAGCAGCAGTTGATAATTTAATATCTGCCTTTAGACTTGTTGAAGGATATCAAAGGATAGCCAAGAATATTAAAAAGTGGTAGGAACTGAAAATTTATACACTTTTCTTTATTTATCTTATTTTTTATATTTTTATCTATTTATTTTTCATATTATTTTATTTAATTTATTTTTATATATTTTATATTTCATACTGAGCCAAATACAAAGCATTTTTTGAGCTGCTTCAAAGTATTTTCAGCTTATCTTGTGGCATGCCGTTAAAATCACACACACACACACACACACACGCACACTTATATGTATATATATATCTTAATGGCGAGAAGCACAATTAATTTTCCCATTCAAGAATTTTTATTAAGGAGCGTCCATAGCCTTTCCTTGCCTTGAACTGCTTTGGCCCATTGTTTGTCCTAAATATTTAGAATTTTACATTCAGAGATATTTTATTTTTTTTTGATTTGAATCGGAAACAGGTGCAAAGCCAAATACCTGAAACTAAATGCATTTTAATTAAAGTTTTGCGTGTCGCCGCAAAATCAGAGCGCACTATTCTGTGACGCCCCCATTTGCAGCTAAAAGCCCAACAGCCCAACAGCCCGCCGACCCACCCAACCACCGACCCACCAATTCTCTAGCATAAGATCCAACCCACTTCACTCCTCTTACCCCTCTTGAGCAGTGCCCTGCAATTTGCCAGCTGTCAGTCTGCACTCAAAATTGAAGCTTAGCCGTAAAATGCCGCCCCAACACGCAATGGGCCAACATGCAAATTGCACATACGCCACGTGGGCCTCGAGGCGCTGACAGAGGCAGCGGCGAAGTCGGAAGGGTTTGATGCTTTGCATGGACGCAGGGCGTTAGCGGAAGCGACAGAGGGTACAATTAAATGCCAGCTATAGCTTGTCAGCGGCTCAAATTTAAAGCCCGGCCATAAAGATTGCCCTCTGTTAGAGCTTAACAATAAATACCAAATAATTGTGGGCCATAAAAGTTAAGTTGTTAATTGCTCTGTTTGCCAGGGCTTTCAATATAACCATCGTATCCATCGCACCCAATGTAGCCAGCGTATCCATCGTATTCCCAATATACTCACTGTATTCACTGTATTCACTGTATTCACAGTATTCATCGCGTGATGTGCGGATTTCATTGAATGTTTTGCGCCTAACTTTTGACGACTTGCCATTTGCTTGTTGTTGTTGTTGTTGTTGCTGTTTGTGTTACTGTAACCATCGGTGTTGTTGTTCATGTTGTTGTGGGTGTCAATCCTCAGGCATATTTCATTAAACGAGGCAACGGCCCAAAAAACTTGTCCCGCAAAAACAATGTTAAATAATTCATTCGGCAAGCCAAAAGTTTTGCGTGAGAATTTAGCCATATTACACGTTACTTCAATGAACCGGAGGGATGGAGCAGGGGAGTGGGTGAGTGCGACGGGATTGGGGGAGAGTTGAAGATATGCGGAAGCGGGGTCTGGCTATGTATAACCAACAACACTGCGTGCTAAGCCGGAAATGAAAACTCTGTTAATTGCCCTGAAGTATGCACGGAATTGCCGTTTGTTATTCTCTTCCTTCGCCACTGCCATAACCATCGACAATAACCAAATAACCGAATAACTGTACTCGCTTCACTTTTCGGGGGTCTAGGCAACTATCTATCTATTTGATAAAGCAAGTACTACAGCTTGGGGCATAAGCTCCATCTCTTCATAAGCTAAGATGTCAACGAACCTCGGGACGTGCAGTCGCCCCTAATGTGAAAGTCTTGTCTGTGTCCATCGAGTGCAGTTTGTGATTTTTTAATGAGTTTGTGGGTCAACTCCTTCCAAGGATACACAAAGGCCAAGCCAAAGTATCGGAGAACGGACATTAATAAATAAGTTGTTGTTAGTGTTTGCCTTGTAAATTATATGCTTTCAATTATAATTATAGACAATAACTAGAATTTCAGCTCCAGACATTCAAAGCCATTCAAAGAGTTCAAAGTGAGGGTTGAACCTTTACACAGCTTAAGGTAGTTTGACATTTAACTGCCGTTTAAAATATATAAAAAATATTTTTACTAAATATATATAAGAATAGTTTATATGTGTGTATAGTTTTATTATTAAAAATCATAATATTAAAAAAGCTGATTTTTTTTGCTTAAAGCTGGGCTTGAACAGCCGCAACTTTTGATTTATCTGCCTATCGGCTACCACCACTGTTATCGGACTGCCGCTTGCAAAACTATCGCCCTATGTATATAATTTGCTAATAAAATATAAATCGATTAATATATAATATTCGATAATAATATTGCATTAAGCTTTGAGCTTATTTTTTGAACTTGCATAAATAAATAAATTAATTTAATATATATTAAATATAAATTATATATTATTATTATATATATTTATATTTTATATATTTATTGCAAAAAATTGTCATTATTTAATTATTGAAAGCCTTCAACCCAAAGCAACGTAAGTTCATTGAACTATGAAGAACCGTTAAGTATGATTAAATAATTAATATAATTTGTTTAAATTGAAGCACAAATGTTTATGAATCAGAAGCTTCAGGGGGAACGCAGCTGCCCTTGGATGGAGTCAATTATTGTAGTAATTTTTCGAGTGACTCATAGAAATCGTTGTAAGTCGTATGAAAGGGAAATGTTAATGGGATATGCGATTATTTACCATAACTATCGTCGACAGCTGCATAGGGAGGCGTGGCATCGCTGTGGGCGTTTCCATTCGATGTTGCATCCATTGTATCACCGGCAACCGCAACGGCGTTCGCGAATGCCAACGTTGTTGCTGGTATGGCAGGAGGTTGATCCTGTTGCTCGATGGAAGTGGGTGCAGTGGCATCTTGGACCACGTGGGGACTGTGCGTGGCTAAGTTAAATTCAGTCTCAGCTGTTTCCCAGCCGGAGCCGGCATGGCTAGCGTATTCAACTGCATCATCATCAGCATTGACTAGGTCCAGGACATTTCTCTCCGACGATGTGGTCATTGCAGGCGATGCAGAGCTGCCGATGCTGCTGCTGCTGCTGGTGGTGCCTGTGCTGGAAGCTGGAGTTGCAGTGGTGGGCAAGGCGGCTGTTGTCCACAGCAGCTGAGTGATGCTGCAGAGGAGCAACAGTTGCAAGAAAGCACGCAGTGCCACAGGCAATTTCTGGGGGCGTGGTATTCTCATTCTTATACTCTATTTAATTCGTTGTGCTTTGACTCTTAAGGTAGATTTTTTCTCACTCCTTCGATGGAATTGCTTCCTTTTTTGTGCGTTGTTTGCTTAAAGCCTTGTGCGCTTGTGTGTGTGCGAGTATGTGCGTATGTGCTATGTGTGTGCCTTTGTCCCACTGTACACGCACCGTCTCACCAATGCAGGACTCAAGCCACTCAAGTGATTTTATCTTTTCACTCTTTTTCCTCGAGTTATAACATTTTGTGTGATTTTTGAAGTTTTTGTTTTTGTTTAATTTGCGGTTTTTTATGACTTAAGTGTTTTTTTTTTTATTACTTTTCTATATGACTTCCATTTTGACACTGTGGCAAATTAAATATTAAATTATAAAGTATTCCAAATATTTCCTATTGTTGTTGTTGTTGTTGCGGTTAGAGAATTTATTGAGATGTTTACGCGGGTGTAAAACTTTTTTAAACACGCACGGAAAACCACAGAACGTAAAAAATAGCGAAGAAGCAAAACAAGAGAAGCAAAAGAGGAGAAACAAAAACAAAGACAAAAATAATGAAGACACAAAAAGAGAGCTCGTCCATAGCTGTCACTTTTTATGATAATTTATTGCAATTTTTTGCAATTTATTCTTTGGTTTTGTGTATTTTTTTTGCCATTGCTTTTTGTTTTTGTTTTTGTATTTTGATATTTTGTGCTCTGTTCTTTGGCCGCCCTTTGAATTCTTACACTTTCTCTGCCCTCTTCTCCAACCCCCCCAGCCAGTTCTCCACTCCACTCCACTCCGCCCTCTTCTTCTTAGGCACACAGAACTGCGAGGAGGTCAATGAAGTTCGGTCTTCAAAGCGAAGGGGCGTGTCTTGGAAGACAACGATGCAACGGCATCGAAACACATTAAGAGATTACTCATGTGTGACCGTATATAAGTATTTATATCCACACATAAGTGTGCCCATATAAAATATAAAGAGTGCTTCCTACAAATTGACGTTCCCGAAACTCAACGACAATCCGACATCAATGGCTCCCCCAATGACGACATCTGCACGCCAGCTGCTCGAGCTGGATGAGTGCCCCGGCATGGGGAACGTTGCAAGAGTTGCGAAAAAGACTCACTCATATTCCATGCGGCTATAGGCGACACGACAGTGCGCTACACCCTGAACTGAAGTATGACTAAGGAAATCGAGAAGTATGAATAAGGAAATTGAATCTGGGTGAAGTTTGAGGCGGAAACTAAGGCTATAGGTGACTCATGAGTCCCCTACACCTTTATTAGAAATATTTCAGATAAAAATCTAAGTAAAGTTTGCTGACTAAAATCCAATGTGTAGGTGATTCACTGGACAAAAACTAAGGCTACAATCGCTTTGATTCTATAAAAAATGGAATATTTATAGAACTACGCGGGTTTACCCAGACTTAAATATCGGCTTTATATTCAGCTGGTATTATATAATTATTTAGGAGTCATTAGGATTATTTAGGATTATTAACACCTAAGAAAAGGAACAACTACTTGACACATAATAAGAAATGCGGCTATAGACGAATCTTGGATGCGCTTTAAAAGGGAATAAAAAACCACAATTAAAATTCGTAGTAAAATTTAATAAAATAAAATAAATAAATATATAGTGAAATAATTATTTAAAAAATATAAAAATATATTAATTTCAATTTTATAAATTTTTTAAAATTTATTAGCTATTTTTCGATTAAGAATTCCATATAATTTTAAGTAAAAAAATTGCGGAATTTTTTTCTCTAGGAACAACGTTTTTATTTAGGAAAATATGAACCCATTTTCTGAGCTTACATTGCGTTGTCAATTTTCTTGAAAAACCCCGTCAGTTTGAACAAAAGAGACTTTCAACTTTTTTCAGATATAAAATTCGATATCTTTTCAAGTTTCAATGCGCAAGTCACATTAAAAAAATTATACATTTTTTAGGCATAAAATTTCCCATTTTCTGAGCTTAGATTTCGATGTCAGTTTTCTTGAAAAACCCCATCAGTTCGAGTGGACGGGCAAGCCCTGCTGTCTGTCTGAGAGAACTGTCAATCTGCGGAGCCAAATGAAGTCGCCTAACGTTGCGGCTGTCAATCATCTTCCAATGAACAGCCGCCAAAGTCACAGCAGAAACTAATATGCCGAATCTAATTGAATTGCTGCAGCGCATCGACCACAGATTGACTCCGGTTGCGGTTGAGGCTAAAGGGTCTGTGTGCTTGTGTATGTGTATATGTATATCTATATGAGTATGGGTAAGTATGTTGTGTGTGTGAGTGTGTGTGTGTGTGTGTGTGTGTCTGTGTCTGTGCAAAGTGCAAATTACAGAGCTGTAGCTCGTGCTGATTCATTCAGAGCTGCCTCGACACGCCATTCGTTGGATGAGTCTAAAGTGTTCCTCGTGACTGGCAACTGGCGACTGTCGACTGGCGACTATGGGCTGACGACTGTCGACTGTCGACTGTCGACTGACGACTGTCGACGGTCGAGCTGTGCAAGTCGGAGCTAATTAGCAGCTCATCAAACTGTAGGCGCATGCAAAAAGCCAAGAATGCCAAGCCAACCCGATTAAAGGCAAGGGCAAGCCGGGATCGGGGCTCCTGTGTGTAATGGGAGTAGCAAGTCTGAGAGTTCTGGGGGCTCTTGGGGGGAAATCTGAGGGGTCTTCATAACTGCCATTAGATGGTTACACAAAGAGCGATCATTAAAAAGAAATGAATACCAAAATGTTACACATAAAAGGCAGGCACTGACTAAGAAAGAGTGTTAAATATTTGTATGGTATGGGCGAAGGGGGAAGGGAAAGGGGAGGGTTGATGAAGGGAGGGGGAGGAGAAGAGTGCTTAACTATAAAAAAGATATTGGAAAAACGGGTTGACGATGAGTGAACAGTGGAAATTGGTCAATCAAGCGACAATTGTCAGTCGTTTATGGCCAGCGACTCGATTGTCGTTGACGCTGACGTTGACGTCGCCATCGACGCAGGCAGCGATAAGTAGGCGAGGCCATAAAAAATGATGACAATAACCATAATAATAATCGGGACTGCGTCAATATTAAATAATCGAAATCGGGTCCGGGTTCGGTGGCTGAGGGAGCCCCAGCAGTTTGATTAGCAATTTTCGTACGTTTATTATTATTATTTTCCCTATTTCTGTTTTGCGTATTTTTTATTTATTTATGTTTTTTTTATTTTTGTTGCTATTTTCCTTTTTATTGGCCTATGACATGTGCCCGGCAATTGAAAGCGTAATTGAAAAATTGCCCACTGTTCGCTGTCAAGAGCAGAGCGGATGAGGAGCGCATTGGGTATACGCGGCTATATTCATATGACCCACAAATAGCAATCATATAGGTACACACACACATACACGCACACATATGCAGAGACGCACACACGTGCACCCACACACAGAGTGTGTGACAAGTTTTTATGGCCTGTGGACATTTGACAAGCTCCGTAAGCTCCATTATGCCTGTCATATACATACATAAATAATGACCTATTCCTCCATGTGTGTGTGTCAGTGAGTGTGCATGTGTGTGTGTGTGTGATTGTGATGGTTGGGTTTGGGGTTGGGGTTGAGTGTGTGTGTGCTTGCGATTGACAAAAAGCGAACAAGTTGCCATTTTGGCAGGTAACAAAATTTATAGAGGCCTTCGTCGATTACCGAACGGAAGTGGGAGCTGCCTGCCCCAACGGCGACCCCTCACCACCCCCCAAGGCTCAAGCCTAAGCCGATTTTCCATTGAATTGTCTACGAAATGACAAGTTTATGGAGCAGCTCAGCAGCTAAAGATGTTGAAGAGCCTGAAGAGATGAAAAGAGACTGAGGAGATTGGGGTGACTGAAGAAGTGGAAGAAACTCATGTGGGTGGAGAGAAGAAGATTTTTTGTTAAAGCGTCATTATGGGAAAGTGTGTTAAAGTGTCTCGAGTGCCAATAAAGATCATAAAAACATCAATTTGATGCCTGATAAATATTTTGATTGTAGTTTGGCTTCAATAATGCGACAAAAGCGTGACGAAGTTTGTAATCCCCAAAATGATCGCCGATATGAAACGCTCAAATTACCCCAAAGACTTTAAAGATGCTTCTGTATTAGTCAGCTTTTGTCTGTAAGCTTTGCATACGATGATTTTCCTATTAAATCCCAATTTAAGTCCGTGAGAAAAGAAGAATTTGTAAACATTTCTTCTGACAGGTAAAAATTATTCAGTATCAATTCACTTCCTTATTACTTCTTCCTCTTCTTCTCCCTCTTTTTCACCTTCCATTTCTTCTTCTTCTTCTTAGGCGTGAGAGTCTGTGATAACCCACATATTATGGCACTTTGGAAGTCACTTTCCAAAAACCACGATCGGAACTCCAAATGTACATAAACATCTGAGGCTGGGAATTGTTTGTTTGTTTTTTCGGTGTTCTCCCACACACACAAACACACACATCTCACACACATATGCGTACATAAACAAGCGGCTTTTATGAATGGCCCACATTGTAGGATCGCTTGTAGATATCAAAATCATCTGCTTGTATATTTTTAACAGTTTGTCAAATGGTGTTAATACGAAAGGAAAATAAACTAAGGGTATTTTGAAAAGTTTTTTGAAATTGGTGGAAATAGTGAGCGCCATGGTCCATGGCTAAGGTCAGTGCACTGGGAAGGAGGCGCACAGGGACTCGAGGCAAAAGATGCGCATGCACAGGCCGTCCTCCCGCAGGACGTGGCGAAAAATCAATAGACTCGGGCAGGGCAGCGAGCACGTGGTGTCTGAGCAGCCAAGGAAGACAACGAGTTGAGATGCTCATTGGGGCATTTGTAGGCTCAATGATGATGAATAGAGATTGGAAGACTGAATACTGAAGATTGAAGATGGAAGAACGAAGCTAGTGAAGAGCCCACGGGAATGGGAACTCGAACACGACCCCACAAAGTATCAAAAATTGTGTCACTTAACTGTCAAAGCGGCGGTAACTGTGAGCGCTTATCACGAGTCGTTCTTGTGGCGCTGCTGCTTCGACGTTTTCTTTACTGTAATCGATCTGCTTGGCCACTTCTTTTGCTAAATATGCTAAATTATAGCGTCGTTGAAACAATAAAAAAGCAACAACAACAACATCAGCAGAAGAAGAAGAACAGAAATAACAACAAGAAGGCAGAAAAATAGAAGAGATAAAAAAAACCTTAAGCTGGGCTCCGTTTTATGGGGGAAAAATAAACGGCGGGGAACTGAGCGGTGCGGCAGAATGTCAACAAACTGAACGAGAGCAGAGCCAGCCGCGTGCCTGTGAGAGAGAGAGGGAGAGAGAGAGAGGGAGGAAGGGTGAGAGAGAGCGAGAATGCATGTCAGACTCTATGACTCTCATTTAACGCTTCTTATTCGTTCTCTCTCTCTGGCGCGACTCGTTTTGAGCGAATTTGCTTGGCCTTTGGGTTGCGTTCTGCTTTTTTATTGATTTCTTGAAAGGTACACAAAATGCGAATAACAACAACAACAACGGCGCAGCAGCAGCAACCACAACAACAACAGCAACAACACAGGCAACGCAACGAACAACGGCAACAACAATACCGAAATTAACAACAACGACAACAACCACAACAATAAGGCTATTATTATGAAGGAATCACTCTATAAATTATTAAATATAATTTTATGAATATTCACGCACTTTATTGTCATCACTTTAATGTTTAATTTATATTAATTTTAATTATTTATTTTATTTTATTTTTGTTTTAGCACTCGGAGCGTTTCAGTTGCAAATGTTTGTGTACATTTTTCCCTATTGTCTTGGTCACAATTGGCACAGATTTTGATTTCCAAAAGTAGAAGTTGCGAACACACGAATCTAAATAGTCTATATATACGATTATTCAGTTCCTATATAGATGTATATATATATATATATATGTACATATATATCTGCCATGTACTGGCCACTGAGCTGCCCGATGCTGCCGAAAAAAAAGGCGGCTGCTGCGCACAGAATTTTTCAAGCGTACGCACTGCACGAAATTTTTCACAGTTTTTTTCACGTTTTCACGTTTTTCGATTGCATTTGGATATTTAATTTATGGTTGTCAGGAAATTATGATTGCAATTTGTGCGTTTCATTGAAAATTTGATGAAATTTTTAATTAAAATCCAGCCCGTTTTGCACGAGCCACACAGCAATCAGAAAAACTACAACGACGAGACGGCGGCGACTATGATGACAGAGACAGACAAACACACGGGCAACTGTCAGATACAATGATACATTCGCCGCCGTTTGCTTGGATAAATTCGCCGTGGTGCGGCATATGCGGCAGCTGCTATTTTAGCCTCTGCTTCTGCTGCTGTTTCTGCCACTGCTTCTGCTGTTGTCGCTCAAAAGAGAGCGGGAGCGGGAGTGAGAGAGCGTGAGCGAGAGCGCAGTTTTGGTGTGTGAGCGACTCGCCAGCCAAACAAAAAGCGAGTGCAAAAGGGAAATTATGTCATTGGGGAATTACAATTTAGGCGCGCATTTGAATTGTGGGATATTCACCATGCACTGCGTCTATCGATATCAGCTGTTCGCAGAGCGAATTGTAATCTTTGCTTTGTTGGGACTTTTTGATAATAAAACAAATATTGCATTTCTTTTATATGTAAAAGTTTATCAATGGAAATAATTAATTTTTGTATGGACTTTTTTTTTGTATTATTATGTAAGTACTTCAGCGATAAGCTACTTAATTAGATTTTTATCAAAGGAGCGAGTCCGATTACACAATTTAGCAAAACTGAAAGTTTCAATAAACTTCTGTTTGCTGACCCTGAGTTGAGTCACTGTGCGCTGATAAATAAAACTATGAATAAATTAAATGCGACATTTTAATACTCTCTATTCAAAGCAGAAAATTATATTTTTTTTGTTATATGAATTTATCATAATTTATATTATTTTTATTTGACTATCTTTTTATTTATTTTTTTGATTGATTTATTTGTTTGCAGGACATTTTACATTTTTTTATTTGATTGTAGAATTAATTTTACTTTAATTAAATTTTTTATTATACTTTAAATATCAAATTTAAATTATGAAAAATATTTGTCATAAACTCAAACAATTTTCAAATGAAACTCCTTTCATTTTGTGATTTGTTTAAAGTTAATTACCATTTATATGCATATGTGTATGTGTGTGTGTGTGTGTGTGTGTGAGTGGTTATGGGCTTGTATACATGTGGTTGGGAATGTGCTACGCAGTCTGTGACAATTTCTGGCCAGTTTGTTAGTCCCATCCCCGCAAAAAGGATACATCATTAGGCATTATGTTTAAATTACCTGCCTATGCATAAAACCACTTGAAAACTCATTACAAAGGCGACACACACACACACACACACACACACACAGCGGCACAGACACACATTGTTACACAGACACCTGTGTAGCTATTGAAAACAGAAAAAGGGAGAGCAAGTGGAAACGGGGGTAGTGGCAGGTGGTAAAACAGTTTGCACCCATTGGCCACAAAAGTAGGCGCTGGAAAAGTTGCCGTAGGGGCGTTAAAGCACTTAGATTTATGTCGCCCGATACACACACGCACACACACTCATACTCCCTTTTCACGTACACACATATATAAATGAAGGGGTTCCCACACACACACACACACACACACACACACACACACACACACTCTAAGGCACACACACTTTCCACATCGTGAGGAGTTTGAGTCGTTTTATGCATTTAATAAAAACTTTCACTTCGGCGTTCGCATTTTTCTCGCATTTCCATTTCCCTGCCCACTTTTCCGCTGCAGTGGAAAACTTTTGCGCTGCATTGAAGCCCAAGTACTTAAAAAGCAATTTCCATGCGGCATACAACATAAAAAGGGCTGCTGCTGCTGCTGCTGTTGCGGCCCAAAGCCCAAATATTAATGAAATGATTGGACTGAAGTTGCGCTTATGCCTCGAATATCCTTAATTTTTTATTTTATTCTTCAAAATTTTTGTGGCTTATTAAAAAGTTAAAAGCCATTGCGAGGTGTTGCTGCCGTTGTGGTTGCCCAAAATCTGAGTGAGTGGGCGGGTCGACGGGGAAGGGGGAAGGGACGAGCGGGTGGAAAAAAAAGAATCATAAAACCCATCAAAATAATGTTAATTCATTAAGTGGCAGTAACTTGGTCGGGCGCCCAAGTGTAGGCTATAAAAATTTTACGCACAAAAGGCAACCGCAGCAGCAGCTACAACAACAACAACAACAACAGCAGCAGCAACCAGAAACCATAAGGAATTATACCAACAACATTATCTAAAGGATCTGAGGGAGAAACTGTTCTCTGTATGTATATATGTGTGTGTGTGTGTGTGTGTGCAGTGCCTAAGGTTAGGTTAGGGTAACTTCAGAAAATGAATGATTTTTATTTATATATTTTATGGGTTCTCGTTTTTCGGGGGCCCGGTAATTAGAGCAGGTTTATGCCTTCCCAGCCAGGTGTACATCATGGCAGTAAGAGCGCCACCAGCAGCAGCAGCAGCAACAGCAGCAGCAGAGGCACCGACAGGAGCGGCAGCAGCAGCAGCGGCTAACAATAAACTCGAAAATTATGTGAATGAGTTTCTTAACTTGTTTTTTTGGGGGCTCCGGAACGGGCTAAGGAAAAAGAAGATGAAAGTTGCCTCCATTCGGTTTTAGGCTCTCAAGATTTATATCTGGCACATGGCAGGCAACCACGAGGCAACCACCAGGCAGCCGCCAGGCAGCCACCGGGCAACCATCGGCCAACCGCCGGGCCGACCGCCAACGAGCAAAAAACAAACAAAAAGTGAAACGAAACGGAACGAAACGAAACGAAACAAACAACAAAGTTAAATGAACAACTTTTGTGCATTATTTATCTGCCAAGTGAAAACATGAGCGCTCCGAACAAATGAGATCAGGATAATTGCCAAGGATCGACTGGCAGCTACTCTATAAGCGATTGAAATTCGATAACAGTTACAAAGGTGAGTTTTCTCCCATAAATGTAGGTAAATGTATCGATAAATAAAGTCAAAATATTATGTCGTCTCTAGCGAATGCAAATGAATTTATCGATAAATGTAGTCTGAATAATTTATCGAACATGAATTTTAACTTTTGGCTGAATATTATTCTATCTATAATGAACATAGTACAATTTATCGATAAAAAATGTTAAGTTTGATCTACATTTTTTGTCGTTTCTATTGGTTGCAAAGACACTATCGATAAGAGATGTTATTTTATTTTGCCTAAAAATAATGTCTTCTCTAATAAACTAAAAACAATTTCTCGATAAGTGTAGTTTGTAAATTATGTTGTCTGTAACAATAGAATTTATCGAAAACGATAACTTAATTTTGACTTTAAGGAACACAAGTCAATTAATCGAAAGGAAATGCTAAACCGATAGAAGCTATTGAAATGTTTAAGGTTCGATTTGTTGATAGAAAATATATTCGATAGGTCGAAATTTAAAAGTAGTTTTTTTTCTGTAAAATTTACATGTTAGGTAAATTGATAAATGGGAAAAATGTATCGATAATAAATGCCAAATATCATCTCTAACTTCCGTTAAACCAGTTATCGATAACATAAAGATATCGCAAGGCGCGAGAATGCTACCCGATAAAATTCGAATTTACTGTAATTTGAATGGATTTGAACTTGGAAATAAAGTCCCGTTTTGGAAGTACCGTAATTGAAGGGTATACAAAATCATAACCACAATCCTGCGGTCCAATGGCGGCCCAGACGAGCAGCCAACACGCCTGCCAGGAGCAGATGAAACCGCTGCCACTTGAACTGCCTCAGTTCCTGTCTGACTGATTATGAGCCTCTTTCTACATATGTGTGAGTGTGTGTGTGAGTGTGAGTGTGTGTGAGTGTGTGTGAGTGTGAGTGTGAGTGTGAGTGTGTATTAGTGTGTCTGTCTGTGTGTTAGCCACTCATTTAATATTTTATGACTTATCTCTTTTCTATTAAGATATTTTAATGCACAACCAAAAATGTGAACTGAAAACCACAGGACGATGTCGGAACAAGGACTCGGCTTAGATGAGCGCCCATAAAATCTAATAAACATAAGTCACTGTCTCTTCTATATGCATGTGTGTGTATGTGTGTGTGTGTGCTTATCTGTATATGTATACATTGTTGTGGTTATGACTGTTTGTGGGTCGGGTCCTTCAACAATTTCACATATCCTTTTGCCCTTATTGATTCGCTTCTCCAAAATTTACAGCTTCAATGGGTGGGATTTTGGTTGGGTTTAGTGGGGAGCGGGGTAAAGGGTAAGGGGTTGGTGTTCGGGCGCCACAGGCTCCGATTTTTAATATGCATTAAAATTAATAAGAACACGTGTCGTTCGGGCATCGTCTTTGGCATCGTCCTGGCAGCGTCCTGGCAGCGTCCTGGCAGCGTCTTGGCATCGTTTTTGTCGTCTTCATAATTCCATTTTATCGCGCACAAATTTTTATAGCAGCGCCGCAGGCGTCGATTTCAAAATATGTTATGCCTCATGCCTCATGCCTCATGTTTCGTACCTCATACCTCATGCCTCATGCCTCGTACCTCATACCTCAATCCCTGTGCCTCACGCCTTACATCTCCCGCCTTATACCTCAAGCCTTGTGTCTCATGCCCCACACCTCGTAGTCCCTTTCGTTCTGCGAGTCCTTGGAACCCTCGCAGCCATCGATTCATTCTGAGTGGGGGGAATAGCTGTAGCAACGGCGAGGGGGAAGGGGGTGTGGGGTGGAATAACGTGCAAGATTTGCCGTTGATTTTGGCGCCATTTTGTTGGGTTGTTAATTTTATGCTCATGAGATAAGAAATTGTGACAAAAATGCTGGAAAATTGCTCGGGAAAATGCTCGAAGGTAACAATTTTATGAATACGAATTTTCAGCCATGTGATAAATGGAAAATGGATCGTTTCATTTGGCACTCGCTGTGGGTGTGCGGGTGTGGCTGTGGGTGTCCTTTTGTTTCTCGACGCTTCCTAATCAGGGCTAGGCGAGACATCTGATTTGCCATTTCGAGCTAATAAACAGTTTGAAGGACCAAGAATATAATGAACTTCATAGTCATTTTCCAGGCTAGACGAGAAAATTTTCATTTTCCAGCGAAGACTTCATAATCTCACATAATTTTCCCATAAGAAAAATTATTTTCAAATTTCGTTCAATTTTTTGTCTATGTTTGAATTGATATACTTAAAAAGGATATTTCCGATGTGAGAGATTAATTGGAGAGCTTGGATAGAGAGAGATCCTTTTTCTAGTAATAAGTTGAAATCGAACTAAGGACTCTATAAAAATAACTTTTAGGATTAAATGCTGATTAAATGCCGTTTCAATCATGAAAGGACATAAGTACATACTGAGTGGGCAAGAGTCCTGATTTTGAGGACTCTCGACCACAAAATCGTTTAAGCTTCTGTCCTAAGACCCACAAACATTTGAAAGGAAACGCTCACTGGAAACCTTAATAGGTCTCAGGTCTGATTATCAATGGGCACAAATGTAGCCACAGGAGTTTGTGTTTCAAGGATCAATAAGGACGTGATACGGACGTGGCTGCATTTGAAGTGAGTGCCCGAAATTATAATTCCGATTATTTGACAGTAATTGCAGTCTTCGATTTGAACGGCTTTCGCCCAGGGACTTAAGTAAATAGAACGGACAAGGACCCCTCCCCCTCCCCCTCTCCCTCTCCCACCCTCACTCTTCCGATGTCAACCCAAACAACGAATGGCCCCGAGTCCAGTAATTGCAATATGTTTAATAATCCAATTGCCTGGGCCCAGTAACCAGTAACCAGGTAACCAGTTGGTTGGTCAGAAG
Organism: Zaprionus lineosus; assembly: GCA_035044505.1. Lineage (NCBI taxonomy): Eukaryota > Metazoa > Arthropoda > Insecta > Diptera > Drosophilidae > Zaprionus > Zaprionus lineosus. The sequence goes on along the minus strand of JAWNNX010000591.1, from coordinate 1,878,416 downwards.
GGGGGAAGGGGGGAAGGGGGGGAGGGGTATGAAAAGCGGGGAAGGAGGCAAAGTAAACATATTGGAAACCTGAATAGTGGCCAGGAGCAATAATATTGCATTTGGTGAATGCTTCTGGGCAAGTCCTTGGGCTTGAGCCTTTGCAGACAGGTTCTTAGCTCTCTTTGAAAGCCTTCCCCCACCCACCGCCCCCCCACGCCCTTAAAGCAAAGTTGTCCCCATTGAAATTCAAACTCAAAGATGTTCTGCGGGCGGCTTGGCCCCCGAGCAGAAGCTGTTATTCGACTCGGATTATATGTGTTATTGTAGAGGACGCTTGACGGTATATTGCTATAGGGTGTATCCTTGCATCCGCACATCCTCACTGGCCATACATCCTGGCTGCCTTTGTTAATGTGGCAATAGTAAAATTTCGCTTTCGCATTAATTCTCTTGGTAAAATGTCTGCTTCGTTGACCAAAAACAAAATTAGTTGCATTACATCGGCAACAGCAGCAACAACAACAACAATAGCTACAACAACAACAATAGCTACAAGAACAACAATAACAGTAAGAACATCTGCAATAATAGCAGCGTCAGCGGAAATCCTTTCTCTCCGCCCTCGGGCACACCTCGACTCCTGGCCGCGCACCTTTGAAAGCTCTGTACAAACATTACTCATACGCACCGGGGCACTGGGTGTTGGTCGTGCGAAAAGTAGCCACCAGTCACAGGTGGGCGTAATACAATTGCCACGCCCCCTCACACAGCTACCTCCTTATATTAAGGCCATGATATTTACACCATGGGTTGCCGCTGTCGCCTCTGCCTTTGCCTCCGCTCCGCTGCTGCTGCTGCCTCTGTCGCCGCCGCTGCTGCTGCCGTCGCTGCTGTTGCTGCTGTTTAACCAACGAACAATAAAACGAAATTGAATTTTGCGCTTTTAACGGCAAACACACACATACAAAGACAAGCGCACACACACACACACACACACACACACACACACAAACAAAGAGCAATAACCAAAAGAGGGGCGTGTGTACCTAGAAGCAGGGGGCGGGCAGGAAAAGCGTGGATAATGGCACACTTTTAGGTGTGTGTGTGTGTGTTTGTGGGTGTAGGTATGCATGTGTATGTGTGCATGGGTATAACACACAGACAGACGTTTAATGCTGTTTTTAGTCTTTGCACTTGCCGCTCAGCCTGCCACCGCTGATGTTGCTCCAACACCTACAACAACAACAGGTACAACAATCATCGCTGGTATAACAACAGCAACAACAACAATAACAATACCAACACAACAACAACATTAAGCCAATTATATGCTGCACTTTTGACATTAAATTCAATTCAATTTATTTGCCGCCCTTTTGGCCAGCGGCTGATGTTGCCACCGCTGCCACTGCCACTGCCGCTGCCGCTGCCGCTGCCGCTGTCGTTGCCGCTGCATCGCTGTTGCTGCTGGTGCATCGCTGGGATTTTGAAGTCAACTTTGTTGTTGCAGCTGCTGCTCTGCCAACAACAGTTGTTGTTGTTGTTGCTGGTGCCTCGTTTTGCTGCCTGGCAGCCCGGTTATTGTTTTTGACGTGGAATTTAATTTCATGCTCACAGACACAGAGAAAGAGACACATCGACACACACCTGTACACCACACACACACACTGAAACAGCGACACACACACACACACACACACACACACACACACACACACTAGCATACAGACACAACGCTGGTGCAATCTCAACAAACGCAAAGCAAAGGAAATTATGCGTTAAGTGCAACCAAAAATGAGTGCAGACTGTGGAAAAAAAAAAATAAAAATAAATATGAAACGAAGTTACGAAAACAAAAAAAAAAAAAAATAAAAGAAAAAAGGAAATAAAGAACTTTACAATTTTCATTGATAAAACGAACAAATTTACAGTTTTATTTATTGAATTAATCAAAACCACAAGGCAAGAGATGAAATCGAATTTACCCAAAGGTTTCAAATGCATTTCCACCAATTTTATCCTCCTTTGAGCTTATTAGGCCACCTGCTGATAAAATTACGCGGAAAGCTCGTCAATTTGTGAGATGAAATTCCGGGACGTTGAGAAAGGATCAAATTGAAAATACTAAAAATAGTGAAAACGCTGAAAACGGTGAAAATTGCTGACTGAACCGGGAAAATCAATATAAATATCTGACTTTAGAACGGAAAAAAAGTTTATATCATATTTAGAAGAGTTTGAAATACGAATGAATTATTTAGAAAAAATAAAATATTCGATTTTATTTTAAATATTTTATTATATTAAGTTTAAATTTATTTTTAAATATTTTATTTCGAATTATTTAAGTTACAGCTCCAAAGCTTGTAAATAAAGAACTGTACATTTATTTTTTCTCTCCAGCTGCCGATTATCTGTCGCTCAGCAGATGGGATAGATAAATATATACACTCACACACACGTAGCAAAGCTTCACCTTCCTAAGCGTGTATTAGTGAAAAGCAAAAACAAAGCTGCTTTGTTTGTTACTAAGCAGACACTAAGATAAAGAAGAATCGCAGTGCTGTTGATCTGCAGCGTTGATATGAGCAAAGAATAAAGATAAGAAATGAAATATGCAAAATTGTTTTTGTATTCTGTATTGGCCAGTGTGATGGACAATGCATATGTAACCATTTTGCTTGTGTTAGTGGCAACACACGTACACGGACTGTTGCTTGTCCGAATTCGACAGCATTCACAAATACAACAAGCTTTATGAGCTTTGGTGCGGACAGCTGTGTGTCAGATCTCTTTGTTCTGATCGATCGCTTTTCGATTGTTTCGATTTTGTCAGTCCGATGTCACAGTGCGGCGATTTATCGTGTTACAGGCAATGCGATAAAAGAAACACACAGAAGGGAATAGTTAAAATCGTTAGTTGCCACTGGAGTGATGAAGATTTATAAGAAAAGTTTTTTTCAATAATATGAAGATTTCAATGCATGTACATTTATTGACTTCTGTTGTATGAGTAATAATTTTTTTTTTTTTTATTTTTTTTCTGTTATCTGTTTTCTGCTGTGCTATCGGTTTATCGGTCGCTTTTCGTTTCATTTTCACTGGCGCAGTTTTCCAGCGATGACCTTCCCATAATCTATTTTAAGCTTCTGTGCCAAATTGTCAATCAACATTAAAGCACAAATAGTACCAAAGATGGCGCCACACGTTAGGCACTTGCCAGAATATCCAATATTTTTTCGTATCTCTTTATTCAAATTCTATATTTAGTCTTGATTTGAGGAGCGCCCTATTTAAAATTTTATTTGACTGCTTGATTGATGTGAATTTAAAAAAGTTTATCAGATCAAAAATATTAAGCTGAAAAGCTAACTTTTGACTTAAGGTTTTAACAGTCAACTTAATATGTCAGGTCCTTGGAATAAGCAATTTCTGCACTCGCTTTAATCAACTGCTGGAAGGGGGATGTCAGAAGTTCATAAATATCAAGGCTAAAAATAACTTAAACGGACAATTCCTTAAATTTAAATATATAATTAATTCTGGATTTTTTTGGGGGTCAAAGGACAGCCCCGAAGGAATCATATATTACGTACAGGATATTGCATCAATTTAAAATAGAAACAAACTCATTTCCGTTCCATGTGAACTTCAAAGTCATTTCTATTTTTATTCGTGCCCTTATTTGCTTTGCATTTGAGATTAAATTTCGTTTCTCTTGCCAGGATTTTAATGATCAGCCGCTGGACACTGAGTGGACATCCACTGACCAACAGCCGTTGTCCCAGATCATTTGAAATGAAACTGGGGAAATTTATGTTTTCTATTATGCAAAGCAACTGTCTGCACATTTTCATATGTCACTCTCATGCTCATTGTTATGATTGTTGTTGCTCTTGTTGTTGTTATCCTTATTGTTGTTGTTGTTGTTGACTTAATGGCAGACGACATTGTGAACATAATGCCGACATAATAATATTTTTGTTGCCGGCTATGATCTGCATGTCAGGACAGCTCTGCTTCTGCCCTGCCCCTCCCGTCCTGCAGGGCATCCTTTCAGCTGAGGCCATGCAGTCACCCAACCATCCAGCTACCTATCATTACTCAGCACCACTCGGCACCGCCAGGCACCACCCTGAACCCAAACGGAACTCTCAACTATAAAATGACTCTCATCTGGCTGACTGAGGGACTGTGGCAGCTGCCGACTGGCTTGCCATTTGTCTGGGTCATTACTCACAGTGGCAATCTGCAGCAGGACCCCCGTTTCACCGTTTCATGTTAGCCACCTTTTATACGACACACCCATACACCCATACACCCGCAGGCAATGCTGACTGCCACACATTTGTGTTTTTGCAATTTTCTGCAGCTCCAATAAATTCCATAGAAAATGCATTTTTATTGAAAAATATTTTCTGCACTTTTGGTTTTTGCGTAGCACAAAATCAGCAGATGAAGTAAATAAAGTATGAGAGCAAGTCAGAAAGGCATCCAGGACATTCATACACACACGCACACACACATTGATTTAATTAGAATTTTAAATTTGTGAAAATCTCTGATATGAACGCAGATTTCTCTCTCGCATCTCTCGCATCTCTCGTATTTCTGGACCCTGCCTCCTGGCGTCGCTTTTCTGGCTTTTTTCGTGTCTTTTTTTGTGGCATGCGTCAATATCCTGCAGCGTTTTTGTCTGATATTCAACGCTTCACACCTCAATTCGGGTGAGGAAAAATGTACGAAGGATTCTCTATTTAATTTATAAATTCGTCTGTTTCGGTTTAAATTTGTGAAAATGAAAATTAGAAATTCAATTTTCAAAATAAACTCATTTTTATGGTTGTGGGCGTGCCGGAGGCGGAGGCGAAGGGAAGTATCGAGAATTGCTTATATGTTTATTATTTATTTAAATATTATATATATAATATAAGAAGGTGTTATAAAATCATAACCTTTCTTTCTTCTTCTTCTTTCTGAAGTTATCTTTAAAGTGGAGAAAAAGTATAACAAAATTAAAATAAATTTAAATTTTTGTATCGTTTAAAAAATAATTAAAATTACAATTAAAAAAAGTATTCAATAAATTTCGGCTTTTTTGTATTCTCTCTTGCTTTGTATTCGTAAACGTTTCGATTATAATAAAATAGATAAATCTTTCAAACTAAGGATTTATTTTTTTTTGCATTATTTTTTTTTAAAAAATTTATACTTCAATTTATTTAATGTTCAATTCATTTTTTCTTTCGCTCTATCACACGGCATTCGTAAACGTTATTCATAAAAATTCATATACCTCCAATTTTCTGTGTAAATTATTTGATGGATTTTTCTGATTCTTCAGTTATATAATAGTTACATGTATAAATTATTTTATATATAATAATTTTTATAATAATAATTTATTTTAAAATATTTAAAAAATAATTTTAATTTTGTTTTCTTTTTAAATTTAATTTTCTTTTCTTTATCTTTTGGTTTCTCAAAAAATTTGGTACCATAAAAATAGTAAACAAAATAAAATAAGTATAAAAATTTAACAAAAACTTCTTATGCATTTTTGATCTTCCACTTTTTCGGTTGTAGAATTAATTTTATTGATTCTGTTTTGAATCATATTCGTGAACGTTTTAGCTTTGGAAATAGATAAGCTTTAATTTAAATGAAGTTGTATATTCAATGCATTTTTGAAGCTTCTTCTTTTTGGATAAAAATAATATCATATTTTTATTTTCTTTTCCGCATAATTGGAACGTTTGTCCAAGCCAGAAAAAGGACATTTATTTTAGACTTAAATGGCTTCTAGTTTCCTTTTCTCTCCAGTTTAAAGTCTGTCATATTTAATGACTTGTGTTGTTTTTTCGGTTAATCGATATCCGAAGGAAATGCTAATGGGGAATATGTTTTGACTTTCAGTATTGACAACTTTCCCCACTTTCCCCCATTTCACCACTCTCTCCACTTTCCCCACTTTCTTTACTTTCTCTCGTCTTCTACTTTAGTTTTATAGCTTCCGGCAAGGAGCGGAGCCACAAAGTAAACACTCGAATTTGGGTTATTTGGAAAAAATTGTTATTCAATTTTTCAATATTTAATTCCCCATCGATTCGGGAGCCGAAAGTACTTGCTGTGTGTGGATGGGATTTATTTATTGGTTCCCTTTGAGGGCAGCTCTCAAATTGAGGGCGGTATTGGAATTTATCATGGTTTTGGGTCAGTAATATCGGATGGCCATAAACAAAAATGCACACACGAAATATGCGTAAAAATCTATAGAATTTTTTCCAGACATGCACGAGATTAGAAAATATTCGAGAAGATAGTGTGGGAAAGGGGTGAGTGGGGGGCGGTGTGGGTGGTGTGGGCGCTGGGGGTGGCGGATAAGTGAGTTCGAGTTGCCGAAGCTAAAACCAAAGGCTAAATTCAAATGTGCGCCACACACACCCCAAAACACATATAAAAAAACCCAAAACCATACACACACACTCACATATTCTCATATACACATACACACACACACACACATACACACATGCAAGTAAGATAGTTGGTGCCAGGCTTACAACTATGGAAAAGTGTTGAGCTCATTTTCTGCCTGTGGCTGCGTAAAAGTATGTGTGCGTGTGTGCGGCTGTATGCATGTGTATATAGGTGTATGAGTATGTGTGCATATGTGTGTGTGTGTGTATGATGATATGCTTGTGATTGGAGCACGAAACCGAGACGTATGATGATGTTGATGACGACAACGACGACTACAAGGACGGCGGTGCAGACGACGACAATGACAGCATATCCTAGCACACACACACACACACACACAGACACACTAACTCAAACTTTTCACACACACAATCGCACTCACCCTCAAATATATACAGATCTTTGAGTAAGGACTGCCGAGAACGGACAGGATGGGGGCGTCATAAACAACAGACAAGTTGCACATGCAACAGAGCATAACTACCCGTTGCAGCGACAGGCAAAAAATCTATGTATGTGTGTGCTGGTGTGTGAGTGTGTGTGCATCTGGGTATGTGCATGTATGTGGGGCAAAGCGAAAAAGTCAGGCAGAAAAAAAGTTAGGAGCCGGGAGTCAGGATAAGCCCGACATGAAGGCAGGCATTTGCTGCATATTTTAACTCCCACAGGAAAAATTTCACAAGACAGTTTAGAAGCTATGACGAACATGTCGGAGGACCAAGCCAGGACATGGCAGGGAGAGCGGACGAGGAGTGGCACTGGAAGAGTCAGAGTGGGTGGGAGTAGGTCGGAGTGGTGCGGAGTGATGCGGAGTGGGGTAGGGGCGGTGGTTTGGCAGCGTAGCCAACAACTGTGACCAAACAATGTTGAAGCTTTGATGAACCTTAAAAGACAACAACAACAACAACAACAACAATAAAGCGGCCAACAACTACAAGCGAAGTACGACAAAATACAACTGAGTGTGAAGAGGGAGAGAGGGAGAGTGGAGAGGCGGTAGGTAGAAGGAAAGAGAGTCCTGTGCATTGTAAAGTGTTTCTATATCTCTGGCTGCAACCCAGTGCATGGCAACGGGGCGGATGAGTGTTGAAAATTGTGCACTATGGATGAATTGAAGTTGCAATGGGGCCAGTCGATGCATGTAGGTGTGTGTGTTCATGTGTGTGTGTTTGTGTTTGCGTATGAGTAGACTCGTCACTTCAAGCAAATGGAGATGAATGCATCGTCTGTGCTGCTGGGAACAGTAAAGGGAATATGCATTGGCATATTTTATGCATGCTTTTACCACAAAAGACGCCGAACATAAACACACACACACACACACACACACGTATATATATTTCTGAGTGTGTGTATATGTGTGCTTGTCTCTGGAGCAATCACTTACTTTACAACTCTGTGGTTGCAATGAGTTCTGCCAAATCGAAGCGATGGCCACTTCACTTCCATTTCTTCACTCTTCGCACAAACTTGCAATTAATTGTTTATAGAAATTGAATCAACTTATGGCCAATTGCAAATAAGTTGACCGACCATCAGATACCCTACACCTAAGTAAATTTAGTCCTGCGATCGCTGTGGCTACCACAAATTGAAGAGCTTAAGAAATGCTTGAGAAATGCGCCTCAAGACTTTCTATGGGAATCAACTTGGGATTCGTCATTTTTCTTCATAAAGAAAATGGATCCTGTTTAAGGATCAAAACAATTCTAAGGATTATTATTTGAAGAAAGCAATACAACTACAGATTAAGGACTATTAAAGTTTGAGTTTGACTTGAGGACATTTTTATTGCAAGAGGAGTACAGAAGGTCTCTACAAGAGGTCCATTGATTGATCCTTGAGGCTTGGGAGGTTTGCAATGATTTTACAGATGATTTTTGGAAAATATTCAGTGATATCCTGTGAAAGGATACCCCTTAAGGATACTCATTCTATAAGAGACATACGATATTCTTGAAACATGTCTTTCCTGCAAATATTTAGAGAGCACTGAAACATTTTCTGAGCTCATCTTTTTTATATTATAGGAAAGGATCTATGGGCCTATCAGATAGAATCCTGCGGAAGGAAAGTATTGCATACCAGTAAAACCTCTCATTATATTTTGCAACTTTTCTAAATTAGCTATAAATTAAGTATAAGTAGTTCACTTCTTTTAATCTAATCTTTGTAAGCGATTTATTATCCTTTTAAAGGACATGTGCCAAGAATAAAAATAAAAAAAGTCATATATCCTTTTCTAAATTGTTTAGATTTGCTGCTTGAGTTCTTTTCTATTTAAAACTGCTTTTAGCAACTTTAATTGGAAATTTCTATGACTTCAGGATTAAAATAAGAAGATCCTTGTCAAGGATAAAATTTATATAATATGTTGGCTACTCATAAATGTTTCTCTCTGCTCTTCAAAAATGTTTCTATGATTCAAATTTGTCTTAAATCAAATATAAACAATTTTGGCTACAAAGTCGAATGTTCCATTAAATCAGGATAATTGATCCTTTGCGTGAAGAAAACAGCTCGTATCCTCGAAAGTGGAGCACAGAAAAAGCCAAACTTGAATTTTATTTTAAAACTAAAAGCTTACTTCAAACATTGAATACATTAAGTTGACCACAAAAGCCTATCCTTCGGCTGCGGCCAGGATTGGGATTAAGGACTTTCGAAACTGAGGCCTGTAGCCTGTGGCCTGTGGCATCGCATTGGATTATTGATAAATCAATTAAAATCTCAACTATTTTCTGTTTAATTGACAAATATTTCAGTTTCAAATTGTTTTTCAAAAATATCGATTTGCATTTCTGTCATTTGATTTCTTCGTATTTATTTGTCTGGTATTTTTTTGGTATTCTTTTTTGCGTATTTTACCAGGCTTTGTTTTTCTCCCATTTCGGCCTTTGAATATCTGAATATCTGAATTCTGATATTTAAATTTTGTGCTGTGCATATTTATTACATTTCTGGTAGCTCGTTGGCTGCTCATGCGGCAATCTCCGGACGCATGCATCATGTATCAATATGCAAATGCCACGCCCTAAAAAGTATGCAACAATTTCTGTCCCGCCGCCGCCGCCAACTCCTTTCGGTTTTTATGTTGAATTGTTGAAACGGATTTCTGACATTTAGATTTAGATGTAGAATACGATTTGTGTATCCTTTTTTTTTCTGGCTTCTGCCACCGACAAGAAAGTGGGCGTAACAAAGTGGGCATGGTCGAAAAGTTGCTATCTTCATAATTGATTAATTAAATCTCTGACAGCGCACAGCAGATAGCTGGCTGTGAGACACACAGGCACACACACACACATATACAGGATATATACACACATATACATATATATACACACACACACATAGACACACACACACACGCTGTGAAAGTTAAGGAAAAGTTGTCACAGCTAAAAAGTTTTTATAACAAATATTTTTTGGCTTTTTGTTTTTATGCTTTGCATATTTTCTTGCTCCGAGTTTGACATACGAGTTGAATCCTCATGTTGCTCACTTGTCAGGCTGTCAATTGGCGTACCCGTCCGCCCACATACAGCACACTCAAACACACACACACACACACACAGACAGAGATCTGCTTGAATATGTCATTACATATATGGCCACTTGAAAAGTTTGAAATGAAATGCAGGGAAGTCGAAGGAATCCTTAAAACGCTCAACGCAAAGTTCCTTGTCTCTCCTGCTGTCCCTCTCTCTCTCCCGCTCTCTCTGTCTTTCTCTCTCTTACCTGGCACGTTAACTGTAATCAGATTAATAACGGTAAACACTTGAAAAGGCATGCGAAGGAGCAGTTTTGACTTTGGTTACTTGATTGAAAAACTGCAGCTGCCGCTTCCTGTTGCTTGCTGCCACTTGCTGCAACATCATCCTGCAGCACGCTGCCACTCACATCGCTATTCACACACACACACACTCACACATTCACACACACATTCACATTCACAGGTGGATTAAATTTCATTCCGAAGTTGAATTATTGACAACGGAAATTGATGTCATTGACTCGTTGGAAATGCCACTGGCACTGCCACTGCCACTGCCTCTGTCTCTGCCTCTGCCACGCCCACACAGACCATGCTACATGAGGCACTATCAAGTTGCTCTGCTGATTGTGATTAGTCGATTGTGTGCAACTGCAAAGTTGCGCACTTTGATTGATTTATGTGCAGAGCTTTGACATTGGCACGCAGCTAAAGGCATTGCTTTATGGCAAGGACCAAAATTGAGACTCAGCCAAAAGGATTCCACGCTATATTCAGTGCCAAGGGATGATCCCGTTTTGCAGTTCTGCAGTTAAATGAGCCGAAAGACGTTCAACTTTGACAACAAACTGACGAAATTCGGCAACCTCCCCACTCCCTTCAATTCATTCACAGCCAGCTGCATAATTCAAAGGACTCGCTGCATGGCAGGATAATCGTCAGTGGCCAAATGGTGCAGCCGAATGGAAACTGTATTTCCCATTGGCATTGATGCATATGCCAAATTAATTGCTCCATTTAAATGAATATTCATTATAGCCACGCCCCTCGCCGCGCATCCTTACAGCAAGGATGTGCATCAAAGCGCTTAAAATTAAAATTGTGCATTAAATAAATTATAATTATTTTTGTTTTTGTTTATTTAGTTAAAAATGATTTGCGGCCAATTTCAAGCAATGAGGCGAATGCGTGTTGTTGATTTAATGATTCCTCATTGTCATTGGGTGTGTGTGTGTGTGTGAGTGTGTGTGAGTGTGTGTGAGTGTGTGTGTGTGTCTGTGTTTATTCATCTGTTTTTGTTGTTCACGTTCGCTGAATGACACGACGCCTTTGGGTGTGAGTCAATTGATAATTTTAATTAAGCGCTAATATTTTAATTTATTATATAATTCCCCTCCCTCTCCGCCTTTTGCTTTGTTCCCCGCCTTTCCATCCCCTCGCCGCGTGCCATATGGCGTATGAGTAATGCGGCATTAGCTTATTTTCCAATCGGGCACTCAATCAATGCACACACTCACACAACTGCATAATTTTCGATTATGTGTCTCATATTTAATCCGTGCACCCCTTACCCCTTACCCCTTACCCCTTACCACGTACCCCTCTCATCCCTTTCAGCTCCTTTCCATAGCCCCTTTAATCCCGCAGGACACTTTTAATACGCAGCTATTTAATTTTATGAATTATTGATGCATATTGCAGCTCAAATGCCACCAGTCCTTTTACCCACACACACACACACACACCCATTCTCATGCTGAAACTATTTGTTTGCCTAGCTCTGGGCACACTTTTTTTTAAATACATTGAACACTCTATTAAACACGCTCGACCTGCGCTGCCCCAACTGCAGTTTGAGGTTGATTTATGCGGTCGCTCAACTTGGGATTAGTTGGATTTACATACATGTGTGTCCTGTGTATGCACGTGTGTGTGTGTGTGTGTGAATTATGTTTATATATATTTGCATTGTTCTTACAGTTCATTTCAATTAAAAACAACTTCTCGTTGCAACTCGCATTACGAATATTTTAAGCCTTCGAGCTTTGGACTTACCTGCAAAGAGAGAGAGAGAGAGAGAGAGGAAGAGAGAAAGAGAGAGAGAGTTTAGTATCAGGATAACAAGAAAATATATATTTTCATTATTGTTTTATGAAAATGTGTACCTAAATTGTGTGTAAGGACATCAATTATTTATGCACTTAAAAGTCAATAAATAAATGCAAATCGCAGTGTCAACTAAATGCCAAATTATTTATTTATTAAGCAAGCTTCATTTTTTATTATTTATTTATTTATTTAAATATTTATTTATTTATATTTTTTTAATTTAATTTATTTAATTTTTTATTTATTTATTCAAGAGAATTATTCAAGTTAAAACCTTAGTTAGTAGAAATCTGGATAATATTTATTGCCTCTTGCAACATGCGATTTAAAACGCATAAAAATTGTGTTTTACGCATCCTTGAACAGCAATAAAAAGCAAAGGCATATCCTTATGCTGAGTTGCAGGATATGTAGCCAATTGAATGAATTTAAATATTCAATTGGTATATCCTTAAACACATTTTAAATAAGAGTCAGAAACAGAAACTTAGCCGCAAGGTAAGTAAAGACTTATTAACAGAAGCTCAAGAGTCCTTTCAGAGAAAGGTCCTTTTAGTGTAGGCAGAATACTTTAAATGAAAGGACTCTTTATATATTTGAGCTGCTGCTGGCTTAACCCACTGGATCTGAGAGACTTGTCCATACTTTTAAATGTAGCTTGTTTAACTCTCCAAATAAATTGTCCTTGGAAGGAATTCCTTTAAAAGCGTCTCAACTGTCAAAGGACTATTTTCAATAGTCACAAACTTAATTTTAATATTCCTTGAAATTTAATATATATTTTAATAATTGTTTTGGATTTCATATTTGTATTTGTATTTATATGCAGCTGATCCTTGAAACAATATGGAAACATATTTAAAATGAATTCTCGCTTACAAAGGGCGTCAGCTTGAAAGGTCTCTGGCGAGTTAAGCGCCAAGTGTCGCTCGTATCCTTTCATTTTGTATCCTTATGTGTGAAATTTAATATTTGTACTACACACACACACACACACACACACATACACACACACATGTGTATAAAATATATATGTATAGTAAAAGAAAAGCAATGCGCTCAGCAAATAAGCAAGGCATAAGGCAAAAAAGGATACCGAGCAAAGTTGAGCGCCGAGTCCTTGACGGCTTAGCGGCAAAATCAATGACACAATAAATATTTGTGCAGCGCTCAAGAGTCGAGTGTTTAAGGCTGCGTGCAACAAGAGAACTATGGCCCGATACACGGCTATACAGATACATATATATAGGTTATATATTACATGCATGTGTATGTGTGTGTGAGTGTGTGTGTGTATATATCAAAGCTTCGTTGGATCGGGTTGTGTGTGTGTGACTTGTCTGGGTTTTGGTTGCTTGTGTGTGTGTGCGGCTGTCTTAGGCCCCTTAAGCGGCGTTGGGCTTCTAAGTTGAACTGCCAACAACTGCTACTAAGCACACACACACACACAAACACACACAGACACACACACACACACACACACATATAGAGACGCGCTCGTTTATTTGAAGTTTATTTCCTCTAAAGTCTCCCTTTTTATTCGACAAAAGTTATTTTTTGTTTACTTTCCCTTTTTTTTTCTCTGGATGTCTTGCAAAATTTAAGTGTGCCATGACATAGGTACCCCCATACATACATATATATATATGTGTACAGGATATATATGTAGGACATGTATGCGCATGTTTATTGCACTTTTGGGAATATCATTCCTGACCCAACTCAAGTCCAGGCCCAGGAGCCTCGCTCGGTTTGTAGGGCAAAACGTCGCTTAATGTGGCAGAAAAATGTGTAAATTACATTGAAACGCGCACAGCGTGTGCCTGTCTCTCTTTCTCCCTGTGTGTGTGTGTGTGTGTGTGTGAGTGTGTGTCACAAGTAAATTGAAAAATGTAGCGCATTGTTAAAATGGAGAAAAGTGTTGCAAATTAAATAAAAACGGCAAATGGCAAGAGATACTTTTGTATGTCTACGGCGAGGCGACCCTCGACGGGATTGCAGCTGTTGGATTACTTTTCACTCTCACTGTGCGCGTATGTGTGTGTGTGTGTGTGTGTGTGTGTGTGTCTCCGAAAATCTACATTCAAGTCAATTTGATTTGAAAAGTTTTGACGTATACACTTTGTGGAAGTAACTGTTATTCCCAGTCTGACAATTTTCCTAACGAAAACCGAAAAGCCTCTCAAGTGTGAAAATTCCTTAAGGCGTTGAAGGATTTTCAGGATTTGAGGCATGAAAATCTGAAACATTTTCATGTTGAAAAATTCACCTCAATATGTTTTATGTGCAATGGACTTGAAGTCAAGCCAAATGCATAGGTTAAATCGATGGGAAGGCATATCCTTGCACCTTCTTTGAAATTCACTTGAGTCCTTGAGAAACTTTTAATATTTTAGACAATTTTAAATTTACATTTTTAAGCTTTTCAACTTTAATATTTAAATTTAATTAAATTTTATTTCCAATTAAAAATTGAGATTTTGAAAATTGTGGCCAGTTATGACTTTCAAAAGGGTTCAAGGACCTTACAAAACTTAGAAAATAAATAAAAATGATTTTTAAACTATATTCAAATATTTTAATTAAAATATAAATAAAATATTTATTCGAAAATATTTTAGAAAAAATATTTATTAAGATTTCCGTCTTCGTCCTTAATCCTTAAAATGTGTCAAAATATTTGAAAACTTTTTTATTTTGCGATATTTTTAAATAAATAAAAAATATTTATTTTCATTCACTGCAAGGATTTATTTTTATTTGTTTATTTCGTTTATTCCTTCCTCAAAAGTCTTAAAAGCTTCAAGTTATTTTTATAAGTAACTCGAGTCCTTGAAGAATATTTTATGCAACATTCTTATGTCTTAAAGCTGAGAGCACACTTTGAAGGAGTGGAAAAGTATCCTGGCTGAAAAACAGCCAAGGAATGAAAATCATATTTTGAGTTTCATTGCAGCTGCCCAAGGGCAAACCTAATTTGAGGATACTTTGGAGTCCTTGAGGAATATCGCTTTATAATCATCATGCGATTTCTGACTGATCATTAAAATGTATCCTTTTACAGCGCGCGGGAGCTCATCTCATGTACAGAGGATATACTGTGTACCACTTGTAGTCCTTATTTCCCCCCCAACCCCATCCTTCCCACACATATATCCTTACACACACAGAGTCCTTGGCAACATCTATCATTTTGTGTTGCTTGCCGTTTCACCCTCTTCACTGGGAATGAATCTTCGTGCCACAAATTTGATGGTAGCATAAAAATCATTGCATTGTTGCAACTGTTGCAACAATCGAATGGCAACAAGGGGCACAAACATAACAAATCAGTGCCAAAAAATTCAAGTAATAACTCAGCAGTCATTCCTCCACCCCCCTCATTGCCCTCCTCACATCCTCCCCTCCTCTTTCCGTTTTTCATCCTTTCTCCTTCTCCTTCCCCTTCCCCTTCCCCTTTCCTTTGCCCCTTCCCCTTTCCCATTGTCATTGTATTCGCATTTTTATACTCATTTTTATTGCTCATCATGCGCAGTGCGGGGATTCGTGTGTCCCTTGTTTTTGGGCTCCTTTTTGCATTATTCTTTATCTGTTTTTATGTGCATTCAGTATTTGGTATTTCGTATATCGTATCCCTATTTTGTTGCTGTTTGTTCTTGCCACAAATCGCCGCATAGTAGTTTTTTCCTGTGCCACAGCGGAAGACACAAATATCATGCGCGAAAAATCAGAATGTTGTTCATGTGATTTATGCGCCAATTGAGTGGGGGATGAGTGGAGTGTGGGGGAGTGAGGGGCGGAGGTGGGCATTCAGGAGGGGATTGGATAGCTACAAAGTGGCTGGTTGTGGGCTGCATTGAAAGTTGGTAGCAGGTGGCATGTTGCACATTCAGCAGCTGCCATGTTTTCTTTAGCCCTTCGGCAGTTGCATGTATGAGGCATGAGGCATGAGACATGAGGCATGTGGAAAAGCGTTTGAGCCAAAAATGAAATGCGCATGAAAGTCAAACAGGCAACATGGGATTGTGGTGCATGCAGCCCGATGTGGCACACACTCAATGCTGCAACCTGCCACTGCAGGTAACACACTCATGTCCCGCCCACCAAACGCGTCTTGTGGCTGCATTAAACACACTTGACTAAATCAACGGCGGGTGTGTTTGTGTGTGTGTGGCATGCCTCAATACAGAGGCAGCGTTTATATTTTAATTACAAGTTTTTTCCTTTAACTTTCTGTCAATCAATGGCCGGCAAAAGTTTTTCAATTTTGCTGCAACAAATAGCCAACAATCGCTGTTTATATACTCCAATCAATGCGGCACACAATTGGTCCATTCACACGCCCATTTTGGCAGCATAATGTGGGCGTTCTTTGACCAGGAGTGGGCGACAGGCACTGCCTTTCATATCCTGTTTGCCCCCCTCCCCCCTCCTCTCACACTAAACTGTAGCTCAGTTCGGTTGAGTCCAGTTGAGTTCAGTTCGGAGAACTTTTGCCAACAAAAAATTAATTTAAAAACTTATTTCAATATCAAAGTGAGCCCAAAGCAAGGACCTCTCTGCAAAGCGTATAACATTTTAATAAGATTAAAATGAAAATGTCGTAACAGTTTCGTCCTTCCTTCGTCCTGCGAGCTGGGCAGCAGAAAAAAAAACTGTTACTGATACTGAAACTGAAACTGAAACTGAGTCTCTAAAACGAAAACTGTTTGCGAAAATCGCCGTCAAATGTCCTGAATTATCTTTGCTCCTCTTCATCATTTGTCGAAAGTTCGCCTCTTGTTGAAGGACACTTTTGATGGCCACTAAAGGGCCTACAAATATGTGCCAAACCATTGCGACTGCTCAATGGTTGGAACTCATTTATTATTATTTAATATTAATACTTAATTTTCCTTGAGTAAATAAAAAAATAAGGAAAGATTTCAAAGGGAAGTCACAGAGAAGAAGGACCTGTTTGTATATTTTCAGGATATCAACCATTCGTATTAAATCACTTTAATCACAAGCAATTAAATAATTAATATGATCTCAGAAATAATTACTGCACATTCAGAGCTCAAATTCGGTAGAATAATTTATTTCCTGATTCAATACTGAAAACAAGCAATTCATTTTGGGTGTATTGATCCTTAATGAGTGCAGGATATTTAATTCATATTCAATCATTCATGTTATTCCAAATAATTTGGGAATTAAGTATCGAATATTTATTTATATATATATTAAATATACTTATATATATGGAGCTCCGCATGAAGCGTTGGTTTTTTGCAGAAAAATCACTCATACGCCATGTGAGCGCATTTCAAATGAGTTCTAACGAAATTATTGCATGTACAAGAACACACACTTACACATGGCTGATGTATACGTAGAGATGCCCACACATTCACACACTCACACACACACACACACTGTGATACACATCTCTGGACATTAAGTTTCCAATTCGTTTGGTCATTTCCAATGAAAGGCGCTCAGATTAATCAGACATTGATGACATTAATTAAGTCTTCGAACAACTCGCGTAATTCCTAAACAGCTACAACGGAATAAGAATACATTTAAGCAATAAATGTGCACGACCAGCGGATATCCTGTAAAGCCAAAATGATCCACAAACCGCCGGCAGAGAAAAAGGCAGAGAAATTGTTTTGAGGCGTTTGAGGAGAAAAAGCGATTGTTACTGTAATGGCAGAGGTTTGAAGAGTACTGAGAATCATACCCAATATACCCACTATTTCGAGAATTACAGGGTATAAAGGGGGTATAAAACAGTCAACAAAATAAATGGACGAAGAAGAAGCCATCCCAAAAGCAACGCAAAGGGTTAAACACATCTTACACACAGTGCGATGTGTGCGAGTAAATAAACTCGAAAGACAACGAAGAGATATAAGTGTGTGTGAGTGTGTGCGAGTGTGGGTGAGTGTGTGTGTATAGTGTGTGTTTAAGAGTGTGTATGTGTGTGTGTGTGCTTGTGTATATCTTGAGCCAATAACACTAATTCTCAAGCAAGCAAAGAACAAGCGGACGCTGAAGCACCAGTCGAGCTGCTTACCAACCTCCCCCTCCCCCCTCCCTCTTCCGACCACCCCCCTTCCACTCTTCCCTTCCCTCTCCATACATTCCACTCCACGATGAGTGTGTGTGTGTTGCAAAACTCAACTCACAACATGCCTCATGGAGCTGCGACACAAAATGGCGAAAGTAATGCAAGCATTGCGTGGGAGAAGAGGGGGTGGTGGGTGGTGGGTGGGCGTGGGTGGCACATAAAATGTGAGGCAAGCAGCGGCGAAAAAGAATTGCTGGAAATCATTCAACGAGCGGCAACATAAAAGCTGAGCGCATGGGCGGAGCTGCAGCCCGGCGCCAGGACACAGCACTAGCTGCTAATGTGGCACGTTTGTTGTTGTTGTTGTAGATGTTGTTATTGCTGTTGTTGTTGTTGTTGTTGTTGTTATGGTTTGCTGTTCCAGCTGCACTTTTGCCACACTCAAGAACGAGCACAGTTTTGGCATAATACAACAAAATTGATTTGAAGCACATGCATCATTATCAACATCACCGTCCCGGGGCAAATGCCCCTACCTTCCCCCCACCCCCCATTCTCCACCCACTCCCCAACCTCGGGCGCTTTGCGAGCGGAGACGTTGCTGCTGCACTTGATGTAAGTCTTGCAACGTTTGTGTCATTCAATTCAATGACGTTCATTCATTGAGCGTTTTGCAACTCGCATGGAACACCAATTGAAGCATCATTAGCTACGAGCTGCAGCCGTAAGAGGGCGCCACCCTAGCTGCCAGACAACGCTGCGTATGAGTAATGTATGAATGCCATTTACATTGATTTGTGATGGAACGCAACGGAACCCTACAAATAAATACACAGCTCCATCCACACACATACACACATACACTCACATACACACGTGTATAAATGTAAATAAGCGTATCCTTTGGGTAGAAACTTCTGTTTAATGTTGTCCTTAAGCCGCTCTAAGTCCTTCCTCAAGCTAAGCTCCAGCGAAATGTCAGACTGAAAAGTTTGCCAGCTTATTAAGCGGCTTATCCTTGACTATTGAACGTGTGCCCGGTACCCAGGGAAAGGTTCACATGTGAGCGAAATCCACTTGCATTTTCTACGCTCTCTCAAAGGGTTTTATGTAACGGTAAATATTACAGTTAACAAGCAAAAGCTGCAGACCCTTGGAGCCACTTGCAAGTCCTTCGAGATGCGAGAGGCGAATGACGATGCTTGCGATGGACGATGAGGAGTCCATTGATCGCTAGTTACTTGCAGGAAATACATTAAAGGACTCTGATTGACTATTAAATGCCCTGTAGTCGATGCAAGAGAAATTATCCTTTGCTCTAAGTATGAATGAATTGATGTTAAAACAAATAAAAGGATGAGTTTAATTGTTTATTTAATTTTGAATTTTAAGCAGGATGTTTGATACTTTCTTATAGGATATACGTTTTACTGAGGACCTTTGAATTTATATCCCTATCTGTGAGTATCAATTTCACATTATTCAAGGTACCAATTTATCCTTTATCCTTTTCCTCCAGCCTTTATTTCCATCCACATTTACATTTCGATTTCCAACTAAGTCTTTTTTTTTGTCGCTTCGGAGAATAGAAAAGAAAAAAGTAGAAAAACGCTTAAAAATATATAGATCCTTTCATCCACCTCGATTATATCCTTTATGCCAGATAAAAGACACTTAGACATGACTCAAATTCCAAGTTGTGGGAGGGTCGCGCGGATATCACAACTATGAGAAGTGTTTCCCGGAAATTCAATTCCATTCAATAAGCGAATTTATATATATCTATATGAAAAGGATATCGGACCAAATAGGATGGCAACTGTTTGGCTTGTCTTAGTCAATGTTGTTGTTGTTATCCTTGCTGCTCGACATTGTCACGTACGCTAATGCGACAAAAGCGCAACGACGAGCAAAATGTTTTGAGAATTTACTTAGCTTTTTTCTTGGTTTCTTTGCTTCGACAGTCAACGGCTTACAAAATGTCTGAATGGCTGTGTGTGCGTGTGTGTGTGTGTGTGAGAGCGTGTATTGTTTTGTGTGTGAGTGTAGGTCCTGGCCCTGCTTTATTTGCATTTCGTGTGCCACATCCGATGTCGTTTCCTGGCATTTCTTTAAGCGCAAAATACTTTTCCGCTCCTCAATACGCAAAGAGGAGGGAAGGACAAAGGAGGAGCAGCAGAAGAAGAAGAAGCAGCGGCAGAAGCAGAAGAAGAAGAAGCAGCGGCAGAAGAAGAAGAAGCAGCGGCTGAGGCAACAGCTGCGAGCGGTGGAAATTTTTTCAAATAACATTTGTCGCGCGTGCCTTTCGGCCGCGACTCATGCGACTCACGCGGCGTATGCGTATTTTGTGTATCTCGAACGAAGCGCGAACGTTGACAAAACAGGAGCCTGGCCATCAAACCGCAACTGTGCAATGCAGACCAGGACATCGAGGCTTTGAGACGCAGGACATGAGACGTGGGGCGTGGCGAATGTCACTGCTGCGGCTGTGGCTGCGGCAAGTGTGGCAAGTGCGGCCGCCGACTGTCAAATACATGACAGTCACTGCCGCTGCCGCTGCTGCTGTCGCCGTCGACGCTACCGTCGTCGCTGCCGGCTTCAGGATCCCCCGTAGGCGGCAAGTGATGTGTTTATACATTTCGCGAAATGACAGAAATTGAATAAAATGTATGCGACTCGTGTAACGCCCCCGCAAAAAAGGATTGGACAGAGGGGCGGCGGGGCAGGTGGAAAGGAGGGATGAGGGGAGCTCGTTGGCATGTATGAACATTAAACCGCAAAGGATACCGAAAGGATGTGCAACAGAAAAAACGTCGCATGTAGCGTCAGCTCGCTGATTCCCGTGACAGGTGATGGGTGAGCGTTGTGTCTGCCACGACACGCGGCATGAAATATGTGCGAAGGTCATTTAACGCTGCACCGCAGAAATGTGGCACTTAAATGAATAACAAACTACATGCAACACGGGCAAAAAACCGATGCCGTCCACCGATTTATTGCGTCCGCCGAGTAGAAGGACCTTCTCTGATTGCCCACATGAAGATATAATGAAATATATGTCTCGATAGATATTTCAAAATATTTCCGAGATATGTGAGCTCCTTGTCACAAGCAGGATTTCGCTCGTGTGGCAGGTTGCATTTTGGTGAAGAAAAATTGTGAGTGGAAAATGGGAAGTGGAATTAAGCTTATTTGATTTCTACTTTTAAATAGTTGAGTAATGAAATTCGATGAAGAGTGGAGACAGTGAGAAAGAGAGAGGAAAAAATAGAGAAAGAAATAGGGAGAGAAAAAGAGAGAGAGAGGAATATTGAAAAAAAGAAGCGGAACAAGGGATGCACAGATAGAATAGAAAAAGAGGAGTGAGAGAGATGTACTTTTTAGAATGTATAAATTGTAAATGCGGCAACAGTCTGGCAGCCTGTGAAACGTTTACGATTGTTGGAGGATTATAAAAAAGAATGAACTTGAAAAGAAAATGCAATAAATGCAAGCTCAACAAGAATTTGGGCTTCACTCCTAAGGAGCTTAATAATATGTATAATGTACAACAGATATTAACGCTTATAGCAGCCAGTAAAACGTTTACGAAAGTAGCAGAAAGTATATATAAAGAGAGAAGATATAAGAGAATTAAAAAGTTCGATTTTTAAGTGCCTTTAATTCCTTAAATTTTAACGGGATTTTCAGGATTCCTGCATTAAATCTCAATTCTTCTCAAAACGTTTGCGAATGTCACCCAAAGCAGAACTGACAAAAATGAGAATTATTGTGCCTTCTCTCGCGCAGCTAATGAAATCTGCTGCATTAGCTGATACTTCCCCATAAATCCTTGTAGCTCTGCATTTAGTCTAAAATATTTTGTTAAAGCTTCGCAGGACTCGCTGCTTGTCGGCTGCCGCTTGCCGCTTGCAGCATTTTTACTTTGTGGCTCGTTTCGTGGCTGAAGCCGCATAAAGTGCCACCTAACCGCCTCACGCCCCACGCCCCACGCCGAGTGACTGAAGGTGCCACGCCTTCTTACCGCACAATGCAGAATTTTATGGCCCGCGCTGGTTTATTGTTGCTTCAAAATATGCATTTTGTGTTCACTTTAATTTTATTTTTTTTCTCCCCATTTTGGTCCTTTTTTTGTGTTTGTTTTTTTTGCTTTTATTGCGTTTGTTTTTTGTGTTTGTTTTTTGCTTTTTTTGTGCTTGTTTTTTGCTATTTTTGTGTTTGTTTTTTTTTTGTGTTTTTGTTGTTGTTTTTTGGTATATTTTCAGATTTTTTATTGTTGTGCTTTTTTTGTGTTTTTGTTGTTGTTATTTTTATGGGAAACTTTTAAAAGGCATCGCAATTTTGCCCCAACAAGGATAACGAACGGGACAAAAGGCGTTGGTCGTCATGCTCCTGGCGCTGGGACTAAAGCTGTGACATGGTACGGTGAGCATGTCATGCAGCTCCTTGATGTTGTTGCTGTTGCTGTTGTTGTAGTTGTTGGCTTTGGTGTTGCGGCTGACGCTGACGCTGACCTCATACCGCATCTGGCAGGCACTAAGCGCCACGCTTTTGAACATTGTCCTGGATGTCCTGTTGATGGCGATGCGAGCGGCGTCCGCGGCCACAAAATGCTTAAATCAAATTAACGCATCTTGACTGCAATAACAGCAGCAACAACAACAACAAAAACAGCTGCAACAACAACAACGGCGAAAATTGCAACACAAAGAAAGGCGCAGAAGAAGAAGAAGAAGAAGAAGGAAATCCATGGCATTCATGCAAAATGCGGGGCGTGGCCAGTTTATGTAGTCAGCCGGCAGTTGCTTCAAAGTAATGTACAATGGATAGAAGGATAACAATGGCCAGCCGTTTCGTCCTGCAGAGCTGCTAAGCTCTCCTTTGTGACCCGCAGCGCCTTTGGTTTTAATAAAGTGAAGAAAAGCGAAGCTCAAGGATACAAGTAGTTGGCGCCATTTGTAAATGAATTGCGGCTCGCCCGTTAATTTGTCTTAGCCGTTGCCAAGGATGCGCTGCCACGTGGCGAGTCCTTTGAGGAATTAAAAGCAGCCTTACACTTAACTGGCCCCTGGCCTCAAATTTCAATTATGTTGATTCCGCACGGCCCTTTGAAGTGCCACACGCCCATTTACAGGATTTCCATATCGAAGAATGACCAAGGAGCAGCTGCCTCCTGGCCATATCCTTTACATTTGCTGCCACACTTTGTGGCGTTGCAACATGTGTTCCCATCCTGGGTGCATGTATGCACGTATGTAAATATGTATATGTATATGTATGCCTGTGTGTGTGCGGCGCAGCTGCAGATCCTGACATGTTTTCTGTTAAGGATATTGCTAAACAGGATTTCCAGGCTACAAGGCATTTAGCAAAATGTTGCAAAAGAAATGCCAACAGAACTAAACAAATGCAAGTCGGCAATCGTAGCAGATGACATTGTGGCACAGTGTGACCAAACTCGAAAAAACTAGAGTATTGCTGGCAAGTCCTGGCAACAGGATAAGTCTACCAATTCAGACAAATAGAAGCCAAGGACAATGCACTGTATGGCAGTTTGAAGTTGATCGTTCCAAGTACTGTCTTCCCTGCCAGCGAACTTCCCTTTGATTGTCCTTTATATCCTTGCTCATATCACATATTGTGTCAGCTTTCCCTCAAAGTTGACGTGATGTGCGGCGGCTCAGTGGGAGGGAAATCGAAGGAAATCCCACTCAATGCCGGCTTCATTTGCAAGTTCATCATAGCCCAGCTCCACTGTAGCCAATGAAAAACTGTGCCATGGCACGACAATCACTGCCATTAAATGTTATCAAATGTCACTAAATAATTGCAGATTTATTACGCTTTTGACCCACTGTGCCAAATGCATTGCCAGCGCCAGCGACTGGTGGGCGTGGCATCGAGACAGTTGCAATTGTGGCACAGGCACAAGCGAGGGCGACACCAGGCAAAGGGCAAGGACAGTTGAAAGGAGTTGGTGAGGTGGAGGAGGGTTTGAGAGGCGGATGGCTGGATGGGTGGGTGGGTGTATGGGCGGAGGGGTGGAGGGGCGGGCACACATTGCAAATGCAAATGTGTTTGTGGTGTAAATGCAGTTTTACAAAATATTTTATAAAGACGCTGCCAAAGCAGACAGAGGGGGGGAGTAGGAAGAGGGATAAAGGGTGAAGAGTGGAGAGTGGAGAGTGTATTGGGGAGTGGCAGGGAGAGGGGCTGGGGAGCGGGAAGCGGGCTGAGACGTCTACACAATGTGCATAAAATTTGCAGGATTTACATTTTAAAAACGCACAAAAACCCAGAGCTGAGCGAACGGGGAGCACAGTCAAAGGCGAGGGAAAGGACTTGTGCGGCTTCCAAATGCGGTTTTAACGCTTTACGACAACAACAACAAAGCAACAAAGCAACAACAACAACAACAACAAAGGCGACGTCGGCGACGGCGTCTGCGTGAAGACATTGCCAAGCAATGCAATTTCGCTGAGTGCGTTAGGAGACAAGTGAAGTGAAGGCGAGTAAAAGTTGACGGGGGGAGGGAGGAGGAAGGAGGAGGGGCGGCAAATGAAAATGAATGCATATGGAGTCATATATATGCAGACATATCTGTGTGCTTGTATGCATGAGTATGAGTGTGTGTGTGTGTGTGGCTGAGCAGCTGTGTGCGTTTGCAGGCAATCAGTGCAAAGCGCACTTCCAGCTTAGGCCTAAGCCCAAAATGTGTTGCCTACTTTGCAGCGCAAGCGAACGGCAAATGGCAGCGGGCAGCGGGCAGCGGCCAGCGGCCAGCGGCCAGCGGGCAACGGGCGACTGGCAAAGGGCAACTGGTAACTGGCAACTGGTAACTGGTAACTGGTAACTGGTAACTGGCAACTGGCAACTGGCAACTGGCAACTGGCAACTGGCAACTGGCAACTGGCAACTGGCAACTGGCAACTGGCAACTGGCAACTGGCAACTGGCAACTGGCAGCTGGCACTTGGCACATGTCTGCATAAATCTACGCCTGTCCGGGTCCGCTTTCTAACGAGCTTTAGGTATTTAGATAAATTTCAAAGCTGATTTGATAGGGCGACGCTGTGGGTCTGTCGGCGGGGGGCGTGGACATACGCCCATTTAGCGTTAAATGCTGAGCGTTTTGTCTGAGGCAACAAACAGACCACATGAAAGTCGCCTTAGTGGCAAATACACACAAACTGCACATGTGCAACATGACAAGCTGATGTTGAGTGTAACCAAACACACACTCAGACACACCCCCACCCCCCACACACCCTGACCACCCACACACACACACACATACACACACATATGGCAACACCCGCAGAAGAAACAGACATGTGCATACTCAAGGACCATGGCTTTGCCACAATCGGCTGGCAGGACCTTAACCGAGTTAGGCAACGGCATGGACTGGGGACACAACAGACAAGCGACCAAAAGTCCAGGACTTCTTCGGCTCGAGGACATGCGACCAGAAGCAAGATGTGTAAAGAATGCCACTGACAATGTACAAAGTGCAAAACTAATTTTACAGAGTGTAGCTTTCAGCTGGCGGATGGCGAAGGACATGGGGAGGGCGGATGAGATGTATGCGCAACAGCCTGAACAGTCATGCAGTCCTTGCAACATGTTGTGCGTCTGCCCGCCCGAGCACTGGCCAGGACGAGCTTTAACTGAAATCTATCATATGCCATGCTGAGCAATTGCCACAGTCTGTGACTCTCCAATTGAAGATGCAGCCTTCCATTTTGGTTTATATCAATTGAGTCTGCAAGGATATGTGGAAGGACTTTTCTGCCGAATTCGTACGTATTATATTGGAGCATATTAAATGATTAAGACTGGCATTTGGGCAATATGTATGCTTATGATTGTGTGTGTGTGTGTATGTGCGTGTATCCTGCCAGCTGACAATCTCTGACAACGATTGGTGGTCCTTGATTGGTTTTGCATTCATTTGTATGGGCCTTATTTGTCGCCTAATAGCTTAGATTCGTTCAATTTAAGCCGATTAGAGGTAACCACAATTTGTTAAAAGCTTTTGCTTGCGGTCCTGGACAGGTGTTTGATCAATTATTTTAATCGCAGGACACACAAAGCCGTCACTTCATTAAAGTCCTTGTCTGCAAGGGGCAGGCAATCAAAGAGCTGAACACCGCCTACAGACATATCACAGTCGCTGTCTCCTATATGAACCCTAACCTCATTTCCGTTCTGCATGTGTCCTCACATAAGGCGGCAGGCGGCAGGCAGCAGGCTCCCACCCAACGGGTGTCCTTCCCTCAAAAAAAGTCAATCGAAACTTTGAAAAAATGTAATCAAGCACGTAACTTGCACAAATTTTCTGCACTTTTGCCAAGCCAAACAAAAAGAAAAAAAAATTTGGAAGAAAATCGAGAAGGATCGAGGAGAACGTCAAGGATATGAAGAAGGAGGCAGAGGTGAAGGTGAGGGTGGAAGTGGAAAAGGAGATGGAGATGAATGTTTGGGAGGAGAAAAAAGGCAAAATGGGTTAAAACCCGCAGGCCAAACACGACAAACACACAGCCACACACACACGCACACAGAGAGACATACTCACACACACACGCAAGCAGAGAGAGACACACACACATGCAGAGAAAGACTCACACACACGCACACGCAAGCAGAGACACACACACACACGCACATATACAGCGACATAGTGATTCACAAAAAGAGGATACGCACGAAAGGACTCAAACACCCACATGTACAGACATCCACACAAACACACATATACACACACATACACACACACACACACACACATGTCCGCACACACATGAGTTGTCTGCGAGACGAGGCGCCCTCAAAGGATTTGCTGCCCAAAGCTTCAATCCTTTTGACTAAAAACTTTACTTTCCCCCCACCGCACACATCCCACATCCCACGTCCCCTTCGACCACACCCCTCCCCTTCCCTTACCGCCCAGCCCACACTTGACTGATGCTGCGAAACACAAAAAGTCAAAAGACAAGTTAAAGACTTTAAAATCCGCCTTCGATAAAGTGATTGAGCGTGTGTCGTAGTCCTGGCCAGAATTTGTCAAAAAGTTCAATGGAGTCCTTGTAAGCGTCAGACAGGTGGATGAATCCAATGAAACCGACATCCCAACAGCCAACAGCCAACAGCCAACAACCAAAAACCAACACCCACACCCGCACTCACACATCGACACTACATACACTCACGTTGTGGCGCCTCAAATCAAATGAAACTGATCCTGGCACAGACGACGGGAAGTCCTTGGCTGTTGTCGTTGGGACGGCGACTAAAGAATAGGAAAAGCAAGAAATCAAAGGAAATCTAAGCAGTGGCAAGTGCCTCATACCGCATACCACATGCCACATACCTCACGCCACATGCCACATCCCTCATGTCTCATGCCTCATGCCGCATGCCTCATGCCTCATGCCTCATGCCGCATTGCCAAAATGCTCAGACATGATATGAAATTATTTGTCAACGCCATTTTCAACAACTTTTCGAACATTTCATTTCGTTTTCATTTTTGGCATGCGCCGCGTTTTGGTTTCTGCGGTCGTTGTTTTTCCACTAACGGGCGGGTGGCAACCCTGGCACCGGATGACAGCGCCCCCTCCCCTACCCCACACATTGGGCGGTATTTTTGCTTCACATTTTGCACTTTGCATTTCGCATTTCAGTTTCAGTTTCAGTTTCGATTCAGAGCTCTACACACATTGGCCCCCACCCCTCGACCCCTCAACGTTCCGTTCCTTCGTTATCCTTTTGGTTCTTTTCGTCCTGTTCGTCCTATTGAATTGCATGCCAAGCGGCGCAGACATCCAATGACAGCCATCGAAGTGGAGCGCAAAAGTTGTGATTGCTTTCAAATGTTTTATTAGCTTACTATTTGTGGTGCAGCAGATGGGACAGGGGGCGTGGTCGGGAGGGCAGGCGGTGGTAGTGAGCAAAGCTGTGGCACAACCAATGCGGCTGCTTACATAGATGCAAGTGTATGCATGTATGTATGTGTGTGTGTGTGTGGCAAGATATGTGGCAATATTAGAGCAAAAGATTTGAAATTCGATAAGTTTTCGTCCTTGTTCCTGTCTCCTTGCCTGCTGCCGCCGTCGTCCTGTTTGTTCAACCAGTCGAATTGCATTTCCATTTCCATTTCCATTTCTGTTTCTATGTCCTTTTCCTGGGACTGTAAGCCAATTCGCAAATATAAGGTTAATCTAATGTGATAAGAGTGTTCGGTGTTCGAACTTCATAACGGGATTACTTTCCTTAATAAAAAGGGTCCTGTTAACAAGTCCTTAGCGTGTAAAGGAACTCAATTGTTCACAGGAACTGAGGGGAAATGATTTCCTACCGCAATTCCGACGAATTACCAAATCAAAATTTTCCCTAAATATGCAAAGTTTCACTTTGAATTGAGTGATTAATTGCTTGCAGGATAGCAGGGGAGTCCTTCCTCACTTACAGCGTTGCCACTCAGTTAAAATGGCTTCTCTCTGCGTGATTTAAAGTTGGTTGATTTTCTTGAGATTCAAAAATGTGTGTGGATTTTTTGCTGATAGGAAATCCTTTTAAATTGAGAAATTGGAATGAGTTTTACTTATCCTTTAACCTTCATTTCCTTAGGTTGGGCACGAAGGACATTCCGTTGCTTAAGCAGCATTCAAACTAAATTTAATCGGCTTAAAATAATTTGTTGTCAATCAAATGAAGTGTAGGGAGTCACTTTCCCAGGATGTTTGATAGCCAAAGACTAGTTAAAAAATAAACAGGGTTGCCACACTGATTTATTAGTCCTTCAGCAGGACGAAATATACACGTTTAAAGAATAGATCTATAAGTCCCTCTTACTTATGCGATATATGAAAAGTAATTATTTAAGTTAGTGATTCAGGATACTTGGAATCCTATAAGTTCTATATATTTGTTAAACAACAGCCAGTGTTGCCACCTGTTTTAATGAATAAGGATAATACCCTTAGCCGATCTCTAAGATTAAATCTGACACTAAGTAGACAGTTAATAAATTGATGTGTGTTGGGTAAGGACTATTTTTTTACTTTATCTTAAAAAGGATTTCCCAAATGGCAACCCCAATCTTAAAAACAAGCGCTGCCACATCGACAGAAGGAGGCAATGCTTATCCTTGAAACTTTCCCATAATCTTCTATACACTTTCTCATTTCCTTATTGTGTTCTCGCCGCTGCCTTTCCATTAATATTTCCCGCTCAATAATGCTACCTGAATCCTGGTCATATCCTGGCTCTCGATAATGCGGTTTCCTTTGGTCCGGTACGCGGCATCTGCTTAAGACACTCGACGTCTAATGAGCTGAAGTCTCATCTCGGACTGCTACATATTTGCCCCCGTGAGTACTTCGAAATTCAATTAGGCATCAGGAGAAATCAATACACTTGAGAGTCCTGAGCTTGCCACATGCAACAAATCCTGTGGCAGTGGCGAGCTGCTCGCACTTAATCCTGAAAGTCCTGCAGCAAACTGAATGCAATTCTCGTTGTCGCTCATTAATTTCGTCCATTTGCAAGAAGTTACTGCTGGTTTCTCCTTCGCTCCTTTCGCTACTCTCCCACCTCCCTGACCCCCCTTTTCCTTATCCTTCCCACCACTCACCCCTCCTATTCTCTTCTCGCATCCTCGACCAGAGTGGCCAAGGCAAGTTTTTTAAGTGGTTTGCGGTCTATCATTTTTCAGTTTCGGGATTGAAATCTGAGCCCGGAGTCGGAACGCTCGGAGTACCCGGAGCGCACTCCGGAGGCGCTTCTCAAACAAAACTGTACACAAACAGGAAATAACGGTAACGCTGCTTCATTTCCGCTTTTATTAAAACATACTTTTCGCGTTGTATCTCATCCGTTTCGTCCTCAGACTGGAAGTTCCAATTGGAGCAAAGGTCGGAGGAGGAGTCGGAGCAGAAGACGGAGAAGAAGCAGGAGCAGAAGTAGGAGCGGGGGCAGAAGCAGGAGCGGGAGTTGAAGCTGGACAGAAGGAGGAGTTGGAGGAGCTTGGGAAGGAAGAGTAGAGGCTAAGTTGTAGTTTGTGGGGAGGTTCAGGCTGAGGTTCAGGCTGAGGTTCAGGCTGAGGTTCAGGCTGAGGTTGAGGCTGGAACAGAAGTTGGAAGGCTGCGTCTCCGCTGCTTCTACTGCAGCCATTTTTTTCTTTATCTGACATCGCTTTTTGTCCTTCCACTTTTGTTGTTGTTGTTATTGTTGTTGTTGTTGTTGTTGTTGTTGTTGCTGTTGTTGCTGTTGTTTTGTCACTTCCGCTAGTGGCCCGCAGTTTTTCACTACTAAAAACTTGTTCTCTGTTTGCGAATGTTTTTTATGCCGCTTTGCGGCCTGCGCTTTAAAAGCAGTCGGCGGATGTTGAGCCACCTTTTTGGCGGGGCATGCAAACTGCAGCTGTCCTTACCTGACGAGCAGCTGGCCGCATCACCTGCACACCCACACACCACCCTTCAGCCGACCAACCAACCACCCAGCCAGCCAACCACCCAACCGCACCGCCTGCTGGCAGCAACTGCGCCGCAACTAGTTGAAAGTAGCCAAAGGTAATTAATTTTGTTGCTGTAAGTTTTATTGGAGTTCGTGGAGTGGAGCGAGGAGGGAGGAGGTAGAGGGGGCAGACTGAGGGGCCCGAGAAGCGACCGCGATGTTCGGCTTTGGGCTGTGCCCAGGCGTGGACCAAGTGGCAGGTGACGTGCCACTCGCCTTTGACAGGCCACAGCGCAAATGGATTTTCACATTTTCCGTTTTCCATTTACTTTGCTCCTCATTTAGAATAAGTCGCCGCAACTTTAAACATTCTTCTCCTTCTTCTTCTTCCTCTTCCTCTTCTACTTCTATTTCTTCTCTTCATCTTCCACTTCTTCGACTTCATCTTCTGCCTTCTGCGTCTTTGCTTTGGTTTTTGTCAAACTCTAGGAAATATTTAAGCAGCTGCTGCATCGCGTGCATTTTCCGCTGCGCTTTTCCATTTTCCCTTAACGCTCGCTATTTTGCAGCACTTTCTGCATTTTCCTCGCATGTGTCTATTAATTTCGCTTGCCACGCCTCGTTGGGCGTTGACAGGCGATGCACTGAAACGCTGATAAATGACTGGGGGAACAATTGAAATGCGAACAAAACGTCTAATGAAGCACTTGAATTGCTTGCCTAGATTCCTTACTTCAGGTCCTGGCTAAAAGGATAATGTCATCCTGGCGAAAATCATTTTTTATCCTTTGTTCTATGAAATATCATCAACAGATATTTATTTGAAAAAATTCCCCTCCTTAAAGGTATTTAAACCAAATAAACTTAAGTGTTCTTCAAGGAAGTAAAAAATTGAGCAGGGTCCTGAGTGTTTGGCACTTGACATTGACAGGATCTTTTTCTTTCGAAAGAAGCTGCACTTAACGAAATATTTAATGCTTGATAAAGACTCGGCTAAGGTTTTAAGCAGTAAGGACGAATGAGAATTGGAATATTGCATTATTCTTGGATGAAGTCGGGAGCTGCCTTTGATAGGAAATGGGGAGATGTCCTTGATCAAGGAATATACTAATCTTGACTGGAACATAAATTAGGTTCAGGCTTATAAAGACATTTAGTTGTTTTCTAATTTATGACAAAACCCAATGAGATACTTTGACGGAAGCAGAACTCCCAGGACATTTAATGGGGCAAAGACTCCTTGACTTAAGATAAGCTCCGATTAAAACAATTAAGATGAAGGATAAAAAGTATAGATATAAAAGTATTTGCATAATGAATGAGAGAAGAATTACTTATTTTAGTTCAAGGAATTATCTCAAAGCCGTGAGAAAGGCTTAGTTCGACAGGACAAGAAGCCAACTCCTAAGAAAGAAAAGTTTCCTTGAGGCTCTTTTTCAATCGTTGATAATATAATAAGAAGTAAGACAAGGATTGAAATCTTAGATAAAAAGAAGTTTTGAATTTCAGAAATGTGGGAAAAAATTCAACTGTGGATCAGTTGAGTCTTAGAAATTCAGGACTGCCATCAACTGTGCAAGGAGTCACCTGCAGTTGGGCCTTAAGTCTGAGTAACTTCGAGTTGCGGAGGCATCGAAAAACCCGATTGATATAAACGCCCTTCAGTGGGATTAATAAATTTGAGATGTAATGAAATTACATTTCTTTGAAGCACTTAAGATAATTTTGAAGGACTCTCAGATATGAGCCCAACCCCCTGACAAAGGCTTCCGTACAAGTTTGCAGCTTATCTCGAGTCTCGTTCTTGGCACTTGAAGTACTTTGATAAGACGACAAATGGCAACAAAAGTCAAGACATTGGGTCACCTGCCTGGCACCCATTCGCCCGTTCGCCCATTCGCCCATTTGCCGGTCCGCCCAGTCACCCATTCACCTGCTGCGTCTGAGCCCTTCCTGTGACCGATCCATCCAGATAAGTTTTAGACAGTAAAGCGAAAATCCTTAGGCCATGGCTAAGAACAAAATGTAAGTGTCGTTGCCTTGAAACATGACGCGTTAAAGCCCAAAGTTCTGTCTGTATGCGAACAACAGGAATAAGAATAGCAACAACAACAAAAAGCAAAGACAACAACCAGGCAGCCATCAAGTGCCACAATGTTGGCCCGGCCAAAAGCAAAAGCGAAACCGGCAAGAAAAAAAGTACTAAGCAAGTGAAATGAAAATGAAACGAAGTTATCATGGCTCAAGGCGCATCGTCCTAATGCCTGTCTCGCTGTCTCCTCAGGGATAAGCGTTTCGGCTGGGGTTCCGGGTGATGGGGGTTTGGCAGGGAGAAGGAGGGAGAAGGAGGGAGAAGGAGGAGAGGTGGATGGAGGTGCCGGCGATGGCTTCGGCCCGGCAATCCCGTTAGCTGCATAGCCACAAAGCACATGCCAAAGGTTCAGCATGAAATTCTAGTGAGTTCCTGCGAGAAATGCAAGCCGATCCAAGGGCCGAGCAGAGCCGTGTCCTGGCCAGAGTTCAGGCCGGACAACGGAGATGGGTCAATGTCAGAAGTTAAAACGCAATGGCAGCTACAGTAAAAGGCAAGTGGTAAAATTTTAATCAAAGGCGGCCTGCCGAGCGGCGCAGGTCAAAGTGCAGGCGCAGGATTTGGCAGATGGCAAAGCAGCAGCAAAAAGAAACAAATAAAGAGGATAAAGAAGAGGAAGTAGAGGAAGTAGGGGAAGTAGAGAAGGAAGTCGCAACGACAAGCATAAGCAGAGAAGCTAAGGAAATATTGAATAAAGGGGGAAACACGTGAAGCCTTAAAATTGCTTTGCAATTGCCTCTGCACGTGTCCTCGATTTCCTCTCTCTCCCATCCTTAACTCTCAGCACCCGCGACGCCATTATTAGTGCGCGCCTCTCGAGTCCTTCACACACACACAAAGGACATTCTGCTTGTTTTGAGGGCTGTGGCTGCCATCGTCAGTCATGGCTTCAACTGTTCGCCACATGCGGTTGGCCAAGACGCCTTGTGGCATGCCACTCAGCATGCAACGAGGCGAAAGAATAAAGACCAAACCTGTCTCTCGATATCTAACAGAAAGGACTCATTTTGGAAAATGAAATGAATTGAAATTCATGAAGGATATGATTTCTGTTTTAAGCGCCGCCTAACTGTTAATTAATCAAGTCTGTCAAAGACAAGGCCTACAGCTTGGCAAGCTCATCAAGCGGCCGCATCCGCATACATGTCCACACACATGCACACGCACACACACACATACATAGATGTTGCAGGTACATATCCTTATTCACATTCACATCCACAGCTGTTTAAACTTGTCGACTAAGCTCCTGCAAATCCCTTGAAATCCTTGCCTGTCTGCACCTGGCAGCCCAGCAAAAGCGTTCAGCAAAAAAGCAGCTGATGAAAAATACAAAGCGAGTCCAAGCGAAGGAGTGGGGAGGAGAGAGTCGGAGTGAGGGAGAGGGGCGATGAATGCCAAAAAGGAACAAAAATAAGATACAAAAAAGGAGAAAAAAAAATATGAAATGAAATTACAAAATTATGCCAGCTGCGAACATTTGGAGAAGTTCACAGAATCTGCCCAAGTCAAAGGCGCTTATGAAAATGCGTGGGGCAAGCGTCGCAAGGAGTGAGGGAGGGGGCGTATCTGTCAAGTGAGTGAGTATCCTTCAAGGTTGGAATGCAAAGGATTTCCTGGTATCTTCCCTCAGATGCCATACAATTTTTGCACATGTTTACTTTGTCGGCGGAGAGATGCGTATTAAAAGTTGCACTTTCCATGGTACTGGAATCCTGGCAAGCAGATGGTCTTGGGTGTAGATAACCTCAGCATCCTTTTGCCAGGGACTAAAGAATTTCCCTCTGAATTATATGCTAATTATGCGCTAAGCTTTCAACTTTCTTTTCAAGACTTTTGTGGCATCAACGAGTTGCCCCAAGTAAACAGCTTAGCGTCGACTTTTAGAAATTAAAGTCCTGGCCCACAAAAAAAGCATGAAGGATACAAATACTGATACTCTGGTTATTATTTACCTTACCCCAAAATTCCCTTGCTCCTGCTCCCCAGTCTCTATACTTGTCCTGGTTCCCCTCCCCACCATCCTGGTTCTGCTCCTGACTCGTCTATAGCTCCTGCTGGTTCCGTTGCCCCTGCTCCTTTTTCGTTCCCTGTGCCCGCTACTGCTCCCTTCCCCCTCCCCAGCCAACAACTACTGCCATTGGCCGGCGTCTGGAGTCTGAGGACTTCCGCGTGTGGCGGCGTCTGCGGCGCGCAGACTGTAACGGCAGCGGAAATCCACGTTAGAAGCGCGGCAACAAAACAACAAATCTCCACAACAAAAGGCAACGACAACAAATCGAAATAAAGAAATTTCCCGTAAAAATGGAAAAATGGAGAAGTGGAGAAATGGAAAAATGGAAATGGAAAATGGAGATGAAACATAAAAGATATATGCCTGAACAGTTTTTCCTCCGATTTTGATATACTGAGTGCGCAGCATATGGCAAAGTTTAAGTAAGCAATTTTTATTTATATGCCATGTGAAAGAGAGAAACGAAGTGGAAGGGAGAGAGAGAGAGAGAGGGAGAGAGGGAGAGGGAGAGGAAAGATGTATCTGCGTGCAACTGCAATTGTGGAAAAGGAAATATGAGAAATTGTAGCATATTTTCTTTAGTTTCTTTCCCTTCCCCCCCTTTCCCACCTCTCCCCTCGCCAGCCTTTTTTTCCTATAATCCCTCATCTCACCTCTCGCCGCTTATCCTTCTCCGTGCTCCCTTCTCCCTTTACCACAAGTTTTATTTGTTTGCTTCATTGCTCGGCACGGACATTTTGCGGTCGAGTGAGTCAAAGCCTTAGCTTCTTTTCTCCATTTCAATTGAAGAGATGAGCACAAAATAATAAAAAAAAAAAAGTGCACACAAAAGCGAATCCTGTTTCTGGTTGTTGTACGTGTTTTGGTCACTCAGAATGCTGTACGTGTCCTGGCCAAATGTCCTGCTCACTTGGCATTTCAATAAGCAATCGTATTTTGCATATGTGCGAAATAGTTGCAAACGATGCAAATAAAAATCGAATATCGAATACCAAATAAGCTCTTCCCATCGCCCATCGCCCATCGCCCATTCCATTCCATAAATGGATTCAGATGATCCTTAAGCTTAGCACTCACCTCCTTCATCGGTCATCACCAGTATGGTCGTTTCCGGTCCCAGGCCCTCCGGGTTGAACACCTGCACGGTGACCTTGTACTGCGTGTAGGTTTGCAGGTTCTGGATCTCATGGCTCTGCAAAGGAGTAAGAAATGGTATATAAGTAAAAGGATCTTAGTACTCAAAAGGATAATTGAAGTTTCTGTAAATATATTCTGCTTCTTAAGGGACACTACTTCGATTTGAAGTGTGGAGAAAAGTATATAATTGATCGAATTAGCTTATCATTTGTTATCCTACGAAGTCCTTGGAGCTCGAGTCCTGTTTATTATCTGCTGATATTTTTCTCACTCAAACTCAAAATAAGCCTCAAGGTAGTCTGAAGTCGCTCCTGTTCAGTCTTCCTTTTTAGTCCACACTCGAAATCTTTATTAAGTTTTGCCTCCCCCCACCCCCACTCCTTCACCCCATCCCCCGCTTAACACACTCGAAACGGAAATTGCGCATTGCATACTTTTGTGCGTCGCTGAAAAATATTCAAAAAAAAAAAAAAAAAAATTGCAGCAGTTAAAAATGTTGCTGCTGCTGTGGCGCCACAGAGGAAATTGAGTTGCATGGCGAACAAGTAGCGCCTCCGTAATTGTGGAACCACACACACACACACTCACACAGATATACCCACATATATTCGAGCCCATAGACATCTCCATATATACAAACACATACACACAAAACACTTGTATGTGTTTGCAAAAGCAATCATTGAAGATGCTCGCCCTCCCCCTCCCCCTCCCACGCGTGCTGCTCGTAACACACAGAGCGTTTGGTCGCTCCGTCGGAATGAGGCGAAAACTACTTATGTACATAAGAGCATATCCTGGCGGTTGCGGCTTATTAAAATTTAACGAAAGGTCAAAAGCAGTGCGAAACCATAAAACAAGCCGCTGGCTTTGAACAGTGCCACAGCCCAAACCCTAGCCACCCGCTCACTCATACCTACATGTATCTGCACACATGTACGCATGCATAGTCACACACACACACATATATACAAAGCTGGATGTGGGGGTAAGCCAAAAATGGCTGCCGCTACAACAAACACAATTTATGTTGCATACATTAGAGCGTCGCTTTCAACTGCCGCCTTTTTCGGCAGATGTTGTTGTTGTTGTTGTTGCTACTGTTGTTGTTGTTGTTGCTGCTGCTACTGCTCTGACCACAGAGCGGTGGGTTCTTTGCTGCCTGTTACGGAGCTCAGAGCCTGTGCTTAGAAACGGATTGACTGCCATGCCAAAAGCTTAAGTGGCTGTTGGGCGCCAGACTCGGCCAACGGGCGCTTTGATTTAACAAGCTACAGAGCACATCCTTTAGCATACACTCCATGTTTACGTCTGTATGTATATGTGTGTGTGTGTGTGGGTGTGTGTGGGTGTGTGCCCTTCTGAATTGCTGCCTAGTTTTAGTTGCCTTGGCATCGCTAATGCCGTCATATAATTTCATTTTATGTAGTCCACGCTTCCGAGTGCCTCAGTAAATGAGTCCGCAAATTTACAACTGCTGCCACTTTTATGGTCACCAAAAGTTGGCCAAAATAAACAGCAAGGAGCCGAGTTAATTGATATAGTCTAATTGATAGAGAGTCGAGTGTCCGTCCGTCCGGCAAAAATATGATAAATTTGTTGGCAAGGATTTGATTTGCTTTTCAATTTGATAATTAGTGCTTAGCGCTTGGTTTTCTGTGTGTCGCGCGCACATGCATGTCCTGTGGCATATATCCTTGTTTGTGGGCAACATGCAATCAACAATAAAGCGCAACATCCGGCAAACAAATTTAGTTGCAAAAACTCGCTCGACGCATCCTTTGAGTTCGCAAAATGTTATCACTTTCGCATAAACTTTTCACGGCTTCGGCTCCGGCTCCGACTCCGGCTCCGGCTTTGGCTTCGTTTCACTTGTCGACATTTTGTTGGCCTTTGTGGAGAAACGAGGAAAATTTATGCTTTACGGCGCAGAAATTTTAATTAGAAAATTGGCAAATTTAGCGCAGCTGCCACAAGTGCCACAAGTGCCACGGCCGGGGGCCGCTTTCACACGTGACAGCTCAATGTAGCCAACCAGTGTAGCTCGCTGTCCAACTGGGCGTGGCTGGGCGGGGGACTTTCATCTCTCTATTCCAATCTCAGAGCCCAAGCCCAAACCCAAACCCAATCCCGGGTCGGTTGGCACTTGGCATGGGTTATGGTTTGGGAATAGCAGAAAGCCATGCCCTCCAGTTACCAGACTTAAAAAATGAAGTCGCACGTTTCTGCCTGCAAGGATAATATTTCAACATTTCGCACTGACATGCAAAAAGGATAGTGGAGTACGGGCCATGTTGCATGCTATGTCAAGGGGTGCGGCGGATAGTTCATCCAGTGCTCAGCTCTCAACTCGCAGCTCGCAGCCCGCGGCTCTCAGCTCTGTGCTGCCCGCGGGGCCAGCGTCAAGATATCTGCGAAATATGCACTCAAGCATAAAAGCGTGCCATGTCCCTATCAGTGGAGCCTGCCAACCGCCACGCCACTGTCCTCTTATCCCATGCATCACGATACCATCCAATCTCCCGCTCTCTCTCTCTATCTCTGTCTACCCTCCATTTTTATTTCTCTGTCTGTCCCTTTCTCTGTCTATTCAAACGCCTGTCCCTATGCAGTTTTTGGCATTTTAGGCAACTTCGTCGCGTCGAGTGTCGTACGTGAGCATTATCGCTAATAATTTTTGCATATTTCAAACCGCACCCCCTGACCCCATGACCCCTTATGACCCGCAACCCACAGCCTCGTGTCGCCCACAGCCACCCACCACACTCCGAAGAGCCCGTTAAATATACATTGAATATACTGAAAACTCAAAAATGCATTCCACGCCCTGCATATTATTGGTTTTAATGAAAAAGCGAAGGACCTGCACTTCAGCTCCCATTTGCAGGGGAAAATTCGTAAGAATTTAAGTTACTTTAAGTGGCATTAAAAATTGACTGGGGGCTTAATTGCCGATATTTAATTGAATATGAAAATAATGCAAATAAATACCCCAACAACAGACAAGGACATCCTGGGCGCTCTTTCAGTGAGTCTACTCAAAGGAAACCCTCATAGACGGGCTATCAATAGATTTGGAATATGAATATATATGTTGTATAATATTTATATATTTATTCATATTTTATTTATATATCCTTTTCTATTAAAACCCATGACTCTCGAGTCGAGCTGTAAAATCTTTCCCTTAAGAGGAAAATCTGCTTTCCGTTTTATGGGGCGAATCAGTCAAAGGATTTTTATATGTGTTATAAGATATATATTTTTATAATTTAAATCTTTGAATTAAAGTTTATATTTTTTTTTTATTACTAGGCAATTTAGTTAGACATTTTTTTTTTAAGGATTAATAATAAAAAAATATAAATTTTTAAATCCAAAAATCGATAAAAATTCCTTGAGACAGTTCATAGAATATAAATATTTGCTTTAAAATATAAAAATTATATACTTTGACTTGCTTAAATAAATTTGTAGAAAAATAAAAAATTAATTAAAAAATTGAAAAAATTGTATAAACTAAGAATTAGTTCCAAGAGTTAAGCCAACGAAGCCTTCAAGACTCACAGAGAATCATAGCTTCTGCCCAAGCTGAAAATCCTTTTATTTAAGTCTTAGATAAAATGTAGAAATTAAAATATATTAAATAAATATAAAATTAAATAAATATAAAAGTAGAGTAAATTTTAGTTAAAGAAATAAATATAATAATTTTTCAGATTAATTCATGCCCCAAGATCCTGTAAGCTTCCCTAATAAGTCCCCACAGAGCTGCGAGGCGAGCCAAAGCCTCCCCCCAAAAGCTGCGCCTAAGTGCGGGGTATTTTGTAGCCTCGACATTCGCATAAGGCGAATAATCCGGCACTCCAATATTCATCCATAAATATTTCGCAATGCTTTTAATGCCATTGGAACAGAGTTTGGTGCATATCCCGGCAGGAGCCCAAAGACTCTGCACGCAACTGGCACAAACAACTTTATCCTTTGAACACTCGAAGAGCAGCGCTCGTAAATTGCCGAATCTCAGCTCGAAGACATTGAAAATCCAGACTGAGATTCCATTTGCTAATTTCACGTGCTAAACTTGTGGGCTTTATGTGTATTTGTTTTCATTTTGGGTTCCAAGTAGTTTTCCAAGTGCACCACGAAAAGGGCGCATGTCCTGGCCAGGTGTTGCCCCAATATTGGGCCAAGTAAAGGCCCAGGTAGGCCCCGTTGGCCTAAGCTTCTAGTTAACATAAAGGTATTCCCATGTGGCATGTTTGAAAGTACGTGCCACGTTTGGCTACCCGCATGACATTAATGCCACATTCCCACACTTCATTAGTGTCATCGCGTGTGTGCGAATTCAAAAGATACACACACACAAACCAATACCGCCCATATATCCAGGCACACACACACACACACACACAGACGTAAATTGCCTCAAATGTAAGACTTGCTGGCAACTAATCGTTAACAAATTGCTTGTGATAGCGACCACTAGAAGACACGTTAAATGAGCCTTGAGGTGTCGGGGTGGTGTGGTGGGCGGAGGGCGGAGGACACTTCAACATCTGCCCCTTTGCCGCTTCGCCGCTTTGCCGCTTTGCCGCTTTTCATTTTTTGTCTGCCGCAAATGGATGGGCGTGCCTGTGAGAAAAACACCTTTTGTCGGCAGGTGAAAATTACTTTTTAATACGTTGCGATGCGTTCTCCATTTTCCACCTACCACCTACCACCTACTACCTACCACCTACCACCTACCACCTCCCGCCGCCCACTTTCCCCATCTTCTGGCTGATGTGGCCCAAAGCCAGTGAATGACAACGTCGCAAGCAGGACGAGCGGTGATTCCTTCGCACACTTGAGGTCCAATTGAAATATTGTATGCCAGGATACGGTAGGATGTGGCAGCATATGATATGCTATATGGATGGCAACTGATAGACAGACCGACAACCAGAGGAGTGTGTGGAGGGGCAACGTTGCACGAAACTCAATAGAAATCAATGAGGCGCACGATATGCGGCGCCTGCTGGCATTTTCAATATGAGAAAGTGTCAGAAATTGTGAAATTCAATTATTATTTTATTCTTTGCTTCTATAAAGGGGGGGGTAAGGGTGTGGCCGGTCGGGAGGGCGGTACTTACCTCCACTGTATTGTCGCGTATATAGATTTCCTTGGTATCGTTGGGGTTGCGATCGCGTGGACGATATGTTATGCGGTAGCCGAGGAACTCGCCCAAAATGGTATCCGGCGATGGTGGCTTCCATGAGATGTACACGGACGTGGAGGATGTGTTGTGGGCCGTTGTTGGTATTGGTTTTCCCGTAGGTGCTGCAAGTGAGAGACAAAAATTGTATGAGCTGAGGCTTTGGTTATGCGGTATGCGGTATGCGGGGCATGGGAAGGCCGGAAGAAACTTTGACTGCCAAAAAACTTGGTACGGAAACTCAAAAATTTTCAAATTAAAAATGCCGCGCGCAAAAAAAGTTTCGCTTTCGTCCTGCGTCCTGCGTCCTGTGTTCTGTGTGTCCTTTGCATTGCTCGCTGGGCCGACAAGTAAACGTTGTCTGTGGCATTGTCAAGTTGTCACTGTCACGCAACATAAGTTGCAAGTGCCACCGCCATCCGCCATCCGCCATCCGCCATTCCCCATCTCCCACCTCCCATTACCCAGCTCCCGTTTCCCACCTCCCACCACCCACTCCAGTTTCCTGCCATAGGCCATGAGACTTGGCTTCCCTGTTGGCGTCTCTGTCGCATCAAGTTAAATGGTGCGTAGATCTCAGCCGGCAGAGCCCCGGCAGGTGAGCTAAACGGAGCCGAACCGCCGGATCTAGGGCTGAGCCTGCGCTGCCATTTGGTAGCTAGGAAGTTGGACGTGGACATAAACGAAGACGTGGAGGTGGATGTGGATGTGGATGTGAAATGGGGAATGGTGACGGGAGACAGGGGACAAGGATGTGGACGTGGGCCTGACAAGTTGCTCTGGCAGTTTGTCACTTGGCAACTAGAATTTCGCTGCGCACTTCAATGGGCACATAAATAAATTAAAAGATATTTCCGTTTGACTTTGACGGCGAATCATGGCAGAAATTGAAAAGTCCTCCAACGACTGTCCCTAAATTATTCAGGAGACAGGCTTAATTTATACGAATTGGCATGCGGCGTGCGGCATGCGGCATGTGGCATGTGCCACAGTTATGCGTGGCAGCATGGCGCTGCTGCCGCGCCTGCCGCCTAATGAGCTGCGACCCGCCGACTATTGACTAATTTGCAACCGCATATGTTGCAGCGGCAAGAAACAGTAGCAGGATGCGGCAGCTAGAACAGCAGCGACATGTGACTGCCTCAGACCACATGCACATTCCAATATCATGTGGCATAAATGGAATTTCACGCCGCGTGTCCCTTAACGGCCGCTAGCCAAAAGTCATTTAGAGTCCTCATAAGACAAATGTGTTGCTAATAGCTTGTCGCTGTCGCCGCTGGATATATGAGTACAACATAGATATGGGGAGGCGCGAGGGCGGGGTCGTGGGGCGGCAGATGGAACGGGGCGTGACTGGTAGGCAGTTGTTGTGCCGCTTGTGCTTTGATTAATGTGCGACGCGCACTTAAAGCCTGTGAAAGGATCTCCGACTGTATTTTGGGAAGGGTCAGGCGGCCTAAAAGTGCGCTGTGATTAATCATTGTGAGTGTGGCAGGCGCAGCAGCAGGTGGAATGCCGCACACACACACACTCACACACACGCGTTAAAATACTGCGTCAGTCTTAATTAAAATTCAAAGTTGCAACAACAGGACATTCGGCGATTGTTCCTTTGTGTGGGCACAAGGACATCGCTATGTGTGTGTGAGTGTTGCTGTGTATTTATGCGGTTTTCACACACAAACACACACACACACACTCAGACACATTCACGTATTGTTTTGCTGCAAATATTTGTCAATTTGTGGCTTGTCAATTCGGTTTTCAACTTTCACAGTTTTAGGCGAAGGGCCGCAAGGACTCTTAGCTTGTAGCTGCCTCTTAAACTGCATGATTAATGTCCTTGCCACGACATCATAAAACTCGACCAAATGAACGTAAAAATAATTAAACGTGCATCAGGCTTTAAGGTCGGGCTTTATGAGGTCGTAATTGTCGGGCCAATGACAACTTTTCATAGGCAGCACTTAAAAGGCAAGCCCCGCCCTCCGTCCCTCCGTCCCACCGTCGCATGTCCATTGTCGGTACTGGCGTAAAATTCAAATGAAAAATTAATGAGATTGTAAAAAGTGTCATTTCAGGTGTCTGGTAATTTACGTAAGCCACTGTCATGTATACATGTGTCGGGCCATCATAAAACGGGCAACTATTGCCCAACTGTGCGTAGCCACGGATCAAGCAAGGATCTGTACTCACCCTCACGCAATGTCACAATGTAGTAGGACTCCTTGGAGGCAGGACTCACGCCCAGCTTATTAACGGCCAGCACACGAAAGCTGTACACGGTGAAGGGTGTCAGGCCGGTCACCTCATATGAAGTCGCATTGGTCTTGGTAAATATTCGACCCACTTGATCCCAAATACCGTCCTCACCCTCGCTGCAAATGAAAATGGATGGAAAATTCAATTATTTATTTTTTTATTATTATAATTATTATTTTTTTTTTTTTTTCGATTTAAGAAATATTAAATTTAATCTGACAAGTGAAGAAAATACATTATTTTATATATGAGCAGCAGCAATCAGATTTACCCTCAGATTTAAACTCAGATTAATAATTAATTAATATTTTTTTTAATTACTTAAAGAGTCTAAAATTAATATTTAATATTTTATTAATATTTTAAATAATATTTAATTATTTTTTATATTTTAAATTTACCCAATAAATGCATTTTAATTAATCATCTAATTCTGAGGGCAACACTCGCTTAGCAGCTCATTAACAGATCGTTAACAGAGCATCTCAAGCCAAAGCCGTGTGTGCGAAAGAGACAACTATATGGAAATTATTGGCATTTGTTCAAGTCAATTTTCTCCCCTGCAAATATCGATAGGCAAATAATTGGCCACTTTAAATAATCGAATATTTAAACTTTGCAATTTGAATCTTTAAAAATGACATTATTAAATTTAAATTTTCATTATTTTTCCGGATATGCGGAGGTCCTTTTATAAAGTCCCCCCAGGCAAAGGATAAACATGAAATTTAGGCAGGAAATGCATTATGAGAATGCATGAACGTGGGCGATATTCGGGCATAAAATATGTGAATATAGCACGCTCATAGGCACTAAAATATTTATGCGATTTTAAGCACACATACACTCTCAACAAA
This sequence comes from Zaprionus lineosus, assembly GCA_035044505.1. Taxonomy (NCBI): domain Eukaryota; kingdom Metazoa; phylum Arthropoda; class Insecta; order Diptera; family Drosophilidae; genus Zaprionus; species Zaprionus lineosus. The sequence goes on along the minus strand of JAWNNX010000591.1, from coordinate 1,834,267 downwards.
GCACTCAAATATATATACACACACACACACCCACACAGCCACACACACACACAAGTATGCACAACAAATTTTGGATGTGATTTTCTTTACTTTTCCGCTCATTTTTTTCATATTTTTCATTTTCTGCATTTTCTTTTGTTGGGCCTGTTTTCTCGCATAAATTTATAACACACACAAACACACACACACACACACACCGATACACTGGCACACACATACAAATGCAATAAGCATTTTTCATAGCCAATTTCAAAGTGCGGTAAATTTTGTTTAAAGTTGCAAAAATTTAGCTTTTTTTTTTTTTTTTGAATTGCATAAATTTCGAACAGCCAATGTATATGCATGCTGTATGTGTGTGTGTGTGTGTGTGCGAGTGTGTGTGCTGAAAATGGCTCACATTATGTTATTAGGCCTGACGCGAGGCGTCAGCTGCCATTGGGCAGGCAAGGGATGGGCGGCTTTTATGTGTGATTAAAAATGCATTAAATATGAGATGCCGCCCAAAAACGAGCAGCAAAATTGTTGGCTTCCAATAACAAAAAAATGGGGAATATTTTTTAAGGCATTAAAATTAATAAATGCGTGTGAGCAGCTGTGAATGGGTGTATGTGGGTGCGTGTGTGTGTGTGTGTGTGTGAGTGTGTGTGTGTGCACATGTGTGTTCTCAATGGGCATTTTCTGAAAATAAATACAAGCTGTTACTGGGCGTTCAGTTGAAGGATGCTGATTGGTGGGAGAAGGATGGTGGGGGGCTGGGGATGTCGGGGGTTGGGGGCGGGGCATCGGATTGCAGTGTGCAGCAAACACTGAAAAAAAATGTCTTGGCCACTTCATGAAAAATGGTTGCTAGCAGTGGCAAGAAAAAATGTTTGAAAAATGTTGTGGGCCTAAAAACAGGTCGCAGCAGCAGCGACAGCGGCAGAGGCAGCGACTGAGGCAGAGGCAGAGGCAGCGATCAAAACAACAACAACAGAAAAGCAACCGCAATGGCAAATAAATTTGCGGTTGCCCTTGCCACGCCTATGACTATGTGTGGGTGTCGTGTCTATGTGTGTTTTTGGAATAAAACAGTTGCATAAACACACAAACACACTCCCCCCCACACACACACACACACATGCATAGGCACACACACAGGAGTACGTAGTGAATTTTTTCCTGTAAGCCGCTTAAAAATTGTTGCTGCTTTTAGCATATGGCTTACTTACGCATGTGTGTGTGTGAATGTTTGTTTGCTGTTCTGTGTGTGTGTGTGTGTGTGACTGGTTGTGAGAGTGTATGCGTGGCAAGGGCAAAGTTCATGCCCGAGTTGCTCAAAGAAGCAAATTTATTTGTGGCTTTGGATCTACATGAAATATGCATATTGAACTGCATGGCTAATGCGAGGCTTAGGCGGCCCACCCATTCGATTGTTGGAAGGCGGAGTAGAAGGGGGTGTGGCAGTTGAGTTGAGGGGAAAATAAGTATGCAAATTTTATGTGATATTGAAAATGTTTCTAATAAGTTAATTGACAATATTTTAGCTTTTGCAAAAAAAACATGTTTATAAATAAAAAAAGCATAAAACAATTTGCAATGCAAATTCAAAACACACACACACACACGCACACACACACACACATGCAACTGAGTTTTGATTCTCGAGTTGCATTATTAATGAATTGTGGGAAATTGAAGAATTATGAAAAATATTATGGCTAATTAAATTTGAAAAGCAACAATAACAAAGTAATGCAATAAATTAATAATTTTTATTTCTTAATTGCAGAGAAAATCTCCAATGAGTTCTTCAATGTGCATATAAATCGGCATTGGGTCACTTAATGTTATGATTGATCCTATACCCTGTTTGAATCGCTAAGTTGGGTATACTCGATTGGCAGGAGGTGACTTTAAGATAAAGAAGATATTAGCTTAGAAATTTAAATTTAAATTTAAATTATATTAACTATTTAATTAAGCTGAAACTCGTGTCTTCGGAAACAGTACCAAAATATATTATACTTCAAGTATTTTAATTATTATTATATTATTGTAGTTTATATTATATTATATTTTATTTTATTAAGTTATTATTTTGTTGTATTTTTTTATATTTTGTTTTACTGTTTTACTTTAATAGTATTATTATTATTATTACTATATTACTTTTATATATAATATTTTATTTTTTATTAATATTTTTTTTTAGTGTTTTAATTACTATTATAATATAGTGTTATATTATATTATATTTTATTTTAACAAATTATTATTTTATTGTATTTTACTTAAATATTATTATTAATATTATTATCTCTATTATATCTCTTTACTTTAGTTTATTATCTAATATTATATTTAATTTTTTATAATTATTTTTGTGTATTATTTTAACTATTATAGTATTATATAATATTATATTTTTATTTAAATAAATTTAATATTACTATTTAATTTTATTTTATTATATTATTATTTATTTGTTTATTTAATTATTCATTATAAATTTCATCATGTTCATTATTGAAATGATTTAAATAATTGTCTGGATCTAACATATTTATTTAATTATTTATATTTTTTATATAACATTTATTTATTTCGTTCTTTTTATTATTTCAATTAATTTCATAATCTAACTTTAATGGTTTTAATATTTAAAAATAATAGCTATTGGCTAAGCTAAAATAAACAAGTCCTTAAGATAAACTAAAATATAATTAATTAAAATTATACTTAATATTTTGAGACTTAAAAAGTCTAAAGCCACTAATTAAAGTTCAGTTAGTTTAGTTACTAAAAATAATTAAATATTATATATTTTTTTTTTTATAAGCTTTACTTAGTCCTTCGTCATGCCTCAGCTTTGTAAATAAATAGTTAGCGAATTAACTAATTAATTAACTAACTAAACTAATTTTAGTTTAACTTAATACCAAATATTTTTAAATTTAATATACTAAAAATACTGCAAGCCAAGCCTATGCAAAGCATATATTTACTTAAGAACTACTCTTAGACAAATCTAAAGTCCTTTACAGTTATTGATACTCCCCATAAGTTTTAAGGGAAGTACAGAAAATGTAAAGTCAATTTTCAGCAAGATTTTCCAGTATTTTTTTCTGGTATTTTCTTATTGTTGCCTTTCAGTCATTACACAATCAGAATTTAGAAATACGAAAAATGGAGATAAATTCTGACTAATTTGAGTGAAAGGATCTAGAATGATAGAACCCCTAATACCCTTTAAATATCGTCCTTAGTAGAAGTCCTTTCTATAAATGTCCTTTAAGCTGAGTCTTAGTGTGTAGATTAAGTGTATATAGACCTTAGTATCTGTAGTCTGGATCTGGAGTTTTTATATTAGCAAGGACACTCCACACTTGACCACAGGATTACTCCTAGTCGAGTACACTCAATCAGTCAGGATGTGTTCCTAGTTGACTTTGTTGTTTCTTTGCGAGGAAGTCATGTATGTGTTGCTGTGCTTGTATTTTTTTGTGCATGTATCCTTATGTGTACGGACTGGCGACCAAAAATCAACAAAATTTGATAAACATGTCTGAAAACTTGTGGACGCACACACAAGCACACACACACACACACACAAACAGTTGCAGATATACTCATGTATATATTATGGAGATACATTCGCATGAGTGTATAAGTAATGCCAAGCGAAAGCCACAATAAAGTTTTATGACAAATCAACAGACCCGCACACACACACACACAAACACACACACGCCCACAATCGTATCCTGTGTGCCTGTGTGTGTGTGTGTACTCAGAGCAGCTTATGGTTCGAATTAATATTTTGGGGCACTTGTTTCGGGGGCATTCCACATGACACGACGCCACATCCCACGCCCACAACCAGCCGCAGGACACTCTGCTAAATGTCGCCCCTTCCCACTATGACAGCTCAGCATCGCCCTGAACCACTTGAAAGCACCTCAATTTATTTCAATTGCATTGCCATTCAGTGTGGATTTGCAAGGCGAGATTTCCAGGCTGAATCATGTCCTTCTCATCGTCTTTCAATTTGCAGGCGCAGTGAGAAATACGAGTATTTCCCATATCGCCAACTCTATCCAGGCCGATTTCAGGAGCTCGCACTCCTCTATGCATATGCGCAAATAAACCGAATCAAGCGAAAATGTAAATAAGAGGCGTTCACCACCCGTCCACCCACACATCCTCATAGTCAACCAGCCAAACAGACACACTTATACACACAAACACACTCACAAAAACATAAACACACACACACACACACACGCGCTGAAGCACCCACTCACTTCACATCACTTCACATCGATGGGAATTTACATAAAATGCAGCCAGCGCCGCGGCGGTTGCTTCATTTTGTGCATTGGGCGCGCGCCCAAAAAAGTATGCTACATATATTTTGCTTGGCAGGCACTCGCGCGTATACCAACACTCCCATGAGTGGGTGTGCTTGTGTTATGTGTGTAAGTTTTTACTAGCGAGTGTTTGTATGCATGCGAGTGTGTTTGTTTTGCAGTGTGTGTGTGTGTGTGTGTGTGTGTGTGTGTGTGTGGTTATTTCTTATTTTGCATAAATGCACCACAGGCTTTGCTTTTCAGTCGCCTGTCATCGATTGCCGGTCCCAGTGTCTTGTGCAGGACGATATCTTGCCGCTTGCCCAGCCCCCTTGTTTCTTGTGGCTCTGCTTGGTTCTCGCTGCCTCTGCCGCTCCGACTGCTGCTGCTCCGGCTGTTACGGCTGCTGCTGCTGATGATGATCGGAATTTATTGAAAAAGTTTCGCTTTTCAGTATTTTTCGCATTCTTGTTCCATAGTCCTTTGTATTGCACTCGCGGCAATCGTTTTTATTTCATGCCGCACATTGGGTTCAAGTTATTCGGAAAATAGCCGTTGCAAGAATGCTCATGCATGTGTGTGTGTGTGTGTGTGACTGTCCGTGTGCGTGTGTGACTGGGCGTTTCTGCGTTAAACGCGTTGCCCTCAGCGCTGAGTGTGTGTGTGGGTGAAAGTGTGTTTTCTTTTCTATTTAAATGGAGCACAAGTGAAGTGCGTATCCTTTCATATCCTTACAGATTCACATATCCCCAGTCATCGTTTCACATATTAATTAAAGGACGCTGCGTGGCACTGCCAACCGTGTAGGCGGATGGTCGGATGGGCGGATGGTCGGATGGGCGGATGGTCGGATGGGCGGATGGGCGGATGAGCGTATGGCTGGTGTGAGCGGTCTTGGCAGAGTGGGCGTGGCTGACTGCACTGCACTGGTGAATCCCCCATTGAGCGCCACAGAAACGGAAAGCAATAAACGCATGACTTTAATTGATTGCATGCGTTTTCATAGCAAGGACAAAGGAACTCGATAAATCCACCGATGCCCACTGACCGCGTTTTCGGGCATGGCCCAGCAAAGGATTATAAAATAGTTGATATAATACAGAACATATTTATAATTACGATTCTATGGATAGGTAAATGCATGTGTATGTGAGTGTATGAGTGTGTGTGTGTGAATGTGTATGTGTGTGTGTAAATGAATGTCAATATTTATGTGTGTGTGTGCGTAGTCAGGCTTGTCTCGTTCACTAATCCAGGTCAGTCTTATGCTACGAAGATCCTTTTCATTAAAGACGCACACACACACACACACACATACACGCATACATATACGCACTTTGGTTTAAGGATTTACTTATTTTTGTTGCTGTTGCTGCTGCTCTGCAGTCGACACTTACCGAGTTTCAATAATGAAATGCGTCACCGGCGCATTCCGCGGATGCTGCGAGTGAGCCCAGGATAAGTTCACCGAGCGTGATGTGAAACTTATTAACAAAGGACGCTCGGGTGGATCGGGCACATCTGTAAAATAAGAAAAAAAAGGAGAAAAAAAATGAATAAGAAAATATAAAAAATTGGAGAGATGGCGAGATGGAGAGATGGAGAGATGGGAAAAGCACATGAGAAAACTGCCAGCTATCAGTTAAATGCAAATGAAAATCATGACAAGAAAAGGAAAATGAAAAAATGACAAGGAGCAAACAAAAAGAAAACGCACACAGATTTCCACAGATGGAAAAATCGTGTGCTGCGAAATATCTACAAGGTGTACACATATCTGCAAATGAAATCACCAAAATGGAAGGAAACCGGATAAATCATTAATGTTGTTATGGCTTTCACTAAATGGGAAATGCCAAACCAGAGTACGGAAAACAAAGTACGGAAAACCAAGTACGGCAAACAGAATGGGGAATGGAGAATGGAGAATGGAGAAAGGAGAAAACCGATGAAAACGAAACAAGAAAATGATACATTCAGCAATGTGAACCTTAAATAATCTTGTTATTATACCATCTGAGTGGAGATGCTCGAAAGTTAACATGGAAATAGGTCACGTATATGAAGAGCCACAGGACGTGTGTTTTCATTTTCCATGTGATTCAAATTTAAGGTCTGACTGTACAGGAACTGCGAACTTCTATCCTGGACTGCACTGACGGTCATTAATTAACTAAATTTGAGACTGAAGGCAGCTTCAGTAAGTGGAAATAATTACTTAGGTGGGAATCAAGTTATTTCTGGCATAATTAATTAATTAAGATTAAAATTAAAATATTTAAACTAAAATAAAAATATTCTCACATTTAAAATTAAACAAGATATAAAAACTAACTTCGAGTTCTTCTCACATATAAAATTATCATAAGATAAAAATTCAAAATATTTAAGATTAAAATTAAAGCAGACTTTTATAAAACTCAAGTTATAGTCATATTTTTAATTATTAAATATTAAATAAATATATTTAAAAAAAGTAAAAAGTAAAAGTCCATTTTATCTGACATATTTAATTAGCCACATTAAATTTAAATTTTATTTATTTTTTAAATTAAACCTGGAACAAAGTCAGGCTCTTCTTTTATATAACTTAATATGTGGAAATAAAAAATATTAATATTAAATGAAAAATAAATTAATAAATTTGTAGTAAGCTGTAAGTGACTGCTACATATTTAATTATCATAAAATTAATTTATAATAATTATTATAAATTAAATTATAAATATAAATGATTTTTAATTTATTTATTCCTTCTTCTATAAACAATAAGACGGGCGACATTTTGAGCTCCCATATAAGGCTCCCATCCCGAAGGAAGCTATCGATTAGCTATCGATTGTACAATACTGAACTTTATCTATCAAAATTTATAATCGATATATTTGCCGATAACTTAGGGACGCACTCACCTTGAACCAGTAGATCGACAATGGCGTCCGGGATGTGGCGATCGTTGACCAAGCAAATGTACTCCGTGGTGTCGCTTGCCAGGGCCGGAGAGAATTGCAGGCCGAAGTTATTGGATAAAAGTTGAATCTGAAATGAAAGGACATGCGGATGGAATGTTAGTGAAATTGAAATTGTGTTAATTATAGTCCTGCTTCATTGGCATCCAATGAGGTTCGGAAAGCAGACAGCAGACAGCAGGCCAGAGGAGAAATGATGTACTCGTTGGGTCGGTGCCTAATCCTATTTGGGTTGCCATCAGTTGGCATAACAAACAAATTTGCCACAACCTCTGTGCATGGGGAGTGGAATCGAAAAATCAAATGGCATACGTGAACGAGACTGAGAACGAGAACAGGGACTACAACAAGAAGAAGGACAAAGGACGAAAGCTGCTGCAGCAGATGGGGTCAGGGGGCCGCCCTCTGTCCGAAGGGGCAGACAAAACAAACGTATGGAGAGACGTTGACAGTGCCTGACATGAATGTGGACAACACGAGTTTCTACTTTAGGCTCCACAAACTTTTTAATACAAAAGACAAATAAGTTACAAAGAGCAAGTTTGCCGCCTCCATCTCCCCCTTTGGAGCCTCCCTCCCATTGGTGTGGAAAACTGTCAGAAGGATGTTTGCATGGCCAGCACTTAAAATGACCCAATGTATCGGAGCAACATTTGACTCTGGCGGCAATTTGTAGCCGTATCCGAAAACTTTCAATGCACATGGAAATTTTCCTCCCTCTTGTTGTTGTTGTTGTTGTTATTGTTGTTGTTGCCTTGGATGCTGGTAAAAATCTTTTTGTGCTCATAATTGAGGCAGGGAAATTGAGTTTGAGGTTTCCCCCCTTAAATGGCTTTCGAATTTGTTTGGCTTAGTCAGCAGAGTCGTCGGTAGCAAAGAAAAACATTTATAAATGCATGACATTTAATATCCTTGTAGGCTGACAGACAGCTGGAGTGCCTGCACTCCATATAATTTCTGGGAAACCTATTAAGGATCTTTGGGCCAGGGGCAAAGCCGTCAGAGGTCCCTGGGATTGCATTGTAACGTGTTTAAACATGAATCTCTCAGTCAGAGGTTGGCTTGATAAGTTGTGTACACAAATCGATTTACTGGCCAGATCCTTTTGGAAGTGTCCTGGCAGCACTCTTTGGTCGTCGAATAAATGTCAGATATCTGACCGTATTATGTACTGTGTAATGTGTGATGTGAGCATGTGTGTGTGTTTGTCTGTGTCCTGCCACAAATTTCCTAAGCCAAATCCTTTGTAGTCTCTTCGGCTCTTCGGCTCTTCGGCTCTTTAGGCTCAGCCTCGGAGCTGCTCAGAGTGTAGCTTTTTAGTTATCGTATCAGTTTTGTGGCATGAAATTGTTGCACGATTGAATTTTATTATTAAGCAATAACCAAGGACTGCGGCCCGCAAAGAATTTTCAAATTTTTTTGGCCAGGAATTTCAATTTACATTGCAATCTGCAGTCAGGCGGCAAGTTGCAAGTAAATTTTAATTACATGCAACAAATTTTTGAAATTTGTTTACATCTCAAATGAATCTCTGCCTTCTGACAAGCCAACCAATGTGTGCTCTTGAGTATGTGTGTGTGTGTATCCTGTGTATCCTTTCCTCTTCACTGGAATCTCTAACCAAGCAGTTAGAAAACGTTCAGTTGCCGGAAAATGAATCATTTTTGAATTCAACCATAAAACAAAAGTTAATAGCTGCTTAAGAGTGTGTGCGTATGTTCGGGCGTGTGTGTGTGAGTTCAGGTGTCTGACGCTGTATGTAGTGTCAGTTGTAATAAAAGCAAGCAGCTTTTGGACGGGCTAAGAAACTTTTTAATACACATAATAGCCTGGCATAAAGTACAGAGCGCAGCCGTCGCACATTGAGCAATGGCAAAGGCCAAAACGGGCAAGAAATATGAGTTAGAGTCCTGGCAAGGACGAAGCCCCATAGTCGGAGTAATGGTGCGAGGAGCAGGACCAGGACCAGGTAACCTCTGCTTAGCTGGGCGCCAACTTTGGCTGCAGCTCAAGTGTCCCAGTTTGCCATTTAACACGAATGCGGAAAAACGGGAACCCAGAGACTCAGAGACTTGGAGACTTGGAGACGTTGAACGCTGAAGGTTGAGTGTGGAAGGAACGCTTGGTACTCCGTGCCCGGCTCCAACGACTCCGTGCTCGTCCACATCATTGCCTGTGGATGGCTGGCTGCAGCTGAAACTTCTTTATCATTTTGTTTGGCCGCCTCAGTGGCCCCCAGAGTGCGTTTAAGGCTGCAGCCTGGCAACTTGACAGCCACTTAAACCATTTTTGCGCCTCGTCCTTTTTATTTTAGTACAACTATCAAACATTAAAAATATATTGGCTCTGCCGCCTGCAAGGATGTACCCCACCATCCACACCAGCCCCACCATCCATGTCCAGCAGCTCCACCACCCCCACTCAAAGACCCCCCACTGATGGCCACTTAGTTCCTCTGACTTTTGCTGCACTTTCTTCTTTTAGTTTTTCCGCCACCGTCGCCACCGGCCCCTCCATCTTCAACCCCCAACCCCCACCCCCCACTCCTACCACCATCTTCACTTCCAAAGTTCAAACAGCCGCCTGGAAACTAACGGGCTATCAATTATTTTAACAGCTACGGTTTTTGTCTGCTGGCGAGTGGAGGAACGTATATTTAATGGTCTAAGTGCTGGATCATTGGGAGCTGTCCTGGGAGTCCTGCGACTGCTCAAATATGGTAAGTGGGTAATGAATTTCAATGTGACACGAGTCGATGCTTCGACTTGACCCACAGCTAATTATGCATCGGATAATAATATCAAGCTATTGAAATTTTCAATTGAATCGCTGGGCAGGATAAGAAAAAGGATAAGACTGAATAATGTGTGAACCATCACCTATGACTATGATGTGTGTATAGGCCTATGTAATGATGTATAGACCAATAATAGATACGATTTGAGCTGCGATAAGTAAGGGGACTGCACGTGGAGTTTATACCAATTCCAATCACTTCTATGAATCGCTGTATATTTGATAAACAATTAAATAAGTCTTCTAGTAATTATCCTTTGAACTAAGACAGATTTAGTATCTGTTCTGCAAATGACCGGAAATAGAAAAGTCAAATAAATTTAATCAACATATTGACTGTTTGACCTTTAAACTATCATGATTTAATATCTCAATTCATAGTGAAAAATACGGCTGAAGGAAAAAGGCATAAATATATACCCCGTGATAAGGCATGACTGGGTAAAGGAGTCCTTTCAGGATTTAATCAATTAAATTCAAATACCGTTATTTTGAAATCAACTAAAATTTTTGAAATAGTTGAGAACATTAAAATCCATCAAGTAATTGTTTTGCTTGAAAAATAGATGGCTTCAGCATTCAACAAGGATGTCCTTGAATAAATGCCTAAATTCTGCTGGTTCATTTAAAATGAATATCAAATTCTATCAATGATCAAAAATGCTAATGTCTTCTTCAATCTCATATCCTGTCTTTTTTTTTCATCCATATTATGGCACTTTAAAAACTGACGCGAAAGTCAGGATTAAAATTAAGTCCTTACTAAGGAGCAAATCTAAGAATATGAAGATTATGATTTTCTCTCCGGGTACTTGAATATTTTATTGTAATGTTTCGTTATCCTCCCAAGTCGAACCCCGCCCACCTTTAGGTAATTTATCTGGTACTTTATTTCGATACATACCCTGGGGCTATGCAGCAGCGGGATGCGATTGGCGAACTGCGCGATTGTCGTCGATGCCGTCTTCCATACCAAGGTGTCCACCAAGGAGCGCTCGGTTACGCCGGGACAGGGTATGGTCACGTTTTTGCCAGCCTCGGCGTTCACCTTGACGTACTCCGAGTTCGTGACATCTGCAAAGGAAGCAATAGAAATCAAAGTGTTAGAAAGAGACGGAAGTAGAAAAGGTAAAGGAGATAAAAGTAAATAAATAATTGAACATCAATAAATTCATCGGATTGCGATAAAGGAAACATTTTCGCTTTATAGCATTTATTTTAATTTACTCAAGGATCAATTAAAATTCCACCCCAGCCGCTCTTCTGCTTCTTCTTCTTCTTCTTCTTCTTTATGCATTCCCAACGGTTGCAGGCAGCTGTGACGTCACTGTTGCTGCAGCAACTGCAGCGATGGCTGAGCTCCTCCTCTTCCCTGGGCGAAGGCTTCAGTTATGCGGCCAGCAAAATTTTTGAGTCCTGAAGGCATTTTAATTACTGAACACGTTGGCCGAGAGAGTAGCTTTCGGTGAATGCAATTTTATGGGTCGAGCTATTGGCAACGAGGTCCTGTGTAAGTGTGCGTAAGTGTCTATTGGTGTGTGGCCGTGTGTGAAGACCGACACACACTTACCACTTGATCCTTTTGAGCAATATTTGTTTAGGAAATTGCTAAAAGGCGCTTCACCATTTGCGGCACTTTTACATGAACTTCAGACTTGCACTCACACACACACACACACACACTGATGCACATTGAGCCCTAGCTTCAATTAAAATTATAAAAACAACAAACCGATTATGGCTACCCACTGTACAGGAGGCCAAATGGCATTGAAGTCCTTGCTCCTACCCTAGGCCTTTGCTAAGCTCCTTTGCCAGCATCAAGTGAATGGTTCTCTCTCTGTGTGTGTGTGTGTGTGTGTGGCGCATAAATTTGAAAGCGTTCGAGTGTTCGTAATAAGCATTAGGCATGACGGCCGCTTGGACAAGGTCCTGGGCCTTCAATGAATTGAAAAATCATGCAGAAAAACAATTGCCAGCAGCAATGCAACTGGTTGCAGCCTCGACAGCAACAGCAACAGCCCTAGTAGCCATAGCAACAACATCTCCTGCAACAACAACAACAACAACAAGAGGTTCGCAATGAGGCTTCTATGGATTTTGCCTGCCCCGCCCACAAAACATTTCAACAGTTTTATGTTGCTTGTTCATGGCTATGACTTGATTTGGTGTCGTCCTCAGTGTGTATGGGTGGCTGTGGCAGTGAAAGGACGAAAAGAGACACACAGACAGTTAGTCTGCTCCTGGACTGGAGGCTGTGGCACAGACAGTGGCTTAGTGGTTGCAATGCATTCGGAAAATGGCAGGCATTGTTGCAGCTGCTGCTGCTGCACCTCCCGGCTGGCTGGCTGCAAGTCTCTCGTAATGTTGCATTTGACTGCAGCGCCTGGATGTATGCAACAAAATTTGTTCGTCACATGTCATGCCCTATGTGGATGATATTTATATGTGTGTATGTGTGCATGTGGAGATGTGGTGGCTGCAGTTGGGCTCTGATTTGTGTGAGTTGAGTTTTCAATAGAAAATCGTACAACAATTGTCGTAGGTCCGTGCAACATGCTCCATCGAGTGGACGCCCCTGGGGCATGTTTTCAGTTACTGCTCAAACTCAGATGCGCTTAATTACTCTGCTTTTGTCGCTCAACAACAAAGTTGTGACCAGCGACTGCCAGCGGCAGCTGTGCAACTGTACAACTGTACAACTGTACAACTGTGCATCTCATGCCACTTGCCACTTGCCACTTGCCGCTCGCCGCATGCCACAGCCAGCATTGGAAGCTCATTGGGTGCATGCATATTTTGCATATTATTGAGTGGCATGAGGCGCCTCCCCACATCCTCCCTCCTCCCACAAAATGCGTGACAACTAATGCCGCCCCCTCATCTGCGCTTTGGTCTTGCTTCTGGTTTGGGCTCTGATCCTGATTCTGATTTTGATTGTGATTTCGATTCAGCGCTCTGCCTCTGCTTCTGTTCCTAGTTCAGGTGCTGGTCCTGGTCCCGGTCCTGGTCCTGGTCCTGGTCCTGGTCCTGGTCCTGGCTCTGGTCCTGGTTCTGCTCCTCCTGCTGCTGCTGGTCTTATTTCCAGTCCTAGTTCGTGGTCAGTTTTGTGTAATTTATGGCTTTCGGCGCCGCGATGCGATAGTCCGATTGTGCAGCTGCCGCTGCCGTTGCCGCTGCAGCTGCAACTGCCACAGATTTTGCATACTTATTATGCCAGCCGCACGCTGATGATGCACAACCGCTGAGGGTCGACTGTTTAATTTCCTGATCATTTTTCAATGGAAAATCACGGCGCCGGTCAATCCCTCCCCTCCCATCCCCTCTCCTACCCTGCCAAGTGCCGGCGCAGAGTCCGCTTTACGGAAACAATTGCGTTCAATTTATGCGTCGCTGCGAAATGCCCAAAGATCCGTGCAGTCCTTGGACAATCGCATGAATAGACGGAGGACTCACGATTGAAGATTGAAGTTTTCTCAGTCGTTAGGCAATTAAAAAACGGGCCCAATTTATGCAGTCAGCCAGACGGGGAGCGTAAATAAATTATAATTATTTGTACGGCTGCTTGAGTGGTGGGCCGGATGAGGGGGCGGGTGGGTTCTGATTCCCCGGAGAGACAGTTGCCAAATTAGCCAGGACATAGCAACCCCGGCAGACAGTGCACTTGCCTTGCGGTTCAGTTGAACGGGTCGAGTGTCTCGAATGCTAATAATCAAATTGAAATGCAACCCCCATCAAAACGGGAAGGGACAAGTGGGCAGTGGGCGGTGGGTGGTGGGAGTGAAAAACCGACGGAGCGGCAACAATTAATTTTATTTATGTTGATTCTAATCAACGAAAAATGGATTCACTCCGACAATTGCCTCTTGTGAGGTCTGTTGCCAGGGCAATCTGTCCATCCTTCTGTCTACTGGACTCTCCTCATCTCTCAATCCATCTCTCAATCTGTCCATTTATCTGCCCGTCTGTCTCTGCTCCTGTCTATTGCTCTGTCTGTCCGTCTGTCAATTTCTTTTCCTGTTGCAAGCTGAATTAAAATTGAATTCATGCACCGTTGACTTCACTGCGTGTGGCAAGCAGCGTTGTTCAGTCCAAATCATTACTGTTATTAGCGCATTTAGACGTGTCCAATTGGCCAGCCAGCAGGTCAGCCAGTTCCACTCTCAGCCGCTCTCCAATTTCCCCCACTCACCCGCTCCACCACTCTCTTGCTTATCCACTCACCCGGACACCCGCTCACCCGCTCACCCGCTCACCCGCTCGCTCGCCCATCAGCTCATCTTCTCTCCTGCTCCTGCTCCTGCTCCTGCTCCTGCTCCACCCAACCAGCTCATCCTGGCTCCCACTCATCCAGCTCCTGTCCAAGTCAATGGCCAAACAAGTACTTGGTAAGCATTCCGCACTGACAGCATTTACTATCTACCAAGCATAACCAAAGTAAATGGAGCTCCTCTGCACGGCTGAATCCAGCTATGGTCCTTGAGAGAGACTGAATCTGGTTGCAAGTGTCATTAGAAATGACGAGTGGAGCGGGAGGGGAAGCTCTACTGTACGGGATACTTTGCGCTCCTTGTTATTACTTCTTGTTGTTGTTGCTGTTGCTGTTGTTGCTGTTGCTCTTGTTGTTGCTGCTGTTGCTGTTGCTGCTGTTGCGGGTCAGTCCCAGTCAGCGTTGGTGTAATGCGTTTTAAGAGTTCAACTGACGATGCGCCTTTGGCCCTCAACATTAGCAATTAGCAGCTGCCTGCGATTATATCTGACATATCTGATACCCTAACGGGAGGGTGTGTCCATCGAAACAACATGATTTCTTTGTATCCTTGAAAGGAATTGTTGCTGCTCATTTACTGTGTATTTCATCCGCTGATTGGAAGCCAGCAGACTTGTAAAATAAAACCAGACAAGAAGTATCCTTGAGCAAGGTTTCAACTTTCAGCACAAACAATGATTAAGAAAAGTCCTTCGAGAAGCTGGACAAATTTTGAGTTTTAAATTATATTTTATTTTTGAATTTTAAGTCCTTACTTTTTTAAGTATTTAATGTTAATAATTTATTTAAAATTTTGGTTAAAAAAATGTTTATTAAGCTGCAGTCTTTTAGTTAATCACAGGACTTTCAGGCACAAAAATGAACATGTAAAATATGAATGGCATTTTAATACTTTTCCTTCTTTCTACTTAATATTAGATCTATCGATATATATCGATAAGCAGTAATAGCTAATTTGAATAGTATTAAATTCTGTTATTTTGAGTATCAAGTTTCAGTTTGGACATGAAAATTAAGTGGCTTTTGGAATATCCTGGGAGATGGTATATTTTTGCGATGTGTGTTCAGGCTAGCGATGTACAACTATCGATAGTCAATGGTATAAAATATGCATCTAAATATATAAAATAAATATATAATTTACAAATAAAATTCCTACCTAAGATTTCTCGGGAAGTCTAAGGCCTTTAAAGGATGGAGTGAAGGGTAAAGCGTCTATCGTTCGGGCTGTTCAACAGCTCTTAATTGACCATCGATAGAAGCACCGATAACGATAGTTAGTAATTAAATTCAAGTGACGAAATATCGATAGTCAATTGTGGGAGTTAGCTACCCCGATAGAAATGTCAAGTGAATAAATATCGATAGTCAAGTGTGGGAGTTAACTACCCCGATAGAAATGTCAAGTGAATAAATATCGATAGTCAAATGTGGGAGTTAGCTACCCTGATAGAAATGTCAAGTGAATAAATATCGATAGTCAAGTGTGGGAGTTAGCTACCCCGATAGGAATGTCACGTTAATAATTATCGATAGTCAAGTGTGGGAGTTAGCTACCCCGATAGAAATGTCAAGTGAATAAATATCGATAGTCAAGTGTGGGAGTTAGCTACCCCGATAGAAATGTTTACTGGGTGTCTAAGCACCATCATTTTGGCTGCAGTTAAGGAGCTTTGTTAAAGCCTTCGCTGATGCTAATAAGTGCCAAGGACTCTATCATGCAGCCAACTCATGCGGCATCGGTATCAGTTGCAGTTGCAGTTGCAGTTGCAATGTCAGTGGCAGTGGCAGTTGCAGTTGCAGTTACAGTGGCCGTTGCAATGTCAGTGGCATGGGCAGTTTCAGTGGCAGCAGCAGACATGAAAGCAAAGGACCAAAGGATCTCGGACTCGGTAGATGAAATTGCACGAAATTGACAAGGTTTGCCTTTCAGTTGCACCCAACGACCAACGTTTTGCTGCTGAGGCCAATTGCTTTTTAATCCTTCAACCATTGCTGATTTTGTAGGGGCGGGTGTGTTCAGGGCATGGCCAACAGACTGATGCCAATCGCCTTGTAAAGGCTTTGCTGTGCTGGCCGTTAGCCTTTGGTCGTCATGGGTTCAATTTTTGTGCATTTTCATGGAAAACTCAAACATTTGAGCTGCCAAATATCCGGCCCGCTCCCCCAGCCACTCGTCCTGATCCCTACACAATCTATTGCCACAGCCCTTTCAACTGCAAATTTCGAATAGGGCCAACAAGTTGCTGCCCCATGCAATTTGAAAAGCGGCCATTTCAAAATCATTGCCTCACAATTTGATGTCCTCGCGGACTCCGCGTGGACCGCTTTAATGCCATGACAACGGCATTAAAATCGATGAGACCGCCCACTCATCCACACACGTTTGGCCGCCCCTGATATCTGACATGCCTTTTCGTCCTTTCCCGTTTATATGTGTGTGTGTGTGCGGGTGTGTACGCACATTGGTTTTTTGGAAAGGATTTCAAGAATTGAGCAAAAAATTCTGCGATTCCTGTGATTGCCACGAGTCTTTGTCCTTTTGTTCGTCTCTCTGTCATTGCTCTGCCTGCCACGCCCCGGTGGCTGCAACCGTTGCAATATCGCGTGCCGCCTCCGATGACATTTTAATGCATTTCCTTATTTATAGCCATTGCAGTTTTATTAACCAGATATCCTTCGGCCGATCACCCAACTGGCTGACCACAATTCTTACACAACTTTTTCAGCCTCCACTCAAGTGCCTCAATAATTATTCAATTAAAAAGCCAATCAATCGCTTAACGGGAATTTTTGATTGTGTTTTATTTTTGTATATTAATACAATTATTATTGCGGCCTGAGACACGTGCCGAGACAGATCCTTGAAGGACCTGTTAGTCTGCCAAAACGACTGTCTGTTTGAATGTCCCGCTGATTGAATAGACAGTCAGTCATCTGCGCCGATGGCGGCTCTGCTTGGTGGTAACTGTGGTTCCCGGCCGATGGTTGGTGGTTGGTGGCTGGCGGGTGGTGGCTGGCGGCTGGTGGCTGGCGGCTGGTGGTTGTCTCAACATAAATAAATGCTTAACCAGACAGACCGACAGCGGCCCATGACAAGGGCAGCATCAGTGGCAGACGCTTCAGTGGCAGCAGCAGCAGCTCCTGCAGAGTCCTGTTCACATGGCGACAAAAAGTCCTTTTTTTATGCCTCAGCGTTATAAATAATGAAATTACAGTTCGCGCACACGACACACACGCACGGACACTCGCGCGCTGCACAGACATGACTAGGAGATACCCTGTAAGTACATAGTTGGCCATAACAATGGTATCCTTGGGATTGCCA
This sequence comes from Zaprionus lineosus, assembly GCA_035044505.1. Lineage (NCBI taxonomy): Eukaryota > Metazoa > Arthropoda > Insecta > Diptera > Drosophilidae > Zaprionus > Zaprionus lineosus. Next base: position 1,816,576 of record JAWNNX010000591.1, on the reverse strand, counting down.
CCTTCCGCCTTAGGACTCGTAAAATATATTGATCACTTTATCCTTGAGCAGCCCCTCTGTTATCCTACATTTATTGTCACATAGATCAAGGACGATAAACTAAATTCAATCAGCCTTCGACGCAGATAAACTACGTCTTACATATCGAAGGACTCCCTCCTTTATGTTACCCTGTTGTCTCATATTCGTAGTTAAAGGATATGAAAAGATAAAGCCTGACAAGTGGCATGTGTGGGGCTTGATTGAGCCCAAGGTATGCAGGTGGGCATGCAAACAATTCACCATCAAGTGTTTCGCTTATGAAAATGTCCTGCAGCAACAACTTGAACCCTCCCTACCTCCTTTCCCATCCCTCCATGACACGAGCCATGTGCTCCGCCCCTCTTTCAAAAAGGATCAGTCAATAATGCTGACATTATATTGAAGGCAAGATGACGGTCCTGTCAGCCCAAAATTGTACTCGACTCCACACATGTGTGTGTGTGCGTGTGTGTATCTTTGTTGTGAACATTTTTTCAATTTCGTTTAACTTCATCTTCAGCCGAGCGATGTGAATGAGTGAATGGTCGTCGCAGCCAGGACCGCCAGTGGTGCGGGGTAATTGGTTGACGGACAGTGTTAAGCACTTCCACCTCATTACACAAATGCGGCTCACATCAAGTGAATCAAACATATATATAATTATATATATATATCTGATATATATAAACTAAATATATATGTCCTGAAGTCAGGTGTCTGCACAGTCCGTCAAACAGTAGTCACTGCCTGTGAAAGCCTAAGCCCATTTGAATGAACAGATTTTATTTTCATTTAATTCTCTTTATTGAAGGCTTAACAGTCGCTGCCAAAAGTGTGCTCACATCCGACGCAATTTAATAAATGTCAAGGACTCTTTAAACGTACATTTGAGTACTTATTAGTTATGGGACTCAGATGGAAATCCGACGAGTAGATACCCTGCATTTTGGATATGAAAATCGTTCCCAGTTTTGCAGTGAAGTCCTGGAGATTAAAGAGAGACTTAAAGGAAGACTCAAGTATCCTTCGACCCATGCTTAAAGCAGTGCACTGCATATCCTTCAAGGAGTGACCTTTTTTTTTAAGCAGTGTTTCTTCCCTAAGCAGTGCTGTCTCTTCAAGCAGTGCTTTCCATTCAGGCAGTGCTTTCCCTCCCCATTAAATCCTGCCTCTGCCCTAAGACAAGTCCTTCTAATACTTCAAAATCTCATTTTAATTGCTGTTAAAAATAAATCAAGATTATTTGTAGTTAAATTTAAAATTATTCATTTAATTTAAAAAAATAAATGAATTAATTTAAAATTATAAATAGGATTAAAAAACATTCCTTTATCCTTTTTTTTCTCTTTACTGCACTCCTTGCCAAGAGCTGCATTTTTCTCTCAAGCCTTTTTGAAGCTCAAAAGTAAATAAAGCGTAGCCTGGGACTTTGTCCTAATCGTCCTTTCAGCGCGTAATCACATTCATGGAATACCCTGTAGTTTACATACATTTGAAAGCCATTATGTTCCCAATTATATTTCCTGCCCCGCCCCGCCCTGTTCCGCCCCTCCCCTCACCAAACACCAACTAACACCGCGCGGACCCATTGACACAGTGAGTATCCTTTTTGAAAGCCTGCAAATTGGCGCAGCTTCGTTCTCTCCTTTCTCCTTTCTCCTTCCTCCCTCCTCCTTCCTCCTTCCACCCTTCACCTTTCTCCTCTTTCTCCTTCTCAGGCACCTCCTCTGCCTCGTGTGCTGTATCTATGCCACTGCGGCACTTGAATAGAAAACGTTGCACATTTAAGGGTTGGGAGTGGGTAAAATGTATACCGTTATACCGCATGGACAGGACGATGGGATGGATGGGTGGAGGGGTGTGCGGAGGTCACAGGCGGCAGGTGAAAAGTGAAAAGTGAAAGGCGGCGATGTTGTTGCTATTTTCCAAGCAAATTTTAGCGAGTTTTGTGCTGTTGAATATCGGTTCGAGTGTCTGTGTAAGTGTCATTTGAATCTGAGTGTGTACATGTGTGTGTGTGTATGAGTGTGTATGTGTGAGTGCCTCGTTGTCGCCCTTGTCGTGGATGGCGCTTGGCGTAATTAAAGCTAAATAGCCGGCATAATGAGCAAGTAATTAGCGTTGCTTTTGCCACTAGTTTGCCATGTCCTGGCGTATCCTGCGCCCGTTACACTCCGGCTACAGCTGTTCCTTGCAGCCAGGCAAATACTTAGTGTTTAATTCCAACAGGATTGTGTAACACTCCGTCTATAAATCCAAATACCGAACAGCCTTCAACTCTCATAAATTTCAATATTTATCGAGAGCAAAAAAAAGGATAAGAGGAAAAAAGGAAATTCCTTTGAAAATTCAGTTCAATAAAATTTGTCCAGCTTTACAATTGTATTATATTAAATCCTTGTTAAATAGCATTAACGCGAAAAAGGGAATAGTCATTATCCTGTGTATGAATAATTATTATAAATAATTACATTTAATTTGCCGGCTAATTAAAATCTATCTCTGCACTCGCCTCGTTTTATTGAACTGAATGGATTAACGGTAAAATCAGGTAGAAAATTTTCAATTAATTCCATTTGATTTCAAGTTTTAATAAGCTGCAGGATCCGCCAACCGCCTACCGCCTGCCGCCTGCCGCCTGCCGCCTGCCACCTGCCGCTTGCCACCTGCCGCTTGCCGCTTGCCGCTTGCCCCGCCAGAATCTTAACTAATCTATTTGCTTTTGTGTGCAAGCGTGCGTATTGCTATATGTGTGTGACTGTGTGTGTGTATGTCTAAGAATGTTTGTGTGTGTGTGTGTGTGGGGGCCAAGTAAACAAAAGCCCAACGCCAACCGAACGCAAACTCAAATACGTAGAAATAGAGTAAGTTTCTTTCTCATTAGGCGCAATGTTTACACATCAAATACACACACAGCCACACACACGCACACTCACGCACACACATGCACACTCTCTCACACATAGGTCGAAGTAATTTTGACACCAGCAGCTGAAACTGCCTAATGAGTCCAAATCCGACGCCCGCAACTTTGGGGCAACGCGCACGACATCGGACCTCAAAGTTGAGCGGGGCCAAGCAATGGATAGGGGGGGAGGTGTGGGTGGTTGGGGGGGTAGGTGGCTTATTTGGACTAATGTCAGTGCAGGGGAAACAACAAAACAAAAACTGGGCTACTGATGACTGCGGGGGGTGGGGCACGACGAGGGGCGCTGACGGCTTGTTGTTTGTGCAATTTGTTTAAAAGCTGACGCTGTGAAAATGTTGTGTCGCTCGGCGACAACAACACGGCCAACAAGAACAAACAATAATAACAACAATTGAAATGGCAACAACAATAAAACAATAACAACAACAATAACAACAACAATAACAACAACAACAACAATAACAGAAAAAGCGAATCAACAATAAAAACGTTCATGTTTTAATTAATCATTGCCTGACTAAACAAAAGTCAAGTTGACAGCGCACGGCGAGGTCAGGGCAAGGGTAGATTTCGGCTTGGGGGGTGGGGCGCAACGGCGGGGCGGCGGGGCGGCGGGTCAAGGAGGCCGAGGACTAGAAATACGTTTTTGGTAAACAAGCAAAAGACAGAAATGTGAACAACAAACGTCTAGATAAATATGTCAACGGCACCACCGCCATCAACGCGATCCACCCATCCCCCCCACACACAGCTACCATGACAGCAACCGCCCCCCTCCGACTCCCCTGCACCAAAGCAAACGCATTGGACAGCGTCAACACGAGGCTGGCAAATATTTGCTTCTGGGATAATCAAATTTACATTTCACTGAAGTAGAAAACGAAGCAGCCCTCAAAATGACCCGCACCACTTAAACCATCTGCAGCCCCTCCCCCTTAGCCCAAGCCATCGCCCCGCACCACTCGAACTGCTTACACCGCCAGTCCTACCCCCAGCCCACCACCCTTACCCTTGTCTATTTCGTCATCCGCCTGACAGCACCAACGGCACTTTAATTACGTCACATCTACAGCCGCGCGGCACTTGCACCTGTGGCAGCAACAACAACAACAGCAGCAACAGCAGCAACATCCACAACAACAGCAACAGCAGCAACTTGCCCCTCGACAACACACGTGTTGTTGCCCGTAAACACGAAAAGCAACTCAGCCGCAGCTTCAAGTAAATGTCCTCCGATTTTTTTCAATTTACAACTGACGCGACATCCCCCCTGCCATCCACCCACCCCCCGCCCCTATCTTCGTCCTTTTAAACTCTGCCAACCTTAAAAGAGCCATTGATACTTTGTTCCTGCCGCGAGGCTTAAGCTGCAGCTGCAGGTTTCACGTCAGGGAACGAGTGCCACATGTTGCAAGATATTTCTCAATGTTTTCCAAGACATCCTGCAGGGGTGGTGGGTGGTGGGTGGGGGAAGTTGTAATATTTGTTGCCAGTGACCGCTGGTTGTGCTATGGGAGGCTGCACTGTACTTGGCTACAGTCTGCAAGCAAGCGAGTCTCAAAGACAAGGCCAAAGACAGAGAGAAAGCAAGAAAGAAGGAGCCGGGATACAAGGACTATTGGCAGTCCTGTAGGAAGAATTAAATACGTAGGAAATTTAATTTAATTTTAAAATTTAAATAATTTATTAAATATTTAATTAAAATTATATAATTAAAATAATTAAAATTATTTATTTTAATCAAATAATTTGAAGCCTGCAACTTAAAATTTATAGCTCCTTTGGAGTCCTATTTTTATCCTTTCTACGGCGCTCTTTTCTCAGAAGCACACATTAATTAAGGATAATTAATTGCTTAAGTTAAACAAAATTGTTAATTATCATTTTAAAAATAAATGTATCCTTTCTATTTATAAACCTCTCGTTGTCTTCTTCTTTTTGTCTGTTCTTAAATTTTAAATGTCCTTGAAGGGGTCATTTATCTGCTTCTTACGTGTTTGTCCTTTAGATTTTTTTATTTAATTTAATATTAAATATATAATATATAATAAGATAATAATTTAACACCTAAGGTAGGTCCATCTCTTAAAAAAAAGCTGCTTTCCTCAAAGTATCCTTTTGATTTCATACCCAAGATTTCTCTCAAAAAAATCCTTTGAGATTTTAATTTTTTTTTTTATAATTTAAATATTGTATTTTTATACTTAATATTTTATAATTAATTTATTTCAATTATATATACTATACTTGCTGCTGCAAGTCCTTCCACGACCTTTCAGGACATTCACATGCCAAACTTTCGATCAAAGTCAAATTAGAGGCAAACTCAGAAAAGGAATATTAATGTACCGCAATCAGAGGAGAATATTTCGTTCAAGGATAACAATCGCTTATGGCAATCCTGTCCATTTCAGTGATTGCCTCAATTTTTGCAAACAGTGGAAAAAATATGAAATATCGAGGTTTAATTTAAAGATATTTATAATAATTCCTCGCATATAATGGATGACCTCTTTGGCATGTCCTTAAGCTATGCACGCTGAAGGATTACAAATCTTATGGGGGGCAATAAAAGGCCCAGGCATGGCTCTGCCGACCTTGTCGGCTCTCTCTCGCATTCTCTTAACCATGTCCCGGGCTCAGTGCCGGGCCCGGGGCCCTCCTGGCTATCTCGTCCTTTTGTGGGCCTGGCAACAAATGACATGACATCTGGGAATTTATCTCGCCAAAATACTTGCGGCAAATGAACGCTGCCATCCAATAAATTAGGCGATACAATGTGCCGGCAGCAGGAGCACAGGAGCTGTGGCAGGAGCCACACTTCCAGATTGGCTGCCCCGCCCACCGCCTACAGTTTGACTCGAATTGAACTGTAAACAAACGCGACAATTTATCTTACTTTCATTTAATTGTCAACGGAAAATTGCTTACAAAACGAAAGCGACGCGAGGCGAAGCGAAAGACAGAAACAGTTATGTAACCTAACTAAATGTGTGCATGTATATGTGCACGAGTGTGTGTATGTATGTGTGTGTGTGTGTGAAGTGCTTGTCTTGTATTTGGCGGATAATCAACGTTAAATTACAGTTAACAAATTGACGATGGTTTTTATTGGGTTTCTGTTTTAAGTTTTCCATTTCCATCACACACACACACACACACACATACAAATACATACATAGAAAATTTACAAATCTGCACCACCGAAACCCACCACAGGCGTTGCACCGCAAATGAAATGAAAGGCTTGTATTTGTTAAGCTGCAACAAGCTGTAGATATTTTAGCGCTATTTAAATGCCACCGTGCAACACTTTGCGGCACAGGATAAATAAAAAACTGTGCATCTGTTGCAGCAACGGCAAAGGCAGAGGCAGCGACAACACGACAAGCGGCAGCTGCTGCAGGCATCGGTGTTGGTGTTGGTGTTGGTGGTGTTGCAGGCTTCGCAGTGCTTATCATAAAGTGGGTCAGTCGCTCGCTGACACAGTCACTCTTAAGTGCTGACACACACGCACACACGCACACACACATGCATACATACGCACACACACGCACATGCAGGACGAGACAGTCGCAGCTAAAAGTATGCAGCTGATGTGGCGTTGGATTTGATACACTCAAGCGTCGACAGACGCACTCAACGACACAGCAGCAGCAGCAGCAACAGCAGTAACAGCAACAACAGTACCAACAGCTGCAGCAGCAACAACAACAACAACAATAACAACAGCAACAGTTGCAGCTGCAACAACAACAAAGACAGAGACAGGAACAAAGTTGACACAGTTGACGTCTAGGGCTGTAATGCACTGGGGCAGGCACTCAGTCAACCTCAGATGCTCACACAGAGCGAGAGGGAAAAATGAAGAAAGAAAGAGACAGCAAAAGGGAGTAAGAAAGAGAGGGCGAAAGAAAGAGAGAGAGGGAGAGAGAGGGAGGGAATGAGGCGCCAGCGCCCATTGTTGTCATTTGTAAATTTTGTTCCTGCTGCAATGTTTGGCCAACAATTTGGATGGGTGTACGCATGTGTGTGTGTATGTGTGTATGTGTGTGTGTGTGGGTTGAAAATGCAAAAGTGTCTCATTCTGTGAGGACCGCAGGGCAGGGCTGGCCATCAAAATGCTGCTAAGTAGTTGAGTAGTTGAAATCGCTTAAGTGTTGATTTTGAGCGGCGCAAATTGTTTATAGTCAGATTGGGAGGGCACCTGTACAGGCTGGCCTCGTGAATGGGAACCAAAATTATCATAACTATACACACACACACACACATTGAGTGTATATACCCCAATGGCAAGTAAACAAACAATTATTGTGCTCTCCCTTTGAATCCCATCTAATTTGCGCTTGGAATCTGTGAGCTGCAAAGACAGAGTCAGCTTTTGGCCCAGTGGAAAGGAGCAAAACTGTGTGTGTGTGTGTGTGTGTGAGTGGTGTGTGTGTTGCCATTGTAAGCGCTTTGCAGGTCAAGTGTAGCGCATGCTACAACAATGGACAATGGGCTATGCCTCAGCTTCTGTCTCAGTCTCTCGCCTTCACAAGCAACACACAAATGCGATGGGGCGAGGGGCGGGGAAGAGGGGCGCGGCTCACCTGAGGCTTGAAGTCAGTAACGCACTAAGTGAAACAACCAACACAAATAGCACACGTATACCCTTCACACACACACACACACTGGCACACACGTGTACACACATCATTCGCTTTGGCTAAGTAAACAAACGTCAAGCATTGCGTATACGCAACGTGTGCCATTGTCTAGCTTTTCAGCTCCGCTCGCAGCTGGAAGGATGTGCGTCGTCGCTGTGTACATGTGTGCGTTTCTGTATGACAATTGCCGCAACCACTCAGCATCAGCACTACTACAAGCAACAACAAGAGCTCCAACACCATCTCCTTTGTCAACAGGACGATCCTGTCTCCAGCCTCCCGCCTCCTGCCTCCAGTCTCCTGCCTTCAGTCCTTTGCGCAGATCTCAGCTAAATTTTCTAATGCATTTTGTGCGTGTTTATTATTTTAATTACAAGCATGCAAAACTTAAATGTCTGCTAATGCAAATTGCTGTCGCCTGCCGAAGCCATCCCCTTCCCTCCCGCCCCCTGCCCCAGACGCTGTGTGTGTGGCAGAGTACAGTGAAAACCCGAGCATAGAAAATTAACTATTAAGCGCTCGGTTTACTAATTAAAACGCATCATGATTATTTGCTTATGAGGAGGCAAAGTGGCAGGAACAGTGGCAGGAGCAGTGGCAGGAGCAGTGGCAGGAGCAGTGGCAGGAGGAGTGGCAAGAGAAGAGGCAGGAGCAGAGGCAAGAGGAGAGGCAGGAGCAGAGGCAGGAGCTGTGATAGTCGCAGGACTTCCATCTGTCTCTCTATTTCTATTCTATCATTGCGTCATCTGCACGTGTCAATTCCATATATGTATGTATGTGTGTGTGTGTGTGTGTGTGTGTGTGTGAGTTGAGTTTGCGTGCAACTCAACGCTGAACGTTGAACTAATGACAACATTTTGGCCCTGGATTCGATTATCGCTTTGTCTCCGAATGATTTTGCATTTCCCGTTGCTTTATACCTAATGAAGTGGTCCTTTAACAATGCCACGCCCCCTATTTCGACAACCGCCCGCCCACCAATTGACTCATAATGACTTGGCCCATTTGTTACTTCTGCTCTCGACGTCTCTCAATAAATAAAGCGACATTATTGGATTAATTTCAATATGCATTTGTTTTCATTAGTCTAATTCTGTCAGCGTGTGTGTGTGTGTGTGCGTGCGTGTGTGTGTGCGTGTGAGTTGTTGTGGGTGTGACAGTTTCTTGTGTGTATTATTACGATGATTATTCAGTTTAAGTTAAGTGATTTTCCAGTACCCCAAAATGGGAAATTTTCATTGATTGCCATCAGTTGCGAAAAGGATCTGAAAGGATATGCCTGAGTGCGCCAAGCATAAGTTCTCATTCTTATTCTACGGAGATCCTTGCTTGCCCAAAATCAATGACCAACCACTGCCAAAGGCTCGACTGGTTGTACCCTGTAATCCGAAGGGAAGCAACGGATGCCTAAAGCCATGTGAATTATAAGCAGGAGATTTTGGACGACATGTGGTCGAAGGATGTGCAGGACATGCTCTCAGCAATAAAATCATCGCCTGTTCAAATATTTTGCAAAGTGTCTGTGAATTTGAAATGTGTGTGTGTGTGTGTGATATAAAGGCAATCCGGGAGCTTATCCATGCTCTTTTCAGGCACTCACTGTGTATCCTTTGATAGGTCAGTGGCTGGCGGGCAGCCCGACTGCGGCCTTCGATATGCAAACATTCAAGTCCAACGAGTCCTGTACAGGACTATCTGAGCATATGGAGGCACTCGGAATAAGCAGACCAGCAAAATTAGTGCAAATATTTTGGATTGTCTATTGTATTACCATAACTACATAAGTACACACACACACAGACATACACACACATGTGATGGTGTGGGTGGGGAGGGGTGGGGGAGGGGGCTGTAGTTAGCTTAATGTTGTTATCAGCTTTCATAATAATTGCAGCTGCAAATTGCCTTTATTTATTGTTCAGCTGCACAGCAACAACATCTGTTGGATCTGCAGTTATTTTAATGATGACAAGTGTTTGCATTGCCCCATAGACTGCAGCCAAAGCACATCTGTATGTGTGTGTGTGAGTGTGTGTGTGAGTTTGAGTGTGTATTGGTGTGCATGTAAATTTAAATCATAAACACACGGGACCTCAATAAACTCTGCTCATTACAGCTACTAATAAATTGTCATAGCCACAGACCGAGTCCCCAAACTGCATATACAGTTACCCGCGCACACACACACACACACCAACACGTATGTCCCTTGCATATGTATATATATATACACTCACACACAGCTGCATGGCAAATAACGTTTAGAGTTCAGTCGTTAGATCCTTGTGGGTCATTGTTTCATACAGACCCGAACCTCGGACACAGACGTCAGCAGTTTGTTGAACTGGTCAGTTGTGTGTGTGTGTGTGTGTGTGTGGGGGGGGTGAGTGATTGTATGTGTGACTATGAACTGAACTGATGGAAAAATCAATTATAAGTAGCAAAATACGTTTCACACATACGACGGACGAAACTGAAGGGACAATTTGCCAAAAGCGAAAGAAAACCAATCGAAAGGAAACCAAAGCAGGACGAAGGGGCAGCCACTCACATTCACATTCGCACAGAGCACACAGTCAATGTCCTTATTGAAGTGCCAACGCTTGGGCATCATAAATAAAAAACCAATTAATATATCATCGTCTCAAGGCGTCAGACAGCAATTGTACCAGTGGCAGGAGCTGCCGAGCGCAGAGGCCAGGGCAGGGCAGGGCAGGGCAAGGAAGAGCTCAAAGTCAGCCATGGCAATGTGTCTATTCAGGAGCTTTTCAACAAAAGGAAAATAAACAAACTTAAAGATAGATTCAATAAGCTTTGCGCTAAGGAACAACACCGACGACTTAATGCGCTCTCTGGAAGAGAAATGGAGGAACGATAAAGTAGTTAAAGGTTATCCCCCAGGAGAGAGAGAGAGAGAGAGTCGCGCGTGTCCTGGCCGGGCCACGAGTGCTTCAAGAGATTTATGGAACAAGTATCCTTTAGGCTTAAGCATGTCCTATCTACATTCGGCTGCTACTGCCTTCACCTAAGCCAAAAACTCCTGAATACCTTAACGGCCTTAAGTTGCGCATATTTTAGCTTCTTGCGAGTAGAGAAAAAATGAAGGAAAGTTAAGAAACTCGCCTGGTCTTTAAGCAAGGACCTAGGCAAAAGGCGTTAAACGAAGTAACGCTAATGATGACAACGCACGCAGCAACAACAAAACACCCCAAAACACAACAACAACAAAACCAACAACAGCAACAACAACAATGGGAATTCAAATACCATTACCTCCGCAGGCGGCGGCGACAACTGTTTGGTGCTAGTGGAAAGGCATGTTACTCATACGCCATGGTGTATGGCACATACACTCACGCATGCCCACATACAAGCCCACACACTCAGACACACACACACACACACTCACGTAATAAATGATCTGCCTTGTTATGTTGCGGTGTTTTTCTTTCGCATGTTTTACCTTTGGGTGTCCCTTACTTCCTTTTTTCCGCTCTCGTCATGTATCCGCCTCTGTGTGTGTGTGTGTGTGTGTGGGAACATCTAAGTCTCAACCTAAGCCGCCAAATGACTTTGTGGCATTAAGCATGCAGCCAGGCAGCAGCCAAACAAACAAACGCACATCCGACTCCTTGAGTTCGGGTGCCACTCGACTTGTGTGTGTGTATCTCTATGTGCGTGTGTGCGTGTGTGTGTGTGTGTGTGTGTGAGTAGGCGTATGTGTGTATCTATTCACCTGTCTTCCTGTATAGCTGTGCTGCCGGTTTGTTATTGCCATGCCTGGCAACTGTTCACATTAGCGTCTGTCGCTTAAATTTAAATTTGGTTGCTGTCAGCAGGACGACTCCTTTTGGCCATTTAATCTTAACGTTTCCCGAACGTTTCCGTTCGCCGCTTTATCGCCCTTTTATGGCCCACATATGTGTCCTAATGCATTTTCGATAATAATTTTTAAGCCAAGCCCCTCCGCCCACCCCACCCCTCCTAATTGTGTGTCGCTATGTGTCACATTTATTCATGCATTCATTTAGTTTGTTTTCGTTTCCAACTCATAACAAATTTGCCAAAGTTTCGCCTTGTTTGTTGCGGTTCAGTCGCCGTCGCCGTCGCCGTCGCTGCCCATAAATCGGATATCCGCCTTGCGGTTAGTTTTCGGTAGGCAGTCCGGGGCTCCTCTCTATACCCTGTAGGAATTATAAGCGCCTGACAGCTATGATAATCATGAAGTGAATAAAACTACTTTATGTACGGGTTACAATAAAAAATAAATAAAATAAAAATAAATAAAATTAAAAAAAAAAAATTATATGTATATAATAAAAATATATATTGTGTACCCTAGATATAAAACTTAAGCAAATATTCGATTCTATTTTGATTGCTATTTTCAATTAATTTAAAATATTATGTTATTTATTTTTATGTAATTATTTATTTATATATTATTATTTACTTATATATTATTGTTACTATTAAATTATTATTATTATTATTATTATATTAATCATATATTTGTACATCATTTGAATATTTATTTTCTTTTTTTTTTGAGGTGTAGCACCATGTTAAATTATGTGAATAATTATGGTACCTCTGGTTATATCCTTTTAAAACGAAAATAAAAATTATAAAAATAATTAATTTTTTTATAATTATTTTAAGTTTCCTTCAATTAGTTGTGGGTTGGCTTAGGCTCCAACCATGTGAGCTTTGTTATAAATATTTTGATAGCTTAGCAATAAATTTTATTTAATAGGAGTTCGAGTCTTAGTCCTTGCGTTTACGAAAAGCTAAATAATTTTTATAATTCAAATTATTTAAATTGTTTTAATTTGAAATTTAAAGGTTGATGCCTGAAAATTGAATAATTCTTTTTTAAATACTCAATTTTTAAAACTTACAAGCTCTGTTTTAATTCGTTTTATATCCGTGAATTTTGATGTCTTATTTCTCATTAAAAACATTTAATTATTTATTTATAATTTAATTTTTAAATTTTATTATTCAAGCTCTGGTCTCATTACATTGTTTAGTAGTAATTTATCTACAATTTCCAATTTCTCATATCACGTCTCTGTTTAATGATCTCTTGTTATTCAGATCTGATCTTTGATTATTAATCCTTTATTATTTACTTCCCATGTCTTATACCAAATGATCTAGGATAGTCCTTCACATTCAATGAACGTACAGGGTATCCCTTAGTTTAAGGGTCGAGTTTTATTATTTAGGCAAACTTGTTTACTTTGCCTTGCATGACTTATGTACGCAACGCATCCTGCCCGTCGAAGGAGCAGCGCGAGCATCGATTGATTTTCCAGCAGGATATGGGCTGGCGCTATCAAATGACAAACTGTCAGCATGTCCTGTATTTTTTTTATATATTGGCTTGGGTCTGTTTGCCGGTTGTGCTGCCAACACACACTCGCTCACTATCTGACACGCACACACATGCACATTAAAAGTTGTTAATAAATGTTTGCGTTTAATTTTTGCGGTGCATGGCAACCGCCGAATAGCGTATAGTGAATAGCAAATGGCGAAGAGCGAGGAGCGAGGAGCGAAGAGCGAGGAGCGAGGAGCGAAGAGCGAAAACAGCAATAAAAACGCCAAAGGCAGCAATAACAATAACAATAATAGTAGTAACTATCACAGCAATCATTGTAGCCGTAATAGGAATAATAACGTAATAATAATAATAATATGCTAAATATATTGTTGTCCTTAACGGCTAATTACTCATGTCTATCTCCGTCCGCAAGGGGCCACGCGTCGTATGCGCGATATTGCCACTTGAGGGTCGCAGAGTAAAAGGATTTTTGCATTGCCACAACATTAGCAACATGCACAAATAGATCTCTCCTGTTAGGGGGGGCGGACGGATGGTGGCAAAGCCGGTTACGTATCTAAGCAAACAAGGGCGCAGCGTCAAGTGGGCGTGACCAGGCCGGGCCACCGACTCTGCTCGCTCTAATAATTGCGTTGTAAAAACAATGAACAGCAATAATGTGCATAATAATTTTTAAACGTACACTTACAGCGAATGTGGGCGAAGGGTGAGTAAGTCACACACACACACACACACACACACGTACAAATAAGCACATGCTCACATATACACACTCACATACACAAAGACATGCTTTTAGGGTTAATTAGCACAATTTCGTGTTGCTTTTATGGGCCCCAGCGAAAACAAGAGTCTGGCCAAACGCCATGGCCGAAACAACATCGCCTCAGTTCCAGTGCCAGAATCTCATCCAGTACCATTTTGGCCCACAGCTCCCACGTCCCTTCCTCCTTCCCTCCTTTCCTCCCTTCAACTCTTAGACCAGACCTCTGCTCTGCGTCGTTGACTTCATTTGCGGTTGCCTGTAGCAACATCAGCCAATTTTCTTTTAACAGTTGTTTGGGTTTGGGTTTGGGTTTCGGTTGTCCACACCCCACACCCCACACCCCCCATCCCTAGCATCATGCCTCCCTCTGCCTCTGCACCATTAAGTCCTCGCACTCACAGTCGCATTCGCCTTTAAACCCACTTTTACAGCCCTTTTGCCTCTGACCTCAATTTGTGCACAGCACGCCCGTGGGCGCAGTCTGCGCTTTTAATTGTTGATTTTATTTATTTTTTCTTGCTTTTTTGGGTTTATGGTTTTTTTTTTGTGATTTTCTTCTTTTTTTTTTTTTGTTGAGTGTAGCCGCGGCCCACTTGCGGGATGGGATAATAAAAATTACGGCTAAGCGGTCATAAACGGCCAATGAGCTGCAGCTAGCCGCATTCCGGTGCGGACTTCTAATCCGTTCGATGGTCGTCTGCAAACTTTGGCGCCGTGTCGGTGTTCGATGGTCAGCCCCCCCGCCCGCCATTCACAATGCCCAACTGCCCTATGAGCGATGAATGAGAGGTGTAAAAACTTCAAGTACCACGTGGCAGGTGGCAAAAGTTTTGCCGTCCGTCGACTACATAAATCACAAAGCTGCAAACACACACAATTTTTGTAAGCGGAACAGCAAAATGAAAAATAAAATATCCATAAAATAAAAAAATAAAAAAAATAAAAAAAATAAAAAAAATAAAAAAAATAAAAAAAATTAAGTGAAAAGTTTATATGAAAAAGGAAGTTTTATATTTAAATGTTAAGCGCCCCCTCTCTCTCTCTCTCTCTCTCTCTCTCGCCCACTCGCTCGCCCACTCGCTGAGTATCTCCCTCTCATTTACTCGTGTTATGCAAATTGCGATGCGGCCCGCTGAATGTTTTTGCTTCAATTATGAAAATTGTTTTTCTGAATGCCATCGAAATTGTATTATTCGCGCCCAAGTAACGACATTTGCATACGCCATGGAAATACATTTTCATTTCACTTACTTATTTATATAGACACACATATACATACACATACACATACATATATATATACACATATTTATAAAGATTTTGTCTTGTTTTCTTTTTTGTCGTCCCCCGGCAAAAAGTAGCACAAGGAATGAAACGCATTCCATTACCTGACACACTGAGCAACTTAAATGGACTAATAAATGTATACACATATACACAAGCGAACACATCTACATAAATTTATGTATTTGTATTATGTATACACTTGTTCAGATACTCAGATATTGAAAGAATTCAATGGAAATTGCGGATTTATTATTGCCGCTTCGAAAATTATGTTTTTAGTGTTTGCGCACAGCGCCAAGCGGCTTAAAATTTTCTTCATATTATATATATATGTATATATATAATATATATGTAAAGCGGGTATTTAATACGTATCTTAGGGCTGCACACAAAAACCACCTGAAAAGATATTTCTGTGTTTATTGAAACGTTGGACTTAATTGATTCACAAACAGAAGCGGAGCCTGTGATTTGTATGGCGGTGAACCAGATGCGAGCCCCGACCCAAAATGCCAGATAAAGCGGAGAAATTAATATTGAAATTATTATGAAATGTTTTACCATAACAAGGATTAGCTAATTGCAAATAAATAATTTGCTTTTAATGTTAGTTTAAATATTTAGGCTAATTCCGGCATTTCAATTTTTAAATTGAATTTGCACTGTTTTAAATAAACACCTGGGCTTTCATTTCTGATCTGCGGTCTATCGCCGGCCACCACATTTTATGCCATTCACTCGATACATTTACCACTGTTATCGAAGCTTGAATTGCGCTTAGTAAGCGGACGCTTTAATAAAACAATTTATTTAAATACTAATTTAAATAATAATCAACATAATATTACTAAAAATTTTTAAATGATTTATTTATTTTATATTAATAATTATTTTAAATAAATAAATATAATTGAGAATAAATATTTAATATTATGAGTGCTAAGTTGCCAATTTTTCATATATGAATTAAATATATTTAAAAATATAATATAACTTTTTGAGGTGAAACTAACGATCGGTATATCCTCTGTCCTTCTCTTATCCTTACCATTAGTTGCAGCTACTAATTTTAGAAATTTTAAATTGCATGGGAAGCATTACTAATTCCAGGTGGATAAGTGAGAACCAGCAACTACTGGAACCGCAGAGGAACATTTGGTGAATTATCTATCGATTAACTATCGGAATGTGGTATTTCGGGACATTGGCTCATTAGGCAGTTAAAAATTCCATTCAGATTATTCTAAAATGGACAGAGTGCCGTTACATTCGTTTATTACGTATTGTTCCTAGGTGTTGGTGGGCATGTATGCGTGTCGAGGTGTGCAAGTGTGTGTGTGTGCGTGTGTGGTAGCAACTAATTTGTGAATTTTGCAAATGGGCACAGAAATTGGATGTAAATTTGGCAATGTTTTTACAACATTTGGACGTCAGGTGACAGTCGCAAATAGGATATTCAGGTCCTGGCAGAAAATGCACACGCCGTGCTAATTGCTTCATCTGCATAATTTATGTGCGTTCGATGGAATTCAAATTGAATTTCATGTGTTGGTCAAAAATAGTTAGAAATTGGGTCGAAATGATTGTCATTCACGACGTTGCATCAATTCTGTGCCGCTTAATTAAGCAACACTAATGATCATTTTGCATGAACAGCAATAAAATACTCGTTAAATGAGTGAAACTGCTTGGGCCGCGAGCCAAGCCAAAATTAAATCGTTTGCCAGCCCCCAGAATGGGGTCATTGCAAGCAAGCAGCAGAACCCAAAACCCAAAACCCAATGGATTTAGTCGGCCAGCCTCATTGAGTGCCACAATGTTGAGCGACACGCCCACTCAACAGCTACAGATAGAGGGATAGTGGGATAGAGGAATAGAGTGGGGGGCAGCTCCGAGACTCGTCGCGCAATTCATCAAAACGAAACGAAATGCCAGAAGGACATTTAAGAGAAAAGCAAAGAGAAGATGAAGCAAGGAAAAAGTTGCAAATAAAACGGGTGAAAAGTGAAAAATGTTGCAGCTCTGAATTTGCAACTGTGTTCAAGAGGAATGCCAACTGATTGGCCATCCCGCGGCCGCATGCCCCACTGCATGTGCCTCTCCAATGACACTGAAGTTGGCACAACAAGAAGTAAACAAATGTTGCGACTACTTGTACATTGCCACCCACTGCTGCTGGCAACATTAAACGTCCGCCACAGCAATAGCAGCAGCAGCAGCAGCAAGTCCTTGAAGGACTCAAGTAGCATTGTCCCCAGCATCGCAATTCATTTAAAGCCACTTGACGACGTTGTGGCTGCCATGAGTTTTTTTGCTTCGCTGCACAATTGTTACAACTTGTTTGTCTTCTTAAATTATTTAGTTGCATGCAACAAAGAGCCTCAAAGAGCAGCTGCTTTTTGGGTCACAACGTAGCCAACGAGCACTTTTAATACCCGCCAAGAGCTGACCAATCGGCGTATACGCAATGCGCGTGTAGCTGCCTGCAAAGCTGCCGCTTTGTGGCAAGCATCAAGAAGGTAGTGCAACACTCAACTTGTGTCTTCTAAGCGTGATAGTGGCTCTGGCATTTGAAGTCCTTGCCCATTTGCATTTGCCACCATAAAATTACATTTTTAATCAATCATATTGCACAGCCAGGCGGCTGCCAGCGGTTCGTATGCTTAATATTAATTAATATAAAATGCCGGAGCTAAGCCAAAAATGACTGCAGCGCCATTTTCATTAGGGCCATAACAATGAATGTGCCTTGGTGTAATTGCAAAAATGCTGTAGCCAGAGTCGTCGTCCTTGGAGCTCAGTTTTTATATTTTGTTTTCATTCTTTTTTTTTTTTTTTAATACTGCAAATTTTACAGTTCCCCAACCCCCCTCCCCGCGCTGGTAAAATGGCCGACTTGTCGGATCCTTGCTGCTGGCTTGGCTCATTTTCACCCACTTGCCGTTGGGCTTTGGCCACGTTTTGTTTGCTAAATGCCACTCGCACTCAAAATGCTCCATTTAAATGGAAAATGCAGCCGGGACGGGATAACCCAACTCGGAAAGCCAACGAAAAGAGAAAGGAAACTAAACGCTACGAAGTAAACGAAAATCCCAGCAAAGTGCCAGCTGACTCCTTGGACCGCAACAGCATTGCATCTTGGGGTAGGGCAATGACTTCATAAACAGATTTTAATTTCACTCCCCCCAACGCCCCTCAAAGCAAACTTGAATTTTTGATTCCTTGGCGCCAGGGAAATACAATTTCCGTTACCTTTTACACAGAGAAGCTTCAGTTACCGTTGGCTTCTCTCTGCCTGCCGCCTGCTGCCTGCCGCCTGCTGCCTGCTGCCTGCTGCCTGCTGTGGGTTTCCCTTCGCAGGTCAGACTCTCAGTCAATTTCCGTGTCGAGGCTTCCTTTAAGTATCTCTGATTTCATCAGCGTCTCGACTGCAACAATGTATCCCTTTCTACTACTGTGTCCTTATTGATTTCAGCAACAGCCTTGAAGCTCATTTAATGTCTTGCTGCTGGGACTTGCCTACGTGAAGGATATTTGTTCAGCTTCAAGATATATTATCTCCATTTATTTGGTAATTTAGGTTAAATTAAGTGCTGGTAATTGATTCTGCTCCTGCAGTCGACGCATTGATTTCAAATCATCGAAAGTGAAAATTAAAATTAATTTCCATTTTAATTTCTTAAACTCCTCAAGGCAGGCAACGCTCTGACATGCCTCAGGCTTGCACACACAAATATCCTGGAAATGGTTTAAAATTCATATTTCATATTTGAAGGGGAAATGATATATCTATGTATTTTGCATCTCATCTGACAGCTGGAAGTAGTTTGGCAGTTTGTCAGAAAGTCAAAGGAAGACTCTTCAAATTGCCTCAGCTGAAGGCTGAAGGATTTCATTTCCTGTTGCAGTTTCAACTGTTGATCAATTCGAGCCAAATTGAAATGAGTTTCTGTTTGTGAAGGGAGAAACTCCTCTCGCCTTTTACAGGGTATCTGGGAAATCAAACAATTTGAGCAAAAGCCTCCACTCGTGTCCTCCCATGGGTGAGCTTTGAGCGCATAGATAAACAAATGTTGTTCATGCAACGAGCAACATACACAGAAGTTTTATCAATAAACATTTGTGTATGCATTACATGCGTGCCACGCCCATTTCCATTTGAGTGTTGCAACAGTTTTGGTTGGTCCTGTGGTGCGGCAGTCATGAAAATTGCGTTTAATGTTGACAGCTGCTCTGCAGTGACTGACTCCCGAGCCGACCATTGGATGTGGCCAGGAAGCAGGACAAAGAAACAGGTCGCACCCACAATGCAAATTAAGAGTGTACAAAGACAGGATACAAAGACAGGATACAAAGTAAAAGCAGAACATGAAAAAAGAAAACAGAAGCGAAAATGAAAATGAAAATAAAACGAAACAAAACGAATGGAAAGAAAGGAAAATAAAAGAAAAGATAAGAGCGGAAAAGAAAAGAGAAGAATCGACAAAGGACGAGTAATCAAAGGAATAGCCATAGCCATGTGGGTGGATGCCTGTGCCTGTTGTTGCTTTGATGAGGGCACTTAAGCAAATCGTCGTTGTCGTTGTCTGTGTTGTTGTTGTTGTTGTTGTTGTTGTTGTTGTTGTTGTTGTTGTTGCTCTCGTTGCCTTTGTTGTTCCTGCATGTTGTTGCCTAGCAGCAATCGTCGTTGTCATTGTGAGGCAAAGGCAAAAATCAAAGGCCTACCACGCGGTGAACTTTATTGAAATATGGCCAAGAACATCATCGATGTTTCTGCTCCAGCTCCTGCTCCAGTTCCTGCTCCAGCTCCTGCTCCAGCTCCTGCTCCAGCTCCTGCTCCAGCTCCTGCTCCAGTTCCTGCTCCAGTTCCTGCTCCTGTGCTTAATTTGGTCAATTTATACCCTGGACTGGCTCAGCACGAGCAAATGAACTGGCAGCACACTCTAATGATACTGTCACCCTCCCCCCAATCCCCTTTCCCATCTACCATCTACCATCTACCATCTACCATCTCCCATCTACCATCTCCCATCTCCCATCTTCCATCTCCCATCACCCATAACTATTCTCTGCTATCCATCTATTACTTCTGCTGCGACTACTTAAATGGGTCAAACGTCTGATGCATACAAAATGATTGCCTACTTTTGTGCGCCTCACGTCTGGCATTTACATTACGAATTACACATATGCGTATGCGGTGCATATAATATGTGTACGTGCACATGTGTTGCACATTGTTGGACAGCCAGACAATAATTAACTGGGCTTGCATGTTGCATCAGCAGGATATCAAGGATATTTGTCCTGACCCTTCGACATTTGTGTAAATATAGTTTAATCGTTCAATTACAATTACTTCCGCCTGCTTTTCAATGGCAAACATTCACTTCCGGCTCCGGCTCCGGCTCCGGCTTCGGCTCCGGCTCTTCGCTTCTCACTTCCACAATTGTGTCAAGCTTCTGTCAAGGATTACGAAGTGAAATCCTTTTTAGTTTGCTAATTGCTTGAGCTGCCCGTTGCATGGATTGTCAGGTAAAACAAATTGATTTATGTTTATGGCTTTGGGTTTTTGTAGCTGCCGAAATTGCCACGCCCATTAGTTGTGTGCACTGTGACCTCAGTCTTTAAGCCAGAATGAACTTCGCACTGCCCAAGACACTTGCGTGTGTGTGTGTGTGGGTGTATGTGCTCCAGTTCCTGTGTCTTTCTGATCATTTTGTCGTTTATTTGCCTTTCAGTATGAGAATTCTGGGGCTTTGTTAAGTTTATGCAAATGTCCTTTCAGCAATTAGCAATAAATGTTTGCATTGGCCAACATTTGAGTGGAGGCCTGCAAATGTCTGTGTATGTGTGTGCCTGCGTGTGTGTGTGTGTGTGTGTGAGTGTCGGCCATTTGTGGCCTATTTGTGATACAAATCATGCGGTCTACATTTACTGCGGGCCACCAGCTGCCTTGGGGTCTGTCCGCCTGTCCGCCTGTCCCCTAAGTATGCCCCCTGCCAGCGGCGAGTGGTCAGCTGGCCGCCAACTGTGAATCAGGATGTGGGTGGCCAAAGGACGACAGGCTGGGCAGCCAGAAAATGTTGCGGTCAACGTGCAAATTGTGCGCTAAATTGGTTTGCCTTTTGCATTTGCATAATTTACTGCGGTCGTCTTTGTTGTGCCTTCTGCTCGCTATCCTGCAGCCAAGCACTTGAAGTTCGCCTTTAGCCTTTCGACATGAATTTATGGAAATTTTAAACAATCTTTTCGACGCCAGTGCTGCCTGCCTGCCTGCCATTCTTTCAAGCGGAATCAGCCCTAACTGCTGTCGATAGCTGAGTGAGAAAGGACATCGCCTGGGTCACCCTCCTCAGGCCTGTCAGCGGAACTCGAGTGTGCATGCTCATCGGCCGAGGCGTTCAATCAAATGCCGCGCACAGACATAAGTCAACATTAATTGGGCAGAAGCCCCCAGACACACAGCTCGTAACTTATATAGATCCTCCTTGACGCACAATCTATTAATGCACTAATTGAGGACCTCAAGTGTTGAACCACAAATCGCGGCGTTCGCTTTGCATTTAGATTGCGCTTGAGCCACAAGACGCTTCGACGTTGACCCAGTTAAGAAACTTTTCACTTGGCCAACACTTCTGCCACAGGCATGGCCTTAGCCATAGGACAAAGGCGAGAGACCGCGCTGCAAGGATTATTACGCAAGTCCTTTGCCATAGCATGTAAATCGACCATCGGCTGGAAATGATATGCGATGACTACCAGAAGCGATTCATTCTTCGAATAGCTGGGTCATATCTATTGATTGATAGATGATAAGCTTGTGCTACCTCGTGGTGCGTGGGTGTGCGTGGGTGTTCGTAGGTGTGAGTGTGTGTGTGTGTGCGTTGCCAGAGGCGCCCACCCCTAAGCCAAATGAAAGGCATAATAATGCGAGTTTATCTTCGCCTGGTAACCAATTTCCAACAATTTGATTTATGTACTTTTTTCTCTATATGCGATTGTTGTTGCTGGCTTGGGCTTGAGCTTGGGTATCCTTTATGCGAGGACATACACATACGTGTAAGCGCATGACTTGCTCCGTCAAATGTTATCATCAGAAGTCCTGATTACATTTGCCTTTTGCAGTTCCTTCAATTGTGTTGCCTACTTTTTGGGGCTTTCACGGAAAAATCCTCACACTTTATGTTGGTGTTTATGTGTGTGTGTTTATCTGAGTGTGTGTGTGAGTGTGGGTGTATTTTCAACAGTATTTTTCGCTTTCTTATGGTGTTTGTTACTTATGCACATGTCAGTCTAATTAGTTCAATTTGACAGGAAATGCGGCGCCAGGCAACCATCAGGCATCAGGCATCAGCCATGAGGCATCAGAGTCATCGGATAATCGTACACCGCCATGCGGATTGGCGGTAGTAGAAGATGATGCGAGTCCTTGAACAATATTTATTGAGTACTTATATTCATAGATGATCCGATTTCACAGTCATATTCACATTTTATTCTGATTGCCAGCTCAACTATGGCCATCATTACCTACACACTAATTGGAGTTGGACCCAAGCGTTGCATATGGAGGGCTTTGCCAGTGATTCCACTCACTGCCTGTATGAGTGTGCATGTGCGTGTATTTATGTCTGTGTCTGTGTGCGTGTGTGTGTGCTTATGTAAGTGTGGGTTGCCAGGAGACTCGTGAAGTATGGAGTTGGCAGTGGAAGGAGGACTTCCCAAAAGATTTCCTATCGGCAAGAGCTTTCGATTCACGCTCCAGGGATTCAATATTAAAATCGGATATAAATTGTTTCCAAATATACGTACATCCGCATTCACACACACACACACACACACACAGATACTCATACTCACATACACACATACACATACAGAGTTGCGCGCATGTAGGCATACAAATCGCATCTATTGATCAGGCATAACAAGTGGTTGACAAGCATCAGCTACACACACACACACACACGCATACACATATACGCATAAACGGATACAGATACAAATACAGTTACAATAACAGATACACACACAGATACAGTCGTACACGGACACAAATCAGTCGTGCATTTATTTAGGCCCATGTAAGCCTGTTTATTCAAATTGTATTGCATATATTTATCAGTTGTTGTTGTTGTTGTTGTTGAGGTTGTTGTTGTTGTTGTGTTTGCAACAATTTTTAAGCACTTGTAAAATATTCATGAACCGCTGGCAGGAGCTCAAATTTACTGGCAAATTTAACAGGAAATTTAAAATCGAAATAAATCAATAGTTTAGTTGAATTTAGAGCCACAGGAGTGCGTCTAAGTGTGTATGCGTGTATGTGTGTGTGTGTGTGTGTGTGTGTGTCTGCCTATTAAATTAATCAAATTGCTTATTAGAGCTTGCAACATGCATAAATCACATACGTGGCAAGTTACTGTGTCCCATTCACAGGCATCGCATTCGTTGCAAAAATGATTGATCACGTGTGAATGTGTGTGTGTGTGTGTGTGGGTGTGCCATATACGGCTCTGTATGTGTGTGTGTGTGTTTGCTTGGGGTAATTAACACACGCATAGAAACATCGACCTATTTGGACACGACACACGATGCTGGCAATTGTAACAGCCAATCAATTGATGAATGACAGGTACAAGGTACAAGGTGTGATACAGAGTATTTCGGCTATAAGGACTCGGGGAAATGGGTCCATTGATAACGAAGAAGGACATGCAGCACACTGAACAAGCTGAACAAGGAGTGACAATATGTAGCTCATGCGAAACATTTCATTAAGAACTGCGTCGCAGTCGAGGGATGTGCGAAACGTTGTCACAGAGCCAAAATAATGGACTGAGAAACAGGATTTTAGTGAAATGTCCTTTCACATTGCATGTGTTATTTAAGACAGGTTCAGAGAGATGCTATAGGAGGAAAGTGGCAAAGCTGTGTCTATGGCATAGCTGAGGAATATTGAGTTGGCAAATGAAGACTCATAAGACACCAAACATGAAGAAGGACTTTCAGAGAAATTACAAAAACACAGATATTAAGACTTCTCCCTAGCAGGACGAACGCTGCAAGTCTGTGAGCATGTGAAAAGGATGCCTGTGGTAAAGAAAGAAAATAGCACTGAGCTCAAAATGAAACTAAGTTGATATATAAGATATAAGCAGGAATCAGAAGAGCCAAAAAATATCATTGAATGATGTCCTGAGAAGGGATGGAAGGAAGACTAAGAGCAGGCCAAAAGCTTGAAGGACGAGACAAAATTTGTTGCAGTAGAGACAGATTAAAGGGAATAAATCCTAAGCAGCAGAAAATAACTATAATAAAAGATATACCAAGACATGCTATGAATAACATAGCATATGATAGAACAAAAAGGATATAAATGAAAAAGGATATAGATGACATAGGATACGTTATTCCACTTCAAATATAGTACGAAACACACGATGAACATTGCAATGGCAAAAGATTTCCTTTAAGATCGAGGATGCCAGAACAGATTAAAGTCTATATCCTTAAGACTCGCCCGCCCTCAGCTTTGCAGTTCTTAGTGCACGTCATAAACTTTCAATATCCTTAGCGCCTCGAAGCGCGTTTATAGACTGAAAAGCCATTTAAATAAATGAAAATTTGAGAGCCACACGAAATGCGTTTGAATCCTTGAACAAAACGCCTCCCCACTGCCCCAGGAAGTGGCCTAATGGAGCCCCAGCCTGGACCACATGCATGTAGCCATCAAATGAGCCATTAAAGCGAAGCCCCAAACTGCACTTTAAGGCGAGTCAATCACTTGATGTCCGGACTACCCCTATTAAGAGTTATATGTGTGACACGGCATTAAAAGGCTCGGGCGTTAGGAGTAACCCTTTAAGAGTTCTTTTAATGTCCTGAAAAGTGTATGACAAATGCGAGACTCGTAAAAGCCGCGTGCGCTGCGCCTCGCCTCGTGTCCTTTTCAACTCTCGACTGACGGATGCGCGTTTTGTTGGCTTTTGTTTTATTGTTGCACTTACTTTTATTGCCACATGGACACAGCGAGGGGAAGGGGAATGAAAAAAGTAAAGAGATGGAAAGAATATATAAAAATATATATGCCCATGAGTGTGTGTGAAAGAGAGAGAGAGGGAGAAAAGCAGAGAAAGAGAGAGAGAGGGAGAGGTCGAAGGAACGGCGGCTCTCAAGTTGATTAAATTATAAAAATCGAATTATATTCACTTGTCGCGCATCCTGATGCATAATGGAAATTTCAGATTTAAAGAAAAGAAACGGGGAAGAGGGGGGAAGGGATGGGAGAAGATGAGCAGGACAAATGTGAGCTGCAGCATTGCCAGTGCGCAACATGGACTCAAGGACATCGTCAGTGGCCTAATTGGCGGCATGTTTGCTGTGGCATTGTCACAGGAGGCAGAGGGCAGGAGGCAGGAGGCGGGAGGCGGGAAGCAGGCGAGGCAGGCGAAGCTCAGTGTTTGCCTAAGCTAAGTGAGAGTGACAGCACACAAGACGAGGCAGCAAGTGAGTGGGACAACACAAGACTGTGCGAGGAAGACTGAGCATTTTATGTGTCCATATGGCATCTTGTGTGCATTTCGTGTGCCCGACTTTGCCTCCGCCTCTGTCTCTGCCGCAATCTCAGCATGCGACACAGCAGATGTCCCAGGCGCTGCCTCTACCTCTGTCTCCTTTCCCACCTCTCCCGCTGTCGCTTTCTCTGCCACCGCCGCTATCCCTTCCACTCGCCGCCACTGCCCCAATCTCTGCCTTTGGTATTTGGGTCAAAAGTTTTGCTTGCATTTCTATTTACATTGCCCTGAACTCGTACATAAAATTTAATTTAAAACTTTTCCTCATTCCGAGCGGCATAAATAAATGCGTATTTGAGAGGATACTCGCACTGGCGAAGGACTCCCGCTGCACATGTGCGACCCTCCACTCCTCGTTTGTCTCCTGTTTATTTACAGTTTGCATTAAAACTCACTTAAATTTCAATGTCTCGACCAGAAATGAAACACACTGCACATAAATGTCTTGCAAGAATCCTTAAAGGATCCTAAGCCCCAAATAAATGTATGTGGGTGTCGGTGTGCTTCCGACACTTTATAGCAACTGTTGTCCTTACAACATGCAGTAAATGTTGCACTTGCAGCCGCATATTTTGAGGAATGGCCCAACCCTTTGTTGACCTCTGACCTGTCCACGTTGACAGACCGCTTTAAGCGCTTAATAAACTCATCCGGCAGGACTGCTAAGTTGGTAAGCCTAATAAACTACGGCCCGTAATCTAGAGACGACCCACAACTCGAGCGGAAACGGAAATTGTCGCTGGCAACAAAAAAAAACAAGGACATTTTGTTGTGTTTTTAAACTAGGCGCCTGCCATCTCTTTCTCGCTTTATTGTTGTTGTTGGGATGGGGATTGGGGGTGGGTGTGGGTGTATCTCATCTGAGCTGCCGCTTGGCCAGAAATTGGATTTATCTGCTTCGTTAGTAAATTGGTTGTGATAGGCGCAGCGGCGAGGAAGGAGACGGCGGAGGAGAATAAACTTGGGCGCAATGCCAAGTGCAGGCGTTCGCATCGACAGTGTCTCAAAATGGCAAACAACATAGATGGCAAGCCCGACAGTGACTGCCAAAAGTTAAGCCACCGTCCAGGATAAGATATACAATAATATAAACAATAATAACGGAGGTACACACTGAAAGTGCACTGCAAACACTGCAATTGATAGCAACTCTTCCTCTCTTCAGGTTATCGGACAAGTGTCCACTGTGCAGACATCTGGGGCTGCCGAGTCGGGGCTGGGGATGGGAGCTATTTGTGGCACGACAATTGCCGACTCGGTCGAGGCAGTGGCAGTGGCAGTGGCAGTGGCAGTGGCAGTGGCAGTGGCTGGGGCAGTGGCTGGGGCAGTGGCTGGGGCAGTGGCTGGGACAGTGGCAGGGGCAGAGGCGGAGCTGGACACCGGTAGCGGGTTCCTCCGGATGTTGCATAACTTTTTAAGCAGCTTGCTTTAATTTCTCCTGCTGTCACATGATCTCTCCGGCTATGGCTCTGTCTCCGGCTGGGGTCCCGGCTTTAGCGCTCGCCCAACAACTGCCTCTGGCTCCGGGCGGACGGCAGAAGTTTAGCAACTGCGGCGCGTCTAAAGCCTGTGAAATGTTTTTATGCGAATTTTATTACATTTAGTTACACAGTTCCTCCCCCTGCCCCTCCTACCAAAGCCGCCCACCGACTCTGTCTCTGTCTTGCTCTACAGTCCACAGTCTCTTCCCCTGTCTTTCCTGCCCTTCCCTGTCATCCTCTGTCGGCCGTTGCCCATCTTCTTGCTTAGCCACCCTACGTCTTCCCCCCTTCCCCCCTTCACAGTCTTCCCCTGTCTTCCTTTGGGTCTCCGTTGACGTGGCCACTGCCTCTGTTTGGGTGTCTTGGGTGCCCCTTAAAGCCCTGGCCCGTTAAAATTTTTATTATTGACTTTCATCGCTGCCGTCGCTGGCGCATAAATGTTGAAAATCAGCTTCAGGCATTTCAATTTTGGCCAAGTTGAAGTTTGTGGACGTTGTATTTTTTGTTTTTGTATTTTGTATTTTTTATTTTTTTTTTCTCTCTTTCGCGTGATTTTTATTACAGTTTCCATTTGGTGTTTATAATTTGCGTAGCAAATTGAGCGAGAAAAATGGTGACATTCATGCGAGAGAGTCGCTGACTAAATTGGTGTCCCAGTTGCTGGATGATGAAGTGCCCAGCGGCGACTGATTTATGTTTTGGCTCTGATCAGGACAGTCGCCAGGACGAAAACAAAGCCTGTGTCACAGCGGCCGTTCAACTGCACGGATTAATGAGCCCGTAGGAGCGCGCACTTTGGGAATTTTTAGAAAGGTCCTGTCCATTTGGAATCATAGAATAAGTTGCCATGAGAAAATGGACAAAAACAAAAAAAAATAGAAAAAAAAATAAACTAAGGAAGTTTGGCAGGACGCTGACGGCACAGAAAATGCCAAACAGGATGTGCTGACTGTCTGTCTACCTGTCTGCTCGTCATTTTGCTCCTGTGCGAGTCGTCATGGCCGATGGCAAAAATTAAATTATGGCAGCAAATGAACAACGACGACGGTAAACAGAAGCGGCCCAGGCCAAAGATAACAAGGATGCAGGATGGACGATGGACTGTACCTTGCCACACCGAGTCAGAGTCTGAGTCAGAGTCAGTGCCAGAGTCAGTGCCAGAGCCGGTGCCGGAGCCGGAGCCGGAAATGCTGAGCCGTTGTCCTGCCCGGTATCCTTGCTAATAATGAAATACATGAATTTTGTAGACAATAATCGCAGCGGCTTAGTCAGGATTATAATAGGCATTCGTCGGTGGCCAGGATAATAAAGCAGGTGAGACCTTTTGTGGCCTGTTTGCATTTACTTAGCTTGCAATTGTGGTGGGACTTAAAGATGAAATTAGATTTCCTTGAGGCAACTTAAATAACAAGTAAATCTCTTCTAATCGAAATAAGTCATTTTCCTTACCGTAAGAGGATATGTTGGAATAATATATTTAAGGTTATTTAAACTTTAAATGCTATATTTCAAGGATATCAGCTAAATCCAAAGTGCAGTCTCTTTTCAGGTGAATTAAACAGCTTAATTAGCAAATCGACTAGGCCCCCTTGAGTAGGCAATTAAAATACCTAACAGAACGTAAATCACATGGAAAGACACGTGTGCGAGTGGGACAGATATATCAGGCAGGCAAACGCAATTGTGAGTCTCACGATCATTTTGCGTATGTAGCTGCTCCAATTTGCGTTCGATAGCACGCGCTGAGCATCGATAAATGCCCCAGTAAATAATATAAAATTTATATGGGAATTTGAGTGGATTATAAAATATTATTAAATAGAAAATAAATAAATAAATGAGTATAAAATTTGAATAATTATTGAGAGCAAATTTAACTGCCACCTAAGCGCTTCGCTTTTGGTGTATAATTTCATCTTTGTTTCTCTGACAAGAAACGTTTAATTTTAGTTATTTAATTAAAGTGGCAATTGTCGTTCGCTTTGCATAATCATTACAGTTGGTCGGCAGTTAAAATTATCAATATTTGTTATCATAATTTCCAAATCAATTGTTGTTTATTTTACCAAACTGGCCGTGCATGGAAAACTCCGTGAACAAACATTAAAATCAATTAGAGCGCCTAATGACCCACATGCAATTTATTTGCTTCGATGGCATCTAAATAAAAACAATTATTAAATAAATACAAAAACTTACACGCACACACAGACACACACACACACACACATAAATAAGTTTTTCCCCAACGACTAATTGGCACTTTTCACTGGCATCGCAGAGCTTCATTTAAATATTTTTTGATGAGATAAACAAAAATGTGACTTATCTGCAGTCTGGAGTCTTCAAGTCATGCATTTAATATGCGGTTAGATTTCAATTAGTGAAGGAACGCAAAAAATCGATGGAAAATTCGAGCAAGCAAAAACCACAAAACAAAACGGATCAAAGGTCCTTGCAACGTCCTCACTGCTCTTCCATAAATTTGATAAAAATCAAATCTTCAACAACATTAATTCGATATGCCAAACATGCAACGAGCAGTTTATCAGGCAAAAAGCATTGAATCTATAAAATTCAAATCAATTTGAATACTATTCATTTATTTTGAATATGAATAAAAACTTGTTACACAGCATTTGATGGTATTTGTTGGACACTCAGTTGCTGCGGGCAACATGTACAGAGAAACGGAAGGCAGCCCTTAAAATGTCCTTATTTCAATTAGACTACAGAATAAATATTAAATAATATTTATATAAATTTATATAAAAATTATTGAGCTAAAAATTCATCCATAAACAAGATTCATTCAAGGGACGGAAGATTCCTTTAAAACCCGTCGCTCTTCCGCATCCTTAAACAGTCATATTTAATTTTAAAACTTTACGCACATTTTAATTAATTGAACTGTCTGCCACAAATCAAATAATAATAATAAAGTCTCATCGTAGCTCATAGAACAGTTAATTTAAATAATTTATATCGAATATCGGATCATAATTGGATTATAATATCAATGGACTCTGCCCTCCGTTATAATTATTTATTGAGCGTTCCAATTTTGATATCCTTGTAAACAATAAACTCTCCTGAGTTTCTAACGGCAGTAAAATTACTCCGAAATCCAAACACTGCACTTCCTGGAATTGACTATAAAAATTACGTAAGCAAACAACACTCTCACCAAACCCCCGCCCCCGCCTCCACCCTCCCCCAGCCTAGGCTACGCCCTGGGACCCAGGGAGCCGTAATTATGGGCACAATTCATTTTAGAGGTGAAAATAATGAAAGGCAAAACAAATTTGTGGTTATTACGTGCCGCAGCGCTGGGAAAATAATTATTTGGATTTGATTTGCGATATGTGAAAATAAAATGATAATCAATCACAATCAAGAGCAGCTCCTTGCAAGGACCCTTCCTACGTCACTACGTAACCCATACAGATTATTATGGGTAATCAGCGATTTGAAGAACTTGATACAGTTGAAAGACTTGAGTTGTCTGCGTAATTGCAGAGCGACCGGAAATACCAGTTACCAGTTACCAGTTACAAGTTACCAGTTACCAGTTACCAGTTACCAATTGCCAGTTACTAGTTATGAATAACTGTTTACCTTTTACCAGTTACCAGTTACTAGTTATGGGCTACCAGTTACCAATTACCAGTTATGAGTTACCAGTTACCAGTTACCAGTTACTAGTTACCAGTTACCAGTTTCCAGTTACCAGTTACCAGTTACCAGTTACCACTTACCAGTTACCAGTTACCAGTTACCAGTTACCAGCTACCAGTTACCAGGTCCTAGTTACTAGTTACCAGTTACCAGTTATCAGTTACCAGTTACCTGTTACCAGTTACGAGTTACCAGTTATTAGTTACCAGTTATTAGTTAGCAGTTACCTGTTACCAGTTAATAGCAACCAGTTCCAGTTACCTGTTACCAGCTTCTACCTACCACTTATCCAGTCACCAGTTACCAGTTACCAGTTACCAGTTACTAGTTACCAGTTACCAGTTATCAGTTACCAGTTATCAGTTACCAGTTACCAGCTACCAGTTACCAGTTACCAGTTATCAGTTACCAGTTACCAGTTACTAGTTACCAGTTACCAGTTTCCAGTTACCAGCTACCAGTTACCAGTTACCAGCTACCAGTTACCAGTTTCCAGTTACCAGTTACCAGCTACCAGTTACCAGTTACCAGTTACCAGTTACCAGTTATCAGTTACCAGTTACCAGCTACCAGTTACCAGTTACCAGTTACCAGTTATCAGTTCCAGTTACCAGCTACAAATTACCAGTTACCAGTAACCAGTAATCAGTTACCAGTTACCAGTTACCAGCGACCAGTTACTACCTACCAGTTACTGGTTACCTGTTACCAAGTACTTGTGACCAGTTACCAGTTACTACCTACCAGTTACCAGTTACTAGTTACCAGTTACCAGTTACCAGTGAACAGTTACCAGTTGCCAGTTATTAGTTACCAGTTACCAGCTACTAGTTACCAGTTACTAGTAACCAGTTACCAGCTACCAGTTACCAGTTACCAGTTACTACCTACCAGTTACCTGTTCCCAGCTATCAGTTACCTATTACCAGTGACTAGCAATCAGTTCCAGTTACCAGTTACCAGTTTGTAACCTCACCAAATGACGTCCTTAAAAGGTTGCCCTGATACGTAGGGCTGACGCACATTGCGTATACGCCATGTAATCAGCTAAAAGTCCCATATATTTGGATACCAATGGATGTCGAGCGAGTTAAGTATTGATATATAGGATTACTATGGCAATTGGGGCATTCATTAACCGCTTTTAACATATTCTAGCTAAATAGTTACAGTTTCGTTTGATTTACTGTTAATTATTACACAAACTTAACTGCCTTTAACAAAGGACGAAGCTAATTTATGTAATTGCTTTCGGCTTCTGTGCAGCCGCCGACAGGCGATGGCAATTCCAAGTGAAAATTTGCCTGCTACCAGGCGGGGCGATGGGGCAAAGGACGCGCAATGAATCTAATAAAGAAATTACAACAGACAAGACTCCTGTCAAGGACATAGCCTGGCCGCAAAACGAGATCCTCTGAAGATGAAGGGGCGCATTTTTCACAAACTGTTTTTCTTGATGGTGTTGGTGACGTTAATGTTGTCGCTGTCGCTGTTGTTTGTGGTACATATTGATACTGATGTTGTTGTTGTTGTTGTTGTTCTAACTGCTGCTGATGTTGTTGTTGTTGTTTTTGTTGCTGCTGCTGATGTCGCCAATTGTTTGACTTTAATGTAATGAGCTGAATATAAAGTGCGTCTAGCGCGAGCCGCAAAATTGTTTATCCTTAGACGACACATGAATAATTTAAAAATAAAAACAAAGCAAATCCCTAATAGACTTACCCATCACAGTGTGTGTGTGTGCGTGTGTGTGTGTGTGTGTGTGTGATGTCATAGCATATGTGGAGAGGGGGAGTAAACGCTTAGAAGGGGAGGCAATGTTTCATTTGAAGTGCCCTAAAGACAAAGAGTATAACCCAGACGCATACGTGAATATGCACGTCATGTGTGTGTGTGTGTGTATGTATTAATGTGTGTGTGTGTGTGTGTTTGAGTGTGTTGGAATTAGGCAAGTGAGAAGCTGATTTTGATACTTCCTGACACATGCGGGCGACACACGTGTCGTTTGTTGGCACTATAAATAAAGGTCAATGCCCAAAATCGCTGAGGAAACCTAAACAAGGATAAATACAGGGAAAAGGAAGAGGATGAGGATGAGAAGGGGATGAAGAGATGAAGAGAAACGGAGAGATAAAGAGAGAATGAGAAGGCCATATTCAGCACGTCCTACAAAAGGTGGAAGAGAGAGGGAGAAACTGAAGCCGTGGCATTGTTTTTGACTTAGCAGACAAAAGTTGCATAAAGAGCAAACAAATGTCCTTGCAAACAATTGCCATATCCTGGATTTGGCGAAAATAAATACAGATTTTATAAAGAAAATTGATATTTGAGTTGCAAAAGTCAAACAATTATTGATTTTCGTCAAGATTTCTGAATGCAATGCCTTTGCGATGTCCTTGCTGTCCTTGGAAGACACTTGGGTCAAAGGATCAATTGCTATCGACTTTCTGAAACTTTACATATGAGCAATTGCCCTTAAGGCAAACTTCAAACATGAATGGGGCGTGGCAGGCAACCCAGAGGCCTTCATTGGGGGAAAAACTGTTCAGTTTCGCTTGATCAAAGTTTCGGTTTATGACTGAAAGTTTCGATTGCAATCCTTTAACATTATTCCTCAGCGTCACGCCCCCCTCCTTCTGCTGCTGGGTAAGTACGCCCCTGTGTGGAGTGCATTTATTGCTGTTGTTTGCCGTTTTGTTGCCGCTGCCGCATTGTTGCCGTCACTTTGTTGTGGAACTTTAATTGCGGGAGCGTTTGGAAAAGTTTTTCATAAATTTTCTCGCACTTAACCAAAACACGAAACAAGTGAAAAATCTCAAATGCAAAAGTGTGCTACTTATGCAGGGACATTTCTTATTGTTGTTGTTGTTGTTGTTGTTGCAACTTATTTGTTGCCCCGCTGCAGTTGTTGCAAACTTGGGTGCCACAGCATCGACGCTGCAGCAGCTCAGCTCTGCGTCCATCAATAAAACGGGAAACTGCTGCAACTGTCGCAGCAATAGTGATGTGCGAATGGGGTGGCACAGAGAGTGGAAGGGGGTTGGGAAGAGGGGAAGAGGGTGCCAAACAGTTGCCTCTCAAGGGGCGTGTCCGTGCAGCAAACAGGCAAACAGGCGGCAGCAGTGAAAACAATCGAAATTATAGCAAACAAGCGCGTAAACTTTACGCTTTCACTGCTCTCTCTATGTGTGTGTGTATGTGTGTGAGTGTGTGTGTATGTGTATGGGTGTGTTTGTGAATAGGCGCTTGAGTGCAGTTTTATTGCTTTGTTGTTGTTGCGGCTGCTGTGGCTGTTGCAGCGGTTGCCTGCTGGCTGCCTCAACAGCGTCATTTAAATTGCTCCGAACAAAAAGCCCCAGCAACTGCCTGCCTAATACCCACATACAGAACAGAAACAGAAACAGAAACAGAAACAGAAACACAATCAAACACACACACACACACACACACACACACACATAGATACACACACAATCACACACATACAGAGGTAGACCATATCGCACAGTTGCTGTTGTTTTTTGCTCTTTGTCTCCTTTTGCTGTTGATGGCGCGCAAATTCTCTCATTTGCGTGCGAATTTTCGTTGCATACTTTTTGGGGCCGCAGCCACAACAAAATGTGTGTCAACAAAAGTCGACGTTGCCCCTGCGATTGTTATTGTTGCTGTTGTTGTTGTTGTTGTTGTTGTTTGCCAGTGACATAAATGCGAGCAGGCAGCAGCCTATTCAAATCTAATGCCCGTTTTTCAAGTGCGCGCAGGCAGACAAAAGTGCAATTAGCTCTGAGGGTGTAAGGACCTTCCCCTTCCCCTTCCCCCTCCCTCTACCTCTCCAGCCGATCCGCCCCTTTTGAACGGCATTTACACAACCCGTTTAACTTGTATTTGAATGTGAGATCAGGAACTATATGTAAATTATAGCCGCAGTTTATTTATTCAGCAATTTTGTGGCTAATTATGCCGAAACATAACTCGAGCCACCGCAATCCTTTCTGCCACATCCTTTTTCCAAGAAATGTAATTATTTTTAATTATTTTTGTGAGCACATGCATAACAATTGACTTTGTGTACACGTGTGTGCGTCTCTATGCGTGTGTATGCGTGTGTGTGCGTCTGTATGCGTCTGAATGCGTGTGTGTGCATGTGTGTGTGTGTGTTTGGACGGAAGCAAAACTCATTAAGGTAAATGACGTTAAGAAGCATGTAAAGGGCAGCCTTATGTGATTTCAAATAACTTGAAAATAATGTACACTCATCAGCAGCGAAAAGGACCAAAAAATCAATAGGGCAGACAGGAACAGGATTACCCTACAATTGGGGTGCGTTTGACTAGGACGAGGGTCGTGGCTTCTGATGGTAAATTAAATACAAAGGAGAACTTTCCGATATGAAGACTCAAGTGGAAGAAGGATTATCAGTAGTGAAATTAACTGTTTCCTTGAGTGTCCTTTGTGAGGACTACGACTAAAAATACTCTATAATTCATCACATTATATAAAAGATATATCCAAAAATAATATGCACCCTTTCCCTGATATTCGAGGCATTTCTTCTTTTGGGATATATTAAGGATACCTTGGGTGCTCAGAAAAGTATCCTTTTAGCTTGAAGGATAGCATAAGCTTGGCTATGTTAAAGAAAGTCCTTTCCTTTAAAATGTAACAGTTAAGTTTTCAACAACTGCCATCGTCATATGCTTTTATCCCACATACCCTTTCTGCTTTCACTCAAAGGGTATGCGACACTTGCCCAGAAAGGGATCAAAAGCCTTGAAGGTCCTTCAATTAATTTTCCACTCCGTGGCACGCGTCGTTGTTGCGTCTTTT
This sequence comes from Zaprionus lineosus, assembly GCA_035044505.1. NCBI lineage: Eukaryota > Metazoa > Arthropoda > Insecta > Diptera > Drosophilidae > Zaprionus > Zaprionus lineosus. The sequence continues at coordinate 1,781,011 of JAWNNX010000591.1, read as the reverse complement.
GTTGCACTGATAATTAGATTGCCACAGGTGAGGCGTATATAAGACTGCACACACACACACACACATGCAACATATCTGTGTATGTGTGTGTGTGTAGATGGGGATAAATTGTGACTTACCGAATATACGTCCTGCCTCGATAGATGGCGCTGTGGTGGTGAGCAACAAGAGGAAACCATAAATAATGATCCCAAGATGATTTCTCGATTTGGCCAATGTGCGAGGCGTCATTTTGTGGGCGTGGTTCTTGTTAGTTGCTCTTCTTCTTCTTTTCAATGTGTTGTTTCTTGTTTTTTGTTTCTGTTTTGTTTTGCTTTTGTTTTCGTTTTTTGTTTTTAGTTTTTGTTTTTTGTTTTTGCGGTGGTTTAAGTTACTTTTTCTCGGTTGAGTTTATGCTTCAAATTCGATTTGATTTATTTTCAGTTTAGGTTCGATTCTCCGTAAGAGAATGGGAGAAATGGTGAGAAGTGAATCTTCAACTTTCTCTTTATTCTCTTAGTTTCTCTTTAAGCCAATTACGACGTTTGTTTTATGCACTTTTGCGTTTAAGTCATTTGCTTCTCGCGGTTGATTCAGTAGTTCAATTGCCGAGTCCTTGCCTTGGGTTAGCATTTTGTGAAGGCTGCAAGAAGAAGGACGAAAATACAACTATTAATAAAACTTTGATATTATAATTAAGAAGTTTTAAAGGGATAATTTCGATGTGTGAATTAAGGATCGATAAATAATCCTTTCCGTGTTAGGAAAACTTTTCCAACTGTGACGCTCGTGGGCGGAGTTGCGGCTGCAAAATTAACCAAAGATGTCAACTTGAAGCAGCAGGGAACATAAACATTACACACACTCACCCACTGAGTGTGCGTGTATGTGTGTGTGTGTGTGTGTGTGTGTAAAAGTTATATGTGCAAAATGAATTTGGCTTTTTTATAACAAGGACGGCGCACTCGGAAGTCTGACAACATAAAATGAAGTGAAATCTCAGTTGGTGGCGCCCACTGAACTAATAGAAGTAGGAAGGGGATGGGGATGGGGGCGGGGGCGTGGTGCATGCAGCAGCATGGATGGTGGGGGCTGAGAGGAGGACGGCAGTGACTGTCGGTGGCAAGCATATAAAAGTGCCGTAGATGCGCCAACATAAAAGTGAAATTCGCCCCGAACAACTGCAACTGAAAGTGCAACAAGAAGAGCGGCAGTTGCAACATCGGCAGCAACATGAACCGCAGCTCGTGGCAGGGTGGGGGATGCACATTTAATGCGGCAACAGTTACATGTGGGAGCACATGGAAGTTATTGTTGCCACTGTTATTGTTCCTGTTGTTGTTGTTGTTGTTGCTGCTGCTGTTGTTGTGGTTGTTGTTGTTGCTGTCGTCGTCGCTGCATTTGTGTTTAAACAACTTGGCGTGTTGCCTTTTGACTATAAAAACCGAACAGCGAACAGCGAACAGCGAACGACGAACTGAGCAGTAAGCGCCTTAAAGCTGCCACTTTGATGTCCTTTCCCATGCTGGCGTCTCACCACAGCCCAGATCCACAGGACACCACCAACAACAACTTAAATTTGAACTACAAAAAGGCAAAAGTAACACCAACACAAACGACAAACAACACATTCTGCCACACACACACACGCACACGGAACACAAGTACAGATCATACCCATACACACACTCACACTCACACACTCACACTCGCACACACAGGTACACGGATGGAGCACGTAAATGTTGTGGTTGCTTTTAAAACTTTGTTTTAATGTGTTGCTACAAACTCGAATGAAAGTTTCGCTGTACCTCTTAATTCACAGGATACCCGACGGCTTGTGCACGAAAGGATACGAACAGGTGTCATCGATACCGTTACAGCCGCTGAAACCTCAACCTCAAAGTCCGTCCAAGCGACACGCACACAGGACATTCGTTTAGTTTTACGCTCCCAACTTTAACTTCGCTCATTAACCAACCCTTTTATATCCTTCTGATTTGCTAGTCATAACATATCAGGAGTTATCCTTTTCTTATCCTTTCGATTTGATTGCTTATAATAGATATTTAATTAAAAATTTCTAACTTCATATTAATTGAAGTTCTTCATATAGAATAAAAGAACTTTCTGCAATATTTGGGTTTGTGTGTTGTGTCCTTTTAGCTGCCAAATGTCCTTGGCATGTAAAATTGTACCATATGTGTGTGTGTGTATATCTATGCTCAAGGGTTTCAAACTCACCCCACAAATTTGAAATACTTAAGAAATGAAAAATGTTTTCCATTAATTAAAATTCACACTGAGAAAATTAAATATTCCATTAATTTTCCCACTATATTCCGACGGAATTACATCTACAAGATTTCATATATCCTTGAAGTAAGGACAAGTCCCAAAAGCCTTTGAATAGCTTGTGGAATGAAGATATTTCTCTTAATGCAGCTGAAGCCTTGAAAATGCATATGTGAGAAGTCCTTTGCACTTTTGAATGCCACAAATAGGATGAACATCCTGCAAGGCTGTAGAAATCCTTACTCCATATAAAAAGGAATATTTCCTCTTTCAGAGAAAGTCCTGTTTATGATATATGGAAATTATTTTGAATTAAAAATCTCAAAAAGTAGTAAAAACTCTGCCTAACTTTGTTGCTCCTAAGGACCTGCAATCGCATGCCTTTCCCCCTCTACAATCTGCCAAAGGACATATGAGTATATTTTAAATATGATTTTTTGCGATTTCCTAAACTGACATTTCCAGGCAGCGCTTTTCCGCTTGCTTGACGTTTCCCACACCCCCCACCCCTGAGGGGAGCCAAAGTTAATGAAATACGAAAATAAAAAGGATTCAATTTAACATTTGGTCAGGTCTTTAATTTCAACAACTTTTCTGACAGCCAAACAGAAAATTGAAAAATAAAAATAAAAAAAAAAATATATATTTTTTTAAAAAAAAAAAACAGGTAAATTAAAATGAGATGGAAAAAACAATTTGTTGATCCACTCAAAGCGCTCGCTTGTTGCAACTTGTTATTTATGTTGTGTTGCCGCACGGAGCTGGTAATTAAAGTTATTTTACATATTACAAGCTCTTCCTTCTATGTGTGAAAAAACACGTTGCAATTCCTGGCTTTCGACAGACGAGCACACAAGCACGCACAACAAACACACACGCACACACACACACACGCACACTCGCACACACATTATAAAAATATCTGACCATGTTGTCAGCACACAAACAGTTTTTGTGCACAAGTTATTCTAGCAAAGTGAGCGTGTGTGTGTGTGTATGTGTGTGTGTGTTTGTAGGTGTGGTTGTGTGTGTGTATGAACTTGACTTTCCGCAATCATGCACTGTATGTATAACAAAGTTATACAAGCCATTTAATACCCTGTACCAAAGCCCTTAAAATAATTATTTATACACACAGAGAAGGAGTCCTGCCGATAGGAAGTCCTTTTTGGCACTAACTTATATACCTGCTACTGCCAACTGAGCTGTGTCTGTATTCGCAGGGTATTTCTGTGTATTTTCAAATTATCTTGCAGCTTACTTTTGTATGCCTGCGATACGTTTATATCCTTTTAAAAGTCATTAAAATGTTGTTAATTACATGTAAACAACAATTACAGCCAAGGATTTAAGGATCTAAGAATCTGGGATAACTTTTTTGGAAGTGCACAATAAAAACACTCAAATTGAGGAATAAAATGAATGCTTTCATTTATTTGAATAGAAAATTGTACGCTCGTACTTTAAATTAAAAAAAAACAGCGCAGGATATGAAGATCCTTTCTGCAGCTGCCACATTCGAAGGCACTTAAAACCTTTGCTCATTATGAGCATAAGTTTAATTGTAAATTTATGTTAAATTCAGGTACAAAACAGGATGAAGGGACGAATCACTTAACAAGCTAAAAATCAATCAATTATCCTGCCGGCTAAGTAGGAGTCATTCGCCGTATCTATAAAAAGGATTCTTACTACATAAACAATTTCTCGCAGTGCACTAATTGTAATTCAAATGACATCGTAAGCACCTGACATTAAATGACAGGGCACTTCCCCCCTCTAATCCAACGTAAAAGACGATGCCCCACGAAGCCCACTAATGCCCCATCTAAGTAACAGTTAAAGCTGAAGTAACGGTTAAGGAAACGCCTTCTGCTAAGCACCTTAACGACTGGAAGACAAGCCCATCAACTGGTTGCCAACCGTTGACCAAGTGGTCACCAGCTGTTCACCACTCAACGTCCAAGCTACCCGCTCACCCGGCTACCACTTCATCCATCCACTCATTTCCCCGCTCTCCCGCTCTTCTGTCTTCGCCTTCACCCATCCAACCGCTTACCCGTTTAGCCATTCACCCGTCCCTTTGCTCCATCTAACCAGACTAATGACCAGTTGTAGTTGTCGTCGAGCAATTAAAGTGACTGCCAACGGTCGTGTCCAGCACTTTTTACAGTTATCTTTTCCATCTTCCAACCCGCACCACCCACCACCCACCACCCACACCGTCACCCACGCTCCACGTCAAGCTCATAGCTCGAGGCTAGAAACGTCGTTCTCTATGCGTCGTCATAGACCCGCCGGAGGAGCTTTTATGCGCGAATGCTTCAAGACTCAGCGGACTAGCTGGTTATGTGGGGGCAGGCTGGGACCCTGGTGGCCAGTAGTTCAGATGTCAGTAGCCGATTTACAGTTATGACAAAGCCAATTGACTTCAACGCTCGACACTCGACAACTCAAGGTTTTCGCGCAGTGTACGTTCAGAGTCGCAAAGTTGCGCTTAAAGACGCAGGATAATAATGAATAGAGCTATGAGAAGGGGAGGGCTAAGGTGGTGAGAAGGTGCTGATTGTTGAAAGGAGGAGGAAGGAGGGAGGAGGGTGGAGGAAGGTGGGAGGTGGGAGTTGAGTTGCGAGAGGTGCAAGTGTGCTGAGCTGTGAAATATGAACGCAGTGGACACAGGAAGTAAACAGCAAGGATATGGCGAACAAGCGAACACAATCACACAAAATATGCAAAGGACAACAGCAGCAACAACAACAACAACAACAGCAACAACAACACGGCAGCAACTGTTGCAGTTGTAGTTTCTGTTGCTGTTGCAATTCCAGTTGTAATTTAGTGCTTATTTACGTTGAAATAAAAAATGAATTAGCGCAGCGGAAAGAAATGGAAGCGAAGGGATGCAAAAGGACACTCAAGGAGAAGAAAATACATAAATACATAAATACAAAAGGAAATATGAACTAAAAAAGGAGGGGCAAGAAAACTAAATATAAAAATTAAATACTCTGGCATATTTTATACCTAAATAAATGGAAACTTTAATGCCGTCAAACTCGAAAGTCGTCTAATTGGATGCAGAAGGTTTCACACCTGCCTTAAGGATATATCTCTTATGAGAGGACCTCGAAGAAGGACGGCATCTCCTGCATTCATCTTAAGCTTCACAAGATGCAAAGGAAAAACTGTATAATTAGAAGAAGAAAAACTTTGCTCTCGTCCTCTGCTCCAACCCAACATCTAAATAACTTAATTGTGAGTTGCAAGAGATTCGTTTGAATGGCGTCTGAATGCATTCATTTAATTCAAAGAGCAAACTACAAATGGAATCCACTTTTCAGAAAGGGGTAAATCCCCTTTAAGCTCCACATAAAATTATAAGCCTCAACCTCAGCCACAAGCAGAATCTGAAGATGAAGCTAAAACTTCACTTATGCTTGCAAAATATTGAAAGGATATTCCCTCAAACGACTTTTCAAGGGTCCTTCAATTGAGGGGGAGCTAAGCCTAGAGATGTGGGAACTTACTTAATAAGTAAGTAGTAGAAAATTTGGTCATCCTTTTGAATAAAATATTTAAATTTAAAAGCATGAGTTGCAAGGATATCTTTATTACTCGAATAAAAGAAAAATCAAGGAAAAACTGGAAGTCTGCCTTTTTAAAGTCTTAGTTATGTATTTAATTTATATATTTTAGCTTTTCCAAAATAATTAGTATATAATCCATAAATTTTTAAAAACTTAAAAAAAAATTTAAATTTTGATAGTAGCCACTTTTTATAAATGTTTTCCATCAAGAGTCCTTGACTTTTTTTCATTTGCATTTCCACTGCTCAACTCTTTACAGTAAAGTATGTTCAGCTAACAATTAATTAATTAATAATTAATTAATAATTTTTTTAACTAAGAAAACTATTATTTTAATAATTTTTGACTAACATTAAATAAAAAAATAATGGATTTTAATATAATATTATATAATATAATATATAAAATGATCGGATTGTAATCTTTACCATTCTTAAAATGATTAGTGGTTATTTCTGGGCTTTTGTGAGAATCAAAGTGAGAAGTAAATTAAAAAAGGAAATTAATTCCATTCTTGGATTCCTTTGATTTCTTTTAAATATTTAATTTATCATCTCTTAAGAATAGCAAAGAAATGAAAACAAAGCTCATCCTTTTAAAGTCAAAGCCCAATTAGAATTTCAATTAATAAGAGACAAATAAATTCGTTAGGCAGTAATTTATTGGCAAAAGGATACGTGAATCAATATTAAGAGCTAATAATGTCCTTTATTCCTACAAATCTATTTAAATTATGAACCAAGCAGAAATTACGTAGAGAAACATTTATAATATATATCATAGGTACTAAGGCTAAGCAGGATTTAAGGTATAGTTCAAAGGGACACCAACGGAAACATTTCTCGTTTCAGAATTGTCTACGTTATCCTTAAGTTCCTATCATAAATGTAGAAATAATGGAATAAAGAAATAAATAGAAGAATAAAATAATTATGTAATTTTTAAGCTTAGAAAATAAAAGAGGAGAAGATAAACCGTAACCTTTGCGCGCTTCCAGGCTAATGGATCTGATGACCACCTACTCCAAATTGTCCTTGCATTACTTTGATTCCATTCTTCCTACTGAGATACCTAATTATTTTTTAAATCCTAACTTTATTTTCATTCCTAAATTATAGTTCTGAAATTTACAATTTTTAAAACTTTATTTTTAGTCAGCATTCAAAGTATTCATTGAATGTATTCACTGAATATTCAATGAGCGAAAAATAATTTCAACGAAAGTGAAAAGCAACGTTTCAAGTATTAAAAATATTAAGTCGGAAATATTAAAAAAGAAAATACTCAATACTCAATTTAAATACCAAAATAATAAAGTAATAAAATTGATTCACAATTTTAATCATTTTTAAATTATGTAATTTAAATACATTTAAAATTATTCATTACGTATTCAAATCACCTCCTTTCAAATCGAAAAGTATTTTAAAATCAGCTGCGGAAGCACTTAAATATCCATTATTCATTTATTAGTCCCAAATTCCATGAGCCTATAAACCGTGAATGTTATTTCAGCATTCCGGTGGTCTTACATGTAACTCATCGATTTATAAAACATTGATGAATATTAAATGAATACAATTATAAAAAAAAGTAGACGTGATTCTTTGCACTTGTTGAGTTTGCTCATTCATGTTTGTAGCATGAATAAATGATAGTAAATAAGTGAATAATCGCATTTACAAAATTATTTAATAGTAATTTCTTTAATTATTCACATTTACTGTATGAATAATCTGGTTGCCCTCAATTCAAACAAAATAGACAAAAACTCAGCTGACATTCATTTAAGAATTTTATTTCAAAAAAATGAATGAACAAAAACCAAGTGTCAACAGATGCATTCATAACTTTAAGCACAAAAACAAAGTATTTGAATCTTTAAATAATGAAGACAAACAAACAAATAAAAATATTCAATTGTTTGAATACATTCATTTAAAAAGGTTATTCAATCTATTTGCACAGTTCAAGCAACTTATTCGAAACAATTTCAATCTCTCCTTCAACAAAAGGATTCGTAAAAAGTGCATAAATTAATTGAACTGTTCCAGAAATGTAAATAAATATTATTCATAAATTATTCACAAATGTTTTTCAGTCAATCTGTGATTTTTTAAAGCGATTCATGAACATTTTCAACCGCTTAAATTGAAAATTCAAGAGTATTAAAAAACACTCACACACACTCATCCACAATTTACACTCGCACACACACACATACTCAGAGCACTCACAGTATTCGCAGTACTCACAATGCTGCACCCACGCACAGCTCGTATTCAAGACGCAAGAAGGACACAAATGTCAACCACTTGCAACATAATGTGTTGCACTGCATTGTCTGTCCAGTGGCAGCACTGAATTTAGATTATGATGCCACACGTTGCACGAAGTAGCTGCAACTACTTGGACGTTGCAACGAAAGCGGAGCGCAAGCAACTCAAGTGCTGCTGCAGCGGCGGCGCCTCTCAAGTGCTGCACAACACCACGAGAAGAAGCGTGTGAAAAGTCAGGTGTTGCCACAAAGAGCACACAATGTGCAACAACTGTTGCACCATAAAAAAAATGCTGCAAACTCATTTGCAATTTGAAGTGCAGCGACGAGTGCAACAACAAGCAGAACACACAGGCTGGACGTCTTTGTAGGAATTGATGCTGCCGCAGCTGCAGCTGCAACTGCTGCTGATGTTTGTAGTCGTTGAAATGTGGCATGCCACTCACATACTTTAATGGCCGCCTAAGCAGCCTGTAAACTGAGCTTAGCCAAAATGGCCAAAGGCCAGCAGCTAATTTGGTTGCACAGCTCTCGATGCTTCGGACTCCCGCCCCAGCTGCCCCACTGTCCCTCCGCCCCTTTGCCCCTATACCCCTCTTCTGCCGCTCGGCCACCTCAAGTCCTGTGTCGTGCAACGGCTTACAATGAATTTATTATTTGCTGATGTTTGCTATTTGGGGCACGTGCCGCAAATTTTAAAATACTTCATAGTTGTGCCAAGCATTGCCACAGGACGTGGCACACTTGAGGACCCATGCACACACACACACTTGCACACACTTACCCACACATGTGCGTGTGTCTAAGGGATTTTGAGCCATCTCAAGTTGCCTTCGGCTTAGTTTTTGTTCTTGTTGTTGTTGTTGTTGTTGTTGTTTTTATTTTTTTTATTTATTTTTTTTTTTCATGTGAAGCCCATTTTGCGCTTCGTTGCGTTTGTTGACAAACATTTTTTGTGTGTTTATCTCTGTGTGTGTGTTTGTGTGTGGCAAATATAAAATGAGGCAATCGAGCAACGGCCAATGGACAGTAACAGCTACAACAACAGCGACAACAACAGCAGCAACAACAACAACAACAACAAATCAGCGCAAATTTAGTGGTAAAGCAAATAAATTTCGCATTTTTTCTCTGTTTGCTTTAAGTTCCTTCACGCGCTTTGTTGTTGTTGTTGTTGTTGTTGTTGTTGCCGTTGTACTTATTGCCGCTATTGGCATTGTTGTCGTTGTTATTGTTGTTGCCACAGAATGTCTTAAGTCGGCTTGCTGGCCGCTTTTATGGCCCAAAATGCTCGAAATGGCCAAAATATGTACAGCAATTGAAAGAGAAAGGACGATGGACTGGGCAAATGCGGAAGGAGCAGGGAAATTAAGAAAAATGAGCTCTGAGGGGAGTTAGGGGCGAGGCAAGGGCAAAGGCGAAGGCGAAGGCAAAGGCGGCAAGGAGCAGCTGAAGCGTAGGGGAAACCCTTTTTGCCGCGCTTAGTGTTTGTTAAATGGCACATGCACACTTTTGATCGAGGTCCTTTTTTGGCAGGTCCTTCGAGTGTTTTTTCGCCCACTACGCATCAGTGTTTGCTTGAATGTGCGTGGGAATATATGTGAGGGTGTATCTGTGTGTGTGTGTGTGTGTGTGTGCCTCAAAGTTAATTTCGGCTATTAGCCGTGGACGAGTGTTCAGGGTCAGCAATTGGAAACTTTTCGGAAAGTCGTTTTCCAAAATGCCAAACTAATTTTCCTAGCCAAGAGTCGCTAATTAAACTAATTAAATTAATTTATTGTGTGCGGGTCAAAGGATATTCAAAGGATATTCGACCAAAATTAGGAAAATTGCTTGGAAAATGCCTGGCAAAAACAGAAAAAAAAAAGGAGACGCTTCACTTGAGCATCCGAAAATGCAAAATATGTGTCCACCGCCCGTGGGCGGTGCGTTGGGCGGCGGTTGGGCGGAGACACGCGCAACGCCGGAAACACAACCAACACAACCAACACAAGCAACACCAGCAGATGGAAATCCTGTTGTGAGCTTTTAGTATCCTAAGCGGGAAAATTTCCGAATCTGTTGGGCACCAGCAGCGAAATTTGCATGCAACGTGCGGCGCCTTAAAGTGCAGCATACTTCACGGCGGGTGTGTTGAGTGTAATTTGTTTGTGTGTGTGCGTGGGTGTGTCTGTGTGCTGCTTTCTGAACGTGCAACTTATTTACATTTGCGGTACACAGGCCAACGGCCGGTTGTGTGCCACAAATGAGTTATGGGCACTGATTGTGGGTCATTGTTTTTTTTTTTGGTTACTGAAAAGGTGGAAGAAGGGGTTAGGGGGAGGCGGGGTGGCAGGGAAAACACAAATAGAGATAGGCACCTTTTGGTCTGGTTCACTGAGTGGCGGCTGAGACTGCTGCTGTCAGCCGGACTGTGCCACAAGATGTTGCAATATTCTTCATCATATCATTTGGCATTTCATTCATTTCGGTTGATAACAATCACAAAATATTCACTCGCGGCATTCATTTATTCATTGAGATATTTTGTTAGTCGGCACTGGGCACTTGGCTCGCCGTTGGCTTCGGCTTGCGGAAATGTTGCCACGTCTTGGGTGGCAAATACAAATGCAAAATTGCTGAACGTTCAGCGTCCTGGACGCGCGCACACGCGACGCGAACGCACGAGCTCCGTCACCGCTTGCGGACACATCCTTACGAGCGCACAACAAACACGAAACTGAAGTCCATTCGGTTTTTCCGCTAATAAATTCTCAGCTCATCAGCAGCGGGCGGCGAAGCGCTGCTGCAGCTTCGTGCCGCGATACCCGAACCCAAGCTACCCACCACGACGACTCAGCCGAAGTCGGTGCCTTACCGTTAACCGTTAACTGCATTTCGTTTGCCTACGTTTCGGCGCTGCTGTCGCGTTCCGAAGAGCGTCTCTGCGATGCCTAAGAGAGTCCAATGAAACGAACTCCGAAACTCACCACGATTTCCGAAAAAAACACTTGCTGATAAGCTGATAAGAGCTGTGCTCGCTCTTCGCTTGCGACCTACACGAACAATTTGCGGCTTCAGCTATGCCGACGAGTCCAACTGGCAATGGGACAACCCAATCAGGTGTCCAACTCTAAGCTACTGCGTGCGTGCGTGTGTGTGTGTGTCTATGTGTGGTACGTATAACATTTAATAATAGCTTAGATATTTAAAATTAACTAATTAAAACTATTATTTAATTTCGGATAAACAAAAAATAATAAAAAAATAAAATAAATATTAATAAATAAAAAAAGTTGCCCAAACTTGAGTTTTAATTAACATTTGAAATTTCTGAGGTGGTCGCCCGTTAACACCTGTTGTCCTGGCAGCTACTTGCATCGCGGCTTTGACTGCCTGCAACTGTTAAGCTCTGCTTGGTCGTGACTTTAACATATTTAATTTAAAAAAAATTCACAGTAACAGAAAATGATTAGTAACCGACTTCAACAGTTGCTACTAGAGTTTAACAGACTTCGTTTGTCCAGTAAAATTACTCAGAAATGTTGGAAGCATTGAGTTTCCACTCCTGAAGACTAACTCAGTGCAGGGTCAACCTTCTGTAGTTGGCGGTCTCTGTTAACTTCCCGATTGAGTTAATATCATCCATTACCGCCTTCTGTTAGCTGTAAATCCGGCAAGTAACTTGCCGTTCCCCTTTATGAAATAAAACAGCCTCAAAACATAACCCAAATGTTATTCTGTTAACAGAAATCAACCCCAGCGAATAACAGAGCTCTCAACTCGAAATTTTCAAGCTCTGAAATGCTGCTAGCACTGAGATTCCATGTTCGAACTACCCCGACGTATATGTTATTTAGTTTCAGACACGAAACCGAATTTTCGCAAATGCTGTTAACAGTATTTCCTCCCCTATAGAAAACAACATGAATCTGAAATGTAAAAAAGTCAAAATTCTCATTCATTCGAACTACCCCTATGCCAATGTTAAGCAATTCCAAGCAGGAGAATTTACTGTTAGCTGTTAGCTACCGTCCGTGAACAGAGTTCAGTCTCTGGCTTCGACCAAGAACTACCCCTCAGAATGATTTCTGAATTTAACAAATAGTAAATGAATTTAACAGCTATTCGAATTCGATGTTCTGTTAGACACATAACATAACATAACAGAAAAGTACAGAAATCTAAGCAGAGGAGCAGAAGTGGAGGAACAGTTAGTTATTCGGTAAACTGATAGATTCGAAAGGCAACATTACAGCAAGGACTTCTGGGCGGGTGGTTAACAGGGGACTTCGAACGTTACCACAAAATTCGATGAGCTGTAAGCCGTTTTAAATAACATAACATAACAGCGTAAGGATCTGAACAACTCCACCAACAGAAATACAAAATTCGAATTTTATAAAGGCAATAACAGCCACTGATACCTTTAAAAGGACTCCTTGTTCCTTTGACGAAATCAGTTTACAGTGCAGAGGGCTTTGAATTCCTACGTTATGTGAGTTAACACAAATGTTTCCTCTTCGAGACATCCTTTTGTATCCTTGAGGCAGCGAACTGTTAACATAACTCATCGGCCTGCGGTCTGTGATTTACTTGGGACTTGACTCAATGAAGGGAAATAACATAAATTCTGATACGAGACTTTGACTACATTTGGCTTAACATTTACTTTGAGTCGATGGCTAAGGCTTAAGTAGTAAAAATAAATAAATTAAATTTTATTTTTTTAAATGGTTTTAGTTTCTTTTTTTTTTAATAAATATTAAACTTAATAGTTTAACTATAAATAAGATCAAATGGAAGACAGACTCTTTTTTCAAGTAGCTGCCAGTAGACAGCTGCAGGATTTAGAATTTAATTTAAGCCTACCCCTAAAAAGTATATTTCATTTTTAGTTTAGAATTAGGAAAAAATAATATTAATTAAATATATTTTTATTCATAGTTTAAATATATTTTTTATATTTATTATTTTTTATTCCTAAACCTGAGCTCCAAAGTTTACCAGCCTCAACATTAAATACGCCCAACCCAAAGCTTACGGAGTATTAGGACTAACAAGAATCCTTCCAAACAACACTTCAATTTACAAGCAGTAATTATTCCCTCTCCTCTCCCCCTCCCCATCTCTTTCTATCATTCTCTGCTAAGGACATATGAGATCCTTATACTCAACACACCACAGCTGGGGGATTCCTTTAGACATCAGAGGAGAGCAATAAATAATAACTGCACCTACCCGGGCGCAGCTTAAACGCTTGCCACGCCCCCGACAATTTAATTGCAATGAGCAGTAACATAAATAGGAAATGCGTTGCCACCCACCAATTGCGCTGTTAACCGGCACACCCCTCGCCACACACCCCTCACCCCTCACCCCTCACCCTTGTCCAATTCAATGCGCATGTTGCCAGTCATGTTAATCACAAGGCTGCTGATGTTGCCACAGTTGTCCTTGTAGTTGTAGTTGTAGTTGTCAGAGATGTTGTTGTTGTTGCTGTGGCTGTAACCGCTGTCAACGCCTTGTGCCGAAGGCCAAGGGTGGGAGAGAAAGTCAACCCCTAAACGAAGTCAGCGTCAATTATGGCAAAAAATTTTAAATTGCAAAAAATTGCAACAATGCAAGCAGCGCGCCAAACGTGGACGAGGGGAGGGGGATGAAGGCAAATGAAGGGCAGCATAACACAGGATACGGCAGGGGTGGGTCAGGGGGGTGCGGGGGGTGAGGGAGATCACAAGGCGTAACCGAAACTAATTCGCAACAAGCGCAATAAAAATTATGAACAATAGCGGAAATTAGGCATGCCAAAGGCGAGACATGGAGATACTCATTGAGTTAAGGGAGCGAGGATAACGAAGAAAGAGAGAAAGAGAGAGAGAGAGAGAGAGGAAGAGGATGCGCTGGTGGTGGCAGGACTCACTTGTGCCGCATTGACAGCGTAACGAAATGTTAACCAAAGCGTAACGAATGCCGGAATGAGCGATGCATGATGCAGTCGAAGGAAGGAAGTGGGAAGAGTGGGGGACGGGGGGAGGGGGGAAGGACTGCCTGACTGCCATTTGGGGGCAACACTTTCGCTGCAACGGGAAATGCCGAGTTGCCCGCCGGGGGCCAAAGTTCAGGGCTGCCGCCAAGCACAAACTTTAATTAGCAACTTTTCAGCTGTTGTTTTTGTTGTTCATGTTGTTGTTGTTGTTGTTGTTGTTGCTCGTGTTGTTGTTGTTGTTGCTGCTGCTGTTGAAGGTGTTCGCATTGAGTGGCTGCTACTCCTGCTCCTGCTACTGTTGCAGTTTCCGGTGATGCACCTTTGGCCGCCGGGCACACATTCACATGTTCCCCCCTGAAAGTTGATACGTTTTTCCACATGTGTGTGAGAGTGTGTGTGTGCCTGTGTGTATGTGTGTGTGTATGTATATGTATGGAGGAGAATGTGTTTTGGTGTGTTAAAAAACTTGTGACGCTGCGCTGTCGAACGAGCAAGGATAAAGGATGCTTCTTGCTATTGCCACTCCTGATGCTTCTGCTGCCGCTGCTCCCTTTGCCTCCGCTGATTCCTTCGCTGCCTTTGCTGCCTTCGCTGCCTTTGCTTCATTTGCCGCCTTTGCCGCTGCTCCTGAGGCTGCCCTACGAAGGGCGAATGACACTTGACAGTGATTTATGGCCGAGGCCACTGATAACCCGGCTAAACTGGGCGGCAAGTGCAAATCTGGGTCGATGGAGAGCAGGCGAGTGCCCTGATTCGTTCACTCCCCCTGCCCGCCCCTTCGTACTCAGCTGGCAGCCGGCTGCTTCGACCCTTTATCCTTGGTGACGCTTCTCATTGTTACGAATTTGTTGAGTTTTTCCTTTGGCCTGCAAAGTATTTTCATGCCGCAAATGTTGCAATTTTGAGCCAAACGCTCACATGTGCAATCATTTTTTATCGCAAATCTCCTTCAGCCTCTTCAGTCCGCCGCACCCCCCCCGACCCACCCGACCCACCCGAACTACCCGACCCCTCGTCCATCCGACCTAAACTCTAAGCGGCTGTTACGAATCGTAGTCACATGCTGCGGTCACCCTGCCCTACCCTCCTGCCCAGCGGGGTGTTAAATTGCCCGCTGCCCGCTGCCCGCTGCCCGCTGCCCGCTGCCCGCTGCCCGCTGCCCGCGTCGCTGTCGCTGTCGACGTCGCTGCCATCCTCATTGAACGCCATTAACCGTCTGTCAATTTCAATAAGGCAACTTCACAATAGCACAAAAAATGAAATATATATTGTACACACACACACTCACACACACACACATGTTACATAAATCGGGAAAATCTGTTGCAATCGAAGCGCCAAATGCACTCCGAGTTGTGTCAAGTTTTAAGATGTTATCGATAAAAATGCGCTTAGTGCGTGCATTTCCGATAGACCAGACGGGCGGGAGCCCAACAAAGGACAACAATTCAATCCCATTTCAGATCCTATCAAATATAATTTTCTAGAGTTTTCTACTTGTCGTCCTTTGTCATTCGTTTCGATTGAGTTCGCAGCGAGCATTTGTCCTGATTTCATGTCCTGGCAACTTCAAATCTCAATCGGATGCAGTTTGATTTTTTACTCTCGACTTTTTTTTTTCAATTAAGCGAATTTTGGTTTTTTATTTAGGGATGAGCTGGTGATTTGCTTATAATTAGGATTACAGTTAATTCCTTTATCCAATAATGATGAGTAGATCTCAGGATCAGGCTGTCCTATTGTCCTAAGAGTCCTGCTGACTGCGTCTCTTGTTTCCGGAAAAATAAATTTTATTTCAATTTTTATTCTTTTTCTGATAAAATTATATAAAAGGATGCGTGGGCTGTTACTTGGGCAGGATATGGACACTGCATTACATCAAAGTGACACACATATCCTTATTTTAAGTTTATCCTTCGTAAGCATTTATAATTACCTTCCCATAGCTTTCCTCTTAATCCTTGCAACTATTTCCAGCCTGCAAATAGGGTTGACATTTCAAATATGTCCAGCTATCCTTTATCCTTTTATTCTTTTTAGGCATACTCATCAATGCTACACAAACATCCTTGAACGTAAATATAACTTTAATTGCTTATAAATATAATTCATTCACTTTTAGTCCTTTTATGCATTCCCATCTTCAAGTTTTCACTTCATAAATATTTTTAGCTTGTTTTATTAATTTCCCTGGCGTCAACTATAATTCATCTGTATGTCCTTTTAAGCCCGAAAAGTGTTTTCTCTATTTTCAGCCTGACATTCGACTTGAAAAGTTGATCCTTTGATATTTCAAACTGGACTTTAAAGTCGGCTAATTTAATGATTCAAATGTTATCTCGTTTGGCCCCAAACAGATAAGGATACAAATTCCTTCATTGTGTGCCCATGTGTGTGTGTGAGTATGCGTGTGTGTGTGCGTGTGTGTGTGTGTGTGTGCTATTTTTACCTACGCGCTCGATTATTCATTTGTTGTTGTGTGCGGCAGCGCTTGTTGCCATTTCCGTTTCCGCTCACCGCTGTCGACTTCATGTCTACATGTTCCGTTCTTCCTGGCGTCCTGTTGGCCGGTTGGCCCGTTGGCCTGCTGGCCCGCTGTCCTGTCGTCCCATCGTCCTGTTGTTATGTTTGCCAGGACACTGTCGTGTTGCACATAAATCGTTTAAAATAAAGTGATAATTGCATTTGTGTTTCATCTGTCAAAAGGACGTCAGCTTACTGTGTGTAGTTTGTGTCTGGCTGCGCGTGTGTGTGAGTGTGTGTGTGTGTGTGAGAGTGTGTGTGTGTGAGAGTGCGTGTATGTCCTGTTTTACACCCAAATGGAACGTCAGGACGTCTGAACCACTGTCTGCCCTTCTGCTCGTCTGCCCGTCTACCCGTCTACCCGTCTACCCGTCTGTCCGGCCGCCCTTTAGCCCGGCCGCCCGTCTGCCCGGCCGCCCTTCTGCTCGCCCGGCTGGACGCCACTTGCGCGACATTTTATGAGTGTCGCCGCCATATGAATAATTGCGATAGCAGCCAATTTGAATGCCGTTGCGATGCCACCGATGCCGCCGATGCCACCGATGGCGAGCCACCCCCCTTCCACGCGGTGGCTGAATTTCGAATTTCGGGGGTTGTCAATGTCCTTGTTGTAACATAGTCTACATGTGTGTGTGTGTGTGTGTGTGTGTGTGTGTCTGCAAGTTAATTTCAGTGTCACTGTGAAGTGGATTAAAGTATTTGCGTCGACTTACACCCTAAAACGGGAGTGCAACCACCCAACGTGCCACACAGCCGGAGCGCAGAGTCAACAGAGGCGCTGCAGATGAAAGATTCATGTTGCACGAAGTGCTGTGCATACATTTCTTTCATTTCATATCCTTTTTTTATTCACCATTTCATGCAACCTCGATGCGTACCTTTCTGATTAATATGCGACTCCCCGTTGATGTTCGCAACGATGGATGCGTCCTGCGTGCCACATCCTGCGTGGCCTGCCAGTCGCTGCGCTTGGCGTGTGAAAAGCCCAAGTGTTGCCACCTCGAGAATCCTCGAACCCTTGAGCCCTCGTACCCTCGAACCCTTGAGCTCTTCAGCCCTCGAGCCCTCGAGCCCTTAAACCCACTTCCAATTGAAACGTTAATCAAATAGCATTAATATTTATATTGTTTCTGCCGCGGGGTGTGCGTTGCACATTGACGTCAATTGTGGCATCAAGTGTCGCATGCAGTTAAGGGATTGGATTTGAATGCAAATAAAGACGCCGCATGTGGCAAATTAGGTCGTCATCACGTGGCCAGGAGCACAGCAAACAACAAAAGTAGCGAGCACGTACAGCGAAAAGAATAAGGAAAAGGAAAAAGAAAAAGAAAAGTAAAAGGAAAAGGACAAGGACAAGGAACCAGGACTCGTTCTTTATTTACACACTTCGCTTGGATCCTGACAACATTCGATTCGAAAATGCACTTCGCCTCATCATGAAATCGACTTTCAACAAGAACGTTTCGTGGCCTTGCCACGCCTCCCCCCTTTCCACGCCTTCCATTCCTTTGCGACTGTCGCCAGTCAAGTGTTGACCTATGCAGCAGGTGAGGTCGAAGCCTCGATTGGGGTTAAGCCCAAATGAACCTCGCGTGTCCTGTGTGGCAAGCATTGGAAAAACGTGTCGATTTGATGAATGGCTTTTATAAAGTAAACAATTTGAGCGATTTGCAGCCTAATTAAGCGGCATGCATCACACCAAGTGTGTGTGTGGGTGTGTGTGTGTGTGGCCCTTAAATGCTGAATTAATATTTAAGGGGCATTCAACAAAAAACACCTTAAATAAATGAGCCACAAACGCAACGACGCCAGCCACTCGAATCCTATGCTTAATTGCCGGCCATTCGCCTAATTTCGAGAGGAAGTCAATTTGACAGGCTCCATCATAAAGTGCCCCATGGACGAGCAGACGTATAGACGAGTGCCGGCACGTTGCATGCAACAAAAATCCGTATCCTTGTTGAGCAAAACATGGCAAATAACTGCAGCTGTGCGGGCTTTAAAGTGCCGTCAGTCAGTTGTTGGGGCAATGAGTTGCACTGTTGCATGCCACACGCGCATTTTTTATGCACTCGCCCGACGTCCGAAATGTGCTCTTTACTTGCCACACAAAACATTTGCACGTATATAAAAAAAACAAAAAAAAAAAGGAATTGCTGTTTGTTGTTGCGCCCCTCGTGCGCAGGAATTCCAGGATCCAGGAGCGTAAGGCTCGGGGCCATGTCATTTGCAGCGCTTTGTAAATATCTTTATTAATCTATAAATATGAAAAAAGGATATTTGCATTCGTTTATAAGTGCATAAAAAGTTGAATGCAGTTTATGAAGTGTCACGCTGCCGCGATGCCACGAAGTGAGGCACACAGCAAACAGAGGAGTGAAAACTTTTTAATGAAATATCAATGGGATGCAGTAAGGATTCCTCATCAAAGTTGGACGAGGTTATTGATGTGCGGAAATATCCTTGGATTCACTTGACTGTCGCTTCCAAACTTCAGACTTCAGATTCCAAACTGTCAAATAAATGGGATTAAGATTGAAGCAGATCTAAAGAAATGAATAATCGATTAAAAATCTATCGAGAATGATACTCATCGCTACCAAGGAGAACATCGCTTAATTGGAAAGGATACATTTCTGCAGGCGAAGTGACATGCACAAGAAGAACTCCTCTTCTCTCAGCTTCAGACTATGAAACGGTTGAGATTTTAAGTGAAGAAGAAATAAACAAGAAAATTAATCGATTGTTAACCGTTCATAAGTGGTTCATATCGATATCATTTCATATCACTCGGATTATCGATAACGTTAAAGTAATTGAATTAAAATATAATTAATGAAAACTTAATAACAACTATATAATGAATAAAATATATTTAAAAAAATAAAAATAAAATCAAAAGAAATATATTTTTTTATTAATATTTTTTATTTAAGTAATTAAAACATTTTATTATTTTTTTAAGTTAATTTAACATTAACTTGATTGGATTTATAGTAATTAAACAATGAAGCGATTAAAGCCGCAAACAGAAAATAATTAAAATATTTTTAATTAAGCTATAAACAATATAGTTTATAGTAAAATATAAAATAATATTACTTTTATTAATTATGCTAATTAATTTTTTAAATGTGAAAGTTATGTAAGCGAGGAAAAGGGATTCAGTTTAGTTTAAAGTCAAACTGTGAAGGAGGTGAAAGTTTTTCCTCTCTTCAAATAAAATCAAACTTTGAAACTCAACGCAAAACTCGAAGCTGAAAGCGTTTGGGGGTGTTATCCTCGAGGGAAGTACAGGTTGAACTGTTTATTGTAGCTTTGAATAATGTAATTCCTTAATTAATATTTTATTAACTTATAATTATCATTATTAATAATTTAAATCTTTAAATATGAATTTTACTTTCCTCTCGTTTTTCCATTTGGTAGTTGAGTCCTCGAAAAACTAAACTGCTGAAGTCCTTTCCGAAATAAGTACGTCCTGCAAAACATTGCGTTTCCCGGTCAACTTGAATGTCCTTCTATCCTTCTGTCTTTCATCCTATACAAAACCGAATGGCTATTTATTAATTTTTAAAATTTTAAGTCGTTGATTTTTAAGCCGCTTTGATTTTGAATATAGAAAGTGTTGCATGTGGCGACTTAAGTCCTTTTCAAAAATATCCTGTCTGACTAAGAACTTTTAGAAACTACTGACTAATTAAATATTTAATGCACTCTTTCGCTTCTCGCTTAATCAAAATTCTGAATTCAACTCCATCCATTGAATTCTCATTCTGATCCCTTGCATTAACCCTTGTGTTGTTTTTTTTTTATGATTTTTTTTATTTAAGTTCTTAAATCCGCTGCCGAGTCTCTTAAATACTTGATAAACACATCGCGTAAATAAAGTAGTCCCGGGATAAGAGAGTGAGACAGAGAGAGAGGAAGATAGGAAGAGAGTGAGAGGGGGATCGGTGAAGTGGGAGGCAGGCAGAGAGTCCTGTGAAAAGCGCTTGAAAAATGCTCATTATGCATTTTTCGGATTCGTAATTCCTCTATTCGCATTATAAACTCTGCGCCACTTAGTGTTGGCAAACAGTTCCCACAGTAACAGCGGGGAAGGGGGGAGAGCTGTAAAGAGTTGGTCCGTAGAGGTGTGGTAGAGTGAGAAGGGGAGGGGAGGCACTCCAGCGACGAGTGGTTCCAGCCTTATGCCAACTCATAATTTCCACTTTTGGTTGCCAACTCATAAAAATTAAATAAAATATGCATTATGTACAAAAAGTTTAACAACAAAGTACGACACTAACGATTGTTGTTGTT
Source organism: Zaprionus lineosus (assembly GCA_035044505.1). NCBI lineage: Eukaryota > Metazoa > Arthropoda > Insecta > Diptera > Drosophilidae > Zaprionus > Zaprionus lineosus. The sequence continues at coordinate 1,760,076 of JAWNNX010000591.1, read as the reverse complement.
GTTGTTGTAGTTGCTCGCTTGACAAGCTCATTTCAATGCAGCCGCCCACACACACATCTACCCACCTACACACACGCACACATAGTCAACCTCAACCCACCTCCAGCCACCTCCAGCCGCCCGGAGACAACAATAAACACAAATATGCAAGGACAAAGACAAGGACAGTGGCAGGTTGTGCGTGGACGGGTGTATGTGTCTAGGCTTAGGGCCTGGCCATGTGTAAGAGGACAGGATATGGAATAGGACGTTGCCAGCATCGTCGCTGGCATTATAGAAATCCCGTTAAACCCACTTAATTCAATAAAACACCTTTCACACACTTGACGCTAAAGCCGACAACAAACTATAAGCGTTTAGTAAATGTGTATGTGTGTGTGTGTGTGTGTGTGTGTGTGTGTGTGAGTGTGCGCCGTTGCTTTAGAGTGTGCGCCAAAAGCTACTTCATGGCTGCAATTTACGTTTAAAGTTGCTTAAAGTTCCTAACGACAAAAGTTATAATTGCATAACGTGCTCCTGCGAAGGGTGTAACGCCCGTGGATGGGGAAAGGATGTGCCAGCAGCACTGATTTCACCAAGAGTACTCCTGTATGTGTGTGTGCGACACACACAGTTGCAAGTAACTAAAATACCGCCGTTTCTGGCAGTCGCTGAAGAGGCAGCATATGGCAGCCGGAAATGAAACGTAAATCAAATAAGTAAGAAGCGCAAATGCGCGCAACACACACATACACACACACACATACTCATGCATATAAAGGACACACATGCATTGGTAGCCAGACAAGTGTATTGTCATTAGCGACATGGACGAGACAGAGCAGCGACAACGACGAATCTTTCGCTGCCGAAATTGAAAAGTTTTTCCCAAGTGCACTTTTTCGGGGGAAAGTGGAAAGCGTTTATTGTGGGGGAAAGGGGCGTGGGGAGGAGGGAAGAGGGAAGAGGGAAATGGGGAACGCATTCAAGGGAAATTGTTCATATTATAAATAAAAGCGGAAAATGTGCTACGAGCAGGGCAATGACGGATGCGACACACCCAACAACAGCAACACAAACGCATGTCCTGTTGTTGCTTGGGCTCCTTGTCCTTGTCTTGGTCCTGCCAAGGATTCTATTGCTTCGGCGTCTGTTTACTGGCTTTTCGTTTAGCTCGTTTTGTCAGTCCGTGCGAAAGTGTCAACAGCACACACTGACTGACGCACTGGGCGTTCAGTGGGCTGGGCGTGGCCACCATCGCAGTCGTCGTCGCAGGCGTCGCAAGTGTGGCAAGCGTGTCGCAACGCCCGTCAATTCCTTTTCCCATTTTCATTACTTTTAAATGCGTTGCGCTGAATTAGAAACATTTCATTTCATTTTTACAACTATTTCTTCTCCTTCACCTCTTCACCTCTCCACCTCTTCACCAAACCACCACTCCACCTCTTCACCTCACCACCTCACCACCTCTCCACCTCTTCATTTCTTTATTTCTTCTTTAATTCTTTCACTTCTTTTTTTTTCGCTTTCGTTTTTTGTGTGAGTGTGTCTTCACTTCCGTCTGCTGCCACCCATCGCCCGCCCAGCCCTGCCCACTTCCTGTCCCATGCCCTTTCCCACTCCCTGCCCCTCCCTCGGAGGCGTTTCAAGAAGGTGTTAAAAATGTTTTACGTCTTAATAGCCCTTCGCTGTGGCCCGCACAGGGGCGTGCGTGTTCCTGCCCCACGCTGCCCCCACCCCCTACCCTACCTTTGTCCTTGCCTCTCTTCTTTTCTTGCCACACGTTGCTGCTGCCATTCTATTTCCGCCGTGTGCCAGACAACGTCAGCGACGATATGCAGGACTTTTCGCTTGCTTCGGGATTTTCCCTTTCAGATTATCTTGGACGAGAATGTCCGGAATTGGGCGATGGGCGATGGGCGATGCGCGATGGTCGCTGACCCACGGCTCGGACCCACGGAAGGGACCGCCGTCTTACAAAAATCTGTTTTAAGTAATTTCCTAACGACCGGGCATTCTTTTTGATTGAGAATTCTTCAATTAACCCCGTGGGAGTTTTTTAACCTGATTTCTCTCAATTTTCTTAAGTTCTGCTTGTTTGGGTGGACCAAAACACTTCGACAATTAGGACAGCATAAGTTGACCCTGTGCTGGGCATCCCTAAGGTATGACATTCCACTGTGGGAATGTTGTTGTTTGGGGTTTTATATGTAAATAGCTAAATATCCAGGCACTTCAGGTCCTTTCAATTTGTTTTCAGTTTTGTAGTCAGTTAATACGTTTACCTTTTGTTTAGATGCAAATATTTTAATCTGGATTGAAATATTTAGATAAATATTCAGTTTTTTGTTGAATGAAGTCTCTGTGAAAGTGCGGTAAGTCATCACTTAATACAAATATCAACAGTTACTGAGTTTCTAATAACTGAATCTTTATTAATAAAATGGATCTTAAATTTTACAAATTTTCAGCTGGTGCTGACATCGGATAAATGGTGAAGTAGTTAAAAAGTTATCCAAGTTCAAATCCAATATCTAAATATTGTTGATCGCGTATTTTATTACTGCAAGAGGTTAGGGAATTGGCTAAGTTTTTGTTAACTAAGTGCATTGGATATTAGCCGAGGCACAACCTTTTTGATATATGAAGAGTTGTTTACTTGCTGCCAATTTATTGCTATAATTGCACACAGATATATTTGCTATACTATTGTTATAGCTATAAATATTTATGTATATAAATAAATATCAGAGACAACTTATTATATAGATATGAAATCAAACATGTTGGCCCTGTTAACAAAAAATCTCGCGTGTAATAAGTTGTCTCTGTAAATATACAATATGAAGAGTTCAGAGACAACTCACTTATGCAGCTATATATAATTAAATATATTAATAGATTTACAATATATATAATTATAAATTTTATCTCACCCAAGTGTTTCTCCATAAGCAAGTAAAATCTGTTACCATTTATTTTTAACTCTAAGCAAGGACTAAGTTATGGTGCTTAAGATATAGAACCTTTTTGAACTACTTTTAATTGCTTAACTAAGGAAAGTTATTCTTATTATTATGAAGTTCAGTCCTACACACTGAAATCTTTATTCAATAGAGTGTTTATTATTATGTCTTCGTCCTTTCTGGCCTCGGAGTATTTGCTGACGCTTGTAAATAATAATTTTATGGAGGCTGTAAAAGATGCACTTCGATTTTCATACACTGAACCCACAAAAAAGAGAAACTGATGATGGAGTATGATATAGCAATTCTGATCGGGTATATATATATTCAAGTATTTTAAAAGAAAACCGAGTGCATATCTTCAATTTTCTATAATTTAGAATTTAAGTTAGTGGACTAAATTTTAATAATTATTTGATTTCCCAAGCCAACGCAAAGCACAAAATAAGAGACCAAAGAGGATTCCGTGCCAAAGTCATCTTCAGAGGCATTAATTGTTTCATTGAAATAACATTTTCATATTTTATCCATGAGAAGATTTGAGCTGCAGTCTGTCAGCTGAAAGCTTGCCAGGATATGTAAAATAGGTCCTTTAACAAGGACAAGCACACGCACACACAATATTTCAACATTGAAAGGATTTCTATGAACACACACAAGTCCGCAAAGTTCACTTCATATATAAATATAAATATATATCTTATATATATATATGATATATATATATGATATATATATATATGATATAAATTTATATATATAAATCTAGGTTGTAGCTGTAAATCGGCTTATCCAAATTGAAGCAACAAGCTGCCTGCACTTGTGTTTGTGTATGTTAACAAATACCAATATAAATAAATGCATACACCGATATGTATATATGTGTGTGTGTGTATTTATTGCAGATTGCATTAGGCATTAGGCAAATGCTAAATATTCAGCAATTCACATGCAATTTGAATGCAAATTAAATGCGATTTTCGTGTTGATTTATAAATAACTACGAGCAAGTGCGAGTCCTTCCAACAGGATATACTCGACTACAAAGTGGCCTGTTATATTAATAATTTTTATATATATTTATATTTATTTTTATTAACTTTAAATTTAACTCCATTTAAACAGTAGAGAAATTCAAGTTATTCGAAATTCTTAGCATTTGCAGCCTGACGATTTTTCAACTCAAGGCAAGTAAATGAGCTGTAACAAGGACCTTTTATTTGGTACTCCTCCTGCAGCTATTGGTTACATTTCCAGGGTATAGAAAAGAGGTTTTACAGGCGATCATCATTTAATTTACACCAGCAAACGCAAAAATGAGGCCAAGCAAAACATAATTTCAATTTCCGTTTCTAAATGTTGTCTTTCTTGTTGTTGTTGTTGTTTTTGTAGTGATAGTTGTTGTTGTAGTTATAGTTGTTGTTGTTGTTGCTGTTGTCGTTGTAGTAATTTTTGTTGCTGCTGCTTTTACAGCTTTTGCCGTTTCGGTGTTGTTTCTGCTGGTCTATTCAAACGTGCCTTGTATGTCTTTCTGCCCCTCCACCCCTCCACTCCACGAGTCCTTCGTCCTTCCACTCGCCTGTCAGTTGAAATAATTCCAATTAAATGTAAAAATATTTCTGCTAGCCACTGTAGTAACAACCTGTCCTCATTATGGTCAGCCAGGACTCACTCATTTGGTCAAGTTTGCAGTTCGTGTGCTGCACCCACTACCAGCCTCCGATCCCCCTCCACACCTCCCCCTCCACCCACTTCAAATCGTTACGGTTTAGTAAGTTTGGTCAAAATATTTTCATAATTTATGAGGTCAACAAAATTTCAATTGTTTTGCAAAAATTGTTGCCACGAAATAATCATAAATATCAATCGACCAGAATAGGTATATGTATATATATATATATATATATATATCTATCCTATAACACATTTTATATATTTTTGTATAGCTGCGGCTTTCACTTGATTTATTGGACTCATCAGGGGAATGCCCAGTGGGCAAATGCTGTGACGCCTTGCAGTTAATCAGCTTCGAAATAAATATATAAATTTAATTTATTTACTAAGATATATATATAAAAATATATATATTTGTATAGTCTGCAAAGTACTTAGCCCTGTCCTTGGCTTTAATGTGATTTAATGGAGCGAAGAAACGTATTGCGTATACGCAATGTGTGACTCGTTTCTGTCTATCATTTCGCTCATCTATCAAGCGCAGCGGAGACACCAAACAAGACACACTCGTTAGGCATTCAGAGAATTAAACACACACACACACACACACACACACACACACATACAGAGAGAAAAAGATGATGATGAAGTGGGAACAGACAAACAGCCAGTCAGTCAGACAGACAGTCACTCAGTCAGACAGAAAGATAAAAAGACGGGAAGACGGACGGAGCTCCATTTTGGCATCTTAATGAAGTATCGATTTCTCGATTTCTCGATTTCTCAAATTCCCGATTTATTTTTTTCGGAATGCCTTGCGGCTGAACTTCCTGCGAGTCATGTAAATCACTTATTACATACGACTCCATGCGCTCTCGTCCTTTCGGCCAGGCCAATGCCACAAACCTCATCGAATGTCGCTGTTTATTGAGGCAAATTTGGCATTTCTTTCTGCTCTGTGCTTTCTGCTGCTCCTCGCAAATCTGTGAATCGTAATCTGAAATTAGTTTTAAGCCCGTAACGAAATTTACTAACTAAATTGTCATAATGGCAAATAACAACGGAAATAATGACGTAACTCTGGCAACGGAATCGGCCACTGAACCAATCTAAACGATGCTCATATCCAAGCCACTTACATCTGTGTATGCGTAGCTCAGCATTGGTATGTATGTGAGTGTGTGTGGTATATGTGTGTGTGAGTATGTGTGTGTGAGTGTGTGTGTGATACGTGATGACTGTGCAAATGCCATTGGGGCAATCATATTGAAAGCTTAGCACATAAAAACTGGATGCTGGCTGAGTCTCCGCTGTGATATGCATTATTTCTATTGGATGACCACGGAGCTGAGGGTTCCGGGCTCTGGGCTCTGGGCTCTGGGCTGCGATAGCGTAAATGTAATTTCAATTCCGAATAAATTGTATTTAGTAATTGATAAGATTTCCTGTTGACTTCTTGACGTGATTCAGGCAACAAAATGTCCTTTCAACGAATCGCAACTTCCTTTTGAATTGCTTCCATTTTCCACGCTCAATTTTTCGATTCGTTTTGCTCTTCTCAATGACAGTTTTGGAACATCAGTTATAAAAAATGGAAAGTCTTCTTCTTACTTACAATATTAATATACTATATTTAATTATAATCTGGCTAGTCATTATTTAAGAATGTCCTTCACGCTACCAGAGATCATCCAATAATTTGGACCTCTTAAGCCAACTTCTCAGCTGCCAATCCATAGATTCCATTGGACTTAAAATAATGAATGGAAAATTAGAAGAAATGATATTTTTTTAAAAATTAAAAAAAAAAATAGTTTTTGATTTTCCTAACTATATATTTTCAGCCAAAGAGTAGAGTCCTTTCCCAAGCAAACAGTACTTTAAACCTCAAACCTGACTTCCATCTTGGACTTGACCCTATGCCTATCCAAATCTATGGATTAACTTCCCGCAACTGTTGAATAGTTTCCTACCTTAATCAGTTAGTATCCTTCTCCTCCTCTCCTCCTCTCCTACTCTTCTTCCATCTATTCTATATTCCATTTCTATATCCACTCATCTATGAACAAGTTTACTTAACTTTTAGTCCTGTTCTCTCCAGTTTAACTCGAGGCTTGCATCTCATCTCTCCTTTTTCTATCTTGAATTATTTTCCACTCAACAGGGAAAACTCTTCCGCCAAGGAACTGCATGTGCCGGGAATTATCCATATTTACTGATCGGAGTCGGATTACAGCTTTATGTTTTCCACTTGAATGCGATCCTTAACTCTCAGACTCCGTCTGGCACTTAAACAAATGAAGCTGTCGCCGTCAAGTTATTTATTAGCGCTGCCTCTGAACATTTTTAGCCTCAAATGCTTTTTTATTAATTTGCCTTGTGGCCAATGCAAAAACACACACACACACAAGCAGACAGACAAACACACACACACACACACACACATACGAGGAAGGGAACCGCGACCATAAGCTCTTATTCATTGGCTGCAATCTGAGGCTGAAGGCTGAAGGCTGCAACTTCACTTATTTGTCTGCCCTTAACTGACTTCCATCTCTCTCTCTCTTTCTCTCCCTCCCTCTCTCTCCCTCTCTCCCTCTCTCTCTCCCTCTCTCTTTCTTTGTCGTATGTTAAAGTCAACGCTTGCATAAAATTTTTAAGAGCTTTGTACAAAGTTTTCGCAATGGCTTTCAAGTGGCGTCGCTTTGTTTAAAATGTACTCGAAGGTGGGCGTGGCAGACTGCACCCACACCAACACACTCACACACACTCACACACACAATGCTAATTCGCAGCGGGTGACAAAGTAAATTATGATATTCGTTTCCCGACTACCAGACTGCGTGCACTTCCTGCGCCCTGTCCTTTTTTTCCAGCCGTTGTCCTGGCCAACAGTCGGGGGCAATCGGTCGATGGTGGCAGCAACAGCAACGTCTACGGTGGCTGCAACGCGTGATTTGTTGTGCGGCGTATGTCGCGCCTCCGAGCCCATGCCGAACCCAACTCCATACCTGACCCGCCCACCAACTCCCAACTCCCAACTCCCAACCCATCCCCTGCTCCAGCTCCAGCTCCGCTCGGGCGGATGAGCACTTGGAAGTTTGGCGTATCTGTTTTTGAGCTTCTTAATGGAAAGTTTCGGGCGAAATTTACGATATGCCGCGGTCCGCCAGTCGCCAACCGGCGTCATGTGAAGATAAGCAACCGTATGGGTGGATGGGTGGAGGGTCGAGGATGTACGTGGACCGTTGGACTGAGGACTGGATCCAACTTTAAGCAAATTAGTTTGTGCAAAGGATGGACGAGCAGGCGGGCGGGCAGGAGTTGAAGTTGCTTTTGTCATGTCTGCCCATCAAGTGCTTGCCACATCGTTTACAATTTTAATGCCACTTTGATGTTTGTTGCTTCCAGCTGCCTGCGAGGAAGAGTTGTCCTTGGACAAGCTCTGGTTGTAGGTGCCAGGTCGCAATTGGGCGACCGCTGATGACAGGACTCTGAAGTCCATGCAAATTAACAAGCAGCTTAGCTACAACAAACATGCAACACTTTCTCTGTCTCTGTATGTGTATGTGTGTGTGTGTGTGTGTGTGTATCTGCTCCCTTCAACCAAGTGGAAATCTGTTGCCCGGCCAAGAAAAGGTCCGCAAATTTTCGTGCAAACTTTGTTAACTATTTAAGACATAATTTAGCAAATTATTTTCTTCCACTCGGGCGGAGGGACAGCCACGGCTCACAAGTAAATATTATGCAAATGAGCGCCTGGGGTCCTGCCACGCCCATTACCAGGCAACCAACTCAAGCAGATGAGAGCAGGGGGCGGGGCAGATGCTCCAACTATGAAAGGTAGTTGCTTAGTTTACCTCTTTGACTGCAGGGAAAGTTTTGACTGGGGTGCAGTGGGGGAGGTGGCAGGAACAGCTGGTGGAGCGCATGTCCTTGCCACGGCTCTTAGTTTTTTAATCCTTTGCAGTTATTAATTTAATCGCACAGCTGCACTTCGCACTGCCGTATGAAGAAAAGTTGATGTCAGTCCTTTTTGCTGCCAGCCTTTCCAGTCCGCAGTCGCATCGGGAGCAGCAGGATCTGCGACAGGAGAAGAGGGCGGCCTGCCCATCAGTCAGTGTGACAGAAGAAGAAGGCGTGTCACATAAATTCAACGTTGACTTTAATTAATCCTCAAATTGCGAACAGCGAAAATCAACTTTTACTTTAATTATTTAAAAGGACTCACGTTGAGGACTTTTTAAGATGGGAAGGACGAGCTTCGATTATGTAGAGTATAGACAGGAACAGGATGTGGGTTGGGTTTTTAATATATTTGAGTACTTAATAAAATATTTAATTTATACTTGGAGATATTTAATTCATTATTCAATGTGTCCTCCCTTTGAAGGACACTCCAACTGACAAATACAATTTATTTAAAAAGGACATATCCTCACAAGCATTGAGACTTCCATCAGCTGCACATTGAAGGGAAATTGGAAATCCTTTGTACCAAAATTTAAGCCTCAATCTCATTCGTTCTTTGAGGTCAATGAGTTAAAAATGACAAAGGTTTCCAAAGGATACCTTTTAAAGCCCTGAAAGTTGGCGGTAAAATCAAAAAGTTATCAATCAAGGCTTCCTTTCAATCTTACCAATGACATCCTTTCAGCCAAAGGACTCGGGAATCCAAAATCCATTCTCCATCATTTCCGGATTGGAATTCAACATTTTCGATGACTGTGACAGTTGTATTTGAAAATCCTTAGTTGGTCCTTAAATGAAGGATGTAAATTTTACTTAAAAAATAAAAAAAAGAATTAAATTTTATCTCTTTAAAAATAAGAAATATTTTATTTTTTTTAAGGATTATATTCTCACTTTTGGCAGCTTTAAAGTTAAATTTCCAGAGAAATCTCACCTTCAAGCAAGGACATTGAAAAGCAGCTTTATTTTATTTTCCTTAAAAGGAAGAAATTTCCCTTCGTGATTTCTGGGAAAAGTTTTGTTTTTTCAAGAAAAGATTATCAAAGTAACACGATTTTTCCGATGAAAATCCGAAAATATAATTCCTTATTTAAAAAACCCAAAGTGTTATAAAAGTTCCTTTCCATATTCATGTATATCGCTCCCCAAAGGATAATATTTGCAGGAAGGCCAAAGCCCAAAAACCCTTCATATGCCTCAGCCCGCAGACCCTTCTTCCTCTTCTGCTTAGAAACTCTTCTTCTTCTTCCCCTCTGGCCAGAAACTCTTTTTCTTCTCCTCTGCCCAGCAACTCTTCTTCTTCCTCTTGTGTCCAGAAACTCTTCTTCTTCTTCCCCTTCTCCCCAGAAACTCCTCTTCTTCTTCTGAGCAAAAACCCTTCTTCCTCCTCAACCCAGCAGCTCTTCTTCTCCTTTTTCCTCTCCTGCCCAACATTTCTTCTTCTTCTTCTTCCTCTCCTGCCCCACAACTCTTCTTCTTCTTCTTCTCCTGTCCCACATCTCTTCTTCTTCTTCTTCTTCTTCTTCTTCTTCTTCTGGCCTCCTCTGCTTTGAACGTTAACTGATTTTCACATTTAAAATGATTTACGTTCGTGTTCAGAGTGTTGCCTGTAACAGGAATGCCTCGGGGAGCCTTTGTTTAACGTTCATATTTTATCATTTTACATGTGATTCGAGTTATGTTTTCCATTTTATTTTCACATTTTCATATTTGTTTTTCCTCCTTCTTCTTCTTCGTTCAGAAATCGATGCCACGTCTGCGGCCCAAGCGACGAGGCGAAGGCTTCGAATTTATCAACAGGTTAACAAGTAAATTTGGCAGGTTGATGGCTGATGGCTAATAAGGGGTGTGGGTGGCTCCTGTCACGCCCACATTTGCTGCTCATTCATTTATAGTACGACTTTTCATATTACACACACACACACACACACACGCACACACATATAAAAAGACATCTATATCGATGGAATTTTACAAGCTAACAAAATCATTTTATGCATCATTAACGTTTTGGTGTTTCATATGCAAATCGTCCGTCCAGGACATAGACATCCGTCTAAGGAAAGTCAAACTTTTGCCATCGTGTGTGTATGTGTGTGTATGTGTGTGTGCATAGGACTGTGTGTGACCGCAGCATTAGTTAGGTTCAGTGCACAATGAAGCATTGAGCGACCCTTCGACCCTTCGACCCAAGTACCGAAGTACCGGGCGGTCGACTCCTTTGGCCACTTGTCCCTTGGCTGCCTTCGGTCCGCCCGCCGGTTCCGTCCTGATGCTGCGGCAATCCTGCCACCCAAAAATTGGCCACATTATTCGCACGCAATGAGCCTTGAAATTTAGTTTTCGGTTAGTTTTGGGTCCTTGGTCCTTCTGGGGGTCGCCTCTCCAAAGGCTCTGCTTTGGACAGCTGACGGAAAAGTTTTCCATATGCCTTTGACAGCGTTTTGATCATTTTTCACAAGGCTGTCGCCTCTAAAGGACCTGCCAGACCTACTCCCGCATATCCTGGATGTCTATATTTTTCTCTATATATGTGTGTGCTCGTCGGTGTGCGTCTGTTTGGGTGCGTTTGCGTGTGTGTGTGTGGGATTTATTAAGCCAAATTAATTGCGCCGGGGGTAAGCCTCATGCAATACACACAAAAACCCAGTGGGTCACTCGGCGGTGATCCATGCAACAGTGCAACACGGCGACCGTGCAACACGGCAACACGGCAAGGCAACATTGCAACAGGAGAGCATTTCAAGGATGCAACATGGTGAATATTTTAAACAGTCATTAATTAATTGTAATTAAAATCATTTTCTGCATTGTGGCTGGCAGGTCCTTCCTTTCTTTTGTGGCCTCCACTGATTGAGTCTTAAATTGCCGCAGCACCTTTGTTCTTAAGCCGTGGGCGTGGCAGTCAGTACCTGAACAATGCCGGCGATAATTAACATTAATGCATAATTATATCAAGCGCCTGGTAAATTGTCCTTTATACATTCTCCATTCAATCGCTGGACAAGGATATCAACGGCCAACACAGAGGTTGCAAGCATTTTAAGGTCTTTTCAGGTTAACTCAGGTTAACCGAAAGGAAGCAAAGTGGGAAAGAGATAGAGTGAGAATAGACAGAGAGAGAGAGAGAGAGAGAGAGAGAAAGAGAGGGAAGGATTGGACTCGTCTCGGCAAAAGGAACAACAGCTCATCTGAGTTATCAAGGATAATTCCTTGTCTTTCAAATAAGAGGAACGATTCCTTTGCCATTATTAAACTCCTCCTTCTGCATTGAACTTTTTCTCTGTATCCTTTGTTTTCTTTACAACCCTTGCACCATTCTGTTATTTATTTTCCTACCTTTATCCTTTTTCTGCATCTTTACTTTCCCTCTACATTAATAACTTCATCCATTATTTCATATATTTCATCTCTTCTCGATCTTACCTTCAATTCTCCCCTGTCTTCATCCCTCCTCCTCTCTAAAGGATACTTTCCAGTTTTCTCATAAATTTTCATTTTAATTTATCCCATTTTATTTTTGATTCTATAACTTCTTTCCTTTATCCTGCATATTCCATATTGTAAATGTTTCTTTCCATTTTTAATCGCTATCCTTTATTCAATACTTTGTTCTTTTCTTTTTATCAACTTTTACTTTAAATCAAGTAATTTTCTTTCTTCTCTTATGTAAAACTTTGTTTCTTTCACTTTCTCTATCTCTTCTTTTTCCTTGCTTTGGTTTCTTTTACTTTCGATCCTTTTTCCTATTCCTTCCCCATTTCTTCCCTTTTTCTATTCCTATATTTCATACAAAAAGTAAGCGACGATCTTAAAGGATAAAAAAGGGACAAATTTCCCTCTGTTATTGTCCTTACTATTTTCACCCATATATCGGTGTACTTATCAAGGTATTGATTTATCTTACCTTATATTATCTTATCTTATCGTATTTTATCCTACCTAATCTTATCTTATCATATCTTGTCTTATCTTATCTAACCTTATCTTATCTTATCATATTTTATCCTATCTTATATGATCTTATCTTATCTTACCTTATTTTATCGTACCTTATAATACCTAATCTTATCTTATCGTATCTTATCTTACCCTATCTCAACTTATTTTATATTATCTTACCTTATCTCATCTTATCTTATATTATCTTACCTTATCTTATCTAATCGTATTTTATCTTATCTTATATGATCTAAGATAAGATCTTATCTTATCTTATCGTACTTTATAATACCTAATTTTATCTTATCGTATCTTATCTTACCTTATCTCGTCTTATCTTATATTATCCTATCTTATCTTATCTTATCTTATCGTATCTTATCTTACCCTTTCTCAACTTATCTTATATTATCTTACCTTATCTTATCTTATCTTATATTATCTTATCTTATCGTATCTTATCTTACCCTTTCTCAACTTATCTTATATTATCTTACCTTATCTTATCTTATCTTATATTATCTTATCTTATCTTATCGTACCTTTTCTTATCTTATCTTATCTTATCTGATCTGATCTTCCATGACATATCCTTATCCATAAACACTATTTTAATCCTTGCCTCCATATGTCCTTTTCGTGTGGCTGAGACCAAGGGATATGTTCCAGTCGCATATTTGCTTATCAAATATTTCATACATGTAACCTCCATTTCCGTTTCCGCTTCCCATTCCACACATCCTGTTTACTCTTTGTCCTTTCCTGATTTCATATTTTTTTTGCGCTTCTGTTTATTTGCCTCAACGTTTTGCAGGTCAACAATTCAATTGAATATCATTAACAGGAGTCAAACGAACTTTAAAACGCTCCAAACGAACATTAAAGCAAAGAGCACACACACACACATACACACACACAGGCGCTCACCTGTCTAATCACGCACACACACACACACACATACAGACGTAAGTACCTATACACATATGGTAAACAGATGTTGAAGTGGCTGATGCTTAGTGACACGTACATGTATGTGTGTGTGGGTGAGTGCATGTATAGGTGTTTCTGTTCATGTGTGTGTGTGTATGTATAGGTGTTTCTGTATGTGTGTGTGTGTAGGTGACGCTGTCGCTGGGTAGATAAGTGACATTTGAGTGAAAGCTTTGGCTTTGAATATTGAGGTATGTCAGTGCACGAATGTGTGTGTCTATGCGTGTGAGTGTGTGTGTGTGTGTGTGTGTGTGGATTTAAGTGGAGAACGCAATGGTAAGCCAACAAATATTTATCTATGCCATTGGCCATTTTGCCAGTGTCTGCCAATAAAATTGCCATTGCTGTCATTGTCAGCTTAACGGCAAACTGAGCAGCAACCGATGGTAACTATGTATGTGTGAGTGCGGTGTAGTGCTAGTGTGTGTGTGTGTGTGTGCACATACCATGGAATGCCGTTTGTCACTTGGCCTGTTTGCAGTCGCCTCGACAATTGATTACATATGCACAGTGTACGCAATTATGTCAATTAAATGAAAATTACTTTATACAAGTTCATTGCACGAAACGTCGCTCTTCAACGTTTGACAAGCCACACGCACACACTCACACACACACACACACACACACACACACATACATATATATAAAGGAACTATTATTGTGGCTCCCAAACAACTTGATGTCTTATTAAAGTTACCTGCAATATTAACCAAGTGTGTGACTTTCACACAAAGGACCCTTGCTAATTGTCCTTGGCAAAGGATTGTGTCGCTCTGCCCAGCTCAAAGTTGGACTCGTTGTGGCCAGAGGCATTCTGCGAGATACTTCTATTACATCAATCAATTCATAATTGGCTCGAATACTACAAATTGATTTACTCAAAATAAGGCCTTAATTGCATTAATTGAACCCTGAACCGAAGGATCCCCTGCACCTTGTGCACTCGTGTGTGTCAAACACAAACACGGGCTAATAGATACAAAGATACATAGATTCACTGGACCAGATACAAAGACAAAGATACTCTCCAGATACAAATCCATTTCTATACAAATACTGAAATGTGTTGTTCGTTGTGTGTACATGTGATTGTATGTGTATGTGTATGTATATGTATATATGTGTTCACACTTATCTGTCTGTGTATGTGTATCTACGACTGACCACTTATTTGTATCTTCAAGATGCACGCATAAATGTAAAGGGAAATTCCTTTTGTTCCTGCCTTGAATTCCGCGCTTGTATCGGGCTCTGTATATATGACATCTGCATCCGTGTCCTGTTCCTTTTGTATCTTGAGATATTTATTTTAATATTACACAAAAATGATTTCCCAAGTCAAGTGAATAATCAAAATTATTTATATTTTTTTAAATTAATCCATTCCAAGCAAACATCATCATTTTTTTTAATCATTTTTCTATAAAAGTCGTTCAATCAAAAGAAGAAATTTATTTTATGGTAAGCCAAGACATGAACCACAGTCAAGCTTATATCCGACGTTGTCTACACTAAAAAATGGGCAAAGCAGCCAAGGAGTAGTTGGACTGCGTCCCCCACGCCACCGTCAAACTCAAAGATAAGTCCGATGGAGATCATTAACAAGAGCAACAATAAAACTACAAGCCATCACTAGAAGGATAAAGACAAGGATCCAAACCACGACAGGAAGCACAATCACACCCGAAAAAGCAAGCATCTAAAATCAACAGGTGAGGCCTGGAAATCGCCAACTGAAGCCTCAGTTTAAATCAACTGTTAACTATGTCCTCTCAGCTTGAGAAATCACCAATCGACTGAGGCGAATCCTTGAAATCCTTTATATATTTAAAGGTAGCTTTAGACGCGTCAGTGTTTCGCTTCGCGGTGCTTCTACCCAGGAGTCCTGTAACTGAAGCCTGCAACATATTCAAGTATTGACTATCAACATCAACGATATACGAATTACGATTATAAAAGGACTCCTTTACCTGGAGAGTCCCTGGTAGTCTGGCAAGTCTGTGGAGCGGCCGTAACAGGAAACCTTGATATATCCTTGTTTATTAAATGTGTTCAAGCAAGCGTTCGCCATGCGGGAACTACAAGGAGAAGATGGCAAGGATAAGGACTATGATGATGATATTGAAAATGTTGCTGAAGATAATAGAAAAAGTAAAAGTGGAGCCTTTGAAAAGAAATTGTAGTAGTGAAAACGGTAATGGTGAAAGTGACGATGGTGAAAATGGCGACGGTGGAAATTAAGGGAAAGGATAATCGAGAAGATTATGGGAGGTAAATTTATATATAAAAAGTAAAAAAAGTGGGTAGATTGATAGTAAGATACAAATTAAAAATACGTTAAAATCCTTTTATGTATATAGGAAAATACTTAAGGACATAAGGATATAGGGATATATGAAGATGTTCTTTTATAGTTAATAAAAATATTAAATATATCCACAGATATGAACTCAAGCTTAATAAAAAATAGGAGAAATAGTTTCTGATTTCTAGTAAACAATACACACACACATACACACACACACAAGCTTAGCTTTGAAATAAATACTTCTAGGACAATTAAGTCTTTAATGCCTGAGGAGATAAAACAGCTGAGTTACAATGACGGCCGCCATTAGATGCACGGCTAAGGATACACATGCTATGTGGCTGCCACTGCTGCTGCCCTCTACCTCCGTTCGGTGTGTCATGTCCTTGTGCCTTCTTGCCATGCTGCGTGCTTCGACCTCGGGCTCAGCCTCGGCCTCGTCCTTGTGCGCGTGTGTTAATGGCAAAAGCGTTTAATCTTTCCAGTCACGTAATAAATCTAAATCTGTGCCCTCTGCGCTGTCACTTGCGTTTTATGATTTAATTTGTAATTTACTCGTAGTGCTGTTCATCTTGTTGTTGTTTTTGTTCTTGATGTTCTTCGCATATCCTTCAACGAGACTTCCAGATGAGCATATTAGTTACATAGCGCATAGCCATGGAGTCCTTAGAAATTCACTCTTGCTGGATGTTTAACGGAGAGGAACGACCACTCATTGGTGTCCCCCTTTGGGCTTGGAATGTGGATCCTTAATTTGCTTATCTGCATATGTGAAGCTGGTAGATGTCCTGACCAACATTCCAGGGTATCTCCTAGTCGATATATGTGTCCATCTGACTTTCTCTTCTGCTGTTGATGTTCATTTTTTGGCAGTTGACTTCTGTTGCTATTTTTGACAACGACGCCTGAGGGTATGCTTCGAAAAAAATAGAGCCCAAAAGGACGAAAAAAAAAACCAAAACAAAAACAAAAACAAAAGAAATGTAAGACACAAAAAAATAACTAAAATATGTGGCATGCCACGCATTTCGATTATGAGAGGCAGTTAATTTTTGCACTGGGAGCAGTTGCTGGAAATTGCCTCAAATTGCTTTCGGTAGACGGCAGTTAGTTAGGATCGGCTTATATCTTGAGGACCTGTCAATGGAGAACATTAAAAATTTGGCTGCCTTGATTGCCTGTGGTCTGTGGCCTGTGGCCTGTAGCCTGCAGCCTGTGTCTGTTGCCACTGCCGTTGCACTTGCAACTGTGGTTGCATCCACATCAATGCGCTGCTACTTTGCATATTTGGAGCCTTATCGAGCGCACAAATTGCATATGCAAAATTATTACGCTGCACACACACACACACACACACTATGAACCATTTCACATACACATACACACACATAGACACATACACACATGCAACTTCACTTGGCTTGCAATTCATTTTGGATTTGCCGTCAATTCGCTGGGCCCAAAGAGAAATTACCTTTTCGGCAGCTTATAGCCTCACACACACCCACACACACACACACGCATATACAAGCATCCTTTCAAGGCTGCCACGCCTTCAGTATTTAAAGGCTGTGCTGCTGCCAGTGGTATTTCTGAAGCTTCTGCTGCCGCTTTTCAAACTGCCTTTTCACGCTTTGTAGTCCGGAAAATTTCCACATTTTTAGGCACGTTTTCCGCACGTCTCGGCGCTCGATGCGTTTGTCTAGCCCCAGCATATGTGTGTGTGAGTGTGTGAGTGTGTGTGTGTGTGTGTGTGTGTGTTTCAGATTGTGTGTCTACATTTTTCTAACGACGATTGCCTTCAACACCTTCATACACACACACACACACACATAGACACACAGACAGCCATTGACTTGAGTCTTTTGTTGGTACTCCTGGGCAGGATGCGTCCATCGAAAGTGTTGGCCATGTTGGTCGGCGGCTTGATCCCCGAAGGCTTGCATTCGTATCTTGTCCTGCCAGTTGAAGGGACTGACATATTGCATTTGCCTGAATGGACAGTCGGCTGCGATTATGTGCCACACACAGAAGACTGTAGCCAGTGTGTATGAATGGCTGTCTGTTAGGGGTGGGCGTGTGTGTGAGTGTGTGTGCGTGAGTGTGTGTGCGTGTGTGTGTGTGGGCTATTGCATTCTCCTCAGACTAGGCAGCACTTCCGTTGCCGCCATTCAGAAACGGAAGTTAAGTGCAGTAAACGATTTGCTTGTTTCGTGCAGTGAAATATTTAAACTGATTGAGCGGCTAGGATTTTGCTTCAAAATTAAGAGATCCTCGTGAAGGTTATAGAATGTAGGGAGGTGTAGGAAGAAGGGTCAAGGAAGAAGGAAAAGAAAAGCCTCATCGATAAGACAGACAAGTGCGGCGAAGGCGTGGGAAAACGAGTTAACAGACACTCGGCTCAGTTTACTTAATTTTGTTGGCCAGTTGGCCGGATAGCCGGTTGGACGGGTGGCCGGGTGGCCGGTTGGACGGGTGGCCGGTTGGCCGGTTGGCCCGATGGTCAGTTGGGCCGGCCTAAAGCGATTGCTGATGTCGTCTATTAAATACGTTGGCACGCAACAAACTGAAGAGCAGATGGTCAAAAGGACTTGGCATTTTATTGCATTGTCAATTTAATGGTGTGGAAATGCTTTACCGAAGAAGGCCAAAAGTAAAGGAAAATCGAGAAAAGCTGCTACCGAGACTGGAAAAACATGCACACACAGGCACACAGATTCACATACGTGATGCTCTGGCTATAATACACACTCACACACACTCACACACACACGCATAAAGAAGACAAGCGCAGGGCTAAGCCGAGTGCTAACTAAGGCAGTTAAAAGATGCTCAACGCTGCCCCCGCCCACCGACCCGCCCCGCCCACCTTCCTGTGCCCGCCCGGCCATCAGTGTCTGTTGTCATTGTTGTTGCTGTTGCTGTGGTTGTTGTTGTGGTTGATGTTGCTGTTGCTGTTGGCATTGCTGTTGCTATTGTTGCCCGTGTTGCAAGCAGAATAAGTCGAACGTTTAATGCCTGCACAATATTTATTGCCATGTTTCATATTCGTAGATCCTTTTTTCTCCCCCAGCCATCGCCATGGCTACAAAGTAACCTCCATCTTCGTCCCCCATCTCATCCCCTCCCCTCCGCTAGCTTCGTCTAAGTTCCAGTTCCTGGCTCTGTCTTAGTTTCAGTCTCTGCCAGTGGCACTGCCACTGCCGCTGGTACTATCCCTGCCACTTGCTACATGCCGCAGCCTGCATTGTTTAGTTTTCTACTTTCACTTGCCACATTTTTGTTCTTGTTTTTGTTGTTGTTGCTATTGTTGTTGTTGCTGCTGCTGCTGCTTTTGTTGCTAGTATGTCAAGCGATTTATAAAACGCCAACCAGCAGCAACTCGAGAGGCTGTGAGGCCCTGAGCAGCAGCCATAAAAACAACAAGGAAGCAACGCATGAGGCGATGAAGAAGAAGGAGGAGGAGGAGGAGTAATGGGGGGCGGGCGGTGGTAGTCCGTAGAGACGGAGAAGGCGTTGCTAGTACAAGGATAAACGGAAATTATTAAAGTGCTGCCAGATTTATGAAAATATATTTGTTTCTGCCTGCAATCCACCAGTTCCCCTGCCTTCCACCCCCGCCCCTTTAACAAGTGCATTTTAAATATGTTGAAAGTCCATGCAGATATCCTTTGGCATTTGCCTTACTGCTGCATATCCTGTGGACCTGGCCACCTGGAGCTTAGGTGTAGATTTTAGCTGCTTTATTGATTGCCTTAACTCAATAGCAGCCAATTGGCTGCAAATATAAATTCCAAGTTAATCTGCGAATTAGTCCTTGGACTAGGGGAGTGGCTTGGGCGCAAGGATATTGAGAGGAAGCGCGAAACTTGAACTACTTTTTTAATTTATATTTATTATTTATTATCTAGCAAATTTGTGTTTTTAAGATTCTATAAAATTTTAATATTTAATAATTGTTAAATTATTAAATTAAATTCTCATTTACAGGAATTTTTTTACAAGGACTCGTGCCTATAGAGTCCGCATTCCTATGAAATCAATACTTAAAGCTGGTCAAGTGATACCCATTGATCTGTGCGGCAATTACTGGAGCTCTTTAAAGTTCGATTGGGCGATTGAGTGTCTTTCAATTGAATCGATTAATTAATTGCGAAATAAGGATATTCGAGGAGTCCTGGGCACTAAGTTAACCATGCAAATCAGACTCGTAAATCATATTCGAAAAATGTATAAACGAGTTTATGGACTTACATAAAGTCCTCCAACTTGAATGGTTCACAGCTGCAGCCACGCCCCCTCCCCCCCCCCCCTCCCACGCCACCACGCCTCTTTTGGGTGCGATTCATTATGGATGCATAGTCATAATTTAATCGAAGGCAATAAATTGGCATTTAAATGTAATAAAGACGTGAAAAATAATTACAATTGCTGAAGCGGACGCTTTATTATGCACCGTTATTATTATTATTATTATTACTCTTATCCCCCCCTCCCCCTTTTTTTTATATTTTCCATTTTCCATTTTCATTATTTTTGTCGCTGGTATCAGCGAATTTTATGCATTTTTTTTTTGTTTTTGTTTTTTCCTCCTTTCTTATGTTTTCTTCTCTCCCACGAATTTTATGCGCATATTTTGGACTTCATTTGCCTGGGTTGAAGAGCGACCGTTGTTGTTGTTGTTGTTGTTGTTGTTGCTATTATTGTTGCTATTATTGTTGTTGGCCAAGCGCATGACAGTTAAGTGACATTTAACGGTTAATAAGCCTGACAGATTTACAACTGTCAGCGACGTTTAAAAATAATGAACAGCAAGGACAACAACACGAGTCAGGATGTCGGCTCGAATAGCCGAGCGATTTGGCCAAATTGACTGCGTAAAGTGAATTATTAATGTCATGTGGGTCCCTAGATGAAGATCCTGTCAAGTTATTGTCCTGGAAATAGTAGTAGAAGTAGGCGGGGACAGCCAGCAGACGGCAGTCGGCAGTCGGCAGGCAGCAGTCAGGAGGCAGGAGGCAGGAGGCAGCAGGAAGCCGGCAATAGGCAATAGGCAGTAGGCAGCTGGCAGTCGGTGCTGCCCATCGAAATGGCACTAAATGTGCGTCTATTTAGTTTCCAAGTGTTGAAAATTTACTGTGCGTATTAAATAAATGCGATTTATCCGGCACGTGAACCAAGGATCAACAGCAGAGACAGAAACAGAAGCAGAAACGGAACCCAAAGTGGAAGCAGGAGCAAAGTCAGAAGGAGGCCTTCGCTAGGCGCAGGACAACAACAAAATCAGTAACCAGAAAAGAGAAGTCATAGCAAAAAGAAGAACACAAACAAAAACAAAACCAAAAAAAAAAGGACAAGAGAAAAAAGCCCAGAAAACTAAACCAAACAAGAGACAAAACAACGAAGGACAACGCTCATAAAACATAAATTTAATTTATGTGCAATTTTAGCAAGTCGTATAAATTTTCACAGGCGAGAGAAGCACAAACAAAAACAAAAACAACAAAAAACCATATAAAAATGTGGCAATCGGCTGGCAGGACTCACGAGATATCCTGCAAATGCTTTCAAGTAAATTCAAAGCTAACCAGAGGACACACTCCGTTATCCTGGGCTTGTGAAACAGCTCTGATTTCTATATAAATATTGCTTATATACAACTATCGATATGAAACGATGCCAATCGATATTAATCGATATTAATCGTATGTTCTATACAAGTATATACAGATCATATCCATTTAGTCCTTTCTGAAATCTGAGAGCTGTTTCCACTCACAGATAAAAAGCTGCTAAAACAGCAAATTAATTTAATGAGCAGCCGTTATCCTGGAGCCCCATAAATCGCAGATTCCACTGACAGTTGAGACGATTTCATAATAATTTTAATAGACATTTAAAATCAAGTTAATATTTCGTATATTAATGGGGCGATATTAGGATTATCTGCTGCTTATCAAGCGGAGAGCAAGTCCTGCGATTCAGCGGCTAAAATTGCACGGCTTTTTAGGTGCTCAAATAATTTGGCTTACTTTTAATTAAAACTCGGAACTTAATGTTGGGTAATCATTTTTATAGCGACTCTTAACGTCAGGTGATTCGATATAAATTCATTTTTGAACATAATTAAGTTAAATTAAGGATAATTATAAGGGATACATATATAATCTCCCTTCTGTTGCTTTCAGCTTGATGGAGTCAAATATCCTGCAGCGGAATGGGTAGAAATTGATAAGGAGACTTAAAATATTAAGTCAAGGACGAATAATACTAAATTTGTTTAAAATCGGTAGTTGGACAATTAGGATAAATAAAGGATATAGCTTAAGCCGACATTTCGTTAGCTGAACACTTACCCTTAGGACTCATAAGGACGATACTCAGGATGCATAGCTTACGGTGTATGTGAGTGAGGTATATATTGTATGAGCGGAATTAATGCGGATAAATTCGCGGATATTTCAAATACGCTCAAAATCCCGGATAACAAGGATTGCAGGATTACAAAAAGATAATAATAAATAAAAGATGGGAAGAAGAAAATAAAAATAACAATAAATAAAAAAAAATAATTAAAAAAAATATTTTATTTTATGTTTATAATAAATTATAATAATAAATAGTAAAAAATAATAATAAATAATAATAAAACTAATAATAATAATAAATAATAAAAATTAATAATATATAAAAATAAATAAAAATAACTAATAATATAAAATAATAATAATAATAAAAATAATTTATATTTATATTATGTATAATATATTAAGTTTAAATAAAATAATTAAATTTAATTTAATTTATTTATGGAATTTTATTTTATTCAAAATAAAAATAAATAAATGAATCCTATTAATAACTACTTTGAGTTACTCCCACAACAAAAGATGAAAGTATTTTTTAAGACTATATATTGCGTAGAGTCATAAAGGACATTTGCTTACACGATTGTCAAAAACATAAGTTTGGCATATAGTAAGGACGATTGGCCTAAGGCGCAGACTAAAGGTCGATATGGCAGGATGAGGCCGAAAGAAAAGCGAAAACTTAAACTCAGCACAAAACTGAAGGCCAATTCCAAGATTGTTTGGAATGAAACAGTTTTATATAAAGTTATAAGGATACTTAAAAAGGAAGGCACAAAAGAAAGGAAGAGCCTGGCGGATTAAAGCCTAAAAAGTACAGCCCTTTCTATACATTTTTAATGGGTATTGTGTAAGTGAGCAACAGCAACAGCAACAACAACAACAACAACAACAAGGACAACAACAATATAAATAAGAAATGCCAAAGCGGCGTTGGCCAACAGCTGGACAAGGAGCGAGCTTGTTGTTGTGGGGAAAACGTCCTTGAAAATGCCAAGCATTGTTTCTATTGTTGCTCTTATTGTTGTTATTATTATCCTTGCCACTCCTGTGGCTGTTGTTGTTGCTGCGCTTATTTATAGCCCAAGCTCACATGTTGGGTTGAAAGGGTATAAAGAACAAGATATATGCCTTGCTCTCATATCCTTGCCGCTGTTCCTGTTATTATTGCTGTTGTTCTTGTATTATTGTTGTTGTGGTTATCCTGTTCATATTGTTGTTGTTCGTATGAAGAATTTATGTTGCAGGAGCTGCTTGAATGTTAATGAATTGCTACAAATTCATTTGGGTGTCACAAAAAATGTCCTTTAAAGAGAGTCCCAGATGCACTGCACACGGATCCTTCGACGCACTGTGGCGCACTTGAGGCAAAGTATTAATTAAACTAAAAGCCCAACACAAAATCAACAGCGACAACAACAACAGCAACAACAGCAACAACATCAAATGCAACGGCAGCAACAACAACAACAACTACAACTACAACAACAACAACTTTTCCAACCGGCAAAGGCAACAATCATTTGAAGGCGTCAGTTTCATTTTCATTTACTTGCCCGAGTTGCCTGACGTGCGGGCTGGCAGCGACGCGGCAGAAGGACACTTTCAAGTTGGTTGTTGCTTTTTAGTTGTAGAAGTTGTTGCTGCAGCTTGTTAATAAAATAAATTAAATCTTAAGTACCCCACTTGCACTTCCACTTGAGGCTGCGCTTTTAATAACAACCTCATAAATACTTAACGTTACTTTTTTGCTTTGCCGCCAGCCACTAGATGGCGTGTGTGTGCGTGTGCGTTTGTGGGAATGTGTGTGTGTCTTTTTGAACAAGTTTTGAAAATACAATTTATTTAACATTTAATTTACAAATTTTTAGCCCAGACTTTTTGTATCCTTCTCAACATCATCAACAAGGACAATGCGTTTACGAAACTTTATCCAAAATCTCAAACAGAGAAAAGCAAACGCACCCCACAGTTCGCAGCAAAGGCAATGACTAAGGGATGGGTAGAGAGAGAAGGGGCAGGGGGTAGTACCGGCCAGTTGTTTGGCTTGTTATTTACTGAAGCTACAAAAGACACACACACAGCTGGGCGCACAAAAACACACACACACACACACGCACACGCACACGTAGACAGACAGGATGTACATTACACGCAGCAGGACTTCAACTAGAGGCAATATTGTTTTATTACAAAATTTTTGTTCCTTTTGTTGTAGCCGCTTGTTGCACGTTGCATTGTTCTGGCGTCTCTGTGGCAGTTGACTCTGGACTTTACGGCCAAAGCTGCATATTTATTATATTTAATATTTTGGAAGAATTAAAGCTCCGACAAAACGAACTGAAATTCTATCTTGGAAATGCATTCATTTCCCTGAAACCACATAAATTTTAAACTTCATTCTCTCATTCATTTCGTCCTGTCATAGAGGTAACTGAGGAGAACTGGCAATGCCAGGGAATAGATTTTACGTTGTGTTTCATAAATCCTATAAAAGGCATATTAAACTTACAATTCATTTAAGAGATTGCAGAAACTCCAAACTTAATTAAATACGTTTCTTAAGCCAGGAACATCTAAGGATTATGATATTAGATTTATGTTTAAAGCCGAGTTTGATTGTGGAAAAGTCCCTTTTTTAATATTAAATTTTGATTTCTCTAAAAAAAAGAAAAAATTTGAAACTTGGTAAAGTTCATAAAAATGAATTGATGATTTTTCTATTTAAGTCTTGGCAAATTCTTTTTCAAAAAAATAAAGGATTTTGTGCCTTAGAAATTAGAAATTAGTTTTAGTTGCTTAATTGAAACAAAATTATATTTAATATGTATAATAGCTAGTATGTAAAAAGTTTATATTTTATTAAGTATTTAGGTTGTGTTTATTTTTCTTTACCAATTGCATTTGTATGCATATATGTCTACAAGTACTCCCGGTCAGTGCTTTATTAGGACCAAGCCCTAACAGAAATTATCTTAAAATTTCGTGGCATACTTTTAGGGGCAATTTAATATGTGAACATTTTATATTAATTTTTAATAGGAAATTTTATTCCCCGTTCTGTAAAGTCTGTAAGCTCTGATATTTCAAATATATATAATTAATTAATTTAGTTTATATATTTATATTTTTGTTTATTTGCATTTGAGAAAAAATCAACGCTTAACATAAAATTTAAGGGGGCAGTCGAAAAGTCGCAGAGAAAGTGTAGCTTGCCCTCTTATCGAAGCTTCCATATTATATTTATATATTATATAAACATTTTAGCCTTTCATTGCATACCATATTTTTATTAAAACCATTATATATTTGCAGGACATTTCGGAGGTATTCAAAATAAGGGTTCAAACACCCTAAAAAAAATATTTCGAAATAAAATTTCCTATTTATATTTTACCGTCAAAAACGCAATTAAGAAATTTCTTTGTATTCTACACTTCCAAGGTATTCGTTTTCTATTCATAAACAGCATAAAGGATATTTGAATTCCTGAATGTCCTTTCAGGATGCTTTCAATAACATGCAACTGATGGACTTGACATTCAAGCAGAAATCCTTATTGTTCCGGTCATCAAAAGGCATAGCAGAAATGAGAGAGAATACAATTTAAATTATCCTTACAGGAGACACCTGCTGAGTCCTTCCGATCTGCTGCTGACGTTCGAATATTCAATATTTTATGTATATAAAAATTGTAAATATGTGTTTTCTGTTGTTCCTTAACTTCTTTTTTGTTTACTCCCCTTTTATTTTCTTCCTTTTTCCTTCTTTCACTTTTTATCAATAAACAAAATGTTTAATAAATAAATATGAAATCACACAAAAAAATGCGTTGGCAATGGAGGCGACAACAGGCGACACTTGTTGCCACTTTGCACCCCTACCCCACCCCCTTTCACCATCACAGCCCCTCCTCTGATATTGCGCATCAATATTTTTGGGAGGCTTCTTTTATTTTTGATTTTTTAAGGAACTTCCACATTGTCAAATTATTACAACCTTTTAAAAATGCATGTTTAATGGAAACGAGGGAGAAAAACAAAAACAAAAACAAAATACGAAATCATCAAAATGGCCGAAATGGCCAAAATGGACGAAAGTATTTTGTGCGTAAATCCCATTTATTAAAAACTTTCCGTTACTTTTTATACAGTTGCAGGAATATGAAAACGGCCAAGGAAGCGTATTACGGACTTGATCAGTTTCTTAGCTGAAGATGATATATATATATATATACATATATTATATAAAAAAAAATTTATATATATTCCTTACATATATATAAGTAATGCTGAAGGAAAAATAACTTCTGGAAGTGTCCTTAACTCATACAAGAAATAAGGAATGAAAATTGAAAGAATCAGATTAGATATAAAGTCCCACTTTATGCCAACTTTAATAAATACCTTCTTTATACCAAATTTAAGATATTATTTAAATTTTCGAATGTCAGGGATCTCAAGGATTTTCATTTGTATAGATTGTAAAGAATAGTTCAAGGACTACCGCGCTTGTCTCAAGACAACTGCATAGACCTTCAACTGAAAGGCATATATATACTTATATAATTATATAATTATTCTATATATCATATTCTATCATCAATTTATCATAGGCTTTATAAGGAAGAGTTGGAGTATCTGCCAGTCGCATGCATCCTTATGGATAATTTCCATTACATTTTTTCTTCCAGGACGCACTTGAAATGCTATTGTTAAGCTTGAAGGTTTCGACAGGTTCGTGTGTGTGAGTCGTGTGTAAGAGTGTGTGTGTGTGTGTGTGTGTATATGTGTATGTATTACTGAGTATATGTGTTTGTGTAAAATAAACCAACAGGAATATCAAGAGCGATGACATGCACAGCACAGATTTGCATTCAATATTCGAGATGCGATAAAATCGATAAACTAAAGTCCTCCCGATTTCAATATAACGAAAATAAACTTTAATTTAAAATTTGCTTGGTTGTTTAGTTGTTTTCCATTAGGAAACCTAATTAAGAGCGTGCATTCTTCTATGCCACATACCAGGGGGATGGCGGTCTCTCACATTCAGCTTATCTATGCGGCAATCCTTGTCGCCCACAGCGCTCAAATCCCAAAGCCATTCGCATCCTTTGTGTTTACCTTTGGCGTTGGTTTTGTGCGACAAAACAAACAATGGAAGAAAATAGATTTTCGGAATTCTTATGCCAAAAGACCTTCGCACATCGTCCTTAAGCATTCAACGTCTTACAGCGGCGGCGTTGTCCTGGCAACATCTATTTGCCGAGTCTGCAGTTAATTAACATAAATTAAAAATCAAAACCACATCCTGTGGATGGGGAGATGGAAAAGGTTGTGGTACATGCCTGGAATGGGTTCCATCTCGAGGATGTGGGATTTTCCATAATTTTTTGAAAGCCCAGACACGTGTCCTGAGTGTCTCTAATCACCGCGTTTGCCTGCAGCGCACGTTACGGCCATTAAAAGGCACTTTAAGCTTTCCACTCATTAAAAATTAATTTTTACTTATGCAAAGAGAGATGAAATGACGGCAAATAACACTAAACGATAGAATATTTTGGACTTAAATGATATCTGAGATTTTCAAGTTTCAATATCCTTGGGTTGAGTTTGTTCAGCTTTCCTATGAATTTACATAATAATACTTTTACAAACAAACAGTTTCTGAGCATAAAAAAGCAGTAGACATGATTCGCTGAATGTTTATTCCACCCTTCCAAGTGAATGTCCAGATGCAACGAGTTCTATTTCTTTTCTTATATTATGAATTTGCTTTTCAGTTACTTTATTATATATTCTTATATCAGTTGACTTTATACTTCTTATAAAATTTCGCAGGTAACTGTAAATCTTATTTAAAAGCCTTTGTTTAAAACTTGTACTCAAATTCAACTTTTATCTTCAAATTTAAAATAATTCACCTAAAACCTAAGACAAAGCACAATTTATATCTGCGTCCCTTTTCTTCCAATCTCGCACTGCCTTATCTTATATCTTATCTCTATGTCTTATCCACTTCAGCAACCGCAGCCACGCTGAAGTTCGCAATAAGTTCGCTCTTCGACAAGCTTAATCAATTTGCCGCACCACAGAACAAACGCGAATTAACACGAACAACAACAAACTCCCTAACACAGCCACAGATGGTGAAAGCTCGAAAGCTCTCGCCTGAAGAAATTCACCATTTTACTTAACGATCAACTCAAAGCACTTAAAGCGAAAATCAACTGCAGCTACAGCTCCCAGCAAATGCAGGCAATTATTTAAGGCGGTAAATCACATGTCAAAAATAAGAGACACATAATTTACAGTTATAAAAGTAAAGAGCGGGCTCTTAAGCATTAGGAGTGTAGATTAAAATAAACAAAATATTCAATTCCACATTTTCTGTAAGTAAAAATTGTACATTTAAGAGTGAGGGAATAAAAGCTTTAAGCTTTCGTTTGTTTTCACCTTTTTCTGTTTATTATTTTCACAGCTCCAAAGGCCAAAAAAATGTATTAAGTGCTCAGAGCGTTTAAATTACACACAATTCACAGTTTACGGTCCACGTAATTGTCTTAAATATTCAAAAAATGACCATTTTTTTACCGCTGTGACAATACGGTAATGGATTTTATATATTTTAATTGTATAAGTAGGTATATATTTTTTTTTAACTGCACAGAATTAAACGCTTTTGATCTCCGACTTATATATGTATGAGTGAGTATTTGAGGCCATCAAATTAAAACACTGACTATAAAAAATATGTGAGCCACATAACCACACACCAAAACATACATACACATATATACATATACAATATATGAATGTGCGTGTATGGGTGTGCATATACATGTACGGCCACGAGGCTTATTAAAAAGTTAAGAACTTTAAATACGAATTAATGAAATGCATTTCAGATATTTGCATTGTCACTTAACACTTTTAATTAATTTACACGACAACGCGCTTAAAATGCCTTGAGGCGTTTTGCTGCCCTTTGAAAAGTTATTAAGCGGGCATACTTATTGAAGGTGTTTTTGTAGGGGTTGATTTATAATTTTTTTATGAAAATCTTAATATTTAATATATATTTTTTTTGTTATAAACTCAATATTTAATATATTTATACTAAACTTATTTTAATATTATATCCAAGCTTTCTCATCAGAATCGCTGTTTTCTTATTATTTTTAAAAATTTTAAGATTTTTTATTTTGTTTTATTTTTGAAAAAATCTTAATTATTTTTTTTTTTTTTTTATTATATATAATTTTATATTATATATAATTTAAATTTTATTATAACTCAAGCAATATCTTCTGGTTGCTTTTATAAATTAATTTTTTTTTCAATTTTGTGTTTGTTCCATGAACTCATAAATAATCAAATAAAAAACTAATTGAATTAAATTTAAATTGTGTCAGGCAAAAAGATATTAAAAAATGTGACACGAAGTTAAAATTATTTTTTTCCTAAAAAACTATATTTATTTTCAATTATCAATAACATTGAAAAAGTCGATTAAATATTGTTGTTTTATAATTTAACTACGAGACTGTAAAAAACTGAACCATCCTTAAAGGAATCATTACGTGGAAGGATGTTTGGATGGACAAGTAGTGCGATATTTTATTTAAGATTTATAATTTAAGATTGCAGTCTTATAAAATGTAACTCTTGAGCTTGAAATAATTTTAAGCACTTACTTAGTCCAAAAATAAAAAAAACTGAAGAACAGATCCAAATAACTAACCCCTACCCATACTTCCCCTTACCGTTAGAATAGCTCCTCCAACTTGTGCCTTAATTAGGAATAAAGGATATAAAGAAGTCAGGCAAACTCCTCAGAATCCTTGTTGCTTCGTCTTCATTTCGTACTTTATATGCCGAGGGTCATAATGCGCATACGCAGCGTAGTCCAAATAGTCGCAGTTTAATTACAAACGAAAGCCTACGTCCAGCCTCTCTCGCGTCCTGCATCCTGCGTCCTGTGGTCATATTTAATGACAGCTCAGTAGTCATCTGATGAAAATCAATGCCCTTAACAATATTCCGAACGATGAGGGCAATCAGAACACAGTTTTATTGATCGATCTGCGGCCCGTCTGGTTATCCGCCTGTGGAATCAATCGTTGACACCGCAACCGCAAAATCAACTGCTTAACTGGCCGCTTGCTTTATGCGTCGCGTGTGGAGTGTGTGTGTGGAGTGTGTGTGTGGAGTGTGTGGGGAGTGTGTGAGTAGGGTGTGAGGAGTATGTGAAGAGAGTGTGGAGTGTGTGAAGAGTGTGAACTGAGTCACATCTGTGAGTCGCGGATGTGATCCGAGAGTGGAACTTGCGGATATATGACAAGCCCAAACACATGTCGTATATATGTCGTATATATGTATATATATATATGTATGTATATATGTGTATATGTATATATGCATATGTATATGTGAATATGTACGATTTGTAAAGTCAGAGGCAGTGAGTTTCTGTGTTTACAGAACTTTGTAGTCAGATTTTAATGGTTTCAGCCTTCGAGGAATCAAAATAAGTTTGACAGCAACTGCCGAGGCCTGTGGCTAACACATTTGGACCCATGGACGTCCAAGGATTCTATTTTGATATCATGTATGTACTTCCATGAGGGGCATTTCCAAATCTGTTCCAACATATTTGCGGTTAACAGTTGATAGCTTTTTGAATATGTTGCTTATTTGTGTGAGTGTGATGCACATGTGTCTGTGTGTGTGTGTGTGTGTGTGTGTGTGTATTTATAAGTTGGGGGCAAAAGTTTTCATGTGACGATGGGGCCAATATAGAAGTATGTTAGCCCAACTTCTCATTGCTTTTGTCTATGTTTTGGACATTTTATTTGGCAACAAAAAAACAAGCCACACCAACAACAACAACAACAACAACTACAAAATCTATGCCCTGCCATTTGAGAGGCTCATAAAAACAAAACAAGAATCGCGCACTTCACATTGAAAAAAAGAAAAAAGGAAGAGGGAAAACAAAATGTTTTTTTGGGGAAAACTGCTTAGGCAATTTTCAAGTGATGTCCTTCTCTGTTGTCTGCGATAAGTGTGCTTCACTGTAACTGTATACACGAGTGTGTGTGTGTGTGTGTGTGTGTGTGTGTCGAGCATTTGTGGTTAGACACAGACACAGACACAGACACAGTCATAGACATAGACACACACACATGCATAGGGCAGTCCCTGAACTGTCGAGTGGCTCAGACCTCAGGGACTCCCACTACCCACCACCGACATTTGACCGCTGACTGCCGCCCGACTAAGTAACTAAAAGCAACGAAAACAAAAGCAAATGCCCATAAAAATGGACAACGGCAACGCGCTGATAAGCTGCAAATAATTTGTATGAGCCTTAGATATACGAAGGGGAGAATGAAGGATATAGCGGGAGGAATATATATGGGGGAGGGAATGGGCAGAGGGAAAAGCGTCAATTTCAAAGGCGCTTCAAAAACAAAAGGAACATTGTGACCAAGTGGCTCACTGCTTTAATGTGTGTGTGTGTAAGTGTGAGTGTGTGTGAGGATGAGTGCGTGTGTGGAAGGATGTGTGTAAATGAGTGTGCATGAATGGCTGTTAAAGCTTTATGTCCGGCCATATCAGGCAGCTCATAACTGGCCAGTATGAACCATAAGATAGGCAATGTGATGCCAACTGACAGATTGGCTGGCCAACTGAAACTGTAGCATGCCACAAATATTTGCAACATCTGGCCGACTGAATACTCAATGTCCAATGTTGTGCTGGGTTCTTGCGGTTTCCTTGTATCCCTTTTGGCTTTTTGCTTGTGCCCATAAATCCTAGAAACTAAAGTAGTTTATCTTGAAGCAGGACGAAATGTTCAGTTCCCCGAAAGGCAAGAGAGCGAAAAATTCCAATTAGCGGCAATCATCGTACTCAGAGTGTGAATCAAATGCCAACTTTATCCAGTAATTGAATATTTCATTATAATCATCCCGTTATAATATGAATTATAATTTTATGCATTCTCTGTCAGCTGTAATAACTGAAGTTGCTATAATCGCTCAGAGGCGCTCGGAGTCAGCAATTAAATTAAGTAAACCAAAGGGCAATTTTCGCAAGACCGAGTCCTGAGCTCTGAGCTCAGAGCTCAAGGATGCTCGAGCACAGGACACTCGGCTCATCCTTGGCTGTGGCCAGAAGAGGACCTCTACCAGCGCTGCCCACACCACATAATACACACTATACTCACACATACATACACAGTTTCACACACACACACACACGAGTCCTCAGTGCAATTAATATTTTTGCACTCAACAATTAGGCAGATGGGTGGAGCCTGGGTGATGGAGGGTAGAGAGCGGGAAAGGTTGTCAGAGTTCCTTATTATCATAATTATAAAACCTTTAATGGTTCGGAGTTAAAATAGCTGTGAAAATATCCTGCACGTCAATCAACCACAAAGTAAAGGACTTCCAATCATTTCTCTCTCAGAGCAGAACTCCTTAAAAAAATCTGAGAAACCTAAAAATTATATTAAACTTCGAGTATTTCATTTAAATGTTTTAATTTTAAATTATTATTTTTTACATTTATTTGACTAGAGAAGCCTTTGAGTTGTTTCTTTTAAGCAAGAGCGATACAAGTACAGGTAATAAAAGCCTTTAAGTATTTGCCATAATTTTAAAATTTCATATTAATTTTAATGAATACTTTAATTTATTTAATTTTTTATTTTATATATATACCATATATAAAATATACCAGATATAAAATATTAGGTTATAATTTATCCATATTTATATCAAAGCTTTAATAAATAAAATTTTAAATAAAAAAAAAATAAATTAAAAAAAGCCAAGTTAAAAAATTACTTAATTGACTGGCTTCCAATCATTATAAAATAAGTCATAGTTTTGTCAGCTAAAAAAAAAAATAAAAATTAATTAAAGGAGCCCAAAAATATCTGAAGTCACACATCACCTATCAACTCTGTATACTACTTTTTTCATATGATGATGATATATATAATGTTCCTTTATTAAGTCGTCATTTCAATATCCAGTCATATCCTCAGTATCCCAATTCTTTCTCTTTCTTTACATATCTTCCATTCTTCCATTCTCCCACTCCCGCTTTATTCCATCCCACCCACAATTAGTAACTATCAACTCTATACACTACTATTTTCATATACTCTTCTGTATATATAATGATGATATACATGATGTTCCTTTATCCGCCAATTGTCTCTATATCTATCTCTTTCCTGATACCTTTTCCATTCTTCCATTCTCCCATTTCCTCCATATTCCATCCCACCCACTATTAGTAACTATCAACTCAACATACATCATATATATGATGATGATGTATATGATGTTTCTTAACAAGTCGTTATTTCAACAGCCAGTCATATCCTCAGTATCCCAATTGCTCCGTCTCTTTCTTTATACCTTTTCCATTCTTCCATTCCCCCATTTTCGCCATATTCCATCCCACCCACAATTAGTAATATTTCCAATACTTTTGATCGCCAGTTCATTTATTCGGCGACTCTTAAAGTGGAAAATGTTCAGTTTTTGGTTAATCTGTGCGTTCGGAGGCAGCAGACACTCATTTCATGTGTAGCTTAACGTATCGGTTATTGCATCAGTTGCAGTTTGTGTGGCAAATGAAATTGTTGCCACATTGCTTGCGATAAGCTGCCACAACACTCGCCCCAAAGCCGCGTTCGCAATTTCGCATCCAATAAAATTTCGGCTAATGCAAACACTCGAAAACTGGCACTCGGAATTCTCTTATTTGCATGAAGGTTTTTTCCAGTGACCAAAATGTTGAAATGAAATCGGAAAGCTGCTATTAACGGTTTTCAGCTGTTCGCTGCGAATTGCTGTTGACAACCCCCTCCATCCATACACCCACCCCCAACCCCACCCACTCCCTTTATCACTTCGAGTGAAACGCCCACAACTTGGCTGTCGGCCTGCTGGCAGCCTCCCAGCGATCGGTTAACAGTTTTAAGCGCAAGTTAAAACCAACATTGAAAACAAATAAATATATATAGGGAAAATTAAAATATTGTCAATGGACAGGGAACAAAATGATGGGCGGATTACGTTGGGAGGGGCACGCACATGGCACTGCGTAACGCTTAATACAAAGTGGCAGGAAACTGTGACTCACAAATCGCTGCGCCACGCAGAGTCATAAAAAAACAAAGGAGAAATGTGTAAACACAGCAACAAGGACTCAAATGCACCGAAGAGCGAATACACTTCCCCGAAAGGCAGAGAAATCAATAAATAACTAACTTAATAACCTCTCAAAATTAATTAACTCTGTAAAAGGATTAAAACAAGGTAACTGCTTGAAGAGATGGAAGGGATGAAAAACATGTCACGTTTATGGCAGTTGGGCAGCCCGAGAGGCTTATAGCGCCACCTGGCGGCCAAATCTGTATAACTATAAATTTAAGTACTACATACTAGCAATTTTATGGTTCTTATTTATGGCGGGGATGAAAACCCACAAAACTTAATATCTTAAACTTAATATTCAATTCATTTAAAATACATTTTTAAAAAATAATTCTTATTTCTGAAAATATACTACATATAATATATAAAATAAAAATATATATATAAATAAAAAATTATTTCGACAAATATATAATTTAAGAATATTAAAAAACACTTAAAAAATATTTTTAATAACAATAAATAACAAAAAAATACTTTAACAATTATTATAATAAATAAGAAAACAATCCTTTTAAAATTTTTTAATTTTATTTAATATTTATAAAAAATCAAAGAATATATAAACTCTAAAAAGGGGACGTTTCAAAGCCAACCAAATTGTTAAGACCAAAATGGTTTAAGTCAAAATTATTCAAATCAAAAATATAAATATATTTAATAAATATATATTAATATTTTAAAATAAAAATGTCTATAACTCATATTTCGATTTTAGTTCATGTTCTAAAAAATATTCTTTTCAATGATAAAAAAGTGATGAAAAGTGACTGACTGCAACCCAAAGAAAAGTAAACTCTTAATATTAAAATCAGATTTTTCTCTTTTTTCTCTCTTGTCTCCCCAATAGTTTTTTCTTTAGTCATTTAATCGCAGGTAAGAGTCTTTTAATGGCTTTTAACTTGTAGCTGCAACAAAAAAGGCCAAGAGCTTTAAAAAAACACAAATAAAAAAATCTCTAAATGCAAATTTTTCATGCATAGAAAACATAAATCCGAAAAAAAGTGAAGAGCAAAAAATTGCCATCAATAGATTTTCGTCCTTCAACAAAGATAAATGAACACCTTAAAATGTCCATTGAGTATATACATTTTCAATAATTAAAAATTCCAAATCAAAAAAAAAATTATTGTATTTTATAAAAAAAAAAAATAGTTTTATTTTTAAAAACTAGAGTAAAGGACATTTGGGGAGGCACCTCAGTCTTTCGCACTATCCTATCTTTCCTGTGATATAAGTTACCTCTCATATATGTTTTTCCCTTCGCTCATCGAAGTTCCTTTATGACCGCAACAAAGTGGATTAAGAAATGCAAATACCTCGGGGAAGGGTACCTTGAGAGATTTATGCAAAGTAAGAAGTGAAAGGAGAGCACAAAGAAAAGGACAAACACTAGTAAAGTATAGGGAAGGAATGAGAGTTGGATTGGAGGAGGAGGACTTGCGGCAAGAGGGGAGTGAGGAGGTTGGTTAGTGGGGGGCTGATGGGTGGCTGGTCTGCGGCTGTGGTGCGGTGCGGTGCGTTGCGGTTCCAACAGCCGCACAACGCATGACATTTATGCCCGACATAATCCGCTTACACAACAGGATAACAAGATGAGCACTCGTACATTTTTAATACGCCCGAGATACAATAATTTATATGCGTGGCACGTAAGTATGGTGGCAAGGTGGCAAGGTGGTAAGGTGGCGAGGTCCAAACATCGGCGGCACGAGCAGCGTTAAACGTAAACAAAAATTGCGTCTATAGCTCGTTCAGAGGCAGGGCAAAAGCTTGGGGCAACAAACTCGTGCAGCAGTTGCCTGTGGCATATGCTACGCAATGCATAAGAATAAGAAAGAGAGGCAGCACCATAGTGGAAGTGGGAGTGGGAGAGAAAGAGGGAGTGAGTAAAAAACACATATATAAGCACAGAGTAAGGGGCGAAAGATAGAAGAGGCGAGACCCAAGGCACATAAATACAAATTGTTGTGGCAGACAAACGTTTTGTTAGCCACGTTAAGCATGTGGCATGCCCCGTACTTTCAACTCCAGCCCCTGCCTCTGCTCCTACTCATCTCCTGCCTGCATCTGTTCTGCCCCTGACCTACCTATTCCCCCGCCCATGACCCTCTGTCAACTTCTGCTTTTCCCCATGTTTCTGGTCCCATTCCAGCCCCTGAATCATTCCCTGCCCTTCCCCTTCCCCTTCCCCTAATCCTGACCCTGACCCCGACGACACATAATGAACTGCCACAAAGCTGGTCGATCAACAATTTTCGCTAAAAGCCCGACTCATCGATATAAAAACCCATGAACGATTTTCAATAAGAATTGATTTTTATATTCACAAAATATTGAATCTTTTTTATGACTTGACGCCCACTCGAAGGTCCTTGAAAGTTTTCCACAAACCCAGATCTTAGCGCAAGTTGCCAACCGGGTCAACGATTCTATTGGCGTCACATTAAATATCCACAACACGTCAAGAGCAATGTCAAGACCTAGTAACATATACCAATCACACACAACCACACACACACCCACACACACACACACACCCACACACACACACACACTCTTACACACAGATTAAACGACCTACAATTTATGTGATTTTCACTTGCCGTGGGACCTTTTTAACCCTCAAGTGGGTACTGTAACTTTATGATGACGTTCGTGACACACTCAAAGTGTGAAGTGTTCAATAAATCATTCAATAACTATGCAAGTCCTTAAACTTAAAGCCTTCATAACATATTTTATCCCTACTATCAGGACTGGCAATAAGTTATACATTGCCCAAGGCTCCAGCAGCTCGTTGAAAATTTCAATTGAATTCAATTTAATATTAAAACAATAATTTTAATTCCTTCATTTTGTTTGCTCCTCATTGTTTTCTATTTATTTCTAAATTAAGAATAAATCCTTTCAAAATAGGATTTTTTTTATATATATTTTATAGACCAGGAATATTTTCATTTCACTCTTTTGACTTTTCAAAATAATCCCAGAAATTATTCTTCATATTCTTCAGTTTTAAGTAAATAAATTTCATTTTATTTTATTTATTTTATTTTTAATTCAAATTTGGTTTTTATTTAAAGTCAACCTAATATTTTAAAAGATTTAAAAATTTAAAAATTTAAAAATTTATTTTATATTTTTAAAATAAGTACAATTATTGTAGGATAAGTTTTCAGTTTGATTGATAGATTTTCATTTTCAAATCGGACTTTCAAAAAGAGTCCATATTTTTATAGGTAAAACATTCGCAGAAAGAGAAAAAATAAAATATTAAGATTTAAATTAAAGATTTTTTTTTTAAGATTTAAAATATTTTTAAAACCCACAACAATTAATGGTCTCCCAGAATTGCACTCAGTTCATATGTTATACAAGAGGCACAGGGAATTTATTCCTAGGAAAGGATTCATTTGTCATCAGTATAAAAAATCCTGAGCAAAGAGTATTTAAAAATCGGTTAAAATTTTATAGTTTTCTACTTATTATTCCTACATTTTTATTTGTTTTTGTTGCTTTTATTGTTGTTGCTGTAATTGTTGTTGTTGTTGTTGTTGTTGTTGTTGTTGTTGGCGTTGTTTGCATTTTTCCGTTGCTATTGTCTTGCCGTGAGTGAACGTGCGTTCAACGGCGTTAAATTTGGCACACCCTCACGTGCTCGAGTCAATGGGCAAGTGTGCGTGTGTTAACAGGTATGTGTGCATATGTGTGTGCGTATGTGTGTGAGTGTGTGTGATTGTGCAAGTGTGCAAGAGCACTTTATGGCTTAAATAAGTCAACAAGACGGCAGCAGCGATGGCCACGAGCCTGAGAGAAACAGAGGATAGACGCTGCGTATGTTGTGGGTGGCAAGGACTGAGGGTAGGCAGCTGCCAGTGAGAGGATGTTGGAAGAGGCGGGCGGCGGGAGGGGGTGGTGACAAGGCACTCGTAGCTAACAACTTTGCCTGCCAATGCCGATGCTGAGCAAAAGTTGTGTTTACACTTTCGTGGCTTTTGTTTATTATCTCAAATAAAAGTGCACGACAAAACCGAATAAATATTTTATTGCTATGATGTCTATGAGACGAGGAGAAGGAAAGAGAGAAGAAGGGAGAATGGAGAGTGAAGAGAGAGTGGAGAGTGGAGAGTGAAGAGTGAAGAGTGAAGAGAGAGTGAAGAGAAAGGAGTGGGAAGAGAAAGAAAGGGAGGAGAAGCCCAAAGACTGCAGAGGAGATGAGATGCGGAGAAGAAGTTTAAGTCTGGCCAAGTTAAAGACGTCCGTCTGGCCGAGAGATCAAGATCTCATCTTGGCAAGGACATAAACAGCTTTTGACAAATGTGCGCCTAATAGAAATAAATGCAAATATAAACTTGTCCATTGTTTGGATGACAACGGGCCCGTCGCCCGTCAGACATGGTCCATTTGTCAGTGGCAGTCGTAGCAGCCATAGGAGCACATTACATGACGTCCTCCCTCTGCCTCTCCCCCTGCCCATGCCCCTGCCCCTGCCCCTGCCCCATTCCACACCGTATCCAGCCAGCCAGAATCTCTATATACCAAGGACCCCCTCAGAT
Organism: Zaprionus lineosus; assembly: GCA_035044505.1. Classification (NCBI taxonomy): domain Eukaryota; kingdom Metazoa; phylum Arthropoda; class Insecta; order Diptera; family Drosophilidae; genus Zaprionus; species Zaprionus lineosus. The sequence continues at coordinate 1,721,068 of JAWNNX010000591.1, read as the reverse complement.
GTGTCTGTGTCACTGCTGGCACTGCTGGCACTCCTGCCACTCCTGCCACTCCTGCCACTCCTGCAAGGAGCCACATGGCGTCTGTCTTCGCTTTTATTGTCGCACTCGCAGGATAAACATCTTCGACTATTACCGACTGTATTTCAAGTCGGCCCGAGCGCCGCTGCTTATCATTAAACATTATCGCGCAGCGTATTTGACATTCGTTTCTGGCGTCTCCGTCTCCAGCCGCCATTTTTATTGCCGTTCCCGTTAACCACAGAGGCGGCAACGGTACGCGCCTCTCTGCACCGAGCACTCAATCTCTTCAGACTCCGTGCAGCTCCATTGTCTCTGCTTTGTTGCTTTTATGTTGATTAAATTATAAAATATTTACTTGCCGCTTCTCTCTTCTTGTTGTTGTTGCCGCCTGCCGTCTGCCGCTTGATGCTGCCGCCTGATGCTGCCGCCTGATGCTGCCGCCTGATGCTGCTGCCTGATGCTGCCGCCTGATGTTGCCACTGAGCACAGCCTCGGCGTTTTGGCATATAAATTTTATTTTTATTGTGCAAACCAACGCGGCGTATACTTGACTTTTGTGCAAATATCTTAAAGTACACCAAACATTTGCAAGGATTACCAGGGAGGTGTCCTAATTACCGCTACTTTAATGTCCTTACAATGTATTCTTCAATTCATTAACTGTTGACACTTAATATTCCTCCGCCTCAGTCAAAACTTATCCTTGTCATCATCCCAGGTGCATCCTCCAGTCCTCCACTCCTTCAGTCCTCCTCTCCTCCAGTCCTTCGCCACCTCCCATGCATCTACATATCAGTTTACGAGTCCTGGTTTTATGGCAACGTGCACTTCATCAAGCAAACAATTAGGGAGTCATTATGCGTGTAATGGAGTTGATCATTAGGCGGCAGAAGGATGCAGGACATGTTACTCCATGTGGACCAAAAAAAAAAAAGGCTGCTGCTTATTTAATAGTTTTAGGTGCAATTAAGTTTAGTTCCTGACATTACCTGATGTCCTTGGCTTTGGATATCTTAAGGGACATTCCTTCGGTTTCATGACTCAAATAATTACTTTGATCAGATATTTAAATGGATTTTAAGTTACCTGATGAAGTGTGTATATAGCTTTTAGTGTCAGGATCTGTGGACACATTTTATGCATCCGCAAGGATTAAGGCATCTTGAGAAAAATGTGATTCATATGAAGGCCTTGGATACCTTCAGATAAACTCTAAGTATTATATCCTTCAGATAAAATGAAAAATAAAAAGCATCAACAAATTCAGAGTTCATCTTTCACTTAAAGGATACTTTCAAGGATACTTTCTATGCAATGTCTACAATCGTTTTACTTCATTTATTTCTATAGAACTATTTATCTCTAATAAAATCCTTGATTTAAAAATTACAGAATAAAAAGAGAAATGTCCTTTAGATGTCCATACAAGTAGCACACTTCATGCAGCTACTCCAAATATCCTTTGGCCATAAAGTGACTGGCCTCTCTACTTTAAGTGTCATTTTAATAAAGGAACTCAAACACTTTCAGTTTTTTTCCTTTATGCAAGTGCGTGTGGTTTTGAAATGTCCTTTACACATTTACCTGCGGGCTTCGCATGAAAGTCCTTTGAGAAATCAAAACTATACAAATGCAAATTCTTACACTCAACTCAACAAATGAGCTTTGACTTTATTTAAGCATAAAAAAAAATACTTCCTTTCCTGGGAAAAAATAACGAGAAGTAGTTAACGAATATCCTTATGGACATTTAACTGAACTCAAAGGAAGAAGAGCATTTTAAGGTGCACATTAATGTCAGGCACTCCACACAAGAGACGATTGTGAGGAAGTACTTAAAGCTAAATCATCTGCAGGTTAAGCGAAGATAGTCCTAAGCGCTCTTGAGTAAGAAAAGATCCTGAAAGGACACCTGGTACTCACAAAGTAATTGAAACTAAGAAAGCGCACACATGCCCCGGGAATCCTTTGGAGTTTTCAGCGAAAGGGATTCGCACTGATTGATTAATTGTGCTCCACGCTTAAGAAAAGGATTTCGGATTTCTGCTGTTAAAAGGATCTCATTCTTCAACTTCAACATTCAGTCTGTGCTAAGGATTCAATTTCTTAATGAAATTAAACCATGTTCTTCGGCAAAAGTTTATCCAAAGTTTCACATTAAATATGTCCTGCAATCCATAAAGTATCGCATGGCCGGAGCTCAGGCAACGCCTGTAGCTGCTGCACTGGAGCCACCCATAAACAGGACTCCAGGACTCCGGGCCAAAAACCATCCGCAAAATAAAGCAGACGCCTGTCCCGCCCAGCAAGGAGCCATAAGTTCTCACTTTAAGAGCAATGTAGGTAACCCAAATAGGAGTCTGCATCTCGACTCGACCAGCAACGGACTCACCTGGTGTATCGTCTTACTCACACACACACAAACAGACACAGCAGCAGGCAGGATAAGGTAGTAGGAGCAGGAGGGGAAGGAGGAGCCGCAGAGGCAGGACCAAAGTGGAAGCTGGAGCTTGGCCAGTTTATCAATTCGTACCGCATAGCAAAAATTGATTGCAACGATTTATACTTTCTACTTCCTTTCACTTTATATTTCGTCCTTGTAGTCGGTAGCCCGTGCTCAATACTCGTTGCTCCTCTGTGTTGTCCCTTTTCATCTTGTAAATACTTTTACTATAATATCCTTTCATTGCTTGTTTTCACTGCAAGTGCCTCGCATTGTTTGCCATACTTCAACTTATTCTTCCACATCCTCTTCTTTTGCTGTTTATTGTTGTTGTTGTTGTTGTTGTTTTTATTGTTGTTCTTGTTGTTGTTGTTGCCGTAGTTGATATCCTTGCTGTTGGTGTTGCTGTACGTTTTGGTTTCATTTCGTTTGGTTTCGATTCTTTCGCTTTCTTTGGGTGAATTCAACTTGCTCCAGAGAATTCCTGGCGAAGCCCGCGTAGTCCTGCCGCTGCCAATCTTTTGTGTAACACAATACAATGTCCTGCGGTTGTAAAACGATTTATTTTGTTATTGATTCGCTGTAAGTGCTCCTCGTGCCGCCCCACAGGATATGATGCAAATAATGTAATGGCAGCTCAAGGCACTCGCGCTCCTTTGCATACCCACACCTACAGGGTGCCCCCCCTCCCCCTCCTATAATCCCGCCACTCGCGTATCCATCCTCGCCGCTCTCTCGACTCTCGTGCTAAACATAAATAAACATTTCGCCGAGATTATTGAAGTTTTATAACTCATTTCTGTCGATTGGTGGGCGCGTCCAGCGATGTGTATAAATAAATGGGCGCACATTTGATACGCTCCCCGGGCAGCGGAGGGGGTGGGCGGGTGGTAGCGGAGCGGTGCCATGCGGGAGCCCGTGAAGTTGCCACACAGACAGCTGTCCTTTGGGCGCCTTTCAGTTTTCGTGTTGCTGCACATTTTAATAAATCGCTTACAAGGGGAACGGCGCATGAAGAGGTCCTGAAACTCGTTCAGGGCCACAGGCAGGATGGGTCAGGGCACATTCGAGTCACGCCGGAACAACGCAGAGCCGAACGCAGAGCGAAGCAAGGACTGGCCTGGCACAAGGGCAAAGCAGCCCGAAGCACAATAAGAAAATTCATGATCATAAATATCCTGCAGGCGTTAAACGTTCACGTCGTTTTCAACCTCATCCCCGACGTCGACGCCGTCGACGCCGTCGTCATCGTTGTCCTGCCGCTCGACGCCTTAATCCCGCCGCTCCTTCCATTGACTCCACTAAACTCTTGCCCTCTATGTCCTATGCAGGCCAGGACTAGACTCGACTCCGCCTCTGTTTTCCTTGGCCGCTTTATGCACCACTTTTGATTTAATAAGCTCCTTCCCCGTCAGCACCAACACAACAACAGCAACAAGAGCAGCAAAGACAGCAACAGCAACAACAACAACAACAACAACAACAACTCTAAAAACAACTCTGGGTTTGTCTTTCACTTTTGAGTTCTTTGTGATTTGTGTCTATATTTAGATGGACCAAATGCCACATCACTGCTGCTTCCTATGAGGCTTCAGCTTCAACTCGTCTCCAGCTTGAAAAGCTGCTCCTGGTTGCTCCTTACTGTTCCTTGCTGCTCTTTGCTGCTCCTTACAGCTCCTTACTGCTTGTTACTGCTTCTTACTGTTCCCCCCTGTTAGTTGCTGCTCCTTGCTGCTTCCTTCTGCTCCCGTATGCTTCATACTGCCCCTTACTGCTTCCCACTGCTCCTTAATGCTCCTTGATGCTCCTTGATGCTCCTGGCACTGAGGTTGCCATTGTTTCCTTCTCAGTTTGAGCCCGTTTGTTTGTTTATTTTTCCATTTCCAAGCCATTAAATAAAACGCCCACCCCAAAAGCCGAACACAAAAAAATGAAGAAACAAAGCAAAACGAAACGAAACGAAAATAAAACAAATACAACAACAAAAACAAAAACAAAAACAAAATAAAAATCAACATAACAACAAAATGGAAATAGAAATAGAAAAATGTTGCACGTAATGATTTGCGACACATTTGCTCGCAACATAAATTAGACGAGGCCGCAACTGGACTGCCCCATTGGCCAGCCACAAAGGACATTTTGACATTTGCCACACACGCACACTCACACACACACATACGTAGCACAGACACACACTTAAAGCCTTTACTGCGCTTTTACTGCTCATAAGGAAAAGCCAACTAAATACTTGAAATTATTCCTCGATTGCTGCGAATATTTTGGGGCAAGTTCTGATGTGGTGCAAGTCGAAATATAAAGTTTAAGATTTAGATATTAAATTTCTTTAATAAATATTAATTATGTTAATTATTATTTAATGTTTTTAGCCATTTAAATTGAGTGATTATATTATATTTGAGTGGGACTGCGAGCTGAGATTTTCTAACTCGAGTGTCCGGCTCAGTGAGGGGGAAAATATCAGGCGAATGGAAGGCTGAGGCTGAGGCCAAGGCTGAGTCTAAGGCCCAGGCTCAGGCTCAAAGATGGCTTTAAATAATATTTTAAATATTTTTCTGGTTTTTCTATACTTAGAAACTACCACGTATTAAATTAATATTTAATAATTTAATATAAATAAATATATGTGGTATATATTGTAGTACGAGCATAGAAGCTGCTGACATAATGCGAGAGAACTTAGTAAGTACAGGTGAGTTGTCTCTGGCAAGCGCTGGCCGACTTAGATAATATCGAGGCTCGTGCTAAAACTTATAACATAATTAAATAAAGAGAAGCAAATAAGCGTCTAAATAACAACACGTATAATGTTTTAATAATAACACAATACTATACACATACATATATAACTAAGAAACAGATAATTACTTAATATATAATTAAAACTATCAATAAAAATCTAAAATATAAATATACACTCAATTTGACTATGTAATATTCAATACATAAAATTAAATATAATTTTTAGTAAATAAAAATTAAAAATAATATGAAATTTAAGTTTATATCCAATTTATAAATGTTTAATATGCACTCAGCACAGCTTTAATAAATATATTTTTAATAATTTCTCTTTTTAGTAAATTGAATTTAAATTCAATATTTACAAACTAAACTAAATACAAATTTATATACTATATATATATATATTATATACTATATACACTATTTATTCCAACACTTTGACTAATTTGGTAGCTTACATTAGCTATAAACATAGTAGCTAATAATAATTTAAATAAATAAAATAAAAATTAGAAATTCGAGCATATTTATTCAACGCTTAAACTCTTGATGGACTTTTAGTCCATTATTTAGTCTATGTCCATTAATAATTAAATAAAAAAATAAATAAAAATAAAAGACATTAAATACCAGACTTCTATTAGCCAACAAATGCAAATAAAATATATGAAAAAGGACACTTATTTAAAAAGAATTGTTATTTAAAATTAATAAATAAATAAATTAATAAATAATTGACTTAAATTTCACCCCAATTTTTAAAGTTATTTTAAAGTCAAAGTTCAAAAATCAAAATAAAAATTTAAATTGGCATATAAAATAATAACAGAAATAATCAAAGCATTTAAAACAAAAATGATTTATATTGCTTTAATTGGGCCAAGGATATCCATCACTGAGTTTAGAGACTGTCTCGAAGGTATTTAAATTGAGTAATGACTTAAAATCTCAAAGGTATTTAAATTGAGTAATGACTAAAAATCAATCAATAAATTTCCGATTTATTGACTGCTTCAAATGAGTTGCCTTTGGAGCGTTTTAATGGTTTAAAATACAATTAAATTAAATATGGCAAAAAAAATATATATTTATTATATTTATAAAAAAAAAATATATTTTGAAAAATTAATAAATAAATTAAAAACAATTAAATAAAAAAAATAATTATACAAGCTTAAAGGTCCTTTAAGTAATTTGTGTTCTCAAAGAGACTCAGCGACTCCTTAAAGTGCTCTTTAATTATGTTAAAGTATTTGAAATCTAAAACAATAATATTTAAATAATTTATATTTTTAATTAAAGCAATTTTAAAGCCTACTTAAAATATATATTTTTTTCTAACTTTTAATTAATTTTGACCCAAGCTAAGCACATCATAGCTCATATTATTCATATTATTCATATTATTATTCATACTCACTCACTCACACTCACATGTGCCTTTATTTACTTAGGGATAAATCTGCCATATGTTGACATAAATATTAATTTATAAACAATTAACTTTAACAAATATAAATGTACAACACGCACCGCATTGTTGGAAGCCTCTCGCTTAATCACTTGGGAGTTCCTAAGCCGAGGCATAGTAACAAATAAGGATGCGACATACATCACAGGACACAATGAAGAGACTTTAATTTTTAAATTTATAATTTATTTTAAATATATTTGTTTTTAACTATTATTTTTTTAACTTTAAGATCAAATATTTATTAATTTTTTTTTATTATTATTATTATATTATCTCTGTGTTGTTTTATTTTTTATACAAATATAAATAATTATATATTTTTTTACTATTATTTTTTAACTTTAATATGCTTTAAAAAATTTAACAATTTTTTTTTTATTTCTTAAATATGTCTTTTTAATTTTTTATTCAAACATATATCATTTTAAATATATTTATTTTTTACTATTATTTTTTGGCTTTGATATACTTAAAAATATTTAATAATAAATTTTGTTTTAATTTCTTGGGTTTGTATTATTTATTTTTTATTCATAATAAAATTATACAACATTGAATAAGCTACAAAAAAAAAGTTCAACATTGATGATCCTTTAATTAAGAGACTTATTAATCATGTAATTTATTAGTTAGTTTTAAAATAAAATTACTATAGTCCAGATATAAAAAGTTGTATATAAATTATATAAAATTATATTTAATTTAATTTAATTACAAATCATAATCTAAATATTTACTTACAAACTTTTAATTTTTCTTTAAAGCTTAAATTTAACTTGATTTTATATTATGATTTAAGTGTACTTCTTATGGTACGCCTTAAAGAATTGTCTTCAAGGCCAACTGAAGGTGTCAGGTCTTTAAGGATATTCAAGCGAGCAAAGGAAAATTCATAAAGTATGGCGAATCCTTTGCAAATTGGCAACTGCGAACAGACTCATCGCTTATGGCATCCTTATGATTGGAAGGAGCAACGTTTTGATTAAACGGCATTTGCCGCATGTGCGTGTCAGACACACACACGCGCACACACATACACAAAGGCGCAGGCATAGGTAAAGGAGCAGCCGCATAAATGCATGGAATTGTTGTCTTGTATACATACACAAATATGTATATGCGTGTGTGTGTGTGTGTGTGTGTGTGTGTGTGTGTGTGTGTGTGTGTGTGTGATAGCATAAGCTAATCAAAGCTAGTTTAATGCGAGCGCCGCCAAAGTTAATCCTAATTAATTTAATTACGCTTTTGGCATAAATTATTTGACTATGTTCGGGAAATAGTTGCCAACCGCACACAAATACAAAACGCATGCACGTGAATACACACACACGCACACACACACACACACACACACACGCGCATATAGATACTATCTACAATTAGGCTTAGATCGCGACATTGCCGCTAATTGTTATTAATTGCTGGAGCCAAAGGATGTGAAGCGAAGCGAGGAAAGTGGAAAACGCTTTGGGAAAAGCTAAAGGAAGTGATGAAATTGAGGAAAGCAAAGTGAATTGATTTTTTTCCCCCACCCCCCACCATTTTTCCATTTCCATTCGAGTGAATGAACAAATATGAAATCATCGAAAAGTTTTTTACTCTACGTAAATGTATTTTATTGAAATATTGTACCTGACACTCTTGAGTTGTGACCGCCCCTAGACTCGTCCGCATCACTTTGGGAACTCCTTTTCGTGTCCTGTGTGTAGGAGAAGCAAAAAAAAACATTCCAAATTGCGATGCTCCGCACGTGCAAGAAATTGTCGAGATGGCAAATAGTTTTCCAACATCTGAGGCAACAACGAAGCCAAATGGAAAACTGCAAATGTCCCACTGACTGATTCCGTGTGGGCGACAGCTGAGAGAGGGAGAGAGGGAGAAGTGTACAGCAAAGAAGATGTTGACCTCCTCCCCGCGCTTCGTCCATCCTCGTCCGTCCGGCACTTCAGTCGTAGATTTAGGAACAGGTCGAGAGTCCAAAATAAACTCGAAAATTATTGTTTTTGTTTTCGTTACACTCGAGTTTTCTGGTTGTCGGAAAACTTTTATTAGGTGTCTGCATTTTCATGCCAATACTCGTCTGCGCTCATAAAATTACTTCTGGGAACTGCCGCCGGATCGAGGAACAGCCCAATCGAAAAGATGACAGATGAAAGATTTTAATTAAAATATTGCCCACCGTCCCAGAAGCAAATAAATCAACATTGCACTCGGCGCACTTTCAACAGGTTTTATCAACTGCCAGGCAATATATTTTTAGCCCACACCCAGAGCCCAGAACCCATAACCCACGCACCTCGCACGGCCCCAGACATGGCTGCAAACGATGCCAGGACACGCTAGGGCATGGCCGGAGCACCAAAAGGACCATTTGCGGCGCCGCTAGAAGACACATAATTTATAAATGCCATAAAATGGGCAGAAGCCATGCGAAGCATTCGCCAACTGCTACGGCCCGCGGAACGAAGTGGCATTGGAACAGGTAAGTCCCCCATGCGGGCGGATCACACATTTCACTTAACAGTCGCTTAACATTTAAGAGCGCCTTCGTCTCTTTCTCTGTGCTGCGCAGCTGCGTCGCTGTTGACGCTGCAATTAACAGCTGACGGGCTGCATTTGTACTGTTATTTTGTGGCAATGCAAACGATGCAGCAGGTCATTAAGTCGGGGAAAAAAATATGAATAAGAAATTAAATATTATATATAAATTAAAATAAAAATATAAAGTATAACTTTATATCTAAATTATTTATGGGAAATAAACGCTGGCTGAAATTTTCAGAAGTTTTGGTTAAAGTCTAAGACTTATATGATTTATAATGAATAATAAATAATAAATAATAATATTTTTTATTATTGCTATTATGAAAATCCTTAATTCTGAATTGAAAGCAGTTTAAGCCAAGTTAATAGAAACTTAAATAAAACTTGAAAAATGAGTATTATAATTTATATGAATTAATTGAAGTAATTTATAGATGAATATTTAAATAAATAATTTTAACCATTTTCTTGGTATATATAAATTATAAAATTAATATTTAAAATAAATTAAAATGTATATATTTTTTAATCTTAAATTTAAAACTATTCAGCTCTTCCTAAGTGAGTTATTATTTATATTTGTGGAATGTGCCCTAAGAGATGCCCAAGAGCTAAGCCATAATTATTAAATATTTATATATAAAATATAAATAAATAAATTATTATTATATTAGAAGTAATCATTTTATTAAAGAGAATTTAAATATAAAATAATTATTTTTTTTTACATTTAAAAACGGAGTTAAAACCTTCAACAACTCAGAGTTTAAATTTACACAAATATCGAAGCTTTTAAACTTGTGATTTACCTTCTTATGTGGAGTTAACAGAGTAAACATAGACCTTCCTTCAAGGATCTCTTCCTTTGACTTTTCATTGCAATCAAAGCATTGAAGTTCTTTGACTCCTTTGCTTACATTTCTCAAAACTTCACAGATAAAACTTCTTTCTTACTTTACTTAACTTTCTATGACCATATAATTGGGTAGTACACACACACACACACACACACACACACACACACACACACACACACACACATACATAGAAAGACACCCACAATTACAACCCACGCCGTATGTCTAATTCCGCTCGCCTTAAGCCACTGATCGGGGCAAGACGGTGGCGCCACCGCAGGTTGCATACAGCTTTATGGCACTCAGTCGGCATGAGGTGACTTCCGTATGCTCAACTAGGTTCGGTTATGCGGTCGGCTTAAGTGCTTGAAGGGTTAAAGTCTTACTCCGAGGGACTCGGTAACCTAAATGTGGCAGGACGAATGGTTGATGGGACGGTATTGGACGTGGCCGCGATGCCTGGTCGCTGGCTAAGAGACGTTTGCGGCTTTGTCTGTGTATGCGTGTGTATGTGTGCGAGTGTTTGTGAGTGTTTGTGTGTGGCTGCAACATTACGAGTGTGTCTAGGCGGATGTGAATATGCACTTCGGTCTCTGTTGGTGGCAAAGACAAACGGCGCTGGCAGCAGTCGGAGAATGTTGCAAGAAGTCTGAATACAACCGCAAGGTGCACGCGTCACATTAACGTCGCTTTGTGCAACAATTTAAGCAGCTTTACCAGCAAAAACCAGAGAGCAACGAGAGGCGTTAAGACGGGCAGGCGGGAGGTGGGAGGTGGGATATGCGCAGGCGGACAGGCGGATGGATGGACTCGCCCCCCGCCGGGGTAAAGCCCTTGACGCACTTTAAGATTATGATGCACTCAATGAGCAGAAATAAAGAAGAAGAAGATGACGAAGGAGCAGCAGTTACCCAGTTGCTGCAACCCTCAAACAAGCCGCAGCTCCCCCCCGCATGTCCTTTGGCAGACCCTTCACGTCATTGCCATTGCCCATTAAGCTGGCTCTCAGCTTATGAATAATGTGCACGATTTGTGGATGCCATAAATAATACGCAAATCGAAAACGCGCAGCGTCTAATTGAAAATGCTGGGGCATTAGTTGCCAGGGGGAGGACCCCTGGCAAGTCCGGGGGTGGGTCGTGGGCGAGTCAAGGGGATCAATGGTCAGTGAGGAGCGGAGCACGACTCATTCGCTTTGCCAGAGATTCATTCAGCTTGCCAATTAGACAGGACGGACACGTGCCGTATGCGTATATCCGCAATGAGCTATCACTCAACGTCCTGCAGGGGGATATCAGGCCCAAAGGACGTTTCAGGATGTCCGTCAGCTTACAGGCCTTAGCCGTTAACCGTTAGCCCTTAACCGAGGGTAGAAGCTACAGTGCCAAGGGTTGTCCTTGTTGTTGTTGTTCTTCTTCTTCTTTATATATGTGTGTTGTCATTATTGTTGTTGTTGTTGTTGTTGTTGCTGCTCTTCTTCTTCCTCTAAATAGGCAAGTGCGCACTTGAACTACACACGTTAGCGCCGCTCTTAACGGTACATTTTATGGCCGAAGTGGCAGAAGTGGCAGAAAGTCGGCTATGAAATTTTAGTGGCTTACATTGTACTGACAGCCACTTAAACTTTTTAACACCAATTTCATCAACTCAACCGCCAGGGCAATCCAAATGAAGGACATTTACACACAAAGCGTGTCCCGCATGTCCTTGAACATATTGCCCAGGCAGAGGACAGAGCGAAGCAAGCGTTCAACTTAAGGAGATTAACTCAGATCTAATTTATATCAATTAGTTGAAGGTTTCTAGGATACGTAGCACACGCGCAACAAGGACACGTTGTATCCTTTGAAGGTTGTCCTGCATCGCATTCAGTTATTAAACCACACAATTTCCCATAATATTTCATTTAAATGGATTAATGATTTAATTATAATAATTTAATTGCATTGACTGATAGTCAATTTTCACTTAGCTTACGAAATATAGAGTCTTTTGTGTATCCTTTTGCCTAGAAAATATAAATATAATTTATACATAGTTTCCCAAGAAACTTCGGGGGTTGGGGTTGGAGGGGGCCAACGCATTGAAGTTGCAGTTGTCAGCCTTCTATGGAAGGTCCTACACCTAGCCCAGCTAAAGGACTCTATTGAAAGGATATCTGTGTGAAGCATCTCCCCGAGATTGGGACTAATAACGATTCAAATGCTGCCAGCTGCCAACGATAATGTCAGAAAGTCAATCAGTTTATTTGCATTGCCTTTGCTTCTGCAGTGACTGCTAAGCGCATGTGTCCTGGCATATCCTGTCGTGTCCTGTCGAGTCCATGCCATGCCACTCCATTGCCATAAAACGCTCGTGCAGCACTTTTGCCCAGCCACTTTAATTATTTATAAGCAGCTGCTCACGTATTCCACACACACATTCCATCCACACTCCCCTCTACATCCCCAGCTGCAGTCCACATCCGCATCCGCATCCGCATCCGCATACATATCCCATACACCCACAACTACAACCACACCCACATTTACATTCACATCCGCAAGCGCAAACGTCGAACCTAAAGCTTAATGATTTAACTAGCATTGCGTCCGTTGCACGTTGCAGGTGGAAAGTTTTACTATGCCCCGCCGCATCCTTCGCCAGGAAATTGCATAAAAAAACCGCTTAACTATTTAATTTCTTGAACGTGACTTGTCCAGGTGAGTGGCAGTGTCTGGGGAGCAATAGGGCTGTGAGTGCGAATGTTGGATGAGGGGGACGGGTGATGGGGGATGGGGGAGGGGCTTGAGGTTGGGATTGGAATGGGAGGTAAAGGATGAATTGTGTGTGGCCAGAAGTGCAGTCACTTTTATGCTTGTTCCATTTGGACAGACGCGCACTTCAGTTTTGTGTTGTTGCAACTTTGTTGTTGGCATCGCTTGTTGCCAACTTTATGGCAAGGACGAGACGCAAAGTGTTACCAAAAATTAACTACCGAAGACAACTAATTGTCAAGCTAACTATGTATGTGTGTGTGTGTGTATGTGTGTGTGTGTGTGTATGTGTGTACGTGAGTTGACTCCTGGCCGCCTTGACATGTGTCGGGCCCAAGCCACAGCTCCATATGTCCAATAGGAGAAGGAGGAGCAGATAGTGGAGGAGGGGAGAAGGGGGAGGCATCCCTGAATCCTTGAGTCCTTGAGGGTAGCTACTTAGATAACGTTTAAAAGGCAATGGCGGCAACTTAAGTCATAACACTTTAAATAATGGTAACTGGCGCACCTTCCCAACCCCATCCATACACCTTCCCCCCCTCCATCCTCCCCTGGGCAACAGCAACTTTTGCCAAAAAACGACAGAAACAATAACAACAACAACAACAACAACAACGAATACAGTAACAACAACAACAACAACAACAACAACTACCACGCTTCATTGCAGCAATTTGCATTTTAAGTTGCTAATGACAAAAGTTATAATTGCATAAAGCTCAGCATGGAGGACATGAAGGACATGGAGGACATGTGAGCATGGAGGACCCAACAAGGCGATGAGCACGACAACGACACATGAGTTGTGCCTTCCACATGTTGTCACAGTAGCTGTTGGCGACGTTGTCGCCGCCGCCATCGCCGTTGCTGTTGTTGTTGTTGTTGCTGTTGTTGCTGCCGTTACCGTTACTGCCGTTGATGTGGCAAGAAGGCAAGTGGCAGCAACACAACTCCTTGCCATGCGCCCGCTCAAGGTGTGAGGTGTGAGGCACGTGAGCTGCAAGGAGACAGCCCGCAGGCTTGTGTCCTTGCGCCTTTACTGAATCTCCCATTGGAGGTGGCAGGCAACAGACGGCAGGCAGAAGGTGGCAGGCGGCAGGCAGTAGGTGGCAGGAGGCAGGTGGCAGGCGGCGAGGCAGTGGCACTTGGCAGCCGGAAATGAAAAGTAAATCAAATGAGTCGCTGCCAGTGCTCAGTTGATGAACGCTGCCCGTTGCCTTTAGTTGCAACATCACTGAAAATTGGCGTCGTTTCGCTGTTGGTGCGTGCTGCAAGACAGCCCTACCACCTGACAGCTTGCAACTCACAACTCGCTACTGGCAACTGGCAACTGGCAACTGGCAACTTGCAACTGGCAACTTGCAGCTTGCAACGTTACATATTACATTTGCATTAAGCGATTTACAGGCCCAACGGCTGAAGACTCAAAATGCACTGACAGCGACTGTCAAAGGACTAAAGGACAACCGTAACTTTAAGAGCTGTCATCAGGTGTGTTGAAAGTGTTGCAAGGAATTTACCTCAACGTCATACACACACACACACATACACACACATACACACACAATACATGCACAATACATGCACATACCATTTTAGTTATATTTTTGCTATAAATTCAAAAGTTCAAGAATTTCAAATGTGAATTGTCCTTTAAAAGGACAAGTTGAAAGCTCATCAAGGCGCTCAAATTAACAGGCAGGACATTTGATAGCTTCATTTGCTGTCTCTTTCTTACTCTCTGTCTCTCACCTTCCCTCTCCTTTACACCCCTTCACCTACTTATCCCCTAACACGCGTCCAAACATAAACTCTCCGAGTTAAGCGTTTCACTTGGAATAAAAATGTACAGAGACACACGAACAGTTGATACCCTACGATGGGCACTGCTTGGAACTGGGCATATGGACTGTGGGACATGGCTTAACACACATCTCATATAGTGACAGTCCACAATCTGTCGAAGGCCAGATCTTAATCATAATCCGAAACTGTCAAATAGAAGTTTTTCAATTTATTGGGCAGTAAAAAAGGAAAAAAAAAAACAATTTAATAAAAAATTTAGTAGTAAAAAAATTAATAAAATTTAAAGGATTTTTCGTTAATAAAATGAATAGCTATAAATCGAAATAAAGTCGAAAAAATATAACAAATCGGAGCATGAATTTATTGCCCAATGATATTCAAATAATTCATCGGCTTTTAAGCCCTGAAGATGATGACCTTAAAAAGAAAAAGCTTTTAAAATTTATCTATAAACAAAGAGAGTTTTTATCCTTCCAAATTTATGAAGAGAGTTTGCCAGCTCTGAAAAAGGATTTGTAATAGTTTCTTTTATATTCGAACAAAATACTAAAGTTAAGATAAATTAAATAAAAAATAATAAATTATATTATATATTATGTTAATAGTAACACAAATAACATTTTTGGGAAATACTTAAGGATTCGATTTTAGCTTGTATAAGGCCCTTAATTTATAACGGCAGGAAAAACTTGTCGACGGCTTTATAATATTTTATGCATAATAATTTATATAAAAATAAATAATAATTAAATTTTACGTAAATAACAAATAAACATTAAATTCAAGTAGAAGTATTAAGTTCATAGATTCTCTAAAGCTCAATGGACTGAGAATGAAAAGGATTGCAAGGAATAAGATGGATAAATCGAATGCAGATGCCGTTATAAAAAATATGGTGCAAAGATCTTAGTTTAATTATAAAAATAAATAATTAAGTAAAGTTTCTGAAGTATTTCAGGGTGAAGAAAATTAAAGAAAGACAAGAGTCAAATTATTGTTTCATACCACAAGCGCTCTTAAAAGTATGCTATGATTTTTTTTAAACACTGTAATTTGCTACAAGCTCACTGGCGTCGTGCCCAGCTGAGCCACTAAGATCTCGTCGATTAAAGAGAATACATCCCACCGATCTGCCTACTCGTAAGATTAGTTAAGACTTTATCAAATATTTTAGTATATAAATATTAGGCTAATTAAATATAAGGTCACTTTTGTATCCATATGCATATTCTATGCACCAGGTAGAATTTAGAAATATAGAAATATAAAAAAAAAAAAATTTTTTATAGTTGAGCCTAGCTTAGCCATTAAAATCTCGTCGCTTAACATAAAATGCATCCCAGCGATCTCCCCACTCGTAAGATCAGTTAAAACATTACTCAATTATTTTTATATATATTAAATTAATTTAACATAAGGACACTTTTGTTTCTATACTTCCCTTTCCTTTATTTTAAGCGCCTGGTTGAGTTCAGAAGGCACTGAACAGCTTCATATATATATATATTTATATAAGTCAAGATCAATCAAGAATAGGAAGAAAGGAAACAGGAGTTACTTTCAAAATAGCATGAAACTTATTAAAATCTGGAACTAATTTATAAATGTTCAAATTTTTAATATTTTTTGCATTTAATTAAATTAATTATATTAAATAAATTTATAGTTTTTTTTTTATTAAGTTTGCACTCTGTTCTCATTTTGGTAAGGAATTTATAGAGTTTTGATTGAAATTTAGATATTTAATTTGTCCTCATTTTAAATTATCCTTGATTTAAATATATTTAAAACTTACTATAAATATAAAGTAAGCAATAACTAAAATCAAAATAATTATTATTTAATTTTATTTAAAGAAATTTAACTTCAAGTTTTCGTATCCTGCGATATTTTCTCTGCGTAGAATTCGAATATCCCTTACCTTATTAAATCCTCCACACAGGATATTCCAAAATCGAGCACAGTTCTTCAAGCAACGCTTGTTATTTTTAGCTTCTTGTTGTTGCTGCTCTTGCAATGTATCCTGCAGTTGTTGTTGTTGTTGTTGTTGTGGTGGTTGTTGTAAATGTTATTGTTGTTGTCGTGTGTCGCTGCTTTGAGGTCACTTTGACAACTGTTACCGCAAGCTGCAGCCCCACTTAACGGTAGACAAGCTTGTGGAGCTCACAGACAAAAGCAGATAAGCAGACAGACAGTGAGACAGACAGACAGACTGAGTGAGACGGACGGGCAGACGGATGAACGGACAGGAAGGGGTACAGAGACGGAGAGACAAAGCGACCGACAGACAAACAAATGCCACTTGTGTCGAGTATCATTTGAGAAAAATGTTAAATACACTGAGAGAAAATGAAAATGAAAATGAAAATGAACATGAAAAGCGAAAAGCGAAATGGTGAGAAGGTTAAAAGTCAAAAGCGTATGAGCTGTAAAATAAACCAACAACTGTCCAGTGCGAGTGAGAGGCATGTCAAGTGAAAGAGCGAGAGGGAAGCGAATTAGAAAAACATGGACCACCGCTGCGAACTGAAGAGTTGAAATGGGGGGCTAAAGGGAGTAGTGGGCGAAGGTGTGAAGGAGAGGAAGGGGGTGTAGGGGGTGAGGGGGTGGCACCGGGGCATGCGGGTGAGCGAGTAGATACTGCAATGCAGCTTACCAGGAAAAATGCTGTTTGTATCAGCTAAAAGCACGAACACACACAACGCACACACTCACACACACACACTCCACACGCACACACACACACACACACATATATATATATAAAAAGCACATGGACACATACTTAACTTTTTTTTGCACTCTTATGGCATTCCCCATAGTTCTTGTTGTTGCCTTTTGCGGTTTTGTTTTTAATATTAAGCGCTTTACTTGACGGCTGGATGGTGGAGGGGGAAGTGGGGCAGAGGCTGGCGCTAACGCTGGAGGAGGTGCTGGAGTTGTTGGTTGGGAAGTGGAAGGTGGAAAGTGGAAAGTGGAAAGTGGATAGTGGCTGTGGGTGGGATGGGATGGGGGTAGAAGTGGCAGCCGGCAGTGACGCTGACGCTGCTTGTTTTCTGCTAGTTTTTGGCAGTGAACCTCCTGCGCACTCTTAGGCCACGCCCCCTACAAAAGGAAAACAAGAAACAACAACAACTTATGCACATAATAACCCCACATGTGTGTGATTAGGAACGTGTTTGTGTGTGTGTGTGTGTGTGTGTATTTTTGAGACG
Source organism: Zaprionus lineosus (assembly GCA_035044505.1). Lineage (NCBI taxonomy): Eukaryota > Metazoa > Arthropoda > Insecta > Diptera > Drosophilidae > Zaprionus > Zaprionus lineosus. The sequence continues at coordinate 1,703,186 of JAWNNX010000591.1, read as the reverse complement.
AGCTCTCTGAGTTTTGTGTAAGCTAAGCACATTGTAAAATCCGAAAGTGTTTAGCCAGCAGGAGCAGCCTCTCCCCTCTCCCCCCCCCCTCTCACCACTCCCCCTCTCCACCCTCTCCACCCTCATCCCCCTCTCTCCTTATCCATTACTCTACATACTGTCCAGTATTTTCTAACCAAAGCAAACCCAAAGCTGTCCCCTTCGCCATATACCCCACCCCCTGCCCTCCTCTAACATCGTTAGTGCCCTCAGTCCCCGCACATAAATAAAAAATGCAAAACTAAAACTCTGAAAGAGGCAAAGAAATGGCACGAGCTCCACAGTTGAAATAAAATATAAATAAATGTGTTCGCTCGCAAAAGCAAATCAAAGGGCACACATTATGCATATTGTATGCCACATGCCCCATGCCACATGCCCCATGCCCCATGCCCCATGCCACATGCCACATGCCACATGTAGCCATGAGCCTTGCGCCTTGCGCCTTCCGCCTTGCGCCATACCCGTCGACCAGGTGGCACCCACAATGGCTGCTTGCCCCAAATCTTTGTATGCAACAAGAGCCGCAGCTGAAACGTGTCCATAAATTAGTAATTTTCCTCCGTTTTCCATGCTTGAAAATAATTCAAGTGGAAATTGTCGCAACAATGCGCACTATACTTTCCCTCTCTTTCTCTCCCTCTTTCTCCTTTCTTTTTTCACTTGCTGTCTCTCTCTTTCTTTCCCCTCGACTCCTTCTCTTGCCCCACTCCACTTGCACTCTCACTTTCTACTGCTCTGAACCGAACTAGTTCATGATCCTTTGTATTTGCTTGGGACTCAAACCTCCAGTATTGACGCTTGACTCTTAAAGCCGATTAAGACATTTATTTGTCTCGTTTAGAAACAAAATTAAGTACAACGATACGAATTTATCGATATGTTATGCCGATATGTATCGGTATACTCAAATATATAACTCAAGTATATATAACTCAAGTATAAATAAATAGAGATTAAAGAGTGATTAAAGAGAGATTAATAAGAGATTAAAGAGAGATTAATGAGAGATTAATGAGAAATTTATGAGAGATTAAATAGAGAATAAAGAGAGATTAATAAGAGATTAAAGAGAGATTAAAGAGAGAATAAAGAGAGATTAAAGAGAGATTAATAAGAGATTAAAGAGAGATTAAAGAGAGATTAAAGAGAGATTAAAGAGATATTAAAGAGAGATACAAGAGAGATTAAAGAGAGATTAAAGAGAGAATAAAGAGAGAATAAAGAGAGATTAAAGAGAGATTAAAGAGAGATTAATGAGAGATTAATGAGAAATTTATGAGAGATTAAATAGAGAATAAAGAGAGATTAATAAGAGATTTAAGAGAGATTAATAAGAGATTAATTTGAAATTTATGAGAGATTAAAGAGAGATTAAAGAGAGATCAAAGAGAGATTAAAGAGAGATTTAAGAGAGAATAAAGATAGATTAATGAGAGATTAAAGAGAGATGAAAGCACAGATTTTTTATTTTTATTTAAACATTTTTAAGGACTTAAGTCTCTTTAAGCTGTCGTCAATCTATCGATTAAATTTTAAATAATTTATATTTTTTTTAAATTGATGTGACAAAATAATTATTTTGATTAAATATGATATAATTATTATATATATTCACATATATTTCTTTTATAAATGTTTATCTGTTATTCTCCGAATATTTGGAAAATTAATTTTCCCTTTTGTTATCAATCGATATTTTTTTTAAAAATGATCAAATCATAAAATAAATATTATAAAAAAATAAAATACAAAAAAAAAATAAATTCAAATCATAAAATATATTTATATTATAAGAAAATATAAAATACAAAAAAATAAATTTAATTCTTTAGAAACTATCGACTTATACCTTAGGTATATATTTTGAAAGGATATCATTCATATCGTATACAACTTCAAGGACATTATATCCAGACAATAGTAGACTTTTGAATTTTATTTACGATTTACATTCAATATAAATAATTTAAAAAAATTTGTTTTATTTAAAACATCATTTTTTTATCCTTTTCTGTCTTCAATCTAACATTTAACTTTATGTCCAGCAACTCTTCGAGCAGCCCTCGATAATTATGTTTTGAAGTCAGGAAAATCCAATTTTTGGCTAAACAAACTCAAAGCTCAGTTGCTTGCATGTCATCTAATCTAGGCGAGTCCTTTGAATATTTAAGCATTCGGTCCGGCAAAAGGACCTGCTGCTAGTCAATGACTAACTATTAGGCTTTCCATATAATAGCCATGTTTAGTAGCAGCCGCAACAACAAGGACTAAACTGGAGTTAATAACAAAGCTCCTGCCAGACTGACTGCAACATTTTGAGTAGCTCATAAATATGCATTCGCGTTTTGGCTTTGTTCTAAGGATTTCACATATTAATTTTTTATAAGCCATTGCTCCGCTAAGTCCCCTTACCCAGGTCCTGCCTGCCCAACTGCCCAACTGCCCACCTGCCCCCCGCCACCTGTTGTAGAGGTGGACAAAAAGCGTTGGCTAATTAGTGTTCTCGCTCAATGGCCGATTGCCACGCGAAATTAGCGGCATGGCTGATGTTCGTCCTTCTGCTCCTGCTTCTACTGCTTCTACTGCTGATCCTGTACCTGATTTTGTTCCTGTACCTCTGGCCAGGACTAAACACTGCGTTTAAAGCCAAAAAATAAACAACAATTTAGTGGAGATTAGCGCTTCGTCCTTTTGTTTGTGCTTTGTGTGCCATTGTTTCGGTGCCGCTCAGGTGATTTGGCCAGGAAGAGCGGGGGGGAGGTAGGCAAGGAGGCAAATGGTGATATTTAGGCTTTGTACAGGACGCTGCCAACCAACATGGACATTGCCACTGTTTTGGCTAATTGCGCGTCGGGCAAACACAACAATGGCGACGACTCCCACAAGCCACCGGGTGGGTAAACTTCCGCTTTGGGGAAGGAGCAAATAGAAGACACGGCAAGGATGGATGACGATACCAGGAGTAGGGGCTGATGGCTGATGGGTGGCGGGTGGTAGGTGGCGGTTGGACGCGCATGCAAACTAATTAGATTCGTGCGCCTCATTTGGCCACTTTTGATTTGTGTTTGTGTGCCAAGAAGTTGGCCAAAAACTTTTGGCCCAGAAACGTTTTTATCTTCACAGCTGTTTCCCTTCCCCCCTCCCTCCTAAGTGCCAGAGGGGGAGAAAAGGGTTGAGCCCAGGCTGCATATTTGGTTCAAGTTCGAGTTGCAATTTTTCATCAAACGAAGAAAACTGCGCCAAAACAACAAAGCGGCCAAATGCGACATGTGGCAAGCAAAAAACTTTGCGCCAAAAGCCGCAAAAACAGAAACTTTTTTTTTTTTTTAAAGTAAACGAAAGTGCAGTTTGGGGCAACAACAACAGCAACAACAACAGCAACAACAACAACAACTGGAAAAATGACAAAATTATGCGAAATTTAATTTGACTTTTCCTTGCAATTTTTTGTTGTTGTTGTTGCAGTTTTGTGCGTTGTAGTTGCTGTTATCCTTTGGCTGGCAGCTACTTTTGGATTTTTCTTTTCAGTTTGTTGCGGTTTGTTTTGCTGCTCCTCTTGTTATCCTTGCTGCTGTTGTTGTGTGTTGTGTGTTGCACTGCCAGCTGGCAAGTGCTGCAGCCAGCGCCAACAGCTCCGCATAAGGACATACCCCACTCGTAATTTGCCAGCTTGGCTTGTACACATATTTTATATTATTTAGCTGGAGAAACAACAACAACAACAACAACAGCAACAATAAGGACAACAACAACATTAAGGACAACAAAAGATATAACGACTAAAACAGAAAGCAACTAAAAAGCGACATGAGAAGTTGAAAAACAAAGGATCAGAGGCAGAGAAATATGATTATCTCATACGGCACTGCAGCATCAGGACATGTGCTGTCCAAATGAGCCTCCGCCGGCCTGGTCGTTGCTAGTCGGGGTCGGTCCGGATACAGGTTACGGGGAAGGACAGAGTGGCAGACACAGGCAAAGGCACAGGGACAGGGACAGAGGCAGAAGCAGAAGCATAAAAGTCGCTGACGCTAAACGGCAATTGTGACCCCTTCTGTCAAAGGACTCTGAAGGACTCTCCCTGCAGCACACTCTCCATACTTTCTTGGCGTCCTTTTCATTTTAAGTTGAGCCCGGGGACTACTTACATCATATAAAATGCAATTATAAGGAACTTTAAGGATAGAAAGATGATAGACGAGAGCAGAGATTGCCAGCTCAGCTCAAAGGATAATTCAAGTAAAATAAAACTTGTCTAAATTAAAATAAAATTATAAGCCTTTACTTTTTCCACAATTCAAACGAACAAAAATTGGCTCATTGCTCCAAACTGTATGTAATTTCAGTGGGAAAACAACATAAGGATTAAGAAAACTTTTCACTTCCCTGGGAAAACTTTCAGATGCTTCACTATCTTCGAATGCAAGGACATTTGAAAGGAAAACTTAAACACATAAAGAGGTTATTTTTAAAAGGTTGCTAAGCATTTCTCACAGCAGTTGAATGTAATGAAAATATGCAGAGTTATCCTTGCGCAAGTTTGATAGTTACTTAAGGCAAACAAGGATATGAAGAGACGATGAATAGAGGGCTGAACTATCAGATTGGAAATTAATAAAAACTATATAATCCTTAAGCTCAAAGTTCAAAAAATAAAAGTCAAGTATTCGGGTAAGTAAATTTTTGTTTCATTGATTAAGGACCAAATATTAAATTAGGTAACAATCGAACTATGATTTATAGCTTGATTATTCGATATATAAGAAGTAAGGTGTCAACTAATGATTTTCACATTTATCGAGCTTAGAAAATATCCTTGAAATTAAATATAAAATATTAAGCTTTGATTTCATAAATTCTAAATAACAAAATAATAATAAAATCATAGATGATATGAACTCACCCGCTCAACCTCCCCAGGAACTAAGGCTGACTTAGTACCCCCGTCATCTAATAACAACAACAACTAGACCAGCACTTCAAAAAATTGATTGCCCCGCAAAAGCAGATTTTAAATATAATTACACCAAGTTAAAAAAAAAAAAAAAAAAAAAATAGAAGATATAACAGCCTATCGAGAAGAAGGCTCCAATACGCCCACCCCCTGAATCACCCAGCCATAGGCGGCCCAAATAATTAGACCTCTACCTGATAAAAAATCTGCCATAATCCAAACGCCATTATAATTTAATTGTAGTCCAATACGAGGACAGATCTTAAATAAAGTACTCATAAAAATAAATTAATCTATATAATATTTTATTTATTTATATTCTTTTGTTATTTATTTAATTGTGGAGTTATTCTCTTAAATCTTTAATCAAATATAAGTAACAACAACAATTTAAAGACTTTTATAAAACTTTGCATTTATAAATAATTAAATCATTAAATTATTTAAGCCTTACTTTATTTGTAAAACATTATCTACAATTTTGTTTTGAATTTTTAAAAACAAAACTAAATAGTATTTGAAAAGTTTAAAATAAAAACTTCTACCACAAATGTAAAATTTTTTTAAACCGAGTTTATTTAATTTAAAATTAATTATTTATTTAAAAGAATTGACTTAAAAATATATTTTAAAAATTATTATAATATTAAAAATTACTATTAAGAAATATAAATAAATATTATTATAGGCAAAACTTCTCATAGAGTTGCTTCCATTTTTACCCCGTAACTAACTGTAAATTAACCTCCTTAAATCGCAATTAATTTTTAATTAAATTTTGAAAATTCGTTGAACTCAACTCAAAGCAAAAAAATTTACCAAATGATTTCCTTGAATTCAGGATTCAAAAATCTCAACAAAGGCAGAAAGGACATCAGAAACATCAGGGAGCAGATGTGAGGAATGAAGACTCTCTGGTGCCACGAACGCGGCCAGATACAAGGATAAGAACAAAACCAAAATCTAATCCTTGCTGTGCGATGCTCCCATTCATTTGTCATCTAATTTTTGCACTTTGTCGCGTATCCTTTATGGGAGGCAAACAAAGCCAACGGCAAATCCCCAAATGAGAGAAAGGTGAAAAATGTGCAGTTGGCGGGGAGTGAAAAGGTAAAAAGTGAAGGGATGAAGGGATGAAGGGATGAAGGGATGAAGGGATGAGGGGATGAGGGGTGAAACGACTGCAATGTCAGTTTCTATTAACGCTTTTGACTTTCAGCAGTGCAGAGACTCAAAGGATAGTTCGCTCTTCCACAAATTTCTTGCGAAATGTTGCACTGAATACTTTTGGGCGACGAGAGACAGTGAAGGCAGTGAGCGGGAAAGAAGGCGGCGGCGGCGGCGGGGGAAGGGGGCGTGCAAGTGCGAGTGCGAGCCACAAAGTTGCCTTCAACGGGGCATAAAATGTAATTAGTTGTAATTGATTTAAGCACAAGTAATGTTGATTAAATTGAGTTGGTGGCAAGACGCAATGTGAGGGGAGAGATGGAGGGGTGATGAAAGGGATTGGAAGTGGAGGTCGTAGGTCGGTGGTGGGAGGTGGGAGGTGGCAGTTCGTAGTTGGTAGCTGGGAGTTAGAGGCTTTCATAGTTGTGGTTGTTGATATGACAACGCAAAAGGCTGCAACATTGTGGTAAGCCTGACAGCCGCACATGCACCACTAGCTGCGGGTAAGTCCTTCTACTTATATCCGTATGTGTCCAGGATCCCAGGACCCTTGCTCATATTTTCTGAGCTGGCTGTCATATTACGATATGAACAAAGTTTCTTGCAGCGCCGTTGACAGCACAACAAAAGTCCTGACACTGTGACAACAGCAGCACCAAACAAAGTACAAAGTGCAATTGTTGCACATACCCAACAGTAAGCTCTTCTTCTTCTTCTTCTCCACTCACTCACACACACACGCACTAACTCACACGCAAGCCAAAGCAGAGGTTCATTTGGCAGTCAGTGAATGACACGCACAGCAGGCGGCCACCTCAAGCTGAAAGGATACAAGACACAGAACTTAAAAATGCTCAACTTGCAACAATGTTGCATGGGGGCACAGCTACTTAGCTGCCTCATAAGCCAAATGCAGCTGGGAGCTGGGGATCGACTGCCAAAGACTGGAGACTCGGTGTCATAATCCGACCACAATCTCTAGCATGTACCCCATCCTCCATACTCCATCCTCCATCCCTCCCCCTCCCGCAGCTGGGCATCAGCTGTCGCCATGGCAATTGTTTGGCTATCTTTAGTTATTTGTACTCGATGTGCGCTAATTTGATTGTGTTCGTGTGATAAACAGGCCAGCACCACCCAACCCACCCACCGGTGGCACTCATCTGGTGTGCTGTATGGCCGACAGCCCAGACGATTAAAGCCAGACCAAAGGCAGGCCGTGAAGCAAATGAAGCCACATGACGCCTCCATGCATACATCCGGCGGCAAATAATGTTGGGCCTCTGATAGGATTTTGCGATTTATTTGCCAAGTGTAAAAGACAAAGAGGCAACCCAAGGACCCAGCCCAGAGCACAGACCGGGTCTAACCCCACGCGGTAACCCAGAGCCAGGAGCCATCCAGATACCAGCCAGATATCAGCCAAGAGCCAGGCACATACCAGCCAGAAAGCAGCCAGTACCCAGCCATTAACCAGCCAGTTACCAGCCAGTACCCAGCTAGTAACCAGCCAGTAACCAGCCAGTAACCAGCCAGGAGCCTTCAAGTGTAGGCCAAATGCAGATAAGGCACCAAGGCAAAGCAATTGTCCCGAGCCAAAGGAACAACTATGTAAAGTAATCAAGGAAACGTAAACGGAAAGCGTCTAGGCACAAGAACACGATATCTTAATGAAGTATCGATTGCGTCATTGCCACTGCCACCAAAAGGCATGCCCCATCAATGGTTGTTCTTCTCCTTCGTCTTCTTCTTCTGCCTCTTGTTGTTGTTGTTCTTGTTCTTGTTGTCGCTGGGGCATCTGTAGCTAAAGCTCTTCAAATGCCTGTGTGTTTCTTTGTGTTTGTGGGTGTTTGTGTCTGTTTGAGTATTCGTGTGCATGCATTGGTGTGTGTGTGTGTGTTTGTTTGTTTGTATGGACCGAATTGAAAAGCATTTTAAAAATACATTTTCAAAAATCCCACAGTGGCACAAACACGATTATTTCACAGGTCAAACTTTCACTTCTTCTTGGCCACAAAAACTACTTGAAAAATATTTTTAAAATACCAATTTAAATAAAATACTAAATTAAATATCGCTTGCCAATCACATGAAATAAGAACTCTCAGCCAGGATTGTATCTTCCCTGTTATACTGACACTAACACACTAATGAAGATTGTACTTTAAAATTAAAAAATAAAATATAAATTTAAAACTAAGAATTTTATTTTTTTTCACTCATGGAAAATATATATGTATGAAATGATACCAAGTTCTGAAATCTGCCGTAGTAGCAAAATATATTCGAAATAAAATATTAATAATTTGTTGTTTTATTTTTTAAGAACTGCTTAATTTTCTATACATCAAAAGTTAAAAAAAAATATTTTGTATTTGTTCATAAAAAAACGATGAGATCTCTGAATTCTTAAAAACAATAATAACATACAAAACAAAAAAAAAAATAAAAATGTGATGACAAAGTTCAATATTTCAAAATAAAAAATAAACCAACAATAAAAAAGCAATAAACATACTGTAAAAAACAATTTGGGATAAAAACAAATTTCAAATAAATATTTAAAAAATTAATCAATTATTGTATAATAAAAATAATATGTATTGAGACAAATTAAAACTTATAAATAAAGCATAGAAAATATAAATATAAAAATTAAAAACAATTAAATATATGATAATGATTTTAATTGACATATGATCGATTTGACCCACTGTAGCTTGAAGTTTGCTCTGCAACGGCCCTGGGCACACTTCGAATTTCATTTGCTTGTTTAGCTCTTATCGGATATTTGGCCCCGTCCTGGCATCGTCCTGGCATCGTCCTGGCCCCGGGCAGTTCGACTGTCAGTCATCGTTGACGTTGGCCTATCAATGCCAGAAGATTACGTGTACTCCATTTGCCGACATTTGGATTGCGTGGGCGTATTAGCTGCAACCCGCTCAGCACGTATGCCCGCCCCTGATTTGCCTCTGTTTAATTATTCAAAGTGCCAAAAAGTGTTTTATTTTTTACTGCTCTGCTTTCATCTCTCTGTCCCGCTACCTTCCCTGACCCCGCCCCCTCTCCCCCACCTCGACACCTGTCCCTCTTCCCTGCTCCTTGGTGTTTGTCTTTCTACTTTAGTTTTTATCTCTTTCTTGTGTAAAAAACACGCACACCAAATCCCAAATGAGTTCATTTCAAAAGAAGAAGAAGAAAAAAAACCTATCCCCCCCACCAACTCAGCCAGCCACTTTCCCAGTCCCACAATTCCGCAATCTCCCAGTCTCGCCCCCCTCCACCCATTTCCGGCAAGGTAAGTCGCACTGCTTGCTAAATATTCAATAAGCGGCAATTTTTGTAGCATACAAATGGGCGCATTAAGGAGAAATTTACAAACGTTTCGGGCGAAACCAAAAATTCCCGCACAAAACTCAAGTGTGAAGTTCCACGGAACGTAGTTTCAGTCACACTCATATCTGCATGTGTGTGTGTGTGTGTTTTTGTTGAAAGTCAAGCCATTACATTTGTGTGCGTGCATAACCAAATGAGTCAAAAGGGAAACATTAGTCATGCCAAAAATATGGCTGGCAAACAGGAAGCGCCAACTATGGAATCCTGTCTCTGCTTCCTCAAGCTGTGAGCTTCACACTTCGCAGCTCACTTTTGAAGCTTCGTCCTTAACAGATCCAATGATCTGCTTAAAACACTTTGGCAGCCAAAAATTGGGGAAATTTTATCAACACTCTTTTAATTAGTGCAGAAAATGGGCGAATTTTCAAGAAAATTCATTAAAGCTCACGGCGAATATTAGGAGCAAGGGTCCGGAAAAGGGACAATGTCTGGGCATGGGACTTAGCAGAAGGACTGGAACGGGAGCATCTGTTGAAATCGTAATAGAAATGCCAGAGCGAGGATACCGAGGCGAATGTCGTCTGGCGGTGCTGAAGCTTCTGCCACCTGGCGGATCCTTGGGCCTCCTCTAACTTTGGCGCGCGCTTGTTAGTAGGAAACAATGTCAAACTCATTAGTGCTCCCAAAAGGTTTCTTTTACACTGTCGCCAAGCAGTATGCCCCCACACACACATACACACACACACACACACACATTCGCATCCTTACACATCCGTACACATTCCTCTGCATTTGTAGATGTCCTTGTGTGTGCAGCGAGCAGTCGCTTTGAACTTTTTCTTCGCATTTACTTAATGGATTAATGAGATTTTTTGTTTGCCAAAGCCAACATCTTGGAAGGATGCCTAGGCAAATGGAGAGTTCCAGTGCCGAGTGACTAAAGTCCTGTGCTTTATTTCTCTTCTGTTTTCCTTTTTCTTTTCTTTTTTTTTTTTTTACATATTTTATGTGTAAAAGGTGAAAACTGCGAAAGCAAAGACGAAATTTTTAGGTTAGAAGTTTACGAACGACAGTAAAACTCTCCAATTTTGTCTAACGGGACTTTAATTAATTACTTTCAAATAACTTAGAATTTAAAGAACATTTATTGAACCAATGGAAATTAAACTATATCAAGGATATTTAAGTTAATTATTTTTTAAAGTGCAAATTTGTGTATTAATGGAAATAGAACTTAAGTGAAGTAAGAGAAATAAAATTAAAATAAAAAAAATTAATAAAATAAAATAAAAATTAATTTTAATATATTATATATTGAACTAAAGGCTGCCTATAAGATACTAAATTATTTAAAAATAAAATATAAAAATGAAATAGATTTAAAAGTAAATAAAATATTCTTTATTAAAAATTGAATTAAACTTTATACTAATATTTATATATTATATAAAAAGTAGAAACCTAATATTTTTTTTTTATTTACTTTTCATATATTGCTTTATTAACTGGCAATAACTGATTGGAAAATGTAACTTAATTTTTTTTAATTTAATTTATTTTAAGGGACAACAAATTAAATTAAAAATATAACTACAGATTTAAAATCTAAAAAAGCTCTTATATTTAACTGTGATTTTTACTGAGCACATCATCATCTCAAATGTAAAGACTAGGAATTTTAAATAAATAAATAAATACAATTAAAGCTATTATAAATAAAATTTAATTTAATTATTTAATTTATTGTTTAGTTTAACTTAATACTAAAAATAAGTCCAATAAATATTTTAAAATTTATTTAAGCAATAAAACAGTATAATAAATAAATAATCATTGATATCATTAATATCTTGAATCTAATATGTCCTGCTTAAATTGACCCATAATGCCATAAAGGACTTAGTCATCGGGATCACATATTTCATTCATCCTTTAAGCGCTTTCCGGGCGTTAATTTATTTTTTATTCATTTTCAGAGGATGCACTAATTTGATGCATTTAAAGAGTAATTTATTCAAAAGGTTTTATATCATTACCTGAATTTATATATATCCATTTATTTATTTAATCATTTATATAAAAATAGATACGCATACACATACACGCACACACACACACACATATCGCCACATGTATTTGTATCTGAGTATTGATGAGTTTAGATATCGAAGTGCAAAGCTTTTAGTTATTTATTTTAATTAAAACCCAGCGGAAATTAATGTTTAAAAATTTCATTTTTATTTTTTTGTTTTTTATTTTTTTTTTTTAACCGAATAAAAACCACTATGTAGGCCTAAAAAAACAGTTTTAAAAAATGCATTAAAATTACTTTTTTATCTATGGAGTTTTACATCAAAATATGGCACAAAATTGTATTAACCAAAATTAAGTCTATTTGCTTATAATTAAAGTCAATTTACAAAGTTCAATTAATTAAGATTTTAATTTTAAAATATTTTATGAAAAGTGAATAAAACAAATTTCAACTTTAATAACAATTTCTGCCAATTAAGTTTGGGTCTAATAATTAAGTAATTTCAGTTAAGAAATTTATTTTTTATTTTGTTGTCTTTTTTAGGGATAAGGAATATGTATCCTCCATTCTTTATAACCTATCCCCTTTTGCCTATTTCCTCCTTCCTTATGTGCATTACCTAAGCCATACAATTCACATGTACTCGAAATATTTATCATTTCCTCCGAACGTAAGAAATCCTCTAATCTTCACATAAAAAACACACAAAAAACAAAAATCTTGTAGTCGCCATCAACACTTTTTTAAGCCTTTACGTTGATGGACTACAAAATACCCTGGAACTAGATTAATGAAGACTTTAGGAAAGGAATAATTTTTGATATTAATTAAAGTAGATAAAGTCATAAAAATTAATTAAATACAAATATTTATAGAAAATATAAACAGTATTTAAATAAAACAAATAATAATATGAGGTCTATGATTTAATAAAGAGAACCATTCAATCTTATATAAAAAAATAATATAATATATAATTAAAAATTAATAAAATTAAAAATAATCATAAATGAGGCTCATTTTATATTTTTAATTTAAAATATAAAAAAAATAATTATTAAATTCTGCTGCTGTTCTTGGCTTTTAATGTTGACACAAATATAAACGAAGCTTCCATTGGGAGTTTTTCAGGTTGAAGCTCGAAGCTTGAAAAATATGCACCTCAAGGCTTTCATTTACAGGATATTCTAGACACTCGTTTCGTCTTCTGTCCCACTAAGCAAATGCGTAAAGCATTGTTGACACCTCGACTGCCAGAGGAGCGCCAAAGCCAAACAGAATGCTCCTCTTTAGTGTCATAATCACCAGCCATAGGAAAAGGAGATGACATTTTTTGCCAACACTTGACAGTCTGTGCTAGAAGAGAGAGAGAGAGAGAGAGAGAGAGGGGGGAGGAAAGGCGAAGTAGAAGCAAGCATATGCCCGAACCCAAGTTACACAAATGACTTTGAATTATTTGTTTACCTGTGCCCGCCAAAAGGACCCGCTGGCTGGCTGGCTGGCCAACTCCTAGATTGCTCCTAGGTGAATCGTAGGTGGCTCCTGCGTGTTCCTGGCTGCGACCCCGTTGCTGTTGTTGACGCAGCTTTTGTGGCAAGCATGCACAATGGTGCGTAACAAATCGCAGTCATAAACTGTTAAAGGCAACGATGGCTGCCTACTTACCACCAGCGACGCGACGCTGAAGTTGTTGGGTGCGGAGGCGGGGGCGAGTACGTCGCCTGCCATAATAATTCACAATTTTTCACAGTTAAGTGTCAGGATGAAGGAGGCAGCCAACAGACGGAGCAGACGAGTATGAGAAAGGGAAAAAAGAAAACCAACAAAGTGTTGTGCACAATTGTGGGTTACTAAGCGGCGCATTAAATCAAACGAAAAGACCAAAAAAGCCAAAGCCTCGACTTAGCTATGGCGGCCAACGTTGCGTATGCGCAACATCCGTAGTAGGAACAATCACGGACACGGCCAGAGGCACAGGAGCACAGGGGCACAGGTGCTCCTGCAGCCCAACGGCGAACACAATGGCAAACACAATTACATGATTATGCATTTGCGTAAGCCATTTAAATGTCACGCCCAGGAGGCAACAATCAAGCGGCCGGCTTCTTCATCGTCCTTCCCCCTTCCCCCATTTGCCATTCACCATTGCAAGTGGCAAGTGGCAAGTGGCAAGCTCATGTTGCGATAAAGGGAACATTCATTGCAACAGCCGTTGCATTGCATGTAAGGATTTCGTAGTATGCTGCCGGCATTTATTCGGCTGCCAGGACTCCATGGACGCCACTTCAGATGTCACCACAGACATCAAATGCGCCAGTAAACAGCAACAGCAAAAGCAACATCAGCAACAACAACAACAACAACAACATGCGATTCAGTCTGATGGTATCACGCAAGTGCCAACAGCCAGAAGCCAGAAGCCAGCAGCCAGGATATAGAAGGCAGGACACAGGGGCAGCCAACTGGCCATACACATGACAACTGAAAGGCGTCGACGTCTTACCACAGAGTGCACATATGTTGACTTTACCATCCAGGATACTTGTCTACATCCTTGCCCATGTACTTGTCTCGGCGCTGCTGTGTGTATGTAATATGTTGTTGTTGTTCTTGTTGTTGTGTTGCACGTGTTTGTTATCCTTCTGCCTTGCGCCCTTTGTTTATAAAACATTATGAAATATATTGGCAAAGAAGCAACTACAAAAAGGGATGTCCTTGCAGCTGCAGGAAAATAAACAAAAATTATTAAAAATGGGCTGAATGAGCAAATTGCAAAATTTTGAAATATTTCTAAAATTATTTTATATCCTTTTTATTTTCGAAGGATTCTTAAGTTGCTTTTTTTCATTTAAATTACTAAATTTAAGTAAATTAAATTTGTTTGGCTTGAGAAACTTTTCTTTTTTTTAATAATAATTCAGCATTTGAACAGAGGTCCTTTACAATCCAATTACAGTATTTTTAAGGCAATCCGAAGAGTCCTTCAAAACCAAAATATGAGTTTCTAAATTTCCTAAGAACGCTTGATTTCTGATTGATGATTTTTTTTCATTGAGTATATAAATTATATTTATATATCTAAGCTTTTATTTCTTAATTATAAAATTAAAATACTTTATATTAATTTATAATTGTAATTTTTTAAATTTTTTCAATTTATTTTTATTATATTATTTATTTATTTATTATTTAATATATGAATTATAACTATAGTTTATATCAGAGACTCCGGGAAATATTTTTATTTGTTGTTTGAAATAAAATTCGACTCATTCATTGAAAATTGAGTGAGTTTTGAGTAAAAATGTCCTTTATTTAAGAAGCAGAATTAAAGGTGTCGAAGTCCTTGAAATGTCTATAGAGTAATTAAAATTAATTCATAATTGAAAGTTACTTTATTTGAGGAATCATCATCAGTAAAATAAACATTTCCAAAGGAAACTAAGTTCAGCGTTCGATACTCAACTTCGGGAGTGCAGGACTCCTGGCGGCAATTAATTAAAAGTGATAAGTGGACAGACAGAAACAAGGACTCATTTTGCCTTTGCTTTCGAATTAATTACAAATATTTGAATAAGTGAGAAAATCTTAACGAAGATAAGGATGCAATTTGAAATTGGCACTCGATCAAGGATATATGAAAAGAAAGCCAGGCATTAGGTAAGCCATAACTGAATTATTCCGTATATACCAAATTCCTTTAAATACCAAGTAAATATTAAATATTATTTATGCCATTTTATGTCATATATCTTCATTAAAAACAAACCTCATATCTCATATGTTCCTGTTAGGAGTCCTTTTTCATTGCTTCACCCGCCTCTAGCTGCTGCTCTCTTTTTCCCTTTTCCTTAACCCAGCCAAGAAATGTTCATTCCTTTAAGAATAAAATATTACAAAAAATGCAACGATTTTTTGATATTAAACGGAAACAAATTTCCAACTTAGGGAGGAAAAAGGATATTTGCCTGTGGTGCCAGGAAACGAAATCAGATTAAGTTGATGAAGTTCCCTTTGAAGCGCATTGTTCTTTGCATTTCCTTGTGGCATATATTTTGACTTTCCTGCCAAAGGTATATATTTAGTATATTTGGTATATACCAGATACATGTATACATATATATTATATATATATATATATTGTATTAAAATTGAAGTCAACATTGAAACTTTGTGCTATGCAAACACCAAAGGCAAGCTCGCCGCTGGAAAAGTTTGTGGGGAAAGCTCCTTTTGTTTTTCCCAACAACAATGAAAGTCAAACAAGTTTCCCATAATTTATTATGAAATTTTCTATGCAATGAAAATGCACTTGGCCAAGTAATTTACAGGCAGCAACGTATCAATGGGTTCTCATAGAGTATATGTTATAGCTGTGCGTGTGTGTGTGTGTGTGAGATGGGAAGGTGCGGGGTGCGGGGGTGCGGAGGTGATTCAAGTTGCGTTCAGGTGCTTGGCAAATAAATGTGCCATAAAATTGATTGAAATTGCATTGTGCTCGTTTGTGCAACAGTTTGTGTAGAACAAATAAGTTTGGCAGGGCAAGGGTTGCGGGCGGAAGCGGAAATCAGCGCCAGTGCAGGCAGAGAGAGGGAAAGAAATAGAGAGAGAGAGAGAGAGAAGGAAGCAGTTGGACTCTGCTTGTTAGTTTTTGTGGCTTGCTGACAATTTTTGCTGAGTTGGTCGAGTTCTGAAGTTGCAACAAAATCACGAGTGTGTAGACAAACAGTTGGCCAGCCGGGAGAAGGAAAGGGTAGGAACAGGACGAAGGAGAGTGGGAGAGTGGGAGTGGGGGCAGACAGAGAGTTGAAGAGCTGGTGAAAATCCTCGTTGCAACTTGTAAGTTTCAAACATTTTCATTAGCGTTAATTAATTTGAAATATGCATTTTTTTTCTCTCTCTCATTTTCTCCCGAGCGCACGCAAATTACGCGTCAGGCCAGCGGGCAATGGACAGGGGGTAGGGTGTGGAAAGCAGCGGCGGGTTGCCGGGCAAGCAGGGGAATCGGATGAGTTGAAACCTCTTATGCCGGGTCTAAAACTCAAAGCGCATTTACGCCAGCATCAGCAAAAATGGACCACAGCAGACGCAGCGCTCCACCGGTCGCAACCCCCGCCCCTCTTTTCCAGCTACCACCCCGTGGTCCGCCTTGTTTCTGCGGCCATGCCCCGTTCTGGTCCAGTCCATCGCCCATCTGACAAAGCTGTGAAGTGAAGCGAGTGCTCAGATGGGCGCCCATTTGGATAGAAGGTAAGCGGGCAACTGGTTTGGCAGGTGGATGACTGGGCAGATGGGCGGATGGACGGATGGGCGGATGGCCGGATAGGTGGCTGGACGAATAGGCGGATGGGTGGAATGGCTGGGTGGTTGGGTGGCTTTGGCCGCACTTTTTAATTACGCGAAAAGCGGCTGAGCCGCGCAGTTTTGGCTTTGAGCGCAACTTGGGGAAAAAAAAGCCGTCGACGCTGTCGTTGCGGCTGGCAAAGCTTGGCTAACGGCCTGGCAAAACAGTCAGGAGCGAAGTCAAAGTCACGGCCGGAGCAGCGGTTGCAGCGAGTTGCAAAGATTTGCCCGCAGGCAACACATTTAATAAGGCGAGAGCCAAGAGATTGCATCGCTCCACGAGGCAGTCAGCGATTGTGCCTCCGGTCTTCCGGCTTTCCGGTCTTCTGGTCTTCCGGTCTTCCAGTGCGCCGGTGGTTTGGAATCTCCTATGGAGACCGGTCAAGTGACTGGAAGATTAAATTCTGTGGTGCAGCGTGTGGTTCAAGCGATGCTAGAGGAGCTCCGTTTCCCGTTCTCCGCCCCTTTTCCGCTAGCCACACCCCGCACTTTCCTCACATTTTTCGTTGCACTCGAAGCCCAAGAAGTCTTTAGTCCTGGGGCCGTGCATTGAAATTTCACCAAGATTATGGCTATTATGAACACTTCAGTCAAAATTGATTAACCAACTCCGGCGACACGTTAACTCCTGTGGCAGCCAAAGGCGCAATCGCCGAGTCCTTGGCTGCAATCTTCCCTGTGGCCCTGGGCAATTCCCAACTCGAGGTACCTGAGGCTTGGGAAAAATTATGAAGCACTTCAGAAAATACAAAGTTCTTGAGGCCGCAGCAAAGGAGGTTGCTGTAAGCTGTGCACCATGGGGGGGCACGCAGCAAAAGCCGCGGGTGGCACAGTCACAGTGAATCACCCAAAAGAGCGACAGCGACCGGAAGTCAATTACTGAAATGCGCATGTAAAGGAATTTGTTATGATTTTTTGCGTGTTTAACTTTAATAACTCAAGTGCCAGCAGCAGCAGTGGCAGCGGCAGCGGCAGCTTAATTAGAGTCGAATGATGGGCGTGGCAGATGTCCAACTAATGCACTTTGACCGCTGCGGCTGTGGCGGCGGCTGCGGCTGCCTACCAGAAACTAAATTATGCAGATAAAAATGAACGCTCCGAAAAGTCACGTTGGAATTAAGTGTGACAGGAGGAGAGGGAGGAAGAGGAGGAGATAGTGTGGATAGGGGGAGGAGCTGGGGGGGGGTGTGGCCGGAGGAGTGAAATGTGGTTAGGGTATGACTAGAGATATGCATGACTTCCATTCTGCATCCGGTTTTGGGATACGTGAGCCTAAATGCCACAGTCTCTCCCTTTGACTGCGCGTGTGTGTGTGTGTATGTGAGTGTGTGACTGTGTGTGACTGTATGCATGTGTGCGTTTGGGGTCGGAGGTCAGCTCTCGAGTTCGTTTTAGTTGATTTAACTAAATGGCGACAAGTTTAACGAGTGTCACAGATGAGATTCTAAGGACCACGTACAGTGATTGCCCCGCAGACAGATTGGCCACTTGAGGCCGCCCCTCGTTGTGGTTGGGTGGGTGGGTGCGGGTGGGTTGCTGAAGAAGGACGCGGACTGAGTGGGACAACATGTCAGCTGCCAGTTACCAGTAGCAACCCAGACCTGCCTACCATCGCCCAGCATGTCCTGTGCTGGCCTAAACAAACACAGACAGACACACAATAGCCGAAGTCCTGAATGGCAAAACGTTTACATATTGAAATAAACGCTTTCATATGTCGCAGGACCTCAAATTTATAGTTTGACATCGAATTAGCCGCTGTGGCAGGAGTAGAAGTGGGGACATATTCAGATTGAATAAGCATATGGAGAGGACAAAAGTGATATTTGTGTTTGAGTTCGTGTTGTTATCCTTAAAACTTTAAGCTGCTTTCGCATCGTGTAAATATTTGAGTCCTTGCATATTGAACACAAAGAACAATCTCTGGCATCCTTTTTGATTTCGTTTGGCAAACGATTCGATGTCCTTTCTTTTGCCAGAGCTTGAGTTTCAATTCCACTTACATTTCAATTGAATCCTTTGCTTGGCTTAGCATCGCTTTAGATATCCTGCTGTACATCATGGCGTATGCGTAATGACGCATTAAGAAGCCAATTTGTTCGGCTCACTCAATGACCGGAGAAACACTTGCGCTTGAATGCAATTTAATTTTCGATTTTAATTTTCTTTCATTACGGAAAATTAGGCAGCTTATCGCCGGTTTAAATCTTAACCCGCGCCAACAAGGACCAACACTTAGGCAAATTAATGCCAAGGATACGCAACAAAAGAGCCAAAGCAAGGCAATCAGGCAAACAGGCAAAACACATGCTGCGATGGCGTGGAAAGTGAAAAGTGACAATTGAGAAGATGATGAAATTGGTGGGCGTTGGCAGGGGCGGGGGAGTGGTAGTGGTTGGGGGAGTGGCTTGGGAAGTGGGAGGCCATCAAGTGAATGATGAGCCGAAATCAAAATCAAAAACAGAGTTCAGAATGTCGCCGTGATGGCTCGACGGGCGGCCACGCCCCAATCGTTTGTCACCAGCATCGCGATAAGGCGAAAGGACAATGCGGCCGTATAGATCCTTTGGCGCGCTTACGTTTGAAAAACGGACTCAAATGTTTGAGATACAAGTGCAAAACAAATATCTCCGAGTGTGTGGGGCGGGTGAGGGGTGTGTGTGGGGTGTGTGGGGTGTGTGTGGGGTGTGGGTGTGGGGTGTGGGGTGTGGGGTGTGAGCCAAAGGATGAAGCTGAGCTCCTTGCGACTAAAGCAGCCAAATAGGCGTCACCCAACCTTCGCCTCGCTGCCTTCAGTTGTCAGTGGAGCAATTTTTTTGCCTCTCCTTTCGTTTCGTTTGGTTCGGTTTTGGTTTTGGTTTTCACTTCCGTTTTTAACATTTGTTTTTTTTTTTGTCTTGCTTCTTTTTTTTATTTAAGCCAAAGGATTATTTGCCTGGTTTATTCCTTTGACTCGGTGTGGCTGTGTGTGTGGGTGTGTGGGTGTGTGTTTTGTCTTTGGTTTGCTTTGCCGGCGCCTAAACATTTCGTTAGTTCCCTTGCGGTTGGTCCTTCGAGTTTATCAGCGCGCGGCTGCTCCTCAAAGCACGACCTTGGATTTCGAACTGAATGTGTATATGTGTGTGTGTGTGTCTGTGTGTGTGTGTAACTATTCTTGTATCTGTGTGAATGTTTATTTAGGTCGCTATTTGGGCTAAGATTGAAGGGCTTGAACCATGTCCTGGCGCCGGCCCAGTTAGTTTGCTTTATGGCTTAGCATCTGTTTTTGGTTTATTAATTTCGCATTAAGGTCTGTGCAACACATTCCGTTATGCGGATTATCCGCAGCTCGTGCCACTCCTTAAAGGATGTGAGGTGGTGTATTTAGGTGTTCACTCGATATTCCTAATAGACACCAAACACAGGCAAGCACATTTTTCACGTTTAACTGCCATTAAAGAGCTGATCCTGAATCTGGAGAAAAATCTTTATGTTCACATTAAATCTTAGCAGGACGAGGGACAATCTTCGGCATCATCCGACCTCATTAAATGACTCAATTTTAGCGCTCTTAATAAAAATGCAAATAGTAAGCGAAAAGCGAAAGAACAGTAGGAGGAAGGGGGGTAAAGTGAGGAGGTGGGGAGGCGGAAAAGCCACACCCCATCAACAGGAAAAAAACAAAAGAAATACCAAAAAATAAAAGAAGAAAAAAAGCGAAATAAAAATCAAATTGCATGGGAATTATGACCTCTATGAGGGTTTTTAAGTTTGGAAGCCTGACGAGTGAAAATGGTGGATGGTGGCGGGGGAGAGGGAGTGGGAGTGGGAGTGGTGGCTGGACAATGTAAGTGGCCCGAATGGCAGATGGGCGATGCTTGTGCTGCCCTCAGCGGTTTTTATGCCATAGATTTATGAGCTGAGACACGAAATGATGACCCACGTTCTGCCCTTCGCCTTTGCCTCCAGGAGCTTCATTCAGCTCGCCGGCATCCTGATCTTGGGAGCGCTCATTTTGCTGGCGTCGGTACTTTTTATGGTCCAGCACCTGCGGTCAGCACACAAAAGGGCTAATAAACTTGAACACAGTTAGCCAACTGATTTACATAAAGCCAAATGCTGCCATTTCCTAGCCGTTTTCATCAAAAAGTAATTGGATTTCGGCTAAAAGTAGGCGACGACTCCGCGACGCCGGCAATCATTTGATTAAATTGCCTCAAAGCAACGGTAAACAACGGAACTAACGGTAAACAACAACAAATACAGTTATAAAATAAAAAACATGTGCGATTTATACACCTCACCCACACACACACACACACATCAAGCCATAAAACAATTTAAGTCCTCACTCGTATCCTTCGCAGGAGTGAATCATGTGCTGCCTTTGCTTTCCTGGATTCCTGGCTGACTCCTGGGAGGATATCGGGCAGCTTTTGAGATTTGGAATATTCAATAATCGACTTTTTGGAGTTAGGAAAAAACTTGGCTCTTGGTTGAAATTTTAATGGCCAATCCAATAAGTTTTGGGATCTACTTCCTTCATCTTCCAATGCTTATGGTTAAGTTTTTGACTGATCGTTAATATCCTTTTTCAAAATTCATATTTTTTCTAGGTCTTAAGATTCTTAAAATAAATTTTAAATTAATAAACTACTCCTCGCAATATAAATATTTCATTTGAATGTCCAAAAAATGATGTCTTTATTTTCACTCTGGAGGATCTGTATTCAATTTGAGAATCCTTGTTCAATGAGTCTTACAAATTTGTCAGAATTATATTGAAAACTCGCTAAATTTCAAAATTTTCATTTTTTATTTTATTTTATACTGAATACTGAAATATCCTGAATACCAAAAGTCATAAATAAAATTTACATTCAGTAGATGAAATTTTTCCAGGATTTCCTTCTGCTTTTAAAGATCTGTCTGCGGCTTAAGAAACTTATCCAAAATTAAAAAACATTTTTTTTAATAATTTCAAAATTTATACTTCTTAATTATAATTAATAATATTTAATTTAATTTTTAACTTATTTTAATTATTTTATTTATTGACAAAATTTAATCCATTTTAAATCCTCGGATTCTGCACTAAAATTGTGCCTACTTTCAGTTCAATTGTTAAGGATTTATCGTTGGTTTATTAATTGTTAATTACTAATTATAATTAATTCATAATCCAATTTGGAACAGTAATTAACTTTAGGACCTCAATCAGGCACATTTTACAACTGTCCCATATACAAAATTAAGGATTTTTCAAAAGTCGGTATAGAAGCTTGGAGGAAGTCATTTAAAAAATTCCCCACTCATTGAATCAAAAGTGTTGGTACTTTGGATATTATTATAAATTGAATTTCAAAGAACTAATCCTTAGCTAACTGTAAAAAAAATATCTTCTCATTCACAATTCACATTTTGATTATATTTCCAGGATATGTCCTAGTCGAGCTTTGCCCGTGGTAGGCCATAAATCCAGGAGTCACATCGACTTTGAGTACACGGAATTGGTGGCAATTGCTGGCAGTTGAGGCACGCGAGTGCCACGCCCTTCACTTAAGTGAGCAGCCAAGCTAGTCACCCACTCACACTCCTACACATACACCTATACCCACACACCTATACCCACACACACCTATACATGTCCAGAGGCGCCTCCTCACACTCCATAAATGCAGCGTTAGCCGAAAAATGGCCGCCGGCTGTTGGTCAACGTGTGGCCAGTTTTGGCGTCACCGTTATTTTCATTATTTTTTGCACCTCCCCTTTGGTTTTGTTATTCTTGTTGTTGTTTTTATTTTTCATTCTGCGGCCGCTTTGTTTTTAGCCCGTGTCCCTTTTTGCGCTTACGCCATTCACGTTTATTTATTAGCAATTTTATTAGCTATGAATTTGTTTGTTTTTATCGTGAATCCCGCCGCAGGGCGGTCGCAAAAACAACAACAACAACAAAGGGGAAGAACATCAACAAAAGGGTAGCAATAACAACAACAACAAAGGGTAACAACAACAACAAAGGATAACAACAACAACTGGAACAAAATCGACCCCTAGGCTAACTCCTCCCACTTCATCGGGCGGCCTCACTTGCATCTCCCAAAGGGTAAAAAACTCAGAGTTCCTTCCTTTTGTTGTTGTTGTTGTTGTTTTTGTTTTGAAGCCAAATGAATGTGATTTATATTTTCAATAATGAAAGTGACTCCCGCCGCACAAGCTTCCGGTTTCCCGTCTGTTTAAAACATTTAAATTTAAATATTTTTCAATGCGTTGATTTATTGTCTTGGCCCGCAAATGTTTTTTATGCTGACCCCCTTAAACCCGCCCCAAGCCCCAGCCGAAACCCATTCTTGCCCGCCTGCTTACTCCAGGAGTGATGGCTGAGGCCAGGGATACCCAGTCGCAGGGCTGTGGGCGTGCCGGTGCTCGTTTCACGCCCGAGCACACAAAAGATTTGACGGCTGCCGTTTTTATTTGTCCTGACTTGTCAGCTGAGGTGATTAAAACTTTTCTGCTGCTTTCTCCCTCTCCCTCTCCCTCCCTCTCTCTCTCTCTCTTTCGCTCTTTGTGTGTTTGCACAAGTCTCCTAAATAAGGAAATGCCAAAAATTGGACACTTTATGCCGCAAGACTTTTGTGGCAGGCACAATGGGCAACCAAAATGAATGCCCCAATCAAAAGGTGTTTCAACATCCTCCAATTTAAGGTTAAGCCTGGATTAAAGGACTCCATTCAACTCTGAATCACTGCCTGTAAAGGATGACCGTCGGGTGGGAAAAATAAAATACGTTTAAAGGATATTCTTGGCCCTGTTATAATGTACAAAGGAAACGTGTTGCTTCAATAAATTCTGCATTTATGTTAAATGCAGTTTCCAAGGATATTTAAATGTACCATATTTATGTACATCCAAGGACGAAAATAAGCATGTTTTTAGTGCTCTCAACTTTTTACATTTATGCCATAAAAAATATACATGATATGAATTTTAATAGATTATTATAAAAGACAAGGATATATGGAACAAATACCAATGCTTGAGCAAATTCTTTTATGTCCTTTGTGCAGGATTCAGCCCAGCGATCGACCTCTTTTTATGAATTTTTATCAAACTAAGGACTTTTAGGTCTCCAGCTTCTTATGTATTTTTTAATTTCGGAAGGATAAGCTTAAGTGCCAATCATCAACAAATGTTCAAGGATAATAGAAAAAATGAAATAAAAATTGTGTAAATAAATTAATTTTAATAATATTTTAATAATATGGCAAATAATTTTTAAGGATTTTATTTCATTTTCTTCACAAAGCACATTTTGACTATAAAAAAAAAGGACACTTTTTAAATTTATGTGAATTTTTTTCAGCTCAAACCTTTTCAGATTTTCAGCCGTGGTAAATGAACTTTTAAGAAATATTTCTTACAGTTCACACACACGCCGTTCAAGTGTTGAGTACATCCTTCCCGTATCCTTGACACACAATTTCCAAGAGCTGCCCACATTCTTAATTATTCAAGGAAAGGACCTAAGAAATGCCCCATGACAACTTTGTAATTGTGTCCCCGTTAATGACATAATTTAAATGATTTTAAAACAAGTTTTAATTCAGTCATTCACTCGTTCACTCACTTCAGTTATCCTTCGCGTCCCTGAGCAGCGTCCTGCCCTCCTCACACACAGTTTGGGCCACTTAAGAATCCAACCCGTTGGCCCCGCCAAACCAAAGCCAATTCCGTGGGCCGCAACTCGCGCGATTTTGTTAATTTTTTTTACATTTTCTTTTTGCTTTATTTTGCGTGTTGTTTTTATATTTATTTTTATTTTTATTTTCATTTATTTATTTTTTATTAAAACGTGCGCTAAATGTTCCCCTTGCGGCAATTTAATAAAAATAAAAGCCGAGGAGAAGCCCGAAGGACCGACCGCCTGTTTCCACATCCAATTCAACGGGCAGCACGGCACAACCCCAAAATCCACACACACACACACCCCCGACTACCATACACCCTCAAGCCCACTTACATACACTTAAACATACACACACACACACACACACACTCATATATATACACCCGCACACACACCGCAGAAGCATTTCAGGTGAATGCGCGCACTGCGTACATTAAATTTTCACTATTCACCGAAAAAAAGGAGCAAAAAAAAGAAATAAATATAAAGAAAAGCAGGAAAAAAGAATCCAAGCAAAAGTGAGAAATAAAGGAAACGTTTCGCCAGTGCCCAGGCCCAGGCACAGGCCCAGGCCCAGGACCAGACCCTTCTACAGGACCAGCCTCTGATACGTGAATGGTAGGCGCAACGCCAAAAGTGTTGGCCATAAGTCAGCAAACATGAATAACAAATCAATTCTGTTTTCACGGCAGTGCAAATTCTTAAGCCCTCCCAACATCACACCCACACCCACAACCACACACACACACACACACACACACAGATAGAGTCGCCCACATACACATTGGGTAGGACAGACACATGAAGAGGACTCATTTGAAAGGTGCGAAAACGAGCTGTTGAAAGGCGAGCAAAGCAAAGGCGCCGACACACACACACACGCACACACATGCTAGAAGATACACACACACACACACACACATACTAGAAGATAGACACATGCACACACACATGGAAAGTAAGTATGGTGCTTAAGAGGCCGCCAAACAAATGTGTGTACACAAGTGTCTATATATATATGCATGTGTGTGTGTGTGTGTGCCGCATAGTTCGGTGTTAATGGCAGGCAGCCCTTGTCCGTTGGGCGTCGGGCATTTTGAATTTTTAATGCACGCCACCCCCGCAGCCCTGCTTAGTGTCCTGCCCTATCGCTACCTATGCTCACCCACCCGCTGCTCCGAATTCTATGTATGTGTGTACGTGTGTGTGTGTGTGTGTTTTTTTTAGGCATGTTTGCATACACCCAGTAAACTATGCATATGCATATGAATGGTTGTGCCTGCGAGAGTGTGTGTGTGTGTGTGTGTAGGGGCACTTCCTATGGCTCTTCCCATTCCACTTGATGTTGTTTTCCTTCGTCCCCCCTCCCCCACCTGCAACAACCCACTATCCATCCCGCGCTGCTTGTCTTTCTTTTTTATGCCCTGGTAAAATTGTCCGGTAATAAATTTTCAGCGTTTCCTG
Organism: Zaprionus lineosus; assembly: GCA_035044505.1. Classification (NCBI taxonomy): domain Eukaryota; kingdom Metazoa; phylum Arthropoda; class Insecta; order Diptera; family Drosophilidae; genus Zaprionus; species Zaprionus lineosus. The sequence continues at coordinate 1,677,179 of JAWNNX010000591.1, read as the reverse complement.
CCGACAAAGCGCCGCACTTTACAACACTTTTGGCATAAACAAACAACACACACACACACACGCGCACATATGCAGCTGGCCATGCGTGTGAATGGGCCACGAACATATCTATGTGTGTGTGTGTGTGCGCAAGTGTAGCCTGGCGTCCATGTAACGGAAGTTAAGTACACACTAAGTTGAGCTCGTGCGCTTGTAACGATATTTCCTTCATATGTTTTTTGATACTTGGCACACACACACACACACACACACATGTACAAACTCTCAAGCATAGGCACACACACACACACTCTTAAATGTGCAGCCTCCCCGCGCCGAACAGCCATGGCATGGCCTGCTACTTGCCTTGGCCTGCAGGTGAAAATGTTTGAGCTTTTTATTGTGTGTACAAAGTGCTGTCCAAAGGATTAAAACAAAAACTTTTGCGCTACGGCGTCAAAATTAATGTCGACATCCTTGCCGCTGCTCCTGCGCATTAAAACCCACTGATGAGCTCCTGCCAATGTTAGTTTCTATGTGTGTGTGTGTGTGTGCTTATGTTTATATGTATGTATGTATTTTACATATTTTTTGGTACTCGTGTTTTTATGGTGTTAAGTACGTTTTTTAAGTATTTTAGGTACAATGCCTTCCCAGTGAAATCATAAACTTTGAATTGCGAATAGAGGAAAACACTAAAAACGACACTTAAATACACACACACACGCAATATATATAAATACATACATATGTGTGGGTACAATGCTTAAGCTCATTATATGACGCATTTACCGTTGTATTGCCAAAAGATGCGCCTTTGTCTGGGGCCTTCATTATGCAGAAAACTGTAAATTGAGCACAAGTGTTTGTTGTTGTCTTTGTCGTTGTTCTTCTGTTTCCTCTTATTCTTCTTCTTCTGTTTCTGCTTCTTCTTCTTCTCCTTCTAGTTGCTGTTGTTGTTGCTTAAGCTAATAAAACACTTACCAACACTGACACTTCAAACTAATTATGCGTCGGGGTGTAAAACGATGTCTGCGTGGCGTTTGTCACTGCCTATGTGAGGGATAGTCAAGTGTAGTGTAGCTTGTAGGCGAGTGTAGTGTAGCTTGTAGGCCAGTGTAGTGCAGTGTAGTGTTGTGTAGTCTAGTGTAGTGTACATATCTAGGTGTAGTGCCGTCATTAACTGTCATTACACAATTTTCATAAACAATGCACGTGTGCGTATAGCGTATGTTGTGTGTGTGCGTGTGTGTGTGAGCGCGTGTTTGACTGTGTGTGTGTGTGTGTGTGTGTGTACGTATCGCTGGTTGGGGGAGCTGCAATAAAAGTTGTGCCTCTGTCATTGTTTGTCTTTAGAAAACTTTTTAAATTGTGTTAAATATTCCATTAAACAGAAAGCTTTTTGTTCCCAACTACAACGCGAACACACACACACACGCACACACAGACACAGACACACGAATGCCTTAGTAGATAAATTGAATGGGTAAAAGAAGCCATCGGGAGGATGGCCGCTCCTTGGACAGAAGCTAGCAAGTTGCCATTCCCATTGCCACTCCCCATTCTGCAACCCATTTCTCTGCCAGCATAAGCCAGCAATTTTTATTATAATTTTATGCTCAAATGCAGGACATTTTATGTGCATGGATATATAAACCATAGAAGTCCGTTTAAAATAAAACTTTTGCCGCATCATCCGACTTTATTACGGAACACAGAAGTTTCCACAGACGCGCATTAATTGAGCTCCGCAAGCTTTTAAAATAATTGCAAATATGTGAGTTTAATTTTTTGTTATCCTTTTCAATAGCCACCATTTGAACGGCTTCCACCATTCGATTGATCAAGATATTAAATGCTCCCTATGAATGTGCCATCAACGACGATAATAATGGTGATGATGATGATGATGATGTGGTGATTATGTGGCTATATCTTGATAATTACACTTTCCAATCATTAAAGTGAAAGCAGCGCTTAAAAGTGGGAGGGGAACTTATCAAAAGTCTCTCCCAGATCCACCTACAATGTTGACTGCCACCACTTATAAAAAAAACGGGTGGTAATTGAGAGCTAAAAATTATCAATCATCAGCTATGCATCTATTTTAGTTATTTACTAAATTTTAAGGATAAATATATATATATATATATATATTTTTTTTGGCTTTTTATATATGTATGTAAATAAAACACACAATAAAAGGTATCAAAAGGATACAAAATGTTTTTCATAGTTTCAAGTAAATCAGATTACGCATATAACTGAAATTACTTATAAAAAGTACTTCTAAAAAAAAGAAAACTAATTAATAATTAATTAATTCATTAATAATTCAATAAAAACCCAGCAGTCAAAACTAATTTAAAAAAATATAATATTTAATGTTTATTTATAACTCGAATTAAAGAAACTGAATTACGTTCTTTTTAATTTCTATTTTATTTTTTATAATTGAACCCTGTAGCTTATTTAAGTTCAAGTTTATTTAAATATGTTTTATTATATATTAATTTATTGTTATATACATTTAAATATTTAAAAAAAAAAACAGAATATTTTTTACATTCATTTATTTTTTTGTTTATATAAGGAATGGAAGATTATATTTATAATATTTTTTTGTTTCTATAGTTCATGTTCAAAGTTTTTTTAATTTTTATATTACAAATTCTATGCTATAATTTTTGAAATATTTATTTATATATATTGGTATTTTCTCTTTTTGTTCTAAAGCCTACTTTTTACCACTCATATATACAATATATTGCACACTATAAAATGTACGTTTATATAAGGAAACAGCTTATTAGCAATTATGAAAATACAGAAATTTATATTTTTTTTATTTATATTATATTTTATTTTTATATTGTAGCAGATAAGCCTTTTATATTATTGTTTTTAATATTTTGAATTTCGCGCCCAACGGAGAACGTGGCTCGTCGTTAAAATGTAAAATGTGCTCAACGTACAGTATAAATTTTATATTTTCTTGCATTTCCTTGGTATTTTTTAGTAACAAATGCGAGGGAGAGTTGCCACCTGGTGGAAATGAAATAAATAAGCACGACAACAGCAAGCAGTAGGCGCAGTGAGAATGTATAATTTAATTTAACTTAATTACAAATAGTTGGCCGTGCTAGATTTCATTTATTCGTTTTCCCTCAGAGCCCGGCAGTTCGCAGTAATCGTTGAAAAGCTACGCAAGCGGGCATAAAGAAAATTAACAAGCGCTATAACGTTTTTCCACAAACAACGGAACGGACGTGAGAAGTGGTTGCAAAAGCGAAACCACAAGCAAAAATGCAACGAAAATTTTGCCGGGGACGGGGCCGCGTAACGCTGGCGTTGCTGATGGCGTGCTGCCTGATAGTTGGCACAACCCGCGCTGAATCGGACATTGATGACTTTGATGACGGGGTCGTAGAAGATATTCAGGTGAGCGTGATCCACAAATCAACATAAAATATGCATACATACATGTGTATTCTCAATACATTTACACACTCATACGCATCCATACATGTATCGATGTCAATATACGTGCCCTGCACATACGGGCGTTTGTATGTATCTGTGAACTGGCGGCCGGTTACCACCGGCGAACCAAAAAGTACACGTCAGTAGCAACATCTGTTGTTCTAGGGGGCTGGAAGGTTTATGGGGAGGGGTTAATATGTGTGAGTAATGCGCGACGAGAGTTTATTGATGCATATGACCCGCGTTTTCTAAACGATTTTACTGTTATTACAATATCTAATTACATACAGTGAAGCATCCGAATAAGTGAAAAGATGATTTTCTAGTTCTAGAAAACTCAAGTTTGACTTGCTCTCGAATTCTCGAATATTCTTTTTTTGATCTTATCGAAATTTGCCTGACTGCTGTTTCATATATTTTATATACGTACAGACGTACACACACACGCACACACTCACACGCATAGAGACATACAGACATACAGCCATACAGCCAGGCAAACGGGTACATACTGTATATTAAATAAGCCAACTTACGCAAGTCCCCTTTCTGTCTGCCCACCCGCTCTCTCAGCCATAGTAACTGTCTGTGCCACACTCTCCCTCTCCCTCGTACCCTCCCTCTCTCACGCTAACTCTCTCTCCCTCACTCTTACTTGGTTTGGTTTGCTTTTAAAACTGTGTCAGCCGCGTGGTGTTTTATCGTCTTTTGCTGTTATCTGTCGTTAGTTAACATAATGAGGGAATCTGTCTTCTAGGAGGAGGCTAGCAACCTGGCGCCCGAGGAACTGGTCTATGAGAGTCCCGTAATTGAACCAAAGAAATTCCATTTTGCGGACCACTTCGATGATGTGGAAGCGTCGCGCAAGAAGTGGGTCAAGTCTCAGGCCAAGAAGGATGACACTGCCGAGGAAATAGCCAAGTACGATGGTCTCTGGAACTGGGAATCGCCACAGCGCATTGTGTGGCCCAAGGACAAGGGTCTAGTGCTCAAATCGAAGGCAAAACACGCCGCCATCTCAACCCGTCTTAGCAAACAGTTCGACTTTAAGGCCAACAAACCGCTGGTGGTGCAATATGAGGTCACAATGCAGGTGCGTTATGTGCTCTCTCGATAAAATAACCACTAGACGCTGCAAAGGCTTTGCGGATTGCATCAGCCAGTCCCAATGTTTGGCTAATCCAATTAATAGTAACTGCCACTAATCGACCCAATTTCAATTTCTTCTCTTTCCCCCGGCCGGCTTCTGTTCGCTGGACACACACGCAGGAGGGTCAAGAGTGCGGTGGCTCGTACATCAAGCTACTTTCGGCCGGCAAAGAAACCGAAGATCTTACCACGGTAAGTAGACGCCACTAAGGAAACCAAAACCAAAGCGACAAACTATTTAAGTCTTCCACCTTCTGCGTTGTGCCTTTCCTTTTTTCGTTTCGTTTCGTTTCGTTTCGTTTCGTTTTCGTTTGTTGCTCTAGTTCAATGACAAGACACCCTACACGATTATGTTTGGACCGGACAAGTGCGGCAACGATGTGAAAATGCACTTCATATTCCGCCACGTAAATCCAATTAACGGCACTATAACCGAGAAGCACTGTAACAAGCCAAAGTAAGTGTCCGCCCCGCATTCTATAGACCATCCATACCATCCATGCCATCATCATCCCATCCCCTATCGCCACCTCCATCCCACACACCCGCCATCTATTCCTCTGCCATCCGCCTCTATATTTGTTGTGCTGCGTTCATTAGTTGACATGTGCAGATAAGCCACCGCATCAATGGGCACATGAACAGCAAGACACGCACACACCGAAACGCACATTACACACACTTACGCATACCAACACAACCCCATCATCAGCCACCGCCACTGCGACGAGGTGCTTGAAGCTGATTGCTGGGGTCATTCACTTGCGTTCACACTTTCACTTGTTGCGCTTTTTTTGCAGGAACCGCTTGGAGGAGCCCTTCAAGGACAAGCTGCCACATTTGTATCAGTTGGTGCTGCGCCCGGACAATAGCTTTGAGATACGGCTGGACCATAAGATTATCAACGAAGGTTCACTTTTGACAGATTTCAAGCCAGCTGTCAATCCACCCGCAGAGATCGATGATCCGACCGATCAGAAGCCAGTGGACTGGGATGAACGCGAGAAGATTCCCGACCCAACATCACAGAAACCCGAGAACTGGAATGATGATGCGCCACCACAGATTCCAGACACCGGCGCTGTCATGCCCGACGGATGGCTGGAAGATGAGCCTGACATGATTTCCGACCCAGCAGCTGAGAAACCCGACGATTGGGATACCGAAATCGATGGCGAGTGGGAGGCACCTTTGGTGGACAATCCTCTATGCGAAAAGGCACCGGGATGCGGCAAGTGGAAGGCACCACTTATCCCCAACCCAGAGTACAAGGGCAAGTGGCGAGCACCGATGATCGAGAACCCCAACTACCAGGGCAAATGGGCACCGCGCACAATTCCCAATCCCGACTTCTTTGAGGATCTCAAACCCTTCCAAATGACACCAATCGTAAGTAGCTAACAACACTTTCCATTGACTCTCCGTTCAATCCGGTATCAATTGCAGAGCGCTATTGGCCTTGAGCTGTGGTCCATGTCCAACGAGATACTCTTCGACAATCTCATCATCACTGACGACGTGGAAGTGGCCCGTGACTTTGCCGCCAACAGCTTTGACATCAAACGTCGGTACATTGATCGCGAGTCGGTAAGTTGGCCTCCAAGGCATCCCAATCTCTAACCCACAGACCACAACAAGAAACAATCAGCTAACCATGTGAACTGCTCTCCATGCGGAAGAAAACACTGTGGCATCGCCTGATGCGCCACATGAACTACAAGCCAGGCTGGTGGGCATTGTATTTCCTCTACTTGCTGATCCCCGCCGGCTGCTATGTTCTCTTTCTGTACCGACGAGCCAAAGAGGTTGGGCCTAGGCCCCTTTTCTAAATTGATTATAGTAGTCCTTGAAGTAATCTCTGTCCACATTCTGCACACGCCTCTATCGATATACTCATTGCTTGCACGTTGCACCTGTATTGCTATTTGCTGTCTCATCTTTCAGGATTCATTTGTGAACAAGGTGCTTGACCTATCCAAGACCTATCCCACGGCCTGGGGCATTGGTCTGGTGGTCCTCATTGCGTTGACTGTCATCGGCATTTACTTTAAATTTGGTAAAGCTAAAACTGAGGTAATGTTGCTAGCATCCAAGTGTTCCTTAAATCTAAAGACATTCCGGGTTGTGATGTACTAATGCATCTTCTGACCAACAGGACACTCAAACCGGAGCTGCTGCTACTGCTGCTGCTGCTGCTGCTGCTGCTGCAGGTGATGCCAAGAAGACGGATGAGCCACAGCCCGACGATGAGAACGAGCCCCTTGTCGACGAAGATGAAAGCGAAGACTCATCATTAGCAGGTGGACAGACGGCGGCAGGTGACATCAGCAATGCAGACGCCGCATTGTCTGACAGCCCCAAAAAGAATACAAAGTCTGATTTAGATATTAAAGAGCAGGAGGAAGAAGGCGATGAGCCCACACAGACTGAGGTAACACACACAGCTAACCCCCCTCCCACGATCCTTGCCAATATTAAAACTTGTACTCGATTTAGGATTCCTCTGCGAAAACCGCACGTAAACGTGTACGTAATGTGCGCAAGGATTAGGATGGGCTCAATCCAAGCGGCTCTCGGATTCACAAATACTTGCAACTCTACCAAATTCCAAAATGCAATTACAAACACAGCAAGAACAACTACAACAACAACAACAACAACAACATCAATAAGATAAAAATAGAATGAAATATAAACATCTCAGTTGCAACAGCCTTTTTGAAAGGACGAACCAGCCTGCTCTCGTATCCTGTGCCGCATCCAAAGCGCGCTGTTGGTAGTTCCATAGTTACGAATCGCCTAAAGCTGCTTATTTATTGGACTTCTTATTTATGTGGTTTTTGGGGGTCAGTCAGTCAGTCAGTCACTCATTCTTTGTATGTGTGTGTGTGTGTATTATTTGTATGTGTGTTTTCTGTTTTATATTCACCATCTCTGTATATCCTTCCCCCATCCACCACTCTCAAAGCTCGTATTTGTTTCTCAGCTGTCAATCATTTCACGTCTTATGTTCTGTGTTCTTTCACGTAGTTAAATTTTGAGGGATACGAAACGAAGGGGCGGTGCGGAGCAGCAGGCAACTCCAGGTAACTCCAGCTAATCAAGAAAGGGAAACATCTAGTTTAATAATATTATGTAATTTAAACAAAATTTATAAATACGCTAGTTATACTCAGAGTTAAAACATTTTCATTTTTCATTTGTAACAATGAAAATTTACAGCGAAAATAAAACTGAATGTCAGAAAACAAACAAAAACCAAAAATCGGCACATTTATAATAATTTGTATACCACAACAAAGAGCAGCCGCCACCCAAAAAGGACCAAGCAGGACTAACCATTCAATTGACCGCCAAACCCATTGCAATCCAACGCCGACTGCAGCGTTTTCCACCCTCGTTCCGTGTGTTAATTTATATATGATGGAAGACTGGGTGTAGGTGGAACAGCAGCTGGAGGCGGAGTAGATGGCAGCGGAGGTGGAAGTGGAGTAGATGGCAGCAGAGGTGGAAGTGGAGTAGATGGAAGCAGGAGTAGCTGGCAGCAGAACTAGTACTGGCGGAGGTGGCAAAGTGGCGCGGAGTAAATGAAATTGAATTTGAATTTATGCATCGTGCTACATGCAACGTCGACGACCGCAACGCAGACACCGTTGCTGCACATTTGTGGTTTACAAATTTTCAATTTCTCAAATATTTGAAAATCGGTTTACATTACGATTGATGACAGTCCCAAGGATGAGCAGTCCATTATGATTAAGAGGAGCTCAGCAGTGGCCAAATCTAATTACGAGTAACATCAGTTGTTCGCCGGGAATGCAAATATCCATTGGGCGAAGGATCTTGATGTAAGGGGTCCTGAATGTGAGGATTCTAGGGATGTGCATCCAAGTTCCTAAATTCTGAAATAGTTTCCTTATGAACACTTTTGGCAGCCTGATTTGAAAGGATTAACTTTTAAATTTTGAACTTTTACTTAAAAAGGATCCTTTATTATCCTACCTGCACTCAGTGAAGCTTCTTTACACATAAATCTGGAATATTGAATATCGAAATATAAATTCGAGTTTTGAAATGTAATGAAAATTTATAAAGTTAATTTTCATCCGTCAATCGATTAATTTAAGACGTATTAAACATCCTTAACTGCAGGAATCTCCGTGTAAGGATTGTTAAAAGCTGGAGCTATGAATGAAATGAGCTATAGATTGATTATCAATTGACTGGAGAGAAAGATTCTTTGGGAAGAAAGGATTTTATAATAGATCCCGAAAGACGTTCAACTGTTATTAATGTCCTGCCACAGGAATTTTCTAGCTGAACATTAAATTTCATTAAAAACTTTCAACTTCCTTAATAAATAAAGGAAATGGCCAACTTTTTTAGGAACCTGTAAATGGATCAACTTTTATATCCCTTACATCCTTTATGTCCCCCCGAAAACGAGCACAGGACATCCTGTAGTTCACCTACACACTTCTCCATCCCTATTCACTCTGAAGCGTTGCCCAAAGGACATTTCCTAGCGATTCAGTTAATTCGCGCAGAATCTCGCAGGGAATCGATGGGATTGAAATTGTAAAATCCTTGAATTGGATTCCGATTGACGCCTTTGCCAGCTTAATTCAATTTCCTTAGGCCATAAATTTGCTAGGCCAGACAGTTCGTGGCCCGAAGGATCGGAAGGGCATGAGGGACAATTGTTAATGAAATTGTTATGACGGGCCAAAGGACATGTTTACCCGGACGTAGATGGGATTGGAAAATACTTTCTATTCAAATTAGATTTATGCCTGCCAACAGATGTGTTTGTGCTGCAAGGATACGATTCGCAATTGAAGTCAGAGACCTTTTTCACTACAAAGGATTAAATGTTGATGTCTGGAGCGATAGCGTCCCGTATTGACGCACTTAAAAGGATTAACGTTTTTGTGCTGACTGCGGCTAGAATTGGGCAATGCATATGGAAATAACATGGCCAAATCTGAATGGCAGTGGGCGGAGGGAGGGAGGGAGGGTGGCTGAAATGGGGGAGTGGATATGAATGTAGGATATATACATCCATTCATAATTCATAGGCAGACAATAAACATAAACATCAAGGGCAAAGCCAGTCACCAGTCGCCAGTCCCCAGTCGTTGGGTGCCAGTTAAAGTTGCTCCCCCGCCATCACATGTGGTGCGATTGCAATTACGCCGCGTGGTGGTTAGGCGATGGCTCCCACAGCCGCATCCTTACCCGCACCACTGGTTCATCCTGCGTAAGCATAATAATTTTAATAAAAATGTTTTTTTTTTCGTCAAAGGCCTACAACAACTTTGAACCCTTCAAGCAGACAATTTACATGCAGAAACAGGAGCAGCAGCAGCAAGGATAGCAGCCAAGGGTAGACTCAGACACGGCCCATCCTTCAGAAAAAAATATTCCCCATAAACGACGGGCTTCCGAGTGAGCGCTTTAAGTAGAATTAGTTCAACATTTTGACTGGGGTCAATGGCAGGACTTTGGGGACTCCCTGAGCGAGTGGGGCCAGACCGCAGACTGGAAGGAGATGGGGCGTGGGACTTGGACTGCGGCAAAGAACTCGAATATGGAATCGGATTCATTGAAGGTCCTTGCACATGCCAATCGATGCGTAAGCAAAAGTGCGGCGCCACATGGAATGTTATTGCAAAAAGATGCCATCCCACAAACGCCCACTGGGGGTGGCTTCCAAGGGTTGTTGTGTCTGCTGCTGCATCCCACGCATGTTCCTCCTCCACACCTCCCCCGCACCTCTCTCCAGCCTCTTCCGTTTTTCGCAAGTTCCGTGCAATTAAGTAACGCAATATCTGATCAAAGCGCAGGAGCACGCAGATCCTTTCGGCAATTAAATGACGCACATTGCAGGCTCGATTTCATGTTTAAGATTAATCAGCGATTAATCGTATTTCAAGGATAAAGGAAATCATAAAAATAAATTGCTTTCTGAATATTTGCCAATAATTTCACTTTCATAGATTTGATGCGCCGATAATCCTCTTATGTCCTTTTCTGAATCATCATACACTTGAATGATTCACTCGCTTGCCATGTCCTGCCCCAGGACAAGTCTGCATATTTTAAGGCTCCTAATGAACAGGCATTGAGCGTAAACCAATTAACCTCCAATTTGAGTGTTAAATGAAAGTTAAATGCGAATCACAAATGAACTTTATTGTTGGTCAGGCTTTTTAAGGACAATTAAATTAAGGATTTTTTTTAAATATAAATATTACATAATTCTGAAAATATACAATTTTTTGCTCAAAATGTTGGCAACATTTATTAAGAATTTACCCAGTTTTTATTTTTATTTAATTAATTGAATAAAATGAAAAGTGAAATTGTTTTTTTTTTGTGCATGGAAATTTATTTAATATTTAACAAAGTTCTAATAATTTGTGGCTCTCGCAGAATCCTGTCAACGTTGTTATATATATATATATGCTAATGAAGTCCTTTATTAACTTGACTGTTTTTATATAATATTCTACTATTTTAATATATAAAAAAACACATATTTTTTGAGGTTGGTTTATTTATTAAATTTTAAAAAGGTTTTAAGTCTGCAAATGAATAAATTATTTTTAAATAAAATCATATTTTTTTATAAAACCAAAGACTCTTAATTGACTTAATTGATCCTGAATAAATGTGTTTTAGATTTTTTAGATATTTTAGACTTTGCTGAACGAAAATAAAAATAAACATCCTTAAGAACTTAATTGCAGCTTCCCATATTAAAATTAATATTTAAGTTTGTTTACACATATATTTATATATAATAAATTTATATAATTATGTACATATTTAAAAACATTTTAGTGTATTTTTATTAACATATAGCTTAGTAAAAAATATAAAATAATATTTATTTATAATACTGAATTATTTTTATGGATCATCGAACCAATTATAAAGTTGGATATTTACTCATCTTTAAAAATCCTCATGCCAGGGAAATACTTGTTTATTAAATAATTATGCTAACATATACATATGTATATTCATATAAACATATTATTTATAATTATAAATTATATATATACTTATAAATAAAAAAATACTATACAGAATTAAAATTTAAAAATGCCATAGGAAATTTGCAACTTATTTTTTATATTACTTGTCATATAAAAAATGAATATATATTAATAAAGATTAATATTTAAAAATACGCCCTATAATTTTGGTTATAAAAAAATATAAATATTTAATTTTTATTTACATCCCATGGTACTTGTTTTTCCACTTTTAGTTATGTAATTTTACATATGCCTTCGCCTTCACGCCAACTTAAAGTTCAGGGAAAAACAAATAAATAAAATAAAAAAGAAAACAAAATAATGTAAAGTAAAAACAAAACAATTAACAAAAAAATAACAATGAGTAGCCAAATACTGAAACATTAACAAAAACAAAACAAAGCTCTTAAAGTTAAAAACAATTAAATTATATGAACACTAATTAAGACGCTGAAACTCAACTTGTCGTCGGTTAGTTTAATGACAGTCATTAACTAAAGAAGTCTCATTAGACGCTTCTCAGGCTATGTAATTGACATGAATGAATCTTCAGTTAGCGACAGAAACGTATTAAATATTCATGTTTTTATAAAAAATATATAAATTTTTCTTCTAACTTAAATTAGGACAAAAATTAATGGATAAAATCTGATCAAAGGGTAAAATATTCTCACGGGTAACAGAGCCCAACATTAAGTGAATACGTAAATATGGAAAATAGTGAATTAATTGAAAAAATATAATAATGTTAAAAAATATTTAATAAATTTTGCATTTTTAAACTCATTAAATAAATAAATAAAGAAATAAAATAAATAAGAGCAAGTAACATAACCAGACCCAAGTAATAAGCCAAGTTTCAAACCCAAAACAATTGCTCCACATAAAACGAAAGCTTAACGAAAGTTTCAAATTCACATGAACTCATCGCGCTCTGCTAAGCTACTCCACACATAACGAAGTTCCCTACTTAGTTAAGCTTCACACCAATTGAAATCACAGCTGTCAACAGTCGCTCCAAAACTGTTTGTAGTTCCGCAACTCGCCAAATGTAGAAAGCAATAAAAATTTACAAATGAATTTAATTACAATTAATTTTGTTTACCTTAATTAAAAATTAACGGTATTCAGCCGCTTACATAAATCAAACTCGATGCGCCATAAAAGCCACTGAAGAGATTAATGAAGGGAGACGAGGGACGGACACGAAAATCCCGCATGCCAAGCGACTTGCAGACGTCAAACGTAAGGACATCGACTTCGACTTTGGTGGTAGTCATTAATATCCTTGACCGAATGCAAACGCAATCTGGTGGTGTATGAACAATGCGATTTTATTGTAAATCGTTTATCTTCATTACGCGGGCAGCGTCAAAACGCCGGCAATGACCACAGCAACAACAACAACAAAAAAGTAAAAACAACAACAACAACAATGAGGGGCGACGACAACAAAAAAGTTGCATGAACCGGTTAACTGGCCGCTCATAAATGCGCCATTGAGTGCGGCAAGGTGAGCGGGACGAGGTGCGCGCCGCCGTCTGGCGAAGTTCAAGTGGCCACCCCAACGCGGGAACGGGGCATGCGCAACCCCTAAGTGCATTGGGAATGCAGAACTGACCCTTCCAGTGGCCCAATTAAATATCCTTTGTGTTGGGATTTTAGTTTGTCTTTTGATAGCCTGTGTCCTTAAGATTAAGCTTTTGTTTTTCCATTTAACGCTTAATTTCAACATTTTGATGGCCCGACGCGATCTGACCCCTTGTTATCTAACGGTATAGGATCGCTGACGATTACACCACATACGCTTGCGCTTCCGTTTGCCTCTGACTGTTACAATTACAGTTGCACGTAACCAGATCCTGTACCGATCCTTTCACTAAACTCAACTGACCGCAACTAAACAAACACTTGGCTGCCGGCTTGACCGGCTTGCGCTTCGATTCCCGTTTGACTTATGGAAGCAGAGGAAAGGAAAAAAAAAACAATTTAATTGCATTAGGATCAAGGATCCTTGATCGGGTATCCCTTAACGGGTTGACCATTGTCCAGCCTTGTTTATTTTATGTCCTAGCTTGGCCCGAGCTTCCGGCCGCTTAACCTTTGAATATTTAGCAGCACTTCACAGACCCCGCCCTTTGTGCCGCCTCGTCCTTAATGCACTCTCCTCGCCTGATCCCGCAGTGAATCAAATCCATTGTTAGGCGGATCAGTGGATCAGTTGACCGCATCCAATTCAAAGCCAAAAAACCACAAAAAATGCTACAAGAAAATAAAAAAAAAATCACTTACAATGCGCGAGCCTCCGATTTGCATGTTCAGTTTTTCAGTTACTCCTCTTTTTCAGTTACTCCTTTTTTTCAGTTACTCCTTTTTTCAGTTACTCCTTTTTTTCAGTTACTCCTTTTTTTCAGTTACTCCTTTTTTCTGCTGTTCCTTTTTTCAATTATTCTCATTACATTTTTTAATTTCATTTCTCGCTTTGTCCAATTTTTCGGCAATTTTCAATCCTTCATCCTTCAATTATTTCCTTGTACGTGCGCTGCACGCTTTGGTGGCCTCAGTCAAAGATTATGATTACCATCCGCATTCCCAGCTTCCTCGTCTCCTCCCAGCTCTCCCTCATCTTTCATCTCCCATCCCCATCTCTTACCCATTCCCTGCCCTGTTCCTCTGTAGACCAACCCAATCCCAGCCCCTCCCTTAGCCCCATCCACGAATCGCGTGACTTTACGTGGGCTGTGAAATTGGCTTTGATCCGAGGATCGTTAGGACTCGCAATGCAATCCCGGGCAGAACCTCAAAATCACTCAATTGGCTCACATCCGAGGAGCTGCATCTTTGCCAGGCGGTAACTAGGAGTGTCAGTTGGCCAAGCCCCTTTTGCTCCCCCTCCCCAATCTCTGGCACCTTTCCTTTTCCCTGCCCATAAAACGCAATTTGCGTGGGCGACAATTGCAAACGGGGCGTGGCACTTATTGCGATTGTTCTTCACGATCCTTTCCCCTTCCCCTTCCCCCTCCTCTTCCTCTTCCCCTTCTCCTTCTTCACTGAGAACCGCAAAAGGAAATCTTCAACTTTGAAGCCATAAAAATAAATTTTGCTCCGGAGACACAAAAATGCAAATCTTTTCGAAATTCCTTCAAAATCGCATTTTTATCTTAAAATAGACAGAATTCAGATTTTCTTTTTTTTTAGTTTATTTAATGAGTAATAAAAATTGAGTACAAACAAAACCTAAAATTAAAACAAAAATTAATATAATAAAAAAAATGTTAGTCTTATCTTAAATAATAATTTTAGCTGAAGACAAAAAATAAAATGACATTTTTGAGTTTATAATTAAACTAAAATTTAAAATTATTCTAAAATATTAATAATTACCAAAATAAATTAAAAAATTAACATTAAAAAATTCTTCAAAACTTAAAAATTATTTTTTCTACTTTAACTCAACGAAAATGTTGGATTAATTTGTGAGTTTCTTGACATCTTCTTGTTTTAAGAAATAAAATATATTATTACATATATTACGTAAAAATACTTGAATTTAATTTAATTAATTTAAGGTAACAAAATTTAAAATTAAAACTAGAATATAATTTAATGAAAAATATAACCTACATTCAATTAAAGAATTTAAGCTGAGTTACGACACAACTAATATAAAAAAATCAAATAAATAAAAATAAAAAAATTTAATGAGCTTGATAAAAAATAAATAAATAAGAAAAATAGTAAATAAATAAATTAAATTAAATAAATAAAATATTATAATTTACATATTAATTTATTTTATTTTTTATTATTTACATAATAATTTACTCGCTCTAAGGCTCTAACTTAAAATACCCTTAAATTTGAATTGGATATTAATTTTAATTTATTTATTTTAAATTCTTTAAATTATTAAAATTATAACAAAAATGCGAAATTCGACACTCGATTGACACTCGTTGCATTTTCTGCATGGCTTCACCTGGCGCACCTGCCTGAAGGCGCGACCTGCCCACGGGCCTTCGCGAAAATCAAAATACGAAAATTGCCAAAGGCAAAAATGACGAAACCCAAAAAATGCAAAACCCTTCAGAAATCCGCACTGCACGGTCCAAGGGTCAAGTGGCTCGAAAGTCGCGCGCTTTTGCTATGAGAGTGTGTCTGGTGTATGTGTGTGTGTGTGTGAGTGCGAGTATGTGTGTGTGTGTGTGTTTGTTAGTTAATATTGTGTGTTATACGGTTCGGCGGTTCTTAACGCTCATAGTTCCCCTTTGAACCCCAGAAGAAGAAGAGGAAGAGAAAGAAGAAGCAGAAGCAAAAAACAACAACAACAACAAAACAGTTGAAGGCGAAAGAAAGCCACATAAATGAAATAAGAAAACAAAGTGAACACCTGATCAAAATTTCAAATTAAACATAAGGACAAAACCCGGGAATAGCTCGTGCGCGAGTTCTTATCACACACACACACACACACACATGCATACACACACTGTCACTCAGTCAGTCATAGGCGGTCAACTATGAGCCATGAAAATGCTTTGGTCTAATGAACACCACATTGACTTCCACCTCGACCTCGGGTGAAAAACTTCCATCTTCCGTCTCCTTCCCACAGCCGGAGACTCCCGAGCTCTCTACTTCCTCTGACTTCCTCCGACTTCCCGCGAGTTCCAACTTCCAACTTGGTGGCTGTAATTACGCGCGAGGGACACACATCCAAAGAGCCAAGAAAATTCATGTCTCGACTTTTATTTTTTCCTCCGTTTTTGGGGTTGGGGTCGCGCTCGGGTCATTCCCAATGTAAAATGCATGCACCTGACACCGCCGACTCATTACTCTGGGTGCAGCATGCAGTGGCAGCGGCAGAGGCAGCAGCAGTGGCAGCAGCAGTGGCAGCAACAGCAACAGCGACATAGGCAAGTGACTAGGAAGTTGAGGATGAAAGGAAGTGGCTCTCAACTCTTGGCCCTTAGCTCTTGGCCCTTTTCAAGCGCGTGCTGTTTGCCCGTCCAAGTCGAAGGCGAAGGCAACGGCGACGGCGAAGTCGAAGTCAGCCAAGCGCTGCCTTAACTCCAACGGCATAATTTCGGTCGCGGTTCGTTGCTGTTCCTCTAGTTGTTGTTGTTGTTGCTGTTGTTGTTGTGGTGGTGGTGGCGGTGGCGGTGGCAGAACTAACAGTTTTCCCTAGACACACGAGGGCAGCGGGAACAACCCCTAGCGAGTTTTCCATTGAGGCACATTTAGAATTGGGCGCCAAAATGCAATATGTGGCAAATGCCTAGCAACAGTCAATGACACTGCCACTGGCAAGGAGCGGCAGGACCTCAGCGACATATGCGCCAGCGTAACCATTGGCTCGTGCCAACAACGTAACAATTAAAATATAAATAAATATCACAAGGATAACAACGAAACGAACGCCAACAACTTTTCAGCTAAAGGTGGTTTTCCATTTCCCCTTCCTTTTCCCCTTCCATTTCCACTTCCATTTCCATTTCAATTTCCATTTTGGTCATGTGGGCGCGCAGTTTGTTTATCATTTGATGTCCTTAGTTTAAACTAGAACAGGGTGGCTTTTAGGGGTGCTAACGAGTATCCTTAAGGGTTAGCTTTGCCGCACACAGCACAACTGACGCCACAGGATCGCGCTCATATTGCACCCAAAGCCAATGCGCTGAGTCATAGCAACCGCTTGGGTTTTGTAACGGTCACGCACGCAAGGATCTGCCACGACCAGCCAGGAGCAGCCAAAAGTAGTCGGCAACGCATTCATATGGTTCGCATGTGTGGCATTATCCTGCGAATGTTGTTTACTGGCCGCCGCCTTCCTGCGCATGCGCCGCGTTTGTTTGCCAAGTCGAAGTCGAAGCTTCACGCCGCGCTGCCCATTGTCTGTCTGCCCGCCCGGTAATTACTTCCAAAGTGACCAACTGACTCCGTTCCGATTGCTGTCCAGGATCTGCGCAGCGCCTCAAATGTGCTGGTCATATGTGTGTCTGGTGTCCATGCCGTTCGCCTCTCCTCAGCACCATCAGCACCCTCTGCTCCTGCTGCTCCTGCTGCTTTCTACTTACCGCGAAATGTTGCAATTATTAATTCAAGAAACAAGAGGCAAGTCCCTGCCTGTTGGGTGGCATATCCCATGCTAGAGATTCGGCAGGATATGGTAGGGTATGGTATGGTAGGGTAGAATAGAGTAGAGCAGAGTAGGGCAGGGTAGGGCAGCGTAGGGTGTTACAGGCACAGCCATGTGCTGTCTACTTTCAAGTGGCTCGCCTGCTACTCCTGCGTCCTGTTTTCTTTTGCATCTATGGGAATTTCCACAGCTTCAAATTCATGTCCTGGCAATAAGTGCAAACATTTGGATCGACCTTTTCTGTGGGTACGGTATTTAACGGTACTTTGATTCGACTAAAACCCTAAAACAGCAAACGAATCTCATTTTCTTTTGTCCTGTTAATTTAAGACAATAAAAGTCTAGCCTTTTGGGCATGCCTTACCATCTTTTTTCTACTCATATCCTTTTTAAATTAATGAAATATGATTTAAGTAGGACGTTTTGCTCCTTTTACATTTATTTAATATCTGGTTGCATCCTGATTCTTATATAAGTATATAAGTATATAAGTTATATAAAATGTATTCCTGGATTGGAAATCAGGATTATTCTCGGTAGGCTCATCCTGAAGGAATTGTTTAAGTTCGTCCTTATTAAATTAAATATTGGAATTTGAAATAATATCTACCTATCTGCCATCTCCTGATATATAGTTTATTATAATAACTTCTTCATTTCCCGTTAAATTCCATACCCTCAACTTTCAGCCACATCAGATGTATCCCAAAGGATCTTCTTCATATATTTTTTTCTATACATTTCATATATATAGTCCTTCATTTAACGCATTTTCATCTTAATTATTGTCTTTTGTAAAGTTTTATATATTTTTAACATTTTTACATATCCTTCCACACTTCCACAAACTCCTCAAACATATCCTTAATTATATCCTAATTTAAATATTATTTTTTTATATATTTCTGTTTCTTGACTTATTTTCATTTTCCAAGTTTAAGAATTTTCTTTATTTTTTTCCGTGTGTTATGGAAATAGGATAAATAACAGCACGTGTCCTGGATAAAGTCGATAGTGTGTGAGTGGGTCAATATTTAATCCTTTTTCCATTTGTCTTGACTCACCTTGAAACTTTACAATTTGTCTAATTTTTTACTTCAACTTTCCCATTAAATTCCTTGTATCCATTCAGAACTTTTATATATCATATATCTCCTCAAAACCTGATTATTCATATATCTCCTGATTAACTGGTGCATATCCTGCACCACTCGAATCAGTTTAAAATCAACTCCAAGTTGGATGCCTCCCAATGGATAAAGTATCTGCGGAAGGAATATCGAATATTCTGAGGTCTTAGCTGGGATCGATGGGATCTCACGTTCCGAACAATATTCCCACATGAAGACTTCAGTCTGCAGCTTGGGTTGGGCGGCCCAGTGGCAGGAAGCTCACATCAATGAGCACTTGCAAGGATTCAGCTTTCGGGGCACGTAGCGGCCACAAAAGAAACAATATACGTGGAGCCTACGACAAAGTGCAACATGTGCATACTCAGAGTTGGCCAAGGCTATCGAGTTACCAGGCGGGCGGGAGGATGGCTAAAAGGAGGTGCAGTTGTGGAAGACACAGTGTGATTCTGAGTCAACGAATGAGAAGGAGAGATATAGAGAGAGGGAGAGGAGAGGGAGAGAGGGAGAAGCCGCTAAATAGGTCGATCGTTTGGCTCTCGCCTCTGGCACAATAAAAAAAACTTCGAGGAGGCCTTCTTTCAAGTGTGGATCCTTGTGTGTGGCTTCTTTCCATCATTGCAGTTATTGCTGTTATCCTGCGAGAGGCCGTTGCCGTTTAACAGGACGAGCGCAAAAATATTGATCGCCGTTCGGCAATAAAAACGAAGGCAGCGACCAACAAGTGCACATAAAATCAAATTAATAGTCCTTGTCGGAGGCTGTCAGGATGGCACTTTGTTTTGGTGTAAGCAGTGGGAAACCGGCGAGTCCTGGCGCGTCCTTTGCACAAAGGCAAACTCAAAGGCAATAAATTTTCCGTTGCCGCACAAAAGGACACACAATGCCAAAAAAAAGGAAGAATTGTAAATTGTAAATGGAAAATGGAAAATCGGAAAATCGGAAAATCGAAGATCGGAAAATAGAATAGAAAATCAGTTTGTCTTATCGCCCAAATGCAATCTCTCACCTTTCATTTTGTCAATTAGTTCAAGTGCACGCGGGCTCGGCTACCTGAGATCCTGGCCAGATCCTGCGGATCGAAATGCAATTGCAGGTTCCTTTCGTCCTTAACAGATTTATCGACCAAAACTCAATAAAATATTTATTGTCTATTACGCGACTTGTGCAGAAGCAAAAGATGGGGAAGGGGCAGGGTAAAGAGCAAAGGTCCTGTGGCAGGGGCGTGGGCGGGTCGACAGGAGCACTTTGTTAAGCACATGTCCTGCAACCGCAGCCAACACTGGGGCAATGGGCGTAGATGAGCCGTTAGTTAGTTTGACGTGAGCAAAATCTTAGCCAAAGGACTTTTCTGGGCACACCATGTGCAGGACATATCCTGCGTGGTCAAGTGTATCCTTCACCACTGCCTCCGGCAATTAAAGTGGACGAGAAACGTTGCGATTGGATTCGCTATGCAAAGGAGTGAAAAATGGTGAACAGCACAGCGAGTGTCACCGAATGTCCTGGCGATTTGGTGTCCTGGGGACGCGCGCGCGTACACAGATCGAAACAATGCATTGCAGTTAATTGCCAAAGCCACCAACTAAGAAGGAAAGACGCACGGCGGGATAGGCGCCAGCCAGGACAACGCTTAATGAACGCAATGTCTAGAGCCCAGCGCAGGACCTGCAACCAGTGAGAGAAGCTGCAGCCGAGCGCTGCATGTGACAGGCGCAGGTCAGGTACATAGAACTATCCTCTGCTGACCGTGCAGAATTGTGCCAGGATCAAGGATCCCATGCTGACAATTTGACACTTTATACGCAGGACATAAACGGGACATAAATGGGAAATGCGTAGCATAACTTTGCATATACTGACGTATGGAATGTCCTTGACTTGTGTGTGGTGGCAAATGATAATCGATTGTTAACTCCTTCACGCCGCAGCCTCACTTGAGATCCTTAAGCCAGCGACCGAAGGTCTCGCCTGCCGCTCAAACAAATGCATTATATAAATAAATATGAAAATAGAAAAAATATAAGAATATATGAAAAAAGGATGACTGAAGGTAGAAATAATATGAGCTCCCATTGTTCCATGCGGCGAGGAGTCCCATGTCCTTTCATTATTTTATTTGATTACTTTTGTTATTTCTCATAATATTTTCGCTCAATCCCGCCGCCAACTCGTTTGTATTTGAGCTTCCAGGAATTCACTTTGCTGGCGGCCACACAGCCAACAACAACAGAAGCCACAGCCAACAACAACAACAGCAACAACAACAACAACAGAAGCCACAGCCAACAACAACAACAACAACAACAACAACAACAACAACAAACTCTCCATAAACATTTGTTATGAGACGCGGCAAAACCTCAAACACCGCACCTTCAATCGCCACCACAACCTGTGTACATTTATGATATACATTTTGGTCGAATGACGCAGGACTTTTGACTCCAGAGACACCGACATTGGCATCGTCCTTGCCCAATGTTTGTGTCCCTATAAACCATGGTCATGGCGATCCTTTGTCTTTTTGCACGCCACTCGAACGACGCAATTGTCCGCAATTGAACATTTTGATTTCCCGGGAGGTCCTCGCCATTGCCTTCGCCTTCAACTCAGCCTTCTCCTTGTCCTTCCCCTTTTCCCTTCATCCCATTCCCATCTTCGATCTCCGAAGACTCTACCAATTTCATGGCTGTCGATGTGTGGGCAAAGGGGGAGGCGGCACTTGCATTTTTTTCGCGTGTCATCTATTTTACGATCTTATTCCTGCTAATGATCACTTCAAAGACTGCCAAGTGTCGGGAGAGTTTGCCCGAGGTCCTTTAATGGATACTCCTGGCGAAAATATTAGCCAATGCGTGTCCTTGGGTTGGTTGACTACGTGTGGTCCAGCCAGAAGAGTTTTCCAGGAAAGTTTTTAAAAAAATAATTGGTCAGCCCAGCCCAGGTCCTTAATTTAAGCTGAACGCCAAATTTAAAAATAAAAAACTATTTTTTTTAAATAATTAATTTTGATTAATTAAAAAAAAAAATAATTATTTTTATTTATAAGAAATATTTATATGTATTTATTATTATTATTTTTTTTTTTAATTATTAATTAATAATTATTTATACATTTTTTTATTAATAATAGAAACATTTTTTCACCTTTAATTAATTAATAAATTAATAATGAATTTCTGCTTATTATATTTTTTTTGAATTTAAAATTTTTTTTATTTATTATTCCCTAACTTTTAATATTAAAATTTTTTTTAAATATGAACCCATTTTTTATAAGCCGGAAATTTTCAAGGTTATAAAATTTGATTATGTTGGATTTCTTAATCCATTAACAATATTGTAAGTAATTATTTTAACTATCGACTCAATTAAGATTTATAATTTCATGGATAGTAAATAATTTATTACTTAATGAAAATTTAAATAATTGTTAAAATACGGTTACATCTTCCCAATATTTGAGATTCTTCTATTTATCCCATAATCCTGCAAGTTTCTATGATAATTTTCATTTATATGAACTCAATCGAACTATGGTTGGTATTTAAATATAATTTCTTTATATTCATAAATATTCAAATAAAATATAAAATATAAAATAAAAAATAGAAAAATATAAAATTATAATAAAGTATATTCTGTATAAAAGTAACTCATAGCTGATCAAAAACAATGCCCTCAACCTGAGATTTTCCTCCCAAGTAAAATTTAGCGACTCGAAAATTATTTCTTCCTATCATTGGAAATCTTCTTAAAGACGAGTCAAATCTCTAAATAATTCCGAGGCAAACTCAAAGATTGCATAATTTAAAGATTTATTTTTAACAAAATGATCATCACTTATACAGTACTGCCAAAGGATCTATCATCTTATTATTTATAGAGTATTTTTTAACAGCCAAGTTCTCATTCCATCATAATTTATAGGGTATTTTTCAGTAACTGAAGGATAATCTTATGTTCATTTATAGAGTTTCTTTAAGCAACTGAAAAATCATCTCATTTTTATTTATAAGAAAGATACTTTTAAGCATCCAAATTATTATCTCATTATAATTTATATGATATCTTAAAGCAGCTAAAAAATCATCTACAGGGAATCTCTGAACAGCCGAAGGATCTTAGGATCATTTATAAAGTATATTTTAGCAGCCAAAGGAACATCTTATTAGTATTTATAAAAAAAGATACTCTTAAGCAACCAAATTATCATCACATCATAATTTGTAGAGTATCTTTTGGCAGCCAAAGGATCATCTCCTTCGAAGGCATATCAAATTTTGTTTTCGGTTTATCTGCAAGCGATCAAAACTTCGACCTGATGGAATTTCTGGCTAAGAGTCGGAGAGATTTTGTTGATCGCATAGCTTACCTGAAATTTTAGACGAAAGTTAATCCCGTTATTGGCCAATTAACAGCCTTGATGGCCTTCAATGGGGAAACGAGTCCTGAAAAGGGCAACAGATGTTGTCAAATTTCGTGGCTAAAAAGCCTCAGGCGATGCCTTAATTAATTAGAATGAACTCCAGCAAATCGGCCATGAAATTGGAGCAACCTTGATGACAGCATCACACACACACACACATATATACTCACATATGCTCACACACACACTCGCACACTCACACCGTTACACAGATGTTGTGGCTACACTTAAATTACTCAATCAATGCCACATGCAAAACATGTTCGAGGCCTGAGTTTTTGGTCTCAGATTTAGAGCCTTGGACCGATAAATCACCAGATGACGATGATCCTTGAGTTTGCGCCGACGGATTGACCACTTCACAGGGCGATCCGCTGCACACTCGACTCGGCGACTCGAATTACATGGAATGCCCCGCCATTTGGAGTACTAAGCAGTCCAGCGCCTAATAAACACGTAGCCATAAACAAGCCAAGCGGCAGCGCCAAAAGGATGCAAAGGATCTAATGGAAACCGAAGCGAGCAGTTGACTGAAAGCCGATCGATCGATTGCTACCGCTCCAGTAAATGTCCCGTTTTTTTTTATTTTTCTGTCTGGTCCGATGTCCTTGCCTGTCGTTTTGTTTTGATAAAATCTCAAATATCCTGACTGCTACTCATTAGCAGCTTGGACGCTTGGATTTGTTATTGTTTGGGTCCAGACGCGACAGGACAGCATTGGCTAGGAAAAACCCAAATAACTGAAATGCTCCGTCTTTTTTTTTTAGGATTGTTTATGCCGCCAACCAAATTGCGGGTAATATAATCCCAATCCCAATCCCAATCCAAATCCCAATCCAAGCCCGAGTCCAAGTCCGAGTTCGAGTCCAAGTCCGAGTCCGAGTCCGACTCCGAGTCAAAAGTCAGCCACATGTGTGAAAAGAAACTGTGGAAAATACGACTTTAAAATTTAGAGGAAAAAAAAAGGAACTTTTCATGTTTCCAGTTTGAACCCTCAATGCATTAGAGAGGCATTGATTCTTTTCCAAATCCCCCAAATCACACATCGTCTCAAAATCCCCAACTCCCCGCCACTCCTCAGCCTACCGTTGCTCCTTTGTTTGGACCGAAGAATGGATTCTATAATTTGGTAATCTGTGAAAAAGCCAAACCCCCATTAAACCGCAGGCGCTCTTAACTCGTTTTTCTTTCTTCTATTTTTCTGAATTGGAGGTATTCAAAACTCGTTACGTTCATGGACATGAAAGGGCTTCATCGTCATCCTCATCATCATTATTGATCCTCCTCATCATCATCATCATCATAGTCATCATCCTCCTGCTCCTGCTCATCATCGTCTACATCCTCGTCGCCACGTCGTCCACGTGCAGGCCGCGCTTCAGCTTAAGGCTACTGCGCGATAAGCCTAGGCTCCCTCCCTCCCTTTTGCCCCCGCCCCCCGTTTTTGCTCTCTTCTATTGTCGCCCCCTTCCATGATTCCCCGTTGCCCCGTTGCCCCGACTCCTCGCTCACCTCTTTGTCCTCTATGTATCTCTATGTACATGTACCTGTCCTCAACCTGTTTCCAAGGCATTTATCAATTTCCATTTGTTACCCCGCCTTCGCCTTTGTGTTCATCTTCGCCTACCTCTCCGCCTCCTACGCCTGCCTCTGCTCACCTACCTCTTCGTCTCCTTTCCACTGCTCATACCTTTGCCCTGTTCCCTATTCTCGCTCATTTTCCCATTTCATTTGAAGGAAATCTCAGTTTCTTATGGGCCTCTAACTTCCAGTTGGAATTTCCCCTGCAAACAGGTTCTATTGTTATCCCTCCAACTCCTCGTCATTTACCTGTATGTATTGGATTTTCCTCTATGCATTGATATTCTTTACCTGTTCTCCCTCTCACCTTCTCACCTTATCGCTATCTCCTTCTCTCTCTCTACCTTCGCTGTGTGTCTCTCACTCGCTGACCGCACAGAGGAAAATTATATGTTTTGATTTTTAACGGAAAACTGCTGAGCCAGCGCCCCTTTCCAGGGAACAGGCTCTCCACTCCCCCTCCCCCTCTTCCACTCCTCCTCCTTCATCTCTTGCTCTTTCTGTATCTCTAGCGCTATACAAACAGTCAAATTTAATGACATACTAAATGCAATCATCCAATTTTTGTGTAACCTCTTCAGATCTCGACCTAATGAAGGGTTGCATCTGAGATTCTCACGAGTCTGCGGTCAACTGTTTGGAGGTCATTCAACCGAAGTGTCCAGCGGGCCGCCCCCACCCCTACCCAACCAAATACCTGTGTCTCATTCCGCAGGATAATTGCTTTTCAATAACTATGGGATTTATGCATTAGATAGCCAAGGATTTCACGGCTCGTTGGACGTGGTCCTTTTCCACGGGGCAATACGACGGAACGAGGCGTGTGCATAAAATATTTGATTTTGATCAAAAGATTGGTAATATCCTTTTGGCTGCCATTGGCCATAAATGCTGCCTGTTGTCAAATCGATTTGTTACCGCTATGCTCACATGTCCTGTGGCGCATTATCCTTACACCGATGATATGATCATTACAATGCACGTGTCGGTTACCCTTTCAAGTCCTTTGGCTACTGCCAAAAAGTGTAATTAATGATCTGATCGTCCTACCTCTACATTTTTGCATACCTTGCCGATCCTTTTGAAATTTGGAAACCGCAAAGAATCATTGAATCATCTATTGATGTCCTGCGATTTGTTCTACCAAAGTTTCTTCTCATTTACAACTCATTTTTTTGAGACTTTGCCAAAAGGCAATTAACATGCATCCATGAGATTGCAGAATTGCAAGGATTCAAAGGATAAGTAGGCATCTTTGAAGTTCTGCCTCCTTTCATGGTCCTAACAATGTCTTCAAAGAAACCGTTACTTTTGAGCGACTCCTTAGTTTCGAGCTTGAATAAAACCTCCTGTTTCTTGCCGCAAAAAATATCCTTAAAAAGTTTTCCTTACTTATTTTTAAATTTAATAAAAAAATCATGATAAACTTTAAGGATAAATAAATAATAAAATAATAATATAAAAGTCAAACTAAAATAAATTAAAATAAATCCTGGAATATCTGAAAAACATCAGGGAGGACAAGTGAACTCGACTTTGAGGCAGATTCCTTGAATATCCTTAAGTATAAATCAAGAGCTGTTCACTTCGCAGTTTTTGTTGAAAACCCCCATCGAATTCGCCTGAAGAACACCTAGGATAATTGTAAAGGATAAACACATTACGATTCTAACACTTCATGTAAATAAGGACGAGGAATCATTTACATTCAAATCAGATACGCATATAGGTCCTTGCATATGATCTATAGATCGATCCTTTGCATTTTAGCGGCAAAGTGTGAAAAGCCATTAGACTTCCTCTGACAGGACGCGTAGGACGCGCAGGACGCGCGGCACCGACTATTCGGCACTGGGCAGGACTCAAAGGACGCGGCACAGAACAGAGAACAATAAAAACTAAAATCAAAAGCCTCTAAAACAAACATTACGTAAGTCAGCTACTGTCAGGATGAGTTCCTGGAAGGCAGGAGATAGACTCGAGTCTAGAACAGATCAAAACTACAGAGCAAAGTGTAACACTAGACAACACACTTGTGCAAAAAAAAAAAAAGAAAAATGAAAAAAAAAGAAGTAATAGAATGGAATGGAAAAAAAAAAGGATAAAGAAGCGAGGGAAAAAACTTGGCAAGTCCAAGGAACTCGGATATTGTTCCAGGAAATTGAACAATTTGTGAATAATTTGCATAGCAATAACGAGCAAGGATCAGGACTTAGGGCGGCAACTGTTTGACGACATATTGCTCAATGGAATAGATTAATGGAATGAATGGACTGGAATGGGAACAGGACAATTGGTCCTGCGAGCATAAATGGGTGCAGATGCTGCAACGCGGCAAAACTCTACTCTTTCGCCAGGATCAACAAAAACGAGATCATCTCATATGTGGACAAAGGCATTTCGCACATTTAGGCTTCCAAATGAATGGATACGCTCGCTTGTGTGGTCAAGGACTGCACAGGATCAGAGATCGATCGACGTGGTTCGTGGCTCGAATTGCTTCGCTTACCTGAATCTCATATGCAGATAGGATACAGATGGCCAGCTAACTGAACAGCAGTGGCAGCAGCAGAGCTGAAGTTTCCTTAATCAATTTACAATAGCAATAGACCTAGAGGATCTTCAGCCAGGATCTGGGCAAAGGATAAGCCTACTTTAACTTGAAAATATTGCTGCTTCCCATAGTTTAAGGCTTTTTGTTTTGAGGAACAACTAACTTCCAGGATTGTTTTGTTATGCATCTTAATGAATATAAAGCAAGCAGTGCCTGTGCAGTGTGTGTGCAGTGTGTGTGTAGTGTGTGTAGTGTGTGTGCTGGGTGTGGCTGTGTGTAATATTGTTTCAGCGGCACGTACACCCACAAGCCAAAAAATTCTGGAAATAGGAATCTTAAGCTGTCCTTTGGTCCTTTGACCAGCGGTCATGATGTTAGTTTAAGATACGAACTACGAAATGCGCACAACATACACACACACACACCCACACACACTCACACACGCACGGTCCGAGTTATTGGCTTGACTATGGCGCACGAAATGAACAGTTCGTTGGCAAATCCTTTTTTCAAAGGCACCACACAAAATCCTTTCACAGTAAAATTGCGGCAAATACACAAAAACCAAATGAAAAACTGAGAAATAGAAAAAATGAAAGATTGAAAAACATTGAAAAAAAGAGCGCCAAAAATAGTATCCTTTTTAGTCCTACCTAACGCTATCCTAGATAGCTGCACATGGGTTTCCATTCTTGAGGAGATTGTATCATGCGCTCGGCCGCATCTCAAGTGGGCGACTCGTCCGACCATCGGCACAGCTACAGCTACAGATACAGATACAAATGTATCTCAAGCAGTCAGCTGACTGACTGATGACGGTCCAGGGGTTAGACCGTTAGAATCCTGCTAGCAGGTCCTGTTCCCTTTGTTGACAGTCCCATGCACTGAACCGCATTTATCATCGCCCAAAAGATTTTAGACTCCAGATAAGTCGCCGTCATATTTCTGCACTTGCTCTTGGGAGGCAGGGGGCAGGACGAAGAAATTTGTAGCTCCTAGGATACCCATTGATAGGTTTTCGGGGTCTGCCATTCGGGCGCAACTAATCTATGTTCGCCATAATAACTATTTGTTCAAACAGCTCCGGCAGGACCTCTTCCGATAAAGATGATGCGCAAAAAAGGAACTACGTCCTTATCGCGATACGAGGAGCACTCTCAGCACTCGTCCTGCGCATCTCTATTTGCACTTGCACTGACCATATCCTGGCTCGACTCACTGGCATTGGCAACATATGAACAAGGATTTGTGTGCTGATTCCTGGCCAGCATCCTGGCGGTCAGATTAAAATCAATTAGCCATAAAATGAAACATCTCAATTTCGGGTGGGCGAGACACTTGAGTTTCTAATTGGTGGGTAGAATATCCCGATACGATCGTCCTGAAGGCAGTTATGATATTTTAATTGGTTATTAGGGAAAGTTTACCGATGTGAGGGATGAACTGATGGATGATGTCTATATGACTGCTCCTATGATATATATTATATAGGATATATATAGTTTATACTCAAGGAGTTTTCAGACGGAGGATTGCGGATGTTTTAATCAATATATAATTAATAATTAATAATAAGTATTACAGTTTAGTTTTAGTTTAGTTTCTAGACTTTAGAGTGTTTAACATGAATTTGATTAATTTCAATCATTTCTTTTTTCACAGTGTATGGGATTAATCCTATGTAAAGAGGATGGATTGCAGATACTTTTTTGTGTGATGAGTTTTACTTCTTCTTGTCTTTGTCCTTGGCTTTGTCCTCCTTCTTCTCCTCATTGGGGCAGGAGCTCAAGTAGCCGCCGCTCTTCATGCGCTCGAAAGCATCCACTGGATCGTAGTTACTGTAGAAGGCTCTGTACTTCATCTTCTTAGGCACATTATGACCCAAATAGAATCCTGCAGCTGCGATTGTAGCGATGAGACAGGAAACTTTCACATTTTTCAACGTTTTATTTAAGTGCACATCGTGCATTGGGAAAGTGAAGCTCGGTTCCTGGTTGCAATTGTGGAAAAGGATCAAGATGTGAATAAATGCATGTTTGTAAGGATTTACGCAATAAAAGACAAAGTTTGTTTATTCAACACTTACCCCAGACCGCGACATTTTGAACTTCAAACTTCAAAATACAACAAATATGTAAATGGAATAATATTTCCCTGACAATATATATTTTATGTTAGGAGAAATTTGAAAGTCACGCCTACTTTGTCGGAAAAAGCAATGTATTTAAAAAAAAACATTAAAAACTAGAAAATAATTTTCAAAATTTATTAATAATATTAATTAATTTAATTTAACTAATAAACAAGCTGTGGCTACTAAAGAGAATAAAGCAGACAATCCTCCTCCACCTTCAGGCTGCCAGAAAAGGACTTCCCTGCTTCACTGATTTTTTCTTCCACCGCATGGGTGGAACTCCTTCTTTTTTTCAATGGATCTCCGTCTTCTCTTATTGAAGCTAGCGTCTTGATTTCCAAATAGCTTTTTTCTTGGATCTTATTACGACTCCATTAAATGGAATATTGAGCTCTTCGACTGTTTTTTTAAAGGATCCCTTCTCTATTTTATCAGCTAGTCCCTAAAGTATAAACAAATATCAAAAAAATTAAAATTTTACTCTCATTTTTCTGATTTACTATATATAATTATATATATAGGTATATAGATAGATATGTAGATTAGATATATAATATTTATAGGTATTATTCCTTCAACCCTAACCTCCAAATCTTTCCCCATATCCATTTCATCTTCATGTCGTAGAATATTTCTACTATTCCTAAATGATCTTAATTTATTTATTTATTTATATATATATATTATTTATTATTTATTTTAATTTTCTATTAGTATAATTTATTTTATATTCCTCTCAGTTCTTCAACCTTAACCTCCAAACTTCTTCTCAAGTCTATCATATCTTCATGTCATAGAATATTTCTACTATTACTGGATGGGCTTAATTATTATTATTATTAATTAATTGCTAATTTACTTATTCTTTTTCCAATTTTTCATTACTATAACTTATTTAATATTCCTCTCAGTTCTTCAACCTTAACCTCCAAATTTCTTCTCCAGTCCATCACATCTTCATAGAAAATTTCTACTATTTCTAAATGGTCTTAATTATTATTATTAATAACATTATTAATTTACTTATTATTTATTTTAATTATTTATTACTATAACTTATTTAATATTCCTCTCAGTTCTTTAACCTTAACCTCCAAATTTCTTCCCCAATCAATTTCAAATTCCGTTCCACAATTTACTCTCATTAATGAGGGGAAATCAGTGTCCGGATTGCCGTCAAAATTAGCATATTAAAAGTCGTGACTGGACACTATAATTGACTATATCCCCCGACCGGGTAATAAGTTCCCAATTAAGCCCTATTTCCGATCCCAAAACTGCTTAATATTTGAGGCGCATCATCGGTTTGGTGACTTCCTTCCGTCTAGGACAGTCGGACAGTAAATCGGCTTATGAAATTTTCCTCTAATTTTCCCATATTATTTTTCATTTTCATTTTCATTGCCAGTTTCATTTTTTATTTCCCTTTCGCTTCTATGACAATCCACAACTTCCCATGTGTCCCAGCGACACTGCGTGTAAACAAACCTGCGGAGAGGTAAATAAACTTGCAACGTCGTCGGCTTCTAGGAGCCCAAACGAGGGGCTTGATCGACGCGAGATACGACAAGTTGGAAAAGGGGATTCTAAGAAATAGAAGAAGCGCATGGAGCTCAAGGCACAGGGCAATAAAATGAGGAGGCGATGTACGTACTACGAGTGCAAGACAAACCAGTTGCTGTGTTGCATGCCACACAGCACAACAAAGCAACAACGAGGCAACAACGAGGCAACAACAACAATAACAACAACAAAGCACAACGGGCCCCTTTTCTTGGTGGGCAAGAAGAAAAATCAGGAAAAACACCAACGAGGACTGTACTTTTATAGATGTAGATGGGACCAAGGAACGGATGCCAGTACCAGTTTGGAGCCACTAAACCAAACAAATAAGCGTGCAGAGGAGACTTGATGCAGGTTAGTTCAGAGCGCGGAACTGGACAGGGACTGGGACATAGACAGAGACGTTGGCTGAGACGGGAATGGAGATGGAGACGGGAAGGGAGATGGAGATGGCGACGGGAATGGAGATGGAGACGGGAATGGAAAGGGAGATGGCAACGGGAAGGGAGATGGAGACGGGAATGGAGATGGAGATGGCAACGGGAAGGGAGATGGGGACGGGAATGGAATGGAAGAAGAAGACGGGGCTGGAGACGGAGACGAAGTCGGGGACTGAGGCAGGGCTTAAGAAGCATGATTACACAGTAAAATAGTTAAGGTTTCGGAGGGGGAGGTAGATGGGTACTGGGTAAAGGGGAAAGGGGGGTAGTAGGGAACAAGGAGTAGGAGAACGGATACGAGTACAAACGTTGAAGTGCGACATGGATGGCATAATAAAGGGGTACGCGCCAATGGGCAGCCACAACAACAGCAATGTAAATGTTTATGTATCTATGAGATACTCTAGGTAACCGAAAGGTGACTGATCTTTACAATTCGACACTTTGACTTTACAACAACAACAACAACAGCAACAACAAAGTAAACAGCAGACAGCGACGAACGAACAACGAACAACGAACAACGAAGAGCGCAATCAAAACAAAATCCATCGAACGTTGAAAACAAAGTTGTATAAAAATCGAAAGGTGAGCCGAGGGCAATCGAAGAAGAAGACATAAAAAACAAGTATCCAACATAAAGGATGCAACGACAACAAGTCTCTATATGCATGCATGTATGTGTGTGTGTGTGTGTGTGTGTTTGTATATGTGGAGGCAGGGTCAAGGTAAACAGAGATTCAACTTTATGATGGATATTCCCTGGCTAAGCGCACGTTAATGGATTTCTCGGCGACTCCGTCCAAGAATCTCCGTATATGAAAATTTAAAGGTAATCAAAATTTTTGGTGGGCATTGGAAATGCGATTTGGAAAATGCGGCTGTGTGGAGATGTGTGTGTATATGTGTGTGTGTGTGTGTGTCTGTTCCTAAGTACGATTAATGTAAATGGAGATCCCGGGGGTTAGGTTAAACCAAAACCAAAACCAAAAATCAAAACCAGTTCCTAAAATGGAAATCCATGTATCTGCCAGCTCCCCGCACACACCTCCCCGCACACCACTCCGCACACCACCCCGCACACCTCATCGCACACCTCAACGCATCGCATTGCACTTTAAAAAAAAAAATCAACTAAGATACAAAAATACAAAACTTGTTGTAACCCAACAGATAGGCAGCTGGCAGGCTGCTAGTTTGCTAGTTTGCCAGGCTGACTGTCGCCAGTTTCTAGCCAGGAGCAGGAGCAGGAGCAGCAGCAGCAGCAGCAGCAGCAGCAGTCACTGTCGCTTAGCTTTAAGCGAAGCATCGAAAGCTGGCGGCAGGATCAACCCTTCGGCTCTCGGGGCTGGTCAGGTTGTCAGTTTAAGTTCGAGATGAAATGTTGGCTGGGCAAGGATTTT
The DNA here is from genome assembly GCA_035044505.1 of Zaprionus lineosus. Lineage (NCBI taxonomy): Eukaryota > Metazoa > Arthropoda > Insecta > Diptera > Drosophilidae > Zaprionus > Zaprionus lineosus. The sequence continues at coordinate 1,644,149 of JAWNNX010000591.1, read as the reverse complement.
TATGATGGAATTATTACATCATTCATCTTCATCAACGGGTAACCGACACACACACACACGAACACACACACATCTACACAGACTCTCGGATCCTTGGCAAAGTGGAAACACGCTCATCAAGTCTATAATTTACATACTTATATGCATAACTGTAAGCGCTTTGGTCATACTGACCAGTTACAAATGGGAATGCGGGCTTTGGGGTTGGTCCTGGGAAAAGAAAAATGATCTCGGGAAACCTTAACTCCAGGATATGTTATCTAATTAAATTTCATGTCGGGGAAAAGCTGTCCAAGTCCTAGTTACGCGTTGACAACAGATGACACTTTGGACAAACAAATCTAAGTTTGATCACAACGTGACCAACACCTTCAAGGAAGTTAAAAGAAATGAAAAAGAAAATGTCACACACACACACACACACACACACACACATTTACAGTTTGTAAACTAACGTTTTTCATAGTGGAAACTCTTGGTAAGGAATTTATGTGGAGATGCTTCAAGGATCCTATAGATTGTTAAGGGTTTTCTCTTCGACAGAAACACGTTTCATTTTTAACTTGAACCAGAATCAAATTTGAGAAAATTTTGATTTTGATCCTTTGCTCTAAATATATGCTTAGAGATGACACAAAATCGATAGCTTATAAAAGTCAGTCAAATGAGAAACTTGGAATCAACTTCAAAATTTTTAATATTTTTGTATTTTAAATCGAATGCAAAAATTATGTAAATCAAATTCTATTGCCTTCATTTTCTTCTGTGTTAGAGATGACACACAATCATCAATCAACTATCGATAAGTATCGGAAGGTCTCCTTAAATTTTAGCTTAGAATCAATTTTAATTTTAAAATAACTGCCTTTTTTTGGAACCTAGCTTAAAGCCATAAAACGCGACCCTCACTTTTTAATCCTCGTTCAGGCTGAGATATGGTCGATATACACTTAAAACTCTGAAAAGCTAAGCTTCTAATTTAATTGCTTGAGCTTTGAAAAGTCTAAGAGATGACACAAAATCGATAAAAATTATTAAATTCCTTTAAATTTAAAAATTAAAAAAATCATATCTAGAAATGATTTCCTCTTTTATATCAAATGCCAAAGAGCTTAAACTTAATTCGATAACTTCGAACAGATAAAAAAGTAGCCCAACCGATAAATACCATAATAACTGGTAATACTTAAGCTTAGAATGATATCAAAGCTTGGCATTAAAAGTAGTTAATATCATTAAGTTTAGTATTCAAGTCGATATTGACTGATTTTAGAGATGACAAAAATCGATAAATTCTGTAAGTCTCCATTAATCAAGTTAACAATAAAGTCTCTATTGAAATACACTTCAACAAAACTTTCAGCAATTTTTTAATATTCAATTCGAAAATCGACAGTTTTTAATCAATTTGTATCATACTTATCACAACAATCGATAACAGGCGATGTTATAGTTGTATTTATCGAAAATAAAAAACTTTTCCCAACTCCAATTTGAATTAATGGGTCATCTGATATCCTTTAACCGAACACCATTTTTTTCTATCTTCAAAATTTTGTAACCTAAGTCGATTAACCGATAAAATAATCGATTGTCTAAGCCGAAGATGACACACTATCATGTCATTCATAATGAAATCATTCCCACATTATAGCGGTCTGGGATCTGAGGACATTCAGGCCCCACTCCAAAGCAGTTCCAGGAAGGCAAACCTCAGGACGATTCCTAACCATTCGGGGCTTCCTTTTACATAAGTAAAGGACGAAACAGGACACACAATCTGATGCTCAACTTTGTGTGGGGCCGCACACAGCGCCGCAATTTTCGGAAATATGAAACGGAAGCCACGGCCAGCGAGGACAACGGCAGCGCCACTTTGCACAACAAGGATAACAACAAGGATGAATGTGAATAGAAATTGCGAGATAATCAACGGAATTATCTGATGATTATGTGTTGGGAATTCCATGAAAATTGCACAAAAAGAAACACCGACTGACGCTTTGCAAAAAGTGAAAGATGAAACACGTAGGACGAAGGACGAAGGAATGCATAAAAAAATCATATTGAACTATATCCGGATGATCGTCAGATGATGAGGATGATGATTGTAATAATGAAGTTGTCGACGAGGCGGAACACCCGAGTGGCGGCGCATCCGCTTCTCCTTGTGCCAATCTGAGCCCATCCAAGTCCTTGGTCACTTGAGGCTTAAGTCGTCCTTAGCCAACATTAAAAAACCAACGAGAAATGCCGCAAAAAATTAAAAAAGAAATTGCACCCAAATTCGAAGAGAGAGAAGGATAGTGTAGCAGCGAAAGGACGAGTAAGCGAGTAAGAAATATGAACGTGAGAATTTCTGGTCGAATGTCCTTTAAATTTTCTCGGGCCACGCAATGCGCTGAGTGTATTGTTCCTTGAAGTACTTGTAGAGACTTGCTAGTTGTGTCCTTATTATCCTGCCTTGGACGCATTGTTGGCGCACAAAGCCAGGATATTGTAGGAGGTTTTTTTTTTTTATTTTTTTATAGAGCGATTCCAATGAAATCCGTTTGCTGAATGAAGATCCTTCAATGAAGGAAGAAAACGCGAGGAACTTTGAAATTTCGCAGGCGTGAGAAGGAATTCGCCAACAAGTGTCTATGTGTGGGTGTGTGTGTTGCATAACCTGGGTGGCAGCAACGGCAGCAGCACACACGTGACATGCCGACTGGAAGGTCCTGGCAAGGATAAGAGCTACGACCGCACAGGTCGAACCGCTGACAACAGGAAACGCAGCCCCGGGCAATCGGATTGATTTTTGCGCGCCAAAAATGTGTGCAATGTAAATATTTGTGCCACGATTATCCTTTATGCGGCACATCCTGTTGCACTCATAGTGCAGCCCATTGCCTTGACCCTTTCAACTGTCAATTACTTGCAACATGTGTGAAAAATCCTGATGTATGCAAATCGTTCGCCTTTGCCAGAAATCGCACATTAGAGCCAAACTCTCTGCCCGATGTGGCAGTGGCAGTCAGCATTATGCAATGTGGCACGAAGGTCAACACGGGTCTCAGCAGTGGCTGGGCGAGAGGGCGACAGTGCCGGAGGCGTGGTCAGACAAAGACGCATTTTTATGGAGGTGCGAAATGACACATTTCGTCCGAGTCACAGGACCTGCCGCGTCATTGAGGTCTGTGCTGTGCGTGTCGGGCCAAAAGGCAGGGCTGGTGGCAAGAGGCACGTTGCAACCTGTTGGCCAACACCGGCGACCAATGCCAATTTGTCACCTGATGCGACATTCAAACGCAACACCTCCAGCTGAGTCCTGCGTTTCCAGCCACGTCACTTTTTCCATTGATGCCTGCAACTTTTTCATTCACGACTCGAACTGCAATCGTGTCTCGGGGGGCCAGGAAAATGGGTTTGATTTTCATTTTCCATTTTCCATTTTCTATTTTTATCAATTATGAAAATATTATTTCGAAGGATCTTCACAAATATTTGTGAATTTCTTGCGAAAATATTTGTGAAAATTGAATTTGTTTTATTTTCGCCAAATCATTTCCGAGATTTTCATGCGAAAATATGAAAAATCTCACAATTTTCTCACAACCAAATAATGACTTCACTTTGGAGACGATGACCAGGGGAATCCCCCCTCCCTCCCCTTCCCCCAAAAGTATCCTTTGGCTGTTTGTATACGTGCCTGTCAGTCAATAGATGAGTCTCTGGGTATCCTTTGTGAAATTGGATTCCCAGCCAGTGGATTCCGGGAAAACGCCAAACCCTAAAACCATAGAAAATCAATGAAAAGTTATTTTCTAATTCAGGACACATTTACACTTTTCCATTTATCCACTTTTCCACATTTCCACATTTCCATTCATTAAGCCAGGACGAGGTTGGAGAGATTTGAGAGTTTGGCTCCTCGATTGCTGCAACCTGTCAACATAATTAATCCCTTCGATCCCCGCTATCCTCTCAATCCACTGTGTTAGCCACCGCCTTCAGCCGCCCCACCCCTCATTCCTTCCCCCATCAAAAATCAGCTGATTTCATAGCCGTCGGCTTCGCCTTTGAGCTGCCCTCGTCCTCTCAGCTGAGAGCCCAGAAATTATGAACAATTCATAAAACATATAAAAAAAAGTAGGCTCCGCTTTCAGTGCTCGACATTCCCAAGGATGTGCCCTCCAAAGTTGTTGTTGTCGCTGTTGTTGTTGCTGTTGTTGTTGCTGTTGTTGTTGTTGTTGTTGTTGTTGTTGTTATTGTGTTAATTGTCATGAAGAGGAACAAGAATGAGATCTGAAAGGAGGACGAGGCCAAAATTGTGCCATTAACGGCTACTACGTCGCTCCCACGGCCTGTCGCCTCGTCTTGCCCCTCCTCGGGTCTGGTTCTTGCCCGGGTCTTGGCCCGGGTCTCAGCTCTCGCATCTCGGATCTCGGATCGGAGCTGCTTTTTTTTTTTTATGCCATTTACAGAGAAATCTTGCAACAAATCACGCGCTCCTTTGTGGTCCGTCCTTGGTATGAGCTGCGTTTTTACCACTAATTTTTTACCAGTCCATAACTTCGATATAAATACAAACATGTCTGTGTTTTGACCTTTATTTGGCCCCACACACACACAGTCAGACACACACACACACTGGATGAGGGGATAATAAACGAAACAATCTAATGGCTAAGTGCATCATTGGGCCTTTGATTCGTCAAACGAAGGACCAGAATCGAAGGAACCAAGGAACCTGTGACGACGCAATTCTTTGCCATTATCGTAGCCTGGCAACCTGTCCGGGATTGCACTAGTTCCTGGTGGATTGTGGATTGCTTTTTATTAGGATGCGCGTCCTAATTGCGGTGAAAGATCCTCAACGGCATTGAAGTTAATCATTTTGTACCTGCGGCTTAGGCAGTCAAACAGTCACTCAGTGAGTCGATCTTCCAAAGAGCAAACCAGAGCAGAGCAGAGCAAAGCAGAGCAGAGCGTTGGGCAGAGGAATCAGAGGATGCGAGTCCTGCAAATGGATATTTTGCTGCTGTCTGCCTCAAGATTTTCACAACCCAATTGCCGCCTTTTGTTACCTTTTATATATCCTATGGATACTCGCTCTCTGTCCCATTGTATGGTGCATCGTCCTGGATCCTTATCAGCGGTCTTTGTGCTTTCTTGGTTTTTATGGCAATGGTATTTCATACTTCCTGTGAGAACGAACATCTAATGCCTCTAGTCGATGACCCAGCAACAACACCAACAGGACCTTAACTACAACTTTGGTAACATTAACTACACCAATAACATAAACAACACAAACAACAACAACACAAACAACAACAACAACAACAAACGATCGCCTCTGCTGTCGAAAGGGGGGGATACACGCAGAGTGACAGTTAGTGAAACATGAAATCTACATAATGACAGGATGATATAAGGAAACTAGTTCAGATTGCAAATTACGAACCGGTATCAACATATGGCCAACTGCAATTCCCATAGAGGACATCAGGAAGCGGCATCCTTGCGGGCACCGCGGGGTATCCCAAAGGTTGAGCTAAGGTCATGTCAGCCAAAAAACAACTTTGCATAAAATATTTGAAAATGTTTTCATTATGGAAAACAGACACAAAAGCGTACCGATCGCTTCCTTGGCAACAAGGACATCTCGCCTTATTTTTGGTATCATGCACCGTCCTAGAAACCAAAGGCGGCTTTCCCACAAGAAAAGGCAAAGGGGTTGTCAGGGCTTGCACCCATTCCAGACCCTCCCAGGCGCGGAGTGCGCACCCCTCCCCCCCTACGAATCGTTGATTTTCGTTTTCGTCCTCGTTCCCCAGTCCCGTTTCAGGACTCTATATTGGTGATAAATTAGTTTAATGGTCGGACTCGAAAAAAAGACAGTCAACCGCAGGAGCGGCAAAGCTTGCACGGGATTCGGTTTTGCCCAAAGGCACATTGAGGCATTGCGGCACTCGATGATGGTTTTTGGCGGTAAAAACGTAGCCAAACGTACGTGCCTCTAAATACGCTGCATGCCACAGACAATAGCCAGAACCCGTCCAAATACACAGACTGTGCACAGACCCAACTACACACAGCGATTACCCATAATGAACTCCATCCAAACAATGCGCCAGCTTTTCACTTAAAAAACACTGCAAATAATGAGATATATAAACACACACACACACACACACACACACACACACATATACAGTACATATATATCGGTATATATGCTTAGCAGAGAATCACGTTCTAGAAATTCTCACATCATCGATTCCAAACCAAAGAGTGGACATCGGGACAAAATCGATGGACATGCAACAAGGCAACAATTGCAATTGTTTGCCTCACGCACGTGCACCCGGGAGTCGAGTGCCGCACCCATTGTAAGTGTTGCGTTTATTTTCTATAAGATTACATACATGTATGTGGGCAGTCCTCTTCGTCCTGTGTGTGTGTGTGTGTGTGTGTGTGTGTGTGTGTGTGTGCTCTATAAAGTCCAAATGTGTCACCTCTCAATGAACTACGAGCTACGACGCACTACGAGTTACTTTGAATACGAACGCAAGTGCCTGACACCGACAAAGGATCCTTTATGTCCTTTTGTGGTTGTTGTTATTGTTGTTGCTGTTGTTGTTGTCACTGATGTCGCCTCTTTGAGGGGGCGTCGCATTTTAGTGCAATTTTATTGTTATTAATTGTATTGAATTGCTTTTTAAGTGTCCTTTGTTTCTGTTCGCTTCTCAGGTGCAACACGTCCCGACAATGGGAAGCCTTTCCAGAGAGGAAAGGATATATTGTACATATATATTTATATATATAAATTACATGTTATAGCTATTCATTCATTGTTGTCCTTGCTACAAATTATTTTGGATTTCTCTTGACTTTTGTTATTAAATACTTTATATGGAGTCCTGATTTTGAAGTCATTTCGGTAGGGAAGTCCTGTTTCGATTTTTGAAGAGGTTTTCAATTCACTTGGATTCCCAGTATCAATAGATATTTTTGGCTTCTTTAAAAAAATAGTTCAATGGCTTAATCCTTGAATCCTGAGTCCGATCCTACTACTTGATTTATTGAGTTAAATCTAAAAAGGAAGTTCTTTAATTGAGTCCTTATTTAAGGGCTACTTCGTGTAATTTTATATATTTTTACTTAACCCACGTTTCATCCGTCTTCATTTCATCATCTGTCATATAACAAGATCTTTTATTTTATATTATATTTATAATTAATTTCTCTAGATTTTAAATTAATAATTACTCGAAATTTAAATTGAGACGCGAAAACATCTCAATATATTTATAATTATTTTTTATAAATTGTATTTATTTATTTGTTTTTTTTTTTATACTTATTTATATATGTGTATGTTAACTATATATGTATGTATGTATATGTATCTACATAGTAGTATATATAAAGCCATTCATCCATGCCCCACCCCTACTACTACGACCCAGCATCATTTAGGTATTATAACTAAAAGAAATAGAGACGATCTATAATTATATTTTTATTATTATTATTTTTTATTAAAATTAAATTTTTTTATTTTTTTTATTTATTTTTTTTTTTTTCATTTATTTATCCTGAACTGGCCTTCATATTAGACTAAGTTATGTAGATTTAATTTCTAACAATAAAATAAAGTCATCTCTTTGGTGTTTTTTCGTAATTTAAATTGTTAAGATAGCTCAACAATGTTATAACAGTAAACTATAATAACTATAACTATACTAACTATACTATACTTAACTACATTAACCTGTCAGGAATTTAGAAATTATTTATTGTAAAAACCATAATAAAAACACAAAAGTCAATCTGAATGGAAAATTTATAAATTAATATTATTAATTAAATAAATTATTAAATAATGAATTTTTATATTATTTTATACTAATATAAATAAATATATTATTACAAGCCGAAGGCCTAGTAGCTAGTGGTCATATAATATGAAGATTAATAATTTGATTCTGTTTAATAATAATATTAATGTAGCCCTAAAAAATGTTCTTTTTATTGCTTCTACACAAAATCTTAAATAAAATCTTAAATAAGATCCTCTAAAATAAAATCCTATAATATTTCCCCAGCGGCTCCCTTGCCTAGGGGGTAGTGTAACTGCTCCCTAAGCGTGGGGGTCGTGGGTTCGAACCCCACTCATGGAAGTTATTTCATGACCTGTTAATTTTTCGGCATAATATGTTTAATGGATTTTTTCTGGACCCTTTACACATATCATGTCTGAAAAACGGCATTCCCGGACGCCGTCAGATGGCAGCCCCATCTCTGGGATAGGTTGCACCCGGCTAATCACTGGATCAACCGAAAATGAAAAACGATTACTGAAACTAATACAAGGAATAAAATATTTCCCCAGCAAGAAAGCCAATAAAGATGTTTAAAAATCTTTTTTCCATTAGGACCATACATTTTGTTTCTTATTAAGGGTTCTTAAGTCAAGATTTTCTTTAGATCCGAAGATATCACAATTCCGCTTATGGTGGAAATCGCACTTCTCCTTGGACCCCCATAAAAGTATCTTTGTATCTGTGGAAACAATTTTCCATTGGCCCCCATTTCACTCGTCCAAAGACCAATCAATTTGGGAAAAGCAACAAACGGATGATTAACTAAATTTAAAAAAAATTAAATTAGAAATATTTCTTCCAATAATTAAAGTTAATCATATGTTCTGAGTTGATCAATGAATTTATCTACGAAAATAGATAACTAATTATAGTTCTCCAGGATTTTCCCTGGATTCAGTTCCCTTTTGTCAGTCTACTGAATAGAAAATTTCCCATAATTTAAAAAGGTACCTAAATTCACAAAACCTGGAATTGAATCGAAATTTATTTTTATTTATTTATGTAAATTAATAAATCTTTAATATATTATTTTAAGAAAATATTGATACTATTTAAATATTATTATTTTACCTGAAATGTTGTCGGAGATATTTTACTTATTGAATCTGTCATTTTTAACACATCAAAGATAGTTGTGGGAAGGATTCTTAAACTTTAATAAATTATTTTTAAAGAAAATATTAAATTAAAAAATTAAGTCCTTAAAACAAAGATAAAATAATAGAGGCACACGACTCATAAAACAAGCAATTTTCATATCCTCCCAGCAAAGACAAGCTTAAAAAATCTATCAGTAGTACCAAGAAATATTAATTTAAATATATAAAAATAAACAAATAATAAAAATATGATTTAAATTTTATAAAATACATATAATCAATTTTAACAAACCCATCTTAAAGGCAATAAAAAAATAGCTAATTCAGAGTAAAAAAATGAGAAGTAATCATAATTAATTTTAAGCTTTAGTTACTCAGAAAATAAAGACTCATTATAAAAGTAATATTAAAATTAACAAACATTTTTATATTAAATTTATATTATTTTAAATAAAATTATATTATTTTTAATCTGCCCAACACCGTAAACTAGACTTAAGTTCATATTTCTGTCAATTATGTTTTTAGTACATGAAAAGAAAAACCTTTGATATTGAAGCCAAACAGAAGTCCTGTCTTTAAAGGACTCTTTTTTTAGTCATTTTCAGGCATCCTATGAAGCTCGTTGGATACCTTTGTAGCTGCAGGTGAGTGCGTATCCTTTGGTATGCTGCAGGACACCCTTGACTTTCAGAAGTCTTAGCTGCCGTTTGTTTAACACCTCAAAGAAATCCTCCTGAAGTAGTTAATTTTTTACAGTTCGTTAAAAAAAGGAAAACAAAAAATGTATAACAACCTGTTTAAATATTCTGAACAAGTTGAACCGCTTACATAAGAGAAATGCGTGCAGAGCGCGGCAGGTAACTCTTCAGATCCTTGAGAGCCTTTAAGTTGTTCAGGGACATCGACTGCGCGGCACAGCGGAGGCTTCAACCATGGCCCATTGACCATTGACCATATACCTTGTAATTCATATTTTTCCAACACAATTTCTCTACGCAATTTTAACACTTTTGTTGAACGCTTTTGAGGCATAATTTTCAGGTTACCATAACCATTGTTGGAGGTGAATGGTTACCATCCATGGAGTGCTCCTTGCTCAGTTTTCTCAGTTTCTTGGTTTGAAGTGGCCGCGAGAAGCGACCAAGTGCACCGCGTGAAAAACTATGTGCATTTCCCAGAATGTCCAACCGCTCAATGAATGATATTCTCAGCTTCTTATCGTTCGGGTTTTCTGAATGGAAAAGGAGTGTCCTCCGACACTGACCCAAAAGAAACAAATCAGTGACGATTCAAAGATACGTTGCATGCCTCACGACGATAAAAGGTATGCAGGGAACTCTGTCCTTCAAGACCTTCAGCAGTTTATAGATCGCCGACAAATTTCTAAGAAATTCTTATGATCTAACTAAATGCTCGCACCTGTGTGACATGAGAATATGCAAAAACATTAACTACAGATACGTTAGGGCATAAACAGCGATTAAGATACTCTAGTAAAGATACATAAAGGCAGACTTATCGCTTCAGATACTTTTGCAGATAAGCAAATAAAAATACGACGGTTCAGATACATGAAATGAAATACCTGAAGGTAGAAACATTTACATCGATTTAGATACTTATATGTATATAGACTTTAATACTTCTGCAGATACATCGATTTAGATACTAAGATTCGAGCACATAAGTAGAGGTTCATAAATACTGATAATTAAATACAAAGATACATATACTTATATGCATGTACATCGAAACAGATACTAAGATTGAGATGCAAAGATACAGATACATTTCAACCGTAACATAGTTACAGATACCTAATTACAGATGCATAGATACACATACATTATTACAGATAAATATATACTTTTTTAAGGCTACATAAATATAGATGCATAGATACAGATACATAGACACAGATACCTAGTTTCAAATACATAAATACAGATTCATAGTTATAGATACATAGATACATTTACAAAGATCCAGAAACCTAGTTACAGATACACAGATACAGATTCATAGTTATAGATATATTAATACAGATACATAGATACAAATACCTAGTTTCAGATACACAGCTATAGATACATAGATACAGATACAGAAATACAGATACCTAGTTTCAGATACATAGATGCAGATAAATACATACATAGTTATACATGCATAGATACAGATACATTGATACAGATACCTAATATTAGATACATAGATGCAGATACATGGCTATAGATACATAGATACAGATACATTGATACAGATACCTAGTTTCAGATACATAGATGCAGATACATGGCTATAGATACATAGATACAGATACATTGATACAGATACCTAGTTTCAGATACATAGATGCAGATACATGCATACATAGATACAGATACACAGAAACAGATATATGATTTCAGATACATATGTAGATACATCCATGGACTTGTGGAACTTGGCAAGCCGAGTTCGTATTTCAATGAACAATTTCGCACCCTACACAAAAGGGAAAATGCACTTCGCTTTTTTTAAACGCGAAAGATAAAATATAATTTGAGTTTTTTTTTAATCACAAATTTGTTTCTTAAAACACAATTTGTTAAATTTTTGCGATTTTGTTACTATGAGATACCCTGGCCAAAGTTTAAGAAAGCAAAATTTAAGACTTATAAAATTAATTGGTAATAATAAATAAATAATTATTAATAAAAATTTAAAATAATAAAATAAATAATTTTTTATTTATTCATTATTTATTTTAGTTTAAATAAGAATATATTTAATATTTATTATTTATTATTTATATTTTTATCTTCAATAATCGATTGGTTATTTAAAATTAAAACCCATAGAGGGTAAAAGTTTTGGATCCCCCAAAGAACTCAAGCTGTCCAGCACATATGTGTGTACATAAGTATGGATTAAATCATTTGTGTATACGCATGTATGTGCACACACACACACACATACATGTGTACTTATGTATAGAAGAAGCCTGGGTAATTTTTAGGCATAATTTAGCTCATTCAGAACCCAAGCACGCGCCGGGCTTAGTAAATATTGAAAAAAATAAATAAAATCAAATGGAAATACATATGCATTTAAAAGTATTTTTGCGTGCGCATGTGTGTGTGTGTGTGTGTGTGTGTGTGTGTGTGTGTGTATTAATGCATGTGTTTACGAGTGAACGACTGAAATTGTAGCGATTCGGTTGTCGTTTGGCACGTCGCGGTCATTTCCGCAGTAAGATAAAATATTATATGTTGCCATCAAAAAAACTGCAAGAGAGACACACACAAAATAATATTTTTGACACATATACTGCACGTTTTCCATATGTGCACTGAATCAAGCACACACACATATACAATACTTATGTATGATTATGCTAAAGCACTCAAGGTCAGTGGGGACGCCGCTTGGTTGACGCTCTCTTCAAAGATATGTGCGCCGTTTGCCGCCAACTTGCAGTTTGTTGATTGCAGCCCAAAGCTTTAAAATACCCGTTGATAAAAAAATGAGCAATAAAGCATTAATAACAGTAACAGCGACGACAACAACAACAACGGCAACATCAACAGCAACAGCAACAGCAGTGCAAACTGCGAAACGACCGTTAAATATACAGAAGAAGAAATAAAAAAGGAACAAAAAAAACTCGGTTTTCATTCATAAGTTTAACTTATCAGCGCGCTGTATTGATGCGGGCCTTGCATATGTTTGCTGAATGGCGGTAGGGGGCGTATGCGCAGCAACCGCACGAAACAACAACAACAACAAAAGTAATGCGATAACTGTTTTTGACGTCACTCGAATGCTGCTGCCGAATAAGTTCAACACACGGAGCACAATTTTCGTTGCTGCCCGAACTCAGGCTGCATATGCAGCGATGCCGTTCCATTTCATCTTCGTCTTTCCCTTCGGGTTCAGCATAAGCTTTTGCAAGCTCACCCGCTCTCCCCTCCCGCACTCGTTGCTTTCACAAGCGTTGCCTTTCACGATGTCTCTTCTTCATCTTCATTTACTTCTGCATTCTTAATATTGACTTTTGGCAAACAGATAAGTGACATTTATCGACTTTTTACGCGCTTTTAAATAAGTTGAAATCTGTTTGCGCACTTCTGCCGGCAAACATAACATTAACATTCGTATCTGCAAATGTAAATGTTACCGTATGAGCGTGTATTCAACTGAATATTTACATATGTATATACGTGTATGGAAATGTGTGCATGTGTGCGATATATGCATTCAGTATCTACGCCCGCTGTTTGCATGTCAAACAATGCCATTTGGCGTTTACATTCACTGCCTCAACACTTTTTATCAGTGGACCTAACGTTGATTTCATTCTCTTTTATTTTTATTCTTCGTTCATTTTTCTGAATTCTTTCATTCTTTCGAATTCAACAAATTTGTTCCCCCGTACAGCACATTTTGTTGCTGCCTCCGTTTTTATCTGCGGCGATACGATGCCCAGTCCCATTCCCCCGCTTATCAATGACCAAATGAAATTTATCTCCCTGTTTAAACATCGGTGCAACAAACTTTCAAATGTTTGTGCAGTCTTAGCAACATTGTTGCATGCCGCACTCTTCCTGCACCATTGATGCAATATTTACCATATATGCACTTCGTACTCTGCCTCGTCTTCATTCGCAGCAACTCGAGTTCTTTTAAGGCGATTCCCTCAATGATTTATGATCTCATTTCGTGTTACTGAACTCCCCATTAGCCGGAAGAGTCAGTGCAGAGAGCCATAAATGTCGCCAATGGCTGTAAACTACAATCTAATCCCTAAAATATCTGTGCAACAGGTTAAGGTGCCAAGTCAATCAATAGACGTGTGTATCCTTCGAATCAGGTAATCGCCAATAGGTTACCTGGTAACCAAGGGAAGATCCACCGATGTATTTATTGATCTCGCAGTTTATTGTAAAATGTTGCGAGTCCATAAGATCATTTCGGGCGAAGGGAAGATAAGATGTGTGAGCAGAGGAATCACAAAGCAATGAAAATAATTAAGAGAGAAAATGGAAAATATCAATAAAAAATAAATTAACATGTTCTGCGTTTTTCTTTGACTTCACTTGGTAATTAAAAATAATAAAAGTAATTATAATAATAAAAAGGAACAATAATAATTCAAATAATAAAAAGATAAAATAATAAAAATAATTATACAAATATATATTAATAAGAGAAAGTAATAAAAATAATTATGTAATTATATATTAATGATAGTAAAATAATAACAATATTAAATATATCAATAATATCAAAAATAAAAGAATTAAATTAGATATAATGATAAAAATAATTAAATTAATTATTAATTCGTTTCATATTATTTTTAATCAATATTTTTATATATATTTTTTCTATTTTTTTTATTATGATTTATTTATAATTTATACATCATTTAATTAAATATTTTAATCAATTTTTTTTTTAAATTTTGAGAAAATAAAAATATTGAATAAATTTTAAAATGTTTAAAATTTGTCCCCAACAAAGGAAACACTTGACCAGAAATGTGCACCCTTCCAATTTGTTGACTTTTAGTTGCCACAGATTTAAAACCGACACCCTGCCCTAAGGTCATGGGAAACTCAGTGGAAGCCTCGAGGCTCGAAGGAGAAGGTACAAGGAATTTATTTATTGCATCATGCCCACGTTTGTCCTAGCAAAATTCTGACTCCCACGCACGCGAAGTGCAGCTGGATGGCAGCTTCCATAGTTCCCATAGAGTTTGGGAGTGGAGTGAGTTACTCTTTCACTTCTTTCACTGGGCGCGACCTTTCGCTGTCTCAAGTGTCCGGCCTGGCGGGGCACAAATTAGACTCCTGCCATGGGCAAGAACAAAGACAATGTTCCCAGCGCTGACCACTTGAGCTGGCGGAGATTTAGACGCATGGTAAACGCGTGCACTCTCCTTTTTTTTGGGAAGGTGGAAAAGGGAAAGAGCGCAGGAGCTCAAAAATGCATGTACATATAAAAGAGGAGAAAAAAATAACATTGGTTAAAATTTAGAAACATTTGTCTAAGACAACAGAAGACAAGAGCAACAAAAAAGCAGCAGCAACAACAACAACAACAACAACAGAAACAACAAGTCGAAACCTTGGACGACACTTGAACCGTTGACAAAGCCCACAGACGCTCACTGACAATTCCACAATGGGCATTCCCACGATACTCCCTTTCGGAGCAGACAAGACCGACGGAACAGACGGAATCGACGGAATGGAGGGAATGGACGGAATGGACAGACTCGACTATCTAATGGCCGGACAATGCCAGCAGAAAATTGTGAACTGCAAGTGCAGAAACTGGAGATCTTTCGCATGCGTCTTTCCACCAGAGGAGCAACAACAAAACTCTCTAGCTATCCCTCTCTCTCTTTCTCACTCTGCAACTCTTATTGACTCTTGCCCACTAACTCTCACTGGCCATCTTCCATCTTCCTTTCTCCTTCACTCTACATGCCTTGTCTTGTATAGCGATCCAAACCTGTGTCGTTCGATTGTAACTGTTTGTAGGCAAGCATGTGTGTGTGTGTGTGTGTGTGTGTGTGTGTGTGTGCACACTTGATATCCTGGCGTGTTTACTTTTTCAAATACTCTTTCTTAGTTTCTACTACACATTTTATTATTATTATTTTTATTATTATTATTGTTGCAAAGGGAAGCCAGTTTTTTCTTTCTTTTGCTTGGTTTGGCATTAAAATGACTTTGGGAAAATTCTTCACACACTCCACGGGTGTCATGTGTGTGTGTGTGTGAGTGTGTGCGTGTGCGTGTGCGTGTGTTTTGTATGTGGCTTAGACAAGTGACAGCATCGTTTATAGTCCAAGACAGCAGGTAATCTTTCACCCTGACGTCCCCCGACTACCCCGACTGCCCCGACTGCCCCTCTACGAATTACCGAATTATTCGCACGTGCATTGATTTAGATTGGAAATTGATGATGGGTTCGAGGCCGGAGACAGGATTCCGGGAAGCCAGCCCAATACTAATGAGGCATGCCACAAAGGAGCCAATGAAGTGCAAATTGCTGAATAATTATGCAACAATGGATGACAAAGGCAATGCCCATGCCTGTCATCGATTAACGACTATCGATAACAAAAAACTATTGCATATTTTCGTGCTTAAAAATCATCGCAAGCTCAGATCTTAGATCTTTTCGATTCTAACAACGAGTGCGTTCACATTTGAAGTACCCTTTCCAAGAATCCATTAACCAGAACTTCACTTCCTTTCGCTCATTCTCGCTGTGTACTCCCCCTAACAACAGCCCGCCTCAACTCAACTGAACTGAACTGAACTCCACTCCTCACTAATCTCCAGGCCTCTGATCTGTCTCGCATGTTGAACAGACCCCCATTACGATCACACCCCAACTCTTTTGGCACAACATAAACCATACGACGACTTCCTCATTTCCGTTGCCTCTTCCATACATTTGGGGGTAACAATTCACACACACACACACACACATATGCACATATATCCGTTCATACATTTTTATAAATATATTTTCCAAAATTTGCCCATGACATTAATCATAAGAGTTCCCCGCGTTTGCCCCCATTGAGGCTGCTGCCAGTCACAGCTCAGTCCCCAGCCCAGCCCCCAACCCCAGCTCCAACCCCAGATCCAGAGCCCAGACCCCTAGATAGACCCCTTTCATATGCGTACGCATCTAATCTTAAAGATATTTTTGTTTTTCAATTATTTGGTTTTTATTGCCTTCAACTTCGAGACTAAAAGTTGACACTCGAAGGCCTGTGGATGGGGGCTGTGGCAGTGGCGGTGGCAGTGGCAGGGGACGTGCCGCATGCCCGTGTGGCAAGAAGGAGAATCTCTGTCCCTGTGTGCGTGCCACACCGACAGCAAAAATACGTTATGCTCGTTTATGTTGCGCCTCGTCTGTCGACTGTCGACTGTCGCCGTCGCTGTCGTTGCCACGTCCTCTGTCTCTGCCACAGCCACTGCCACTGCCTCTGTCGACGGGTTGAGCAGCGCCGAGCAACGTGCGCTCGCGCAGCAACTCACGTTCCACTGTCTGCTATCTCGCTCGCACTTTCACTCAATCTCAATCTCGCTCTCGATCTTTTCCCTTTCACAATCACCCTCTCACTCTCTCTCTCTTTCCCTCTTTAGCTCCTTTGTTTTGCTTAGTCTCTTTTGCGCTGTGTGGCGCATTGCACCAGCCAAAAGCCAGGCAGGGGGGTTTATTGAGCACGAGAATAGGAATAAGAATGGAAATGGAAATGGAAATGAGAAGGAGAAGGAGAAGGAGAAGGAGAGGGAGAAGGAGAATGAGCCCATATCGCATTTTATCAAACATAAACACACACAGCACACAGCACACAGTACACAACACACATCAAACACACACACACACTCAGAGTCACACACACAACTGTGAGCCTTTGCGCGCCAGATTCTGTAACGGACAAAATTTTCTTATGCACTGAAAGTCGTCGCAGTCGCAGTCGCAGTCGGAGTCACAGTCGTCGTCGACGTCGCTGCTGCTAGCAATTGCTGCCTCATGCTGAAATTTGTTGAGCCATGCCTCAACACTACCTCCCCTCCTCCCTCCCCCTACCCCCCAGCCTGTCTCTGCTATTTGCATAGCGATTCGCCCGCCAAGGCGGGAGTTCAGCCCAAGTGAGTTTCTGGAGGAGAAGTGGAGGATCTTAGAGCTGTGTATGTGTGCATGTTGCTGGTGGTGGTCCTACGAAACGTAGGTGGAGCCGTTTCCCAGGACAATAATTCTGCAATTGTAACACCCAAAAGAAGTGGAAACAAATTCAAACAATGAAAATATCGAAGCTATTAGGACCTCAGAGGGGGGATGTGTCTATCAACCTGTAAGGCCTTTGCGTCCTTTTGGGCCTTTGACTTTATTGTTTGGCGAGCGTGAGATCAGCACATGGCAGGTACGCTTCGGTCACTGCCCACTTGCCACGCTCCTGCAGCTGATAAATGATGTTGCAATCCAGGACTTGCCTTTGGCTTAGATTCCCAGCCTCATCATCATCATCGTCGTCATTATGAACGGCGGCACTTGATGATTTGCTGAGCCTTTGTTGGCATAGGCAAGAGGACAAAAGGAGCCCAGCAGTGCTGCTGGTGCAGCACTACTAACACTTAGAAGAATCAGCATCAGCAACAGCAACAGTACCAATAGCCAGGATAAGGACGAAACTAACACAAATACCGCGCAACAAGTCACTTGCTCGTCGGGTATTAAGGACCCACCAATACAGCCAGGGTCAACAAAAGTCAAACAGGTTTAGATACACTCCAGACACACTCCGAGTGCTACAAATCCAACGAAGGGTCCAATTTTCCCACAGCCTTGTCGCCAAGACCAGAGCGAGGGCCAATACCAGGACCGGCACCAGCACCAGTACCAGGACAAGGACAAGGACGAGAAGCAACAGCTGATTGCACAAAAAATTTCCCAGCGCTACTCAGCTGACGATTTTGAGGAAGAAAAAAACCAAAGATTCGACTGGGTCGATCATCACTTGTTGTTTGCTTAACAGAACAGCATAGCACAGAGAAAAGGACGGGACAGGACAGGACACCACAGGACGTGGCGGCCATAGATTGTCCACAAATGTCAAACTGTCTGTCCACGAAGGGATATCTATAACTAGCCGTAAAAAAAGTATCTTTTTGCCGTTGTTGCACTTTATTTGGAGTGTCAACTGCAGCAAAGTGCACAACAGGATATTTGTCCAGAATGTCCAGATCCCTTGCCCAGATCCTTAAGCAGCTCCTAGCCGGCTCATTAATTGACCAAACGCACTTTGGCAATCATGAGAAAATTCTACACTCAAGTGTCCATTCAAGTGCTGCGCTTAGATTTATGCACAGATAGGACATCGTTCACATCCTTAACATCCTTTTGGCGGGCAGGACCACTTTCCCTTAGGTATCACATGTCAAGTCCACTATCTCCGAAACTGTCACCAGGCCAAATTTCGCCAAAGGACAAACGATGGAGGCGCTTAGCTACGTTTCCAGGAAACAAAATCCGAGGTTTACGCAATCCGAGCGGCAACTCTATTAACAGTTAGTCACACACACACACACACACACACATGCGTGCATCGCAGAAGATAGCAAGGCACAGGTGCCACGCCTACTGAGGTTTTCCCGCTAAGCCAACACTTGAGCAAATAAAGAAGTTCGCACTCCTCCCTCCCGACGAAGACTTAACTGCCGTTCGTTCCGCCTCCGCCTTCGCCTCTGCCTCCGCCTCTGCCTCTGCCTCCGCCTCTGCCTCCGCCCTTGCCGTTGCTTCTGCCTTCGCTTGAGCCCTGCAAAAGTGGACATCGATTATGTAACGTTAGTCGATGAGTCCTCGACCATTCGCAGCCTCTTTAAGGATATTGAATTACAAGCTGAAGATGTCACTTCGGTTCTGCTTTTGGGTTTTTGCGGTCAATCGCCGTGACACTGAACTTTACTTAACGGCTCCGAATCCTAAACCTGCGGCTCTACAGGATTTCAGAGCTCAGTGTGTCCAGCATTGGCTCAGGATGTGGTTAGTTCTCGGTAGCTGTTTACTTAGGACAAGAAGTTCTGCAAGTTAAGAGACTCACTCCTAGTTTTCCCACTGGAAGTAAACCCACTTCCACTTCCACTTCCTTCCTGGCCAACACTTTAAGGAAACGGAAGCCACCAGTTTCAGTTTCTGCACAGGTGAAGGACCCTCCAGAATCCCATAGATTCCCGATTCCCGATTCCCGATTCCCGATTCCCGCCAAACCAATCAAGCTTCACATCAAATACATATAATACAGACAACAGATCGCTCCCACGCAGACACACATATTCACCCACACACACACACACACACGAACACACACACGCACACACACACTCACACACTTAATCGCTGAAAAGCGTGCCCCAATGGCACACACCAAAAGCCCAAAAGAGACGCCAACTTTCGCGCCAAAATTGCGTCACACACCAAATCCAAGAGCAATGCTTGCCCCTGCACTTTGGCGGTCTTTGCACACACACACACACACACACACACACACACACACATATGTATATAAATATATACATAATCAGCGAGACAGGGAACCACACACATAACGATCAAGGCAGAGCACGATAAGAAATATGTACGGACTTCCCATTCTTATGGCCGATCGTCGATTGGAGCTGAGGTCGGAGTTGTGGCTGGAGCTCAAGTTGGAGACGAAGGATGAGGATGAGGATGAGGGTGAGGGTGCGGGTGGGGGTGAGGGCGTTGAAATCTCTCACCAAAGCAAAAAGAGACACACACACACACACACACACACAGTCGGCACACACACACACAGTCAGCACACACAATTTAACTCTCTAATCACGCAGAGCTTTGCACTGCGAATTCCTTGGATGTGCCTCCTTCAGGCGGGAGCCTTGCCTCTCGTCTGGGGATCTGTCTGGTCATGGTTCTTAGCTTTCGCTTGTGTCCACACTGCCCAGAGCCCAATCCAGCCAATGTCCCTTCTGTCTTACTTGCCCCCCCTCCCTCTTTCTCAGTCGATCCATCTATCTTTCTCATTCCCTCTCTCTGTGTCTGTCTCTTTCTTTCTTTCTTTTATGTACGATCCTTCATCGGCCTGCACTTTGTGCTTTGGCTGTTAAAAAACATTTCGCCGAAAATGTGTCTGGCACGCTAAATGGGCTTTGGCCCAGGTAACATGCAGTTCTAACCAGACACGGCAATAACAACAACAACAACAACCACAGCAATGCCAATAATGACAACAACAACTATGAAGAATGTTAGAGCACAAAATGCCACGAATGACAGATACCCTGTAAAATATGAAGAAGTTATTTTACACCCGTTCATTACTTTGGAAAAGCCATGGGAAAAACTTATGGCACTCGTGGGACTTGACTCAGAAATACCCTGTAAAAAAGCCCAGAAAGGAAAGATCTTCTATTGATCGGTTAATCCAATATTAAACCCTCAATTAAAAGTTTGATAAGCCAAGGTAGATTATATTTAAGGAAATTATAATTAATTAGTTAAATATTAATAATTTATAGCAAAAACTATAATTAATAAATACAATTATTATAAATAAATATAATAATACATATTATATTAAAAAATATTTATTTCGGTATTTTATATTAATTTTTATTAGTAATTTAATTAATTTTATTTGTATTTTTATATTAATATTTATTATTATATTATTTTATATTATTAGATTAATGCTAGAAGTAAGAGTAAAACTGTTAAAGTCAAAAATAAAAATCAAGCTTGATTCGCATTAATTAATCTGAATTAGATTGGAATTAGATCAAACAGAACAGAAAAAAGGACACAAAAAAAATATATTTTTTTTAGAAATTAAATTTAAAAAAAAATTATTTATTTATTTACTTATAAACTTTAAAGTTGCCATTTACATATATTAATAAGAAGTCCTAAAGAAATAGATTAAAAATTTTTAACAACATTTTAAAATATTTCAGTAAAAAATGTAGAAATTATTATATTTAAAATTTAAAAAAAAAATCAAAAATAAATTACAATTTAAAAAAAAAGAAAAATAAATTTTTCACAATAATTTTTTAATCAAAAATCACCCCTCGATTTCTTTAGCTGAAACTTAGACACCAAAAAGGAAACACAAATCAATTAAATCTCTTGTAACTCCCACCCAGTTGAGTACACCCAACTTTGGTGCTTCCATAATGAGTACAGGATATAACAACAAAGCGACAACAAGGCAACAACAACAAAGCAACAACAGAGCAACAAATACCATTGATCAATGGCTTAGGTCTTTGATACGTCCGCGATGGCGGTGGCTCGTATTTGGGCTTTGGTTCGTTTGGCTTTGGTGGATGTCCCATGGAATGCTGTGCCACCAGTTCTCAGTGTGTATGCTATGTGGCAAGGAGTACCGGCACAGGCGCAGCTACACACTAACAACAACAACAACAAAAAGTTCCTGGGAAAAAATGTTGCACAACTCTACTACCTGCCGCATGGACGTAAACGACGACAACGATCACGTTCAAGCTCCAATCCTCCACAGCTCCAATCCAGGCTCGTTCGTCAACCCCCTCTGTGTACTTCACACACACACACCCATACACACACACAGCTCGCTTAGATTCATTAAGTGAAAAGTTTTTAAAGTCTCAAATTTTTCGTTCATTCTTTTCACTGATTTTTATGGGCCGCAGCTAAGGTTCTGCCTTTTGGCTCAATGAAACCAAAAGAAAAGAAAAAAAAAGTAAAAAATAAAAGTTAAATTTTAAAAAGAAAAAAAAATGATATTTTTTTTGTTCTTGAAGCCGAACAAAAAATAAATACATTAGTCCTCGAGCTTTATTACAAATTATGCGTCGCCTCTGCCGACAGCGTCCCATACACCGAAAATTCTTGAAGGCTTCAGCTTTTTTAGAATTCAAACTCAGTGTGTGTGTGTGTGTGTGTGTGTGTGTGATTTGGTGCGTGTGTGTGTGTGTGTGTGTGGACATACTATAAATGTAGATGTAGACGCGAGTCTGACTATCTGACCGACGAGCTAACTGCCTGGCAGTCGCTTTGACGGCGCCGATAAGCGACTCTCTCACAATCACACGCACGCACAACACACACACACACACACGCACACACACGCACACACACAGACCACGCAGGACGGAGGCGCAAAAAAGGCGCACTGATTTGAAGGGGCAAATATGCAACTCAACTGGTTTATCAACTTGCATTTTGGCGCCAAAATTTCTGCAAATCTCTTTCATGCCTTGCGCTTTGCACGCCCTTCGTGCCACACACAACCGCACGCACACACACACGCACGCCGCGGCACACATAGATACGCCACACATATGCATATCATTTTCGTTTTATTGAACAAAATTAATTGGGCGCCAAGATAGAGGCATTAAGAGGCACTTTAATTTGTGGGACACGCACACACGACTTGCAGATACAAATGTATCTCTATCTCAATAAAAGCACACACACACACACACATACACTTATACACATTTGTACATTCTATGCTTGTGCGCTGTTTCCTGTTCGATTATTTGCGGTTATCCTGTAAATTATTGGCAATAATTGAGACATAGATTCATCTATAATTTTATCCTTCACTTGATGCTTAGATACGATTAGCACACACACACACACACACATATGTACCCCTGGCTAGTGTGTGGCTGTCATTCATAGCCAATTTTTGGCCAGCGTAGATCCTTGACCATTGTCCTAGCTGAATAGAATCGCCTGTGGCAGAACAATATTCAAAGGACTCCTCACTCAATGCATTCACTTGTTTCCTGTTCTTCACATTCAATAAAGAGATTTCCTTTTTCTCTCGCTCTCTTCTTCTTCCTTTGTTCCTCTGTTTTTTTTTTGTTTCTTCTTTATTTTTTTTTTTTTTTTTTGCACTCGTCCAATTAGTGATCGGTGGTGGTCCTGGCATTGTACCTGTCCCACTGCCCGTCGGTCTGCCGCAAAAACCAAACAAATTATGTGATTAACAAATATGAAGGATATGCCCGGAGGCCAGGCAACTATAGAAACTATTGCCACATCGCATTTTGTTTGCCCCACGACCAAAAGGAACCCTGCGGCAAGGGAACTCTTATCGGCGCGACTTTTTAGCGCTTAAACAAATGTCCGTTTGATAGTAACAAACAGTTGCCTGATATCAACATAAATGTAGTTCCTCCCCATCCCCTTTTTTCTTCTCCTTCTCCTTCTTTTTCTCCTCCTCCTTCTCTTTATCATTTCTGGCCGGGATCCCGTGGGAATAATAACAGCCTGGCCATTAAATCGCATTTAATATTCGTCAGGCGTTCGTCGCACTTCCGAGCCGCAACGCCCTTCCAGCTCTTTATGGATGCGGTTCCCAATCGCATATCGCCTCCAAAGCTATCCGAGCAATAAAATATGATTGCCCAATGGGAAATCTCCTACATTTCAATTGAATCTGCATAATTATAACGGATATCCCAGTCCGATAAGTGCAGCATTTGGATAAGCTCAAAGTTTCCTCCCAGAGATGGAGATTATTTAATTGAACTGGGGAATTTAATTTAATTATAGTATATATAAATATACTACACATTTGTGTATTTATATATTAATTTATTATTATATATATTATTTATTATATATATATTATTTATTTTATATATATTATTTATTTAATTAATTAATCTTCATCATTTAATTATTTTATTTATTTATTTAATATATATAAATATACTACACATTTGTGTATTTATGTATTAATATATTATTATATATATTATTTATTATATATATATTATTTATTTTATATATATATTATTTATTTTATATATATTATTTATTTAATTAATTAACCATCAACATTTTATTATTTGGCTTATACGGATAAGTTCTCCAAAGCTTCTCTTTATTACCATTAAATATATAAAAAGAATTCTCCAAAGTGAATAAGACTATAAATAAAATAAAAATGAAATAAAAATATAGTTAAATTTATCCAATTGATAGCTATAAAAATGCCCATAACTGTTTATGGATAAGTCCTATAAAGCGTCCCCCAAAAGAATTTATATTAGGAACTTGTTCAGATCTTCGATAATAACTTAAATAATTATTTCCTATAAAGAAGTAATTATTTAAATTAAAAATTCTCAAAATAAATAAAATATATTAAATATATTATATGTAAAAAATATAAAATATATTAAATTATGTAGATAAGTTAACTAAAGCTTCTTTCTCTATTAAAAACATACCATAAAAGAGACTGTATATTAAAAAGTCAATAAAATTAAATATTAGAAATAAAGATTGAACATTATAAATATAATATTATTATTATATTATTATTATATTGTTATTATATTATTATTATATTATTATTATATTATTATAATATCATTGTTATATTATTATTATATTATTATTATATTATTATAATTTTATTATTATATTATTTTTATAAAAATATAAGTACTTATGATCCGCTTCTCCCCTGTCAATATATGTTCCTAATGATCGCCTTTAAGGTTCATTATGGTAAAACTTTCCATTGAATATAAAAAAAAATCATTAATTGAAATAAATCTCTTTAAATGCCTGATAAACAAAGGGCACATGCTATGCTCAGGGAGAGAGAGATAAGTTCATGGATAGATAAGTTCAGGGACAGAGTTTCTCTCTTCTGTGCTGGGACAGAGTCAACCCCCAGAAGAAAATGAAAATCATTTAAGAAGAAACTAAAAATAAAAAAGAAGCAAATCAAATGCCCCCACGCCAACCCAGAGATGTGTTGAGCGATACATAGAAAAGATGCAGGACAAGTTTAAGAACAACTCCCCAAACACACACACACACACACACACACACATATATATGTAGAGCTCAAGGCAGAGTCGTGCACTTAGTTATATGAGGATAGATACACGGAAAACTCGTATTTCTGCCACCAAGTGAGGCGCAGAAGCCGAAAGGTCAATGCATTTAGTTAATGCACAACAACTGCATTGCTGCACTAGTATGAGTGTGTGTGTGTGTGTGTGTGTGTGTGTGAGTACGAGTGCATTGGAGCTGCAGCCCCCACACAGATGCGCGACAGCGATATTAATATAAGCCCCGGGTCTCTGGTGCAGCTTCAGCCCCCATGGTCTCTGCTTCGTATCTAAGGTTCAAGCAACTCTACACACATGTACCTAGAACTTGCTGCAGACGTATGTGTGTGTGTGTGTCTGTGTGTGTGTGTGTGTGTGAGAGAGTGTGGGCATGCATGTGTGCAGATACGAGAGGCTGCCTTCTATTTTGTAACGGACAACAAAGGAAACTTAACTCGTTCTGCCCAGAGGAGCTCTACGAGTTGTGCGCCACGGCGAGCCCCCCCCTTTCCCCCTTCCCCCTTGTCTATGCGTTAAGCCTGAAGATCGCCCACACGTACAAATGCGTGTATGTGCTTAAAGATGTATCTGTGTGTGTGTGTGTGTGTGTGTAGCTGACGCCAATAATGTTGTCAACACAAATAAACATCATCATCGTCATCTGAACACAAATTGGGTTTGGCTTCCAAAAAATGAACTGAAACAAACAAACAAATGTTAGAGGAGGCCGAGAAGAAAGAGACAGAAAGAGGGAGTGAGATAGAGAGAGAGAGAAAAAATCGCGAAGCTTAGAAGATTCCCACGGCAACAGATGCCACACTTAGGGTCTTAGAGAGCCCCAAAAGAAAAAATGATATATACGCAAAATCCGAGTGCCAAACTCTAAGACCGACGGGCAGTGACGGTGCGGGCGGCGGGACGAGCGGTCGCTGAGTCCGTCCGTTGGCCGATCCGTCGTCGGCGGGGCAGCCCGGCAACAACATCTATAAACGCCGATTGGCAAATATTTAATAAAACTGCGTAAACTTTAAACAACTTGACAATTTCACACTCGCATGTGAAGATCACTACACAGTCGTTCGCTCTCGCTCGCACCGCTGCTCTTGCCCTCCCTGTCGCACTCATTGGGTCATTGGGCTGTAGTTGTTTTATGATCTTTAAATATGTCGGAGCTGCTCGACTTGTTGGCTTTGCCGTAGCCCTTGGTACAACTCCTGACTTCGACTTCGACTCCGATCCAGATCCCAATCCCGACTCCCGAGCCCGACTCCCAGCCCGCCCGTTCGACCTGGTACCCGATCTCGTCCCGCTTCCTAGCAGATTGTCTGCCCCAATCCTATGCCCTCTTTGTGTTTCTTTCTGTCTCTCCTTTTCTTTCTTATTTTTTTTGCTTTTTGTTCCCTTGTTCCACAACAAAGTAGCAGCAAGAACAACACACGACTCTTCCATAATGGAGCAATCTTCGGCTCCTCATGGATGCGCACATGCATGCATGTGTGTGTGTGTGTGTGTGTGTGTATTCATATGCTGTCGATTTGTCTTCGTTTTTCATATTTTTTGCATATTCAAAATAACTTTGCCACATATGACTGACGGCGCTCAGCGTTTCCGTTTGTCAGCTGGTCTTTTGGGTCTGTAGAGAAAGGGGGATGAGGCGGTAGGGAATGGGTAATGGTGGAATGGGAGACTGGGAGACTGGGAGACTGGGGTACTGGTAGTTGGCACCAAGATCGGAACACTGCTTGGGGTACATTCCAGGCTTTTCGTGGAACGCACTTAGACCCAACTACAAGCCAATTCCACGACCGAAAGGAAGGCGTGCAAAATTGCAGAGGTCAGGAACAATGCTGTAGCAGGAGAAGGAGGAGGAGGAGGAGGAGGAGGAGGGCGAGGCGGGGTACCAGGCGCTAGGCATAATAGTTGGTTCCAAACGTATGTAAGCACTTCTGGTCTCGCTTCACTTCCATCTCCAACCCATTCCCAGACTCCAAGCACCGGAATCTTTGCCTTTCAAAATTCATTCACATTTCTGTTTCTGTTTATTTTCCTACTGAGCCCGAAGCTCGACATTTTTTTTCTGCGCTGTTAGCTGAATTGCTCCATGTGATGCTTGGGTGGCCTCGAGGTATGTCTGCCCGTGTGTGTGTGTGGGTGTGGGTGGGGGTGTGGGAGTGTGTGCTAGTGTGTGTGTCGTCTACTGATAATTTCAATCTTAGTCGCTTTGCAGGCTGCCAGACTCCCTGTACTTCTGCTGGAAGTACCATTTAAATATCGTCCACTTCAACAAATGGAAAATCTTTTCAAAAATTGAAAAATCCTAGGACAATCAGGACTTATTAGAACTATAATCGATTATCAAGGATCACTAAATTCAAAGGAATAAAATATGCACTCAAAGATATTAAATAGTTAGACATGTGGTAGGCTCATAATTTATTTATATTATTTAACTATTATATTTTTATTATATATTTTAATTTTTTATAAAATTATTTTTTTAAAGCAAAGAAAATAATTTTCCGATCTTAATCTAAAATCTATCAAAATCTTGGTTCAATCATGTTCAAAAATGATGTCTATACGACTTTAAATTTTTCTATACAAATAAATAAATATTTTTTTTTTTAAAAAAACTTTCATCAGCTTAAGTTAAAATTATTAATGCTTTGGAATTGATTATGAGTAAAACCATTTTTTTTTTTTTGAGATAAAATATCTACAAATTTTTAACTCTCGATAAGGAATTTTTTAGCTGACTTGTTATAAATTTCAGATTGAGTTCAAAATAAAAAATGGAATAAAAATATGAAAATTTTATTATCTAAATTATTACTATTTATTATTATAGAAAACATTCCTCAGTTATTGCCGACACTTTGATAACTAAACTTAAACAGTTTAAAAAAAAAAACATTTATTTTATTGTTAATTTTTATTTTTTTTAGATTCCTTGAGGCTGAAACACAAAGAAAAATATTATCTGAAAACATTTGACCTTCAATTAACTTTTGCATGAGTTCAGATTCCCATGGAGTATACAAAATTAATTTCAAATATTTATTTAAACTTGTAATCTGATTAAAAAAAATTGTATAAGATATTAAAATTTTATTACAAGAATTTTGTTCAATGAATTTTGAGCAGTTGAAGTGGAATTCCCTATATATTTATAGATTATAAGTTTATAAAATAAATATAAGATTACTTAAAAATATATCAAGTATATAAATATAACACTTTAATTATTATATATTTAATAGTCAAAAGCTTGCCAAACTTAAATATATTTAAAAAAAAATTATCAAGAATTTGAGATTCCAAATTTTCAAGCCTTTAAAAACAATATCATATGAAACGTAAAATAATATTAGTAAAATTATTATTTTATAGTATATTTTTTTTAATTAATATTAGTATAATATTTTTAGTATCTTAATTTTATATTTATTATTATTAATTAATATTATTGTTATTAAATTTATCCTTAGACAGACCCAAGTGACCCCAAAGTCTAAATGCATTTTTAAGCCTTTAATTGACTTAATTAAAAACGTCAGATACAAAATAAAAGTAACCCAAACTTAGCTTAAAGCTTAGAAGAGAATCTTAAACCGATGTCAGAAGTATCTGAAGATCCAATTAGGAGTTCATGCGATGAAGCAGACAAACAGATGTTACGATCTAGGCACCAATCAGTTAGATGGTCGAATATGACACCAGATGCAATCAATTTTAGCGAACACTCAGGCATC
The DNA here is from genome assembly GCA_035044505.1 of Zaprionus lineosus. Lineage (NCBI taxonomy): Eukaryota > Metazoa > Arthropoda > Insecta > Diptera > Drosophilidae > Zaprionus > Zaprionus lineosus. The sequence continues at coordinate 1,615,014 of JAWNNX010000591.1, read as the reverse complement.
TGTATGAGTGTGTGTGTATCTGTATCTGTATCTGTAACTGCAACTATATACGCTCTGTATACCCATCCATCTGTATCTTTAAGTACACTCGAAAGTCACGAAGCATTACAGATGCAAACAAGCTGAATGAACGCCGCAAAATACATAAATACAAAGTGCCTGCAGTTTGTTTTCATTTCAATTGAAATTGAAGTCTTCGCACAGCCCACATCCACATCCACATCCACAGCCATACCCACATCCATATCCAACTCCAGGTCCAGATCCAGATCCAACTCCTACTCCAACTTCAACTCGAACTTCAGAGTCCAAGTTCGACTTTTGCCAAGGAAGAGGCGCCCACCAAGAGGCAGCAGCAGCAGCAGCGGCGGAGGCAGCAGCAGCAGAGGCAGCGGCAGAGGCACTGACAGCAGCAGAGAAGACGCCAGTGCCAAGTGGAGACGCAGACTCATTGCGAATACGAAGATCTCTCCACAAAGATTCTGGGGATGTCGACAAAGGCGGAAGACGAAGGGGGAAGAAGAGGGGGGCGAAGACGAAGACAAAGTCTCAGCCGAAGCCAAAGCCAAAGCCAAAGTCAAAGTTTATTTTCATTGTTTTCTTTCGCTGTAATTTTCGCGCTTTGAAAATTGCATTACAAACAAAGGACCAAGGAATAATAAGAATGGACATCCCACAAATGACAAGCACGACTATAAAAATATCCTGTAACTCTTATATTACACTCCTTTGCATAATATTAAGATTTAAAAACAATTTTTGGAGAATAATAAAAAAAAAAAATTTAATATTTCAAAAATTTGAAAAATATTTATAAATACATAATATTAAATATTAATAAATATAATAAATATAATAAATAAAATAAATATAATAAATAAAATAAATATAATAAATATGATAAATATAATAAATATAATAAATATAATAAATATGATAAATATAATAAATATAATAAATATAATAAATATAATAAATATAATAAATATAATAAATATAATAAATATAATAAATATAATAAATATAATAAATATAATATATATAATAAATATGATAAATAAAATAACATATATTATAATATAATTATTTATAGTATTTATTTATAGTCCAAAATTTATAAAAAATATTTTTTTATTTAAATGACTTTCGTATTTATAATTTATAATTATGTTAAAATATATACATTTATTATATTATTTATTAATTTTATTTTATTAATTTGTATTTCTTTGTCATTTAGTCATTAAGACTTACTAAGTTTAAGATTCAAGTTATTATATTTGTTTATTTTTATATACAATTAAATTATTAAAATATTTTTAAAATACTTTTTTAAAAAAATACAATTTTTTAATAATATCAAATATTATTTTAAGTCCTGATCTCTCTTAAAATGATTCTAATTATGGTTTAATTGATATTGATAATTATTGAATATTTAAAATATTCCAAAACACTTTTAAAATAAAATTAAATAATATATTTAACAAATTCTAATTTAATAATTTCTACCTTAGTTTTATATGTATAAAATAACCCATAATTACAAGTCATTTATGATTAATTAAATACTCAAATTCTTCATCGTATAAACTTCTCTGAAAGATCAATTCTTTTATGGTTTAAGTTTTTATAGTTAAATTGTTTATATTTAACTTTTTCGCAGAACTTTAATTTCTTTACAAACTAATCTTAGCTTCGTCTTGTTACACACCCTACACACAACACACACACAGTACACACACACTACACACGCACACACCTAATTGACACTCTTCGGCTGCTCGGCCTCGTTTCCGCTGTTCTGTGCAGATTCCGTGGCTGTGGAGTGGACACACATCTGAGTGTTGGAGTGCTGGAAGTGTGAATGTTGTAGGATGGAACCAGTACTCCAATGAATTGCATGGCATCATCCAATCCCTCGCCATCTGTCCCACTCGCACCCCCTACACCCATCTCCCTCGCACACAGTCAAGCAAAAAGCATTTTGCTGTCCAAGTCAAAGTGCGTTTCGCACCAATTCGCGCCGCTTCTGAGGACTCCACTAGAGGATGGGGGATGGTGGGGAGGGGGAAGGTTGGAAGTTGGTTGCTGGTTGTTGGCTGTTGAATGCTGATGATGTCGTTCGCCAGCCGATAATCATGGCAATGATGAGCTCAAGTTGAGTCTCGAATGGCAGTAATGATGCTTCCCCGCTTCGCTCATAATTATAATTACGTCCCGGCAGCGGCAGGTCCCATGGTCCCTCTCTCTCTCTCTCTTTCTCTGTTCAAGGGCCGCCGCCTGCTCCCTTTACTCCGCCTTCCACCCGTGGCCCTTCCCTGCATCGGTCCTCCACTGATGAAGCACTGGAATTCGCTTTGCAAATAACAAGCAATTGTCGTTGTCAATGTTCATTTCCGCTTAGCTCTACACTCGACTGTGGTTGTGCGTGTGTGTGAATCCGCCCCCTTGTTCGCCCTTGGCCAGCCTCGATGTTTAACCTCGTCCTCAAAGATCTCCGAGTGATTTTTTGCCGCTCACTCTCCAAGTTATTTACTAATGAGCGCTAATTGAGTTTGAAATGCTTCCAAATGGCCAAAATGCGTCGCAGCCTTTTTGGGGGCCGTCGGAGGCCCCTTTCTACCGTTATTGCCGTAAGCCAGGGATTCCTTAATTCTTGGAGTCTGCCGCACGCATTTCTGTAAATGAAATTTAACAAAAATAATCCAAATTACGCTCCACTTCGCGGCTTGATCTTGACTCCAGCCACGAGAGGCAGCTGTCAGTCACGGGATCTCGAGAGCTCGAAATAAGTGACTGTTGATGGGATGATATAGCGCAGAGCTCCCCCGATTTCTAGCTGAATGATGATGGTGGATAGGGAGAGGGTGGGGGAGGGGGGGATGGAATAAACTCCAGTGCTGACAAACAAAGAAAACGCCCCCACAAATCCAAAATTGAAACTATCGCAAGTCTATAAATAGAAGCAGATAGTCGGAGGCTGTGAATGGAAATGGGAATGGGGATGGAGGAGGGGGAGGAAACAAACCACTTCCTGTGTCTGTGGCGCGTGCTCAAAACACACTCAAAACAATCCGGGGAAAATAGATGAGGAAAAACTTGAAATGAAAATCAAACTAATTTCTTGGCAATTACAGTCAATGACCTGAGAGCTGAAAAGGAAAACCACTCGGAAGGAAACCAGCTCCCAGATGCAGATACAGATACAGATACAGATACATTTACATTTGCAGCCAAAGAAAGTGAAAAAGATACACAAATAAAAACGTATCTAAACACAAATAAAAAGCGGACGGACTCTACGGCTTTTCATAAATTACTAAACTTTAACGACGTCGCTGACATTTATAGCATCGCCGAAAGTTGGCAAAATAGGTCAAGTAGCGGTGAGTGAGGATGCTGGCGGCGGAGGTCCTCGAGGGACTGGCTAATCCAGTGCTGAGCGGTCCAAGTAAATCACAAATGAAAATAAAAATGTCCAAAGATATTGTCCACAAAGGGTACAACACGAGGACCGCGGGCCACTCCACTCCAATGGTCCGATGATCCGGAGCTGAGGCTGATTTCAAATGCAAATGCAAATTATGGAGATGAAGATGAGGCTGAGGCTGAGGCTGAGGCTTAGACTGAGGCTGAGGATGATGAGGGAGCAGAGGTCCTTTAGCTTTCTTCATGGCTATTTGATTGCATTGTGTGCGCTAATAGCGACTGGCCTGCCCGTCCATTGCATCCTTTGTGCACGGTCATTAGCCGCATCCGTGACCATGACCCGCGCGCGGACAGATGCGAAGATGCTGCGCATGCGCTGAGGCGACGCAATGCAAAGTCGTTCCCCTACCCCTTCCCCCCTCCCCACCGCGACCAAGCAGTCAAGCATTTCTCGCAAGGATTGCGGCTGTGCGCAACCCTCCGTGGGGCAATCAAATGTTGCAAATCAAGTAGCTGACGTTATGGGACAAGTCGTGGTCCAGTTTCCCTCGTCACGCCCTGCAGCATACATTAAGAAACGGGCTGGAAGGGTGACGGGACACAGACTGAGACAGGGCAGACGTACGGACGGGGCAGACATACGGACGGGGCAGACATACGGACGGGGCAGACATACGGACGGGACAGACGAACGAACGGCCAGACGTAGGGACGAACGGACGGGCGAACGTCATGGAAATTAAAGGTTATCCCTTACCATTCGGGATGCGCCCATGTGGGATATCCTTGGCTGTCTTCAAGCCCAACCCCGCTGATCATTACGCTTTGCCTTCCACTCAGACTCAGTGCAGCGTTTTGGAAAATTTCATTGAGTAGTTTTTTTTTTTTTTTTCTATTTTGTAAGTGTTTTGTCCCGGAAAAGCGACAGCTTTGGATTGTGAAATGGAAATGAAAATGGAAAAGTGTCTTAAGCTACTTTATGGGAATTACGCGCACATTTACATGCGCATGTCAAATGTTGGCCAGGACACACAAGAATGGGATCAAAGGTCCTTGTAGCTTTCAAAGCATCTACAAGTTGTCCCAACTTGATGTGAAGGGCGGGATGCTTCCATTGTGATGCCCTCCCAGAAAAAGGGGCTGTCTTTTGGGCATAAAACTTAATCGTTTTCCGCGGAAAATTACAACCCAAGAAAATAGAAAAATAAAAAATTATATACACAAAAAGAGAAACAAATTTAGATTGTTAACTTAAAAAGGATAACGGTTAGAAGTGACGGGCATATCCCGAGAACAATGACGAGCGTGTGAGCAAACCCAAATGACAATCACAAAACTCAATACACTGAAAAAAAAAAACTGGGATAATTAAAAGGAAACACGTTGGAATTACAGAAACCAAGATTTAAATCGGATATCCTTGAAAGGAAGGTTCCAAGTCGCAGCTCGTTGATTGCTACTGAAATTTGGCTACTCGGAAGCTATTCTACTTTTCAGAGTTTAGTGGCCTCAAATGCTAAGATTGTTCCATTTTCTGAATTGAATTTTTTTTACTATCATCTTAAGATTTTTCTATTTAGTATTTTAATTTTTTTATTAGTATTTTTCTATTTAGTATCTACAAAAAAAATTTCATACTTTTATCTCTGATAGATTCCGAGTTCGATGAGATCGTGTGAAGTAATGAAAGAAACTGTTCAATGGGTTCCAATGCCATTTTATTAGAGTCACATAAAAAATTATTATATTTCTGATTAAATAATAAACAAAGATTCTAAAGTAGTTTAGTTAAAGCTTTGATATATCATCATCATCTCACAACATGAGATCCTCTTCTCTTGGTTTTTAATTTTTTGAAGGGAAGATCTTGTAATAAATTTGTTAGAGTTCTTTATAAAGAAAATAATAAAATAATAAAACTTTTGTGTATGAGTAATTATTTTATTTTTTATTATATTATCTACTTAGACCTCAAGTAAGTTATATATAAAGAAAACAAAGTCCTTTTAATGAATTATAGTCTTTTATAAATTCAATTATTATTTTATTAAGTCTCTTGAAATTCTTCTACTCTTTAGGATCGTGTTCTTTAAGATCTTCGAAATAAACTCAGTTATAGTAAGCGACTTCGTATAAATAATTTTCATATTAATATACATTTTTCTGATTTAAATCCAATAATAATTTTTTTTTAAATAAAGTATGTTTTTTATATTATATTATACACATTTAAACCTGTCTCTTATGCTTTATAAGATCTAAGAAGATTCTTATCAAATTAATATGTTAAAATAAGACCTCCACTAAAAAGACCTACATATTATCCTTATTTTCCCATTACATGATCTCTTATATCATATTATACATAAGATATACGAGTTTTTCTTGCTAGATTCCCCTTAAAATATTCAGCTTTTAATCAAATCATCACAGAGTAGAATAGTTCCCCAGATCTTAGTATGACTCATGGGCAACCATAACCTAAGAAACTTATAAAGATATTAACCCGCAGCAGACAAAGCAAAGATCTGAAAAGAAGAGAAGTTCATTTTAACTTATTTCTTGAGCTTCTCCCTTCATTGCCTCAATTAGAGTGTCCCTTTTACAAAGTTGTGTCCATTGGAGACCCCAACAATTCAATGTTAATAATGTTAATAATGATGTTAATGATGATCTCACAATCAACCCACTTCCAGTGACGATCCCCTACCCCTCGCCCTTAGCACACCCCACCGCTCAGATCCCCCGCTATACGCATAGCCGTCCAATAATAAACCCAAAGATCTTAATCATAAGACGCGACACCCCAACAATTTTAACCAACATATAGTCAGTTATATATGTATATATGGTACATATGTGTGTGTGTGTGTGTGCGTGTACACATCTTGATACATATGTAATCTGCTGTGCCGCATTTCATGGGAGCTAATTAGAGAGTAAATCATTAAAGAGACGAAACAAATTTAAATATAAAAGGCTAGAAATCCATTAAATGCTCCAGCATAAATTTCAATTTATGACGCCTAGACGACGACAGACCTCGCCCTCCGCCGCCGCCGCCCCCCATCCAATGTACTCCGTAGAAGAAATCATGGAGGATGTTCAAGTAAATGAGGCCACAGGCAGTCACGCACCACCAGCCACCAGCCACCAGCCACCAGCCACAAGCAACCAGCAACCAGCAACTATTCCTAAGAATGGAAATGGAATCTTTATAACGGTCTTCGAGTGGTTTCCATCCAAAACTGCGCATCGAATCCATCGAATCCCTCGGACCCTCAGACCCTCAGAGTCTCAGACTCTCAGCCCCTCAGAGTCTTAAACTCTCAGCTTCTCAGCCCCTCAGAGCTTGGCCCCTTTAATTCTAAGCAAATTCTTGTCTATGAAACTTTTGTGTCTCACATACTCACACACACACACACGTACACTCACACTCACCCACACACAATTGATATACATATATGTATATTCATATTGTGCACTTGAGAAATCCGATAGCTCTATGAGCACTTAAGATCGTCGAGCTTGATGTTTGGCTTCTAATTGTTCTGTTACCCCCCGTCCGCAGCTCCTCCCTCCCCCCGCACCCGTTCAACCAGAGGAGCACATCTAGGGTTAGGCAGAAAATTCTGTTATTTACGAGCTGCTGGAAATGGGTTAGAAGCACGTAATATAGCGACAAGCATTTCCGATGATTAATCAAATATCCCAACTCCATTGTCTCTAGGATCGCAGGAGAGATGCGCACTTTCCCATCCGCCTGAACAAGTGGAGCTCCTCCACATGGCATTTAATTGTGTTCTAAGTAGGTTAGATAACCGAACTGAAGTGTCGGCACAGGTGCCTCACAGGATACACATTTGAGTTGCCCCACAGATGGTGCCATATCTGAAATCGTGAGCATCCTGCATGATCATTTTAGTTTCGATTGTCCTTTTTTTTTTGATGCTTTGCGTATGCAAATTTGTGATTTTCTGGCAATCATAGGAACCGTGAATGCGTCCTTTTGTCCTTTGAGCACGGCTCATAAAGTATTCCGAAATATTCATTAATTTCAGTTGGAGTTTTCCCGTGCACCTCATATGCATATATGATGATATCCCGGCGTATTCAAATGAGTCTCAGATTTTTCCAACGATTTTTCGCACTCTACGCCTCTTCGTAGCGCCTGATAAGGGTTTTGGGTAATTACTATGCAGCTTTGTCCCAAGGCGTCAAGTAAGAAATGCAACGCGTCACCCAGAGACTGCGACTCCGACTGCCGTACCCACCCGAGTCCTCCCTAGTCCAAGGCAAGGGGTAACATGCGAGGGGAGAGAAGAAAAAAAAAACAAAACCAAAAAAAAATCAACTACTGACGCCTTTTGCCGCGGCGTGTGAAATCTTTGGGTTTACTTAGCTACTCGGTGCCAGCGCCGGGCAACCGGCAACCGGCAACCGGCAACCGACAACCGGTACCCGGCTGGTGATCTTGGATGGTGCTATTTCTGGCAAGTATTATGAGCATCACATCAAGACGCTGGCAGGAGCAGGAGCAGAAGCAGCGGCAGGAGCTAAGGAGCTGTAGCGGGTAGAGGAGTAGGAGAGAGCAGGCGCAGAGGCTGGTACAGCCAGGGGCAGGAGTAGGGACAGGGTGTCGTTTCCAAGGGGTGGCCTGGGTGAGTGACAGAATGAGCTGACATATATATATAGATTGTATATGTATATATTTGAGTGTATGTGTGTGTCTGTATATACTATATACACACATATATACTTATGTCCTCAGACTCAACTCAACTCCTTGCGCTTGCAGCCGCTTCGTTGCATTTTGCGGGCAACAACAATTTGTAGCTTGGGATTGGGTTTGGGTTTGGGAATGGGTTTCGGCTTGGGATTGGGAATGGGCTTGGGATTGGGTTGTGCTTCGTTTGGGGTATCATATACATGACGTTGCACAAAGCACAAGACACAAACGACAACAACAACAACAACAACAACAAACCAGCAAATAATGAAGCAAACTTATTTTTTTGCCCTTCTTTTTTTTGATATTTCTTTTTTGACGTTCATTGTGTTTTTTTTACTTGATTTCTTGCAAGGATCTCTTGGGGTTGCATCGTCCTTTTTTTTGCTTCTTTCCCTGGAAATATTGCGCTTTATTACAAAACACTTGAAATTTTCAACATGAATTTACCCTTTTTTCTTATAATTTATAACATAATTTTAAATGTTTTTTTCCCGAGGTTTTCTTCTCTGGGACTATCAATGGCAGGAGCGCCTGGAGAGACAGGAAAACTCATGAATGGGAAAACCTATTGAAAAAAAGTGACAAGGAAAAACCCCTGGGGGTGGGGGCTGGAAAATGTTTTGTTCCCAATGGGATAAAAATTAGCTTTACAAAATGCTTTATTTGGATGGCAAAAGCGTGTTATACACCAAGAAGTCCTTCCCAAAGAAAAATTTGAAGTTTTTTTATAGAAATTTAAAGAGTTTTTTTTTTAAATAAAAAATAGGAGAAAATAAAGAGCCTAAGGTAAAAAAACAGCTTATGACACTCAATTTAAGCCAATTTTTTTTCTAATGGAATAAATATTTAATGCGTAGAATAAATAAAAACTTTAATTAAGAAAACTTTAAATTTTTTAAAGAGAAATTTGAATTTGTTGAAGTGTAAGAGGAGATATGAGAAGATGTGGAAGATATGTAAGATATGGAAGATATGGAAGATATTGAAAATATGGAAGATATGGAAGATAAGGAAGATATGGAAGATATGAAAGATATGGAAGATATGGAAGATATGGAAGATATGGAAGATATGGAAGATATGGAAGATATGGAAGATATGGAAGATATGGAAGATATGGAAGATATGGAAAATATGGAAGATATGGAAGATATGGAAGATATGGAAGATTTAAAAGATATATAATATATACGAGATATATGAAATATATGCTATAAAATATATGAAAGACATAGAAGATATATAAAATATATAAAAGTCTTAATCAGGTAAAATTTTTTAGGAACATATATATCACTATATCATATACAAATATTGCCATAAATCGGCTATATATAAGTACCTCTCGAAGAACACTTTTTATATATACTATCACATAACATACAAGTGTAATGAGAGTGTGCCATATAACATGTCATATATTCACATCTCCCATATTTATTCTTATTACTTAATAGATTTTAATCATCAACCAAAAGCAGACTTTATAACAGCAAATGCTATATGCCATCATACATCAAACATAAAATCATTATAAGAAATATCAGTCATCATAAAACCGATAAAAATATGAAAACTATTTGACAACATTTTATTTTTCATATTTCAGCCATTTTTTAAGCTCTCGTAGTAAAGTCAAAATATATCCTTAATATTGACCCGGATTTTACTAAAAGCATGATCAACATATATGCCATTAAATAAATGTGATTCCAATGGGAATAAAATCGCAGAAACAAATATATATGAGACGATCCTCAGATAAATTCTCATATGTATATATCATATCCCATAAATAGATTCGTTCCCGGAATTCTTCAAATAAATGTTTGAAATGTATGTCCAATATTAAAGCAAAATTCAATTATTTAATTAGTCATATAAGTGTCCAAAATATCCATATATTTGTCTCATATAAGTGATCATACAAACTGTAATTTTATTTGCCAATATAAAAATATCTACTCCTAGTTCTTAACTCTCAGTATCAGATACATTTATTATTCTTAAATCTTATTTAAGTTAAGGATCTTCTGGGAAACTTTACTTGTATTTAAAAGTATTTCATCTCTCTCTCTCTCTCTCCCTCTCTCTCTCATATATGTTGATCCTGATAAATGACCCTGATCTGAATTAGATTGGTATACAATATCCTACGGTTAATATATATTTTATATAATCTCCTATTATATCTCATAGGTCATATAGACACTCATATACAAGTACATATATATTCCCACATATGCAAATTACATCTGCTCCTATATGGCCATCACATATGTTGCTGTCTGTTCCACGTTTCCAGCTTCAAAATGCGCATATGCAAACGCAATCTTAAATCTTCTGAAACTTTAGAAAATTCTAAGGACTTTAATTGAATTCAAATGAATTTCGTACGTTATTTATGCAAGTCGAAGACACAATCCTGAGATAGAATCAATAGAAAAGATGCTCGGGCCTGAATCGGGCCCATCAGCAACCCCGCGCAAGGCTCATTATGGGCTCTATTCAGGGGGGAACAAACGCCTCAAATTCAAATTCGAAATTGCAGGGCGTGCAGGAGGAGATCGAGGAAAGTGAAGGATCGCAATAAATTATTTTTGCAAGGTATGCGAAAAGCGCACATTTTCCGAGGAAATCTTTTTGGAAATTGTCTGCGTCGTGGCAGAAAAATTTTAATACAGAAAAAAAGGCAAGGAGTGTGAGGGGTGCGCCAATCGATGGGAAATCGATGCGAATATGCGGAAGCACCCTTAACAGGAGCCTTAAGGAACTGTCGCCGAAGGCTTACCTAATCTTCGGCAAGGACTCAGACGAATTTTGAGTTATGGCGGTCTTCGTATTATGCGAAATCAATGTCCTTATTGTTGTTGCAAGCAAATTGCAAAATTTGTGACGCATTCGAGATGCGATCCCCTGGCTAAGGAGTCAGGGTGTAGAAATGGAAACGAGAATAGGAAGAGGAACAGGATCAGGAACCCTGCCTGGGAAAGCGACACAATATTAACCGTAATGTATGTTCAATAAATATTTGGTAATTAAATAAATAACTGGTCGAAGGATCAAAGAAACGCAGCTGTGCAGCTTTTGGGCGCATGCGCGATCCTCTTCAAAAGGGAGAGAGTGTTACAGTTCTACTTTCTCTCCCCGAAGATGCCTTTACTTTTTTTTTTTTTGATAGGCATGGGAAGGGAGTTGGAAATTAGATCAGTAAAAGGACGAAGATATTGGGTGATCGTGTGACGAATCGTTGATTGAGGATGACTAAGGTGTGGGAATCAAAAGCAAAGTCTCAAGCAGGTGATTCAGTAGAAAGTTTATCCTTTGAGTTACCCCAAAATAGGGAGTCTAGGAATTTGACTGTAGTAACCCTCACATTTTCTGAAGGATAATCGAAAGTGTAATCTACGTGCAAGTTCAGATGTTGCATCGTCGCAAAAGTTAATGCACTTCAGAGCAACACAAAGATGTCCTGCCACGCCCATAATGACATTCATAGAATTCGGCAACATCTCCCGTGACTCTTTCCAATTTTTGCACAATTACCCAACAATCGATGCTTTCTCCGCAAATCAATTGCGAAAAAACACAAACAAATCCCCAGGACACGTTGCACATCAGCGGAAACCCAACCCGAGGGCAACCTTACCCAACCTTACCTTCCGCTTTACCTTAGCAAACCTGGCCTAACCCTACCTTGCCGTACCTTACCATACCTTACCTTACCTTACACATTGGGTTACCCTACTTTGCCTTTACCCTGCCACATGCAACCTTACTCAACCTTGCCACACCCTGCGCCTGGGCCTAGGCCAGGGCCTGGGCCTGGCAAGGGGTAAGGGTTGAGCCATGGCAAGGGGAATACCAAAACCAAAGACGTTTAGCTGCAAATCTCTCAAGGTTCCACACTCATGTATGAGGAACTACATGAATCGGAACGGGATTTGGCACTAAGGAAACTAACTTTTTGTCGATGAAAAAATAAAGGATCGCAAAAAGAAGGAGCAAAAAGGAACCAAGGGACTTAATTGCATTTTTTAGCGCGCGCGCTCATTGCGAATTTCAGCTGTGCCTCAGCTGGCGACTTTCAGTCTCAAATCCTTGGGCATTGATAGCACTGCAAAAAGGAAGAGGGTGAGGAAGGAGTAGAGAGAAGATGGGAGGAGGAAGGAGGAAGGAGTGAAGGATGGGAGGTAACGAGTTCAATGCAGTCGATCAATGGCCAAGGAATCGATTGGCAACTGCGCCGCAACAGTTAGCAACGCTTCAGTGGCTCAACCTCAGCCACATCCTTATCCTTGGAGGGAGCTGAGTCCTGGACCGCATTGTCATGTTAATCCTGCGAATGGGAATTTGATTGCCTCCTGCTTGGCAGATCAATAAATGCACTAATGAGCTAAAGGGTTACAGCAACAGGATCTCAAGGATGCTGCATATTTCGCAAAACCAATTTGCATTTTCCACCAGCTTTTCTTCCTCTTCCTTTTCCTCTCCTTTCGCTCCTTTCTCTTCCTTTTTATCTGTGTGCATTTGCATTTTCCGTTTCGTTGGCGCTGAATGCCGCGTGTGCCATGAATTTTGATGATGCTCGAAGTTTGAAGGATCCCGTTGGGAAAGCTGCGATTCGCCATTCACATTCAAATTGGCTCATGTTGCGAGTCCTGCGAGAGCAGGAGTGAGATGTGCCCGCAAGGCGTTTTAAGTTGCTTTTACTTGGCAGCAGTTAATTGGTTTGAAGTTTTCCACAGATTTGCATTTTCATCTGAGGGAAAGTCCTTAATAGGCTTCGACAAGTAGCGAACTTTTGATTAGGCGACAACAGCGAGTCCTTTTGTAAGGCTCGATAGGTGTTGCCAGGTTAACGGGCGGCCTTTCATCGGCTTATTAAGGGCTGAACGGAGGAAGAATAAAATCATATTCTGAATATATATAATCAGATAATTAACCTGTAGAGCATCGGGCATAAGGATCGGCATTATCCTTGCTAATGAAGTGCTGCATTGGTGGAAAATTTCCTGGAGCTCGAGTCGAGTCGCTAATTGATCTCCCGCCTGGCCGATACGTCTGCTCCAAGACATATGATAACCAGTTGGTCGGAAATGGACAAGCAGCTTGCCAAACTCCAAAGGACAATGGCAAAAATAATTAGCAGCTATTGATGGTCAAAAGGATATCCAGCATTGCCCTGGGCGTGACACGTCACAATATATCCACAAACGCCCCGGCACGCAAGAAAGTCACCCAATCGAGGAAGAAAGTCACCCAACGGACATCCTAGATGAGGAGAGTAACAAATGGATGCTTGTTTGGGTAGCGTAGCACGGGCCAAAAAGGACTCGCTAGATTATCAATGACAGTGCAGCCGGCAACATTGTTGCAGCTTCATAATTTTCTAATTCATGTCTTCCCAGTCAGCCCGGCGGCAACAACAAATTTTGCAGAGTGCAACGACAGCAACTGCAATGCAGCAGCTGCGACGAATGTGGCAAGGACCTCGACTCGAAGTCTGAGACGTGAACTGAGACTGCGACTGAGGCGGAGGTTGAGACTGAGGCGGCGGCTGAGGCGGAGGTTGAGGCGGCGGCTGAGACTGAGGCGGAGGACGACGCGCGAGGACAAGGCTGTGGTTGAGGTTGGTGCCCCCAAGGAAACTCAAATTTATTGATAGCAACTGTGTGTGTGTGTGTATGTGAGAGTTGCATGTATGTGTGTGCGTGAGTTGCATGTATGTGTATGTGTGAGTTGCATGTATGTGTGTGTGCATCTTGTGTGCATTCATCTGTATGTGTTTGTATTTGAGCAGCAAATTTTGCATAAACACACACAACACACACACACACACATCACACACACACACATGCACTCGAAGCAGTCCTTGCACTTTTTTTTTGACTGCTTTTCACTTTTCTTGATGCTCAACTTAAGTTGTTTTTTATTTTTTTTTTTTATTTATTTCTCCTTCTGGGATTTTTGCATTTGCGCGCATTTCTACTTTAAAAAGCACCACCGGCTGCTTGGAAGGCAGCACCTCCTTCCTGGAGGATGAGGACGTCATCGTCACCCCAATTTAGTTGCTACCCATAGCCAGCTTCCCATTATTCTCCCTATTACCTCTGTGTGCGCGTGCATGCCTGTGTGCGTGTGTGTATGTTTCATGCCTTGCTTTTGCTTTCGGTTTGCCTGTCTGCCTTCTTATGTCCTTGCTTTGTGTTCCCTTAGTTCAGTTCGTGTGCATTTTGAGGCATAGCTCGCGCCAAGAAAACGCATATGCCACCTCGATCGCCCATAAGTAATCCTGCTGCTCCTTGCTCGCCTCCTTGGCACACACTCACACGCACACACACTCACACACAGGCGCATGCAATCGCATTTGAAATGAAGCAAAAATTTAATGAAACGTGGCAAGGAGCAGGGAAAACCTCTCCAAGTCTGAGCCGCCAGAGCTGCCATTAGGCAGCTGCTGGGCTGACTGGATGGATGGCTGGATCGCTGAAGGACTAACTGGCTGGCGGTCTGGCTGTCTGGCTGGCTGGCTGGCTGCTCGGAGGGTTCAACTTTTTGCCTATACACACTCGAACTCGTACTAGCAAAGCGCACCAACCACTACCACCCGATCGATCGGGCGACCAACCTACCAGCCGCCCGACTAGTACCACCGCATGACTTCCACTTCCACTGCCACTGCCACTGCCACTTCCACTTCCACATTCATTTCCATTTCCACTTCCACTTTCATATCCATTGCCACTTCCACTCCCAATTTTCCACAGCACAAAAACAACAACTGTTCGAGGAGAGAACGTGCATTATTCATATGGGGGGTGTTCCTTAGGAGCAACTGCGCCCGAGTGCACCAGAAGACAGTTGCCGACATTTATCCACCCTCTTTCCCCCCTCCTCCCACTCCCTCTGCTACACCCCTCCTCCATGCCCAAGACGCGCCACATAAATAAACGGAACTGTTGGCGTGACAATGACCTCAATGTTATTAATACGGCTGTTGAGTTGGAGGAACAGACACCGAGTTCCGTTAGATGGTGTAGTGAGTGGGGGGTGAGTGTCTAGGGGAGGGGCGGGAGCTCTGGCACAACATTATCATATCAATATATGGGGCACACACACACACACACACACGTTTCTATGAGTGTGTTCCTGCTACTGTCTTAGGTTAGGCACAGGGAAGCAAACAGTTCGTTGAACTTCCCTTAACATGTGCCATATGATTCTTGGAAGGCCGTAAAGGGGTAGATACGATCGCCTATATATGTAAGCACTGGATAATGCCGGCGACTTATCGAGCATTCCGAAAGGTAAATATGAAATAAACAATTACCTAACGACCCATAAGATTGTGGACGCCAAAGTGGAGATAACCTAAAAATAACCAGGAAATTGACAAAGAATTGCCGACGAATTGCCAGGGTACAACCCGAGTACAGCCCAAAAATAACCCCAGAACAATCCAAGAATAACTGGAGAATAACCTGATAATAACTAACGGCTATTCCGGGATCCAACACCTTATCGATCAGTAAGCAAATATATGCAACTATGAGACCCTAGGGTAAATCTTATATAACATCTTTAATCTTAATGTAATCCCCAAATAATAAAACATACGGAACCTTTAAGAAAAGGTAGAGTCCAAGTAATAAATATCTCCGATATGTTCTGGTATATAAGGAAAGGATAGGAATAGGATAGGAAAAGGATAGGAATAGGATAGGAATAGGATAGGAATAGGATAGGAATAGGATAGGAATAGGATAGGAATAGGATAGGAATAGGATAGGAATAGGATAGGAATAGGATAGGAATAGGATAGGAATAGGATAGGAATAGGATAGGAATAGGATAGGAATAGGATAGGAATAGGATAGGAATAGGATAGGAATAGGATAGGAATAGGATAGGAATAGGATAGGAATAGGATAGGAATAGGATAGGAATAGGATTGGAATAGGATAAGAATAGGATAGGAATAGGATAGGAATAGGATAGGAATAGGATAGGAATAGGATAGGAATAGGATAGGAATAGGATAGGAATAGGACAGGAATAGGATAGGAATAGGATAGGAATAGGATAGGAATAGGATAGGAATAGGATAGGAATAGGATAGGAATAGGATAGGAATAGGATAGGAATAGGATAGGAATAGGATAGGAATAGGATAGGAATAGGATAGGAATAGGATAGGAATAGGATAGGAATAGGATAGGAGTAGGATAGGAATAGGATAGGAATAGGATAGGAATAGGATAGGAATAGGATAGGAATAGGATAGGAATAGGATAGGAATAGGATAGGAATAGGATAGGAATAGGATAGGAATAGGATAGGAATAGGATAGGAATAGGATAGGAATAGGATAGGAATAGGATAGGAATAGGATAGGAATAGGATAGGAATAGGATAGGAATAGGATAGGAATAGGATAGGAATAGGATAGGAATAGGATAGGAATAGGATAGGAATAGGATAGGAATAGGATAGGAATAGGATAGGAATAGGATAGGAATAGGATAGGAATAGGATAGGAATAGGATAGGAATAGGATAGGAATAGGATAGGAATAGGATAGGAATAGGATAGGAATAGGATAGGAATAGGATAGGAATAGGATAGGAATAGGATAGGAATAGGATAGGAATAGGATAGGAATAGGATAGGAATAGGATAGGAATAGGATAGGAATAGGATAGGAATAGGATAGGAATAGGATAGGAATAGGATAGGAATAGGATAGGAATAGGATAGGAATAGGATAGGAATAGGATAGGAATAGGATAGGAATAGGATAGGAATGGAACTAGTACAGGAAGTACCGTTATTGGTATTCACTTATAGGATCCAATAGGACTTACTTTGACTAATATATATTAATATCTAAATTATATGGAATGTATAAAGTATGTAAGATATATAAAATATTTAATATATTTAATGAATATTTAAAATTTAATTTTTTATTAATTTTAATTTATTATAAAAATATTTAAAATGTATAAAATATAAAATTTTATAAATAAAAATAATTCTTGACTTTAAAAGTATTTAAATACTTGGAGTTCCTCCAAGTGAAGCCTTAGATCTCAAGCATAACAGCAAAATACCAAATTTAAAATATCCTTAAGGACTAGCAACTGCTCCCCGCAATTAGCATATCTAAAGGACTAGTGGATCTCATTTGCATGCAAACTTATTGTAAGGTGAGTTTTCACCTTGACTCCATTAACTGTTTATGAAATGGATCCCAACATATATTCGATTCGTATTTTCGAATTAAAGTCAATTATGCAAAACAAGAGCTCCAATTGAAGCCCTCAATGGAAGGGGGGGCTGCATGCGGGGATGCAGGCGGGGCTGCACTGGGGGACGACCCTAGACAAAAGTGCAATCAATTAACAAAACTAACACCGAGGAATTGCAGCCAAAGTATTGGAAAGTCATTGAGGGTTTGCTTCTGGAACGGGGGGGAGGGGAAGGAGTGGGAGGGGCAGCTGTGGAAACCCCTTTGACCGAGGGAGCATTTAGCGCATTTACCAAATTTCAGTTGAGCCGCGACTCATAGGCGATAAGGCCGCCCGGAGAACTGAGCTCGGGGCTCATAGCACGGGGCCCGGAGCTCGGGACACGGAGCTGGGACCCGTGGCAAATGTGTCGCATTGGCATTAAAACGGCACAAAATATGGGACAGATGTTTGGGAAGGCTTGTTTTGGCTTGTGCCAAGCAAAAAGTTGAAGGTGTCAGAGTCAACGGTGGCGGTGGCGGTGGCAGCAACAGAGGCAAAGGCAGAGGCAGAGGCAGAGGCCGGGGCAAAAGCGGTGGCGGCAAGGGAGCGCCGGCTGCTAAACTATCCTCATTATTTGCTGCATTTACTTTGGCTTTGGCTTTGGCTCGGTCGATGGTGTTACACTTCTGCCGGCGTCGCAGTCGCAGTCGACGTCCGAGGTGTGCGTTTTCTTTAAGAAAACTCCGCGCGCTTTGGCACGAGCTATGAAATATTAAAGGTATGATCAGCTGTGGCCGCTGCACTGTGAAGGGGGATGAAAATGTGTACCAGGTGGCAGCAGCAGCAGCAGCAGCAGCGGCGGCGTCTAGGAACAACCCCTAAAAGTATAGCTAGGGGCAGCGACAGTGGCAGTGGCAGTGGTTGTGGCTATGGCTATGGCTATGGCTATGGCTGTAGCAGTGGAGGAGCGTCTTGAGGGCCGTCAAGCGCATTGGAAATTGTGCAAAATCGATTACAATGATTGCATTTGGCGACGAGGACAAGAAGGACGACAACGGAACAAGGAAAAAGGAAGGGAGTCGTCGCCTCTGCCTCTGCCGCTGCCACTGTGAGTGTTGCCCGGCAGCGGGACAATAGCTGTGCGCCGGAAGAATAATGGCATAAACATTGGACTCATTGAAATGCCAGGGTGGAGGACAAGATGTGCGTAAGGGACTCCCAGACGCTGGGCCCGGTGCTGCACTGATTTTCCTTGCATGTCCTTTGTTGGCGGGCATTGTTGATTTCTTGATTTTCCTTCGACAATTTTGCAAGAGGGTCGGGGGGGGATTGCGCAATGATTGCTGCCGGAACACTTGGATAATGTGCAGCTAATGTCTTGGCAGTAATTTATATGATTTCTGCAAAGGACATTCACACACACACACTTACACACCTATACGTATGCACATATATACGATCCGTTGTCTCGTGCCGCTCCAGGCCCGGTGTGTCCAACAATTGCGATGTGGTCAAGCGCTTGCCGTGCTGTTGCACAAATTTGCCTATTGTCGCATAGTCCTGAATCCTTGATCCTTAAGAATCGATTGTACAGTCACCATGGCATGGCCATCAAAAGCAGAGCAGGGGTATCAAAACCAGTGGTTGGGGGTCCTGCACTTTCGCTCAGCTGCGCATCGAGTGTGTGTTTGGACGGTGGAAGCTTTTGCAGCTGCTCCTGCGGCTCCTGCAGCTCCTGCCGCTTCTGCAGCTCGTGCCCCGTTATGATTTATGTCACCCATGTAATCAGGGATTGTACACTGATTAAGCTAGCGAACCGGGTCATTGACTGGAACACCACCACCACTGGCAGCTGTGCCCGTAGCCATAGAGCAGCATCACTCGAGTCCTTGTATCATCAACGATAAGTGAATCCGAGTTGGGCACCAGCATGAGCCAGCACCTGCCTGTTACAACTTACAGAGCGACCCGTGCCATATATCCTGGGGGTTGTGCTCGATCTAACCACCCCAAAATGAAGCACTACCACCACCACCACCATCACCACCACGCACACCACACGCCATACACCACACACCAGACAAAGCCAGACAACCACCAGCAGTCGGGCCAACACCACCCTCTGATTTTGACTATCCTTGGCAGCCCAGCCGTTGGATTCACACGCACGCGCATATCCTGGGCCAAGTTCTATGCTGGTGCCGCTTTGCGCACTGTACTTTACACCACCAGGACACAACAGGACACAACAACAGGCAGGACCAACAACAGGCACGGCAATTAAACCATTTGCGGAAATGGCGTCCACTTGTTTTCATTTCGCTTGAGGGGCGCGCATCCACCCCTGGCAAAGGACGAAGTGGGTAAAGGAACTAAGCGCACGTGCGCCTGCGCCTGCGCCACACTTTCGCGCATTGACTGAAAAAGGATCTGCGTTCAACACACACACACACACATATAAAGGAGGACACAATCAGTGGATAACACACCCTCTACATTCGTGCTTGATGATATCCTTGCGCCAGCATAACAATGCCACTGTTAATGCAAATACAATCGCATCCTTTCGACATAAAAGGTCCTTTGTAACGCCGAATATTAACAATTTTGGATAAATATTTCAAACGCATTTGATGCGGGCGCCGTACGTGCCTCTCGATTCCTTCCAATAACAAAAACTTTCCTCCATTCGCATGGAAAACTGATGAAAATTGAAAACTGTATCCGGCACACGTGCCAAATGAAAGGATCTATGCTCTGCGCCACATCCTTCAATTTTGCTACTCTGGGCGTGAGGTGTACACCAATATTTGCATATCATTGAATATTTGAATAGTTTAGTATTTTTTAAATACCCTAAGGACTTTGGAAATGAAAGAGGACATCGGCAACTTTTGAGCGCGCAAATCTGAATTTTGAACTTGGGAAAAACCTTACAGAAATTTTCATATATCCTTCATTTATATTATATTTTTTTTTAATTTATTTATATTTTTTTTAAATTTATTTATATTTTATTTATAAAATAGGATATAATTTAATTATTTATTATAATTGTGAAGCGTTAACTCAGTCAGTCTTTATTCCTCTTCAGAGTCCTAGCAGAGGATCAAAGTAGTAACAAGACATAGGATGTTCTCTATAGTAAAGGTAGTTAACAGAAGATGATTATCAAACTGATAGGAAACTCTTTAAATATTATAAATTAAAGTTATTTAAAAAAAAAATTAATCCTCCCTTTAAAAGGCGAAAAACAAGAATAAGCCTTGCTTGAAGGTGGGATAATTATTTAGGAGCTTGACTTAATATATTTTATTTCTTTAATATATATTTAAAAAATAACTAAAAATCTTAAAAATTGAGAAACAACACTAAAGCTTAAAATCACAATATTAATTTAATAAATTATATATAATAATGAAAATACTTATATAATTTTCATTTAATCCTTGAAGCTAACAAAAAAGTGAAGGATCGAAAACTAAATTAAAAAAAGCTAAGAAAATGGAATAAAATGGAATAAAATTAAAAATATATTTAAAAATTAAGTATTAAAAGGGAGTCCTGGAGAACTTAGTAAAACGATGATCACAGTATAAATAATTTTAATACATACTAAAAATAAAACATGTAACTAAACTAAAGTTAAAGCTGCCTAAGGTAATTCACAGATATCCAAAGAAACCACTGATGATCTTTAAGTAATATTAAAAAGGAATCTATCTAATTATCCTTCTATCTTTTTTAAACACTAAATTAATTGGTATTCTCAAGTCGCTTGAAGATTATATAAGATTTTTTAGATTACTCCGAACACCTGGGACTTTGGCTTGGCATAAGAAAAAAGTGCAAACTTTTTATCAGATAAAAATCTGTAGAAATGTTCACAAAAAATATGATATGAGGGCGCTTGACCAAAGCTCAGCACATTTGCACACAAATAAATATATATAAATATAAATATATAAAAATATATATAAATATATAATATAACATATACAAATGTATCTGTATATATTTGTATCTGTATCTATACATTCCACACAGTTTTGTATCTGACAGATACACTGCACGAAGGCGAGCGAAGTGACAGAAACAGAAATGGAGACGGCGACGGCGAAGGAGACGAAGACTGTGAGGGCGAGGGAGATGGGGCGGGGGACTAAGACTGAGACTGGGACTGGGACTGAGACTGAGACAGAAATTTGCCATGCAAACGAAGTTATTTTTAAGAAATTCAAACCTGCAGTTGAGTGAATTATGAGTCGGGGCTGTCAAGGCTATGGACTGATGCTTGGCAAGCGGCACACACACGCTGGGAACGGGGATCAACTGCGCGTAGAGTCGCATGCGCAGTAGAAATAGGTGTGATCGGTTGAGGTGAAGCCTCTCTGTAGTGGCGAGGGGTAGTCTCAAAGTAAAGGTAGGCTACCAGGGGATAGCCAGGGGTAGGCCAGGGGTAGGCCAGGGGTAGTCAGGGGAGGCACCACCAACACCTTACACGATGCACAGAAACAGGTTGCAACGCAACGCGAACGGAGCACAACACAAAAGGTAGACGACACACACTCACGTACTTATGCTTCTTCTTCTTCGACTTCTTAATGTTGTTGTTGTTGTTGTTGTTGCTGTTGTTGCTGTTGTTGTGGTTACTGTTGTTGCTCTTTTTTTTTATTGTTGTTGTTGTTGCTTCTAACATTTTGAAAATCTGCGCAATGTGCTTGGGTATTCAGAGGCCCGTCAACAGCGATGATGTTGCTCATGGTGATCACGATAATGAAGATGAGGATCGCAGGCAGTGCACACACACTCTCTCTCTCTCTTTCTTTCTCTCTGTCTCTTGCGCTTTCACCCACGCTCACTCTCTCGCTCCTTTGCCGGCGATGACTAGGGAAATTGCCTTTTCCTAAGAAGGATTTGTGTCAGCAAACGTGACTTGAAAAATCAAGTTGTGTTTAGTGTGTGTGTGTTTGTTGTGTGTTTTGTGTGTTGTGTGTATTTGATTGCCTGATCCTTTTGTCCACTCCTCCTCCCACCCGCCTAGTGTGTGCCCATTGTTTGAATAGTTAATTATGGGTTGGATCAGTGTACACTCCTTTGAGCCATTGCCGTATTTTGGAGGGCCAAACAAATCTCTTCCCTTGTCTTAAGGCATTTTTACCAATAATTTGGAAATTATTTCTTCTTTTCTTTTTGGGAAAAACAAAAAGAGGAAAAAAATTTGAAAATTTTTTGAATTGTGAATTTGATGTTTTTTCCTACACCTTCGGTTATCATCGCCCACAATCCATGGGGCGTGCCAGCGTTGACAACTGCTGACAATGACTTCATTTGTTGTCCACTTGCTCATCTCTCGGATTAATATGGCACACACACACACACACACACACACACACTTGGACAGCCACTGGCCGGGGTAGAAGGAGTCGGACTCCTGGAAGATCAGATGATGGATCGGTGTATTGAGATGTTGTCGGAATCGTCTGAAATTCAAATACGTCGGTCGCTGGTCGCCATGTGTCTGCCTCGCTTTGTTCTTGCCACAATGTGTTGAATGTGGCAATTGCAAGCCATTTAGCAAATCCCATCGATCCCCCAGCCCAGATCGGAGTAATCCCCTTTAATGGGCCACAGCATATGAGGAAATTCCGGCTAAGCACATGAAATTATGATCTGCGATCTCTATAGACGTTCAGATATATACTTGCATGTGTGTGTGTGTGTGTGTGTGTATGTGTGTGAGTGGGAGTTGGCATATGTTATCAATCATTTACTTCGAATAACTGAATTATTGCAGTTGAAAAGCGAGTCGAATTGAGAAGGACTCCCTCCTTGGGTGAATTTTCAGAGGCTTAAAAAAATTAATAATAATTTCCCGAATTTTTGTTCCTTTAAACCAATTTTGAAACTACACAAAACTCGGAACTGTCCTCCCTTTTTCTATGTGTCTTTATCCTTTTCTTAACATCTTAATTTATTTATTTAACAATCGAAGGTTTTAGGTTTCTTAATTTGAAAATCATTAGGTATGAAATTCCAACAAATAAGCAAAGTTTGGAAAACAGAAGGAAATAATTTTAAAAATTAAAAAAAAATCATATTCAAAAATAAAAAATATTTTCAAAATTATAAAAAAATAAAATTTTAAAAAATAAAAAAATTTCGAATATAAAAATAAAAAAACAAATACAATTTTAAACAAGAAATTGTTGAAAATTAAAAAAAAAATATTTTAAAATTAAATGCTCTAAAAATAAAATAAAATTAAGGATCGATCCTACAAATCAGTTTATATAAATGCCATACATTTCTTTCTATGTAGCCAAGTATTGATTTTTTAAGGTATCCTTCCGTTTGGGATGCATTAATTGCAGAGTCAAAGGATCTGACACGGTTTATGTATCCTTAATAAATAAACAGATAATCATCACAAAATGAAAAATCTTAGTTTAATTTTAAATAAAGAAAAGTTACCCCAAAAAAGTCGTTCAACTTTTCCAAACTTAATTTTTCCGAATGAAAAGTCAAACTCTTCCTAAAGTTAAAATCACTTTTCCTCGTTTAAGGAAAGTACCAAAATTTATATCCTTTTATAAAAGCATTAAAAAATGATTCACAATAAGATCAGTTTACACAGATTCGAATGCAGGATAGGAACTTAGTCAAAAGTCTGAAGGACTCAATAACTCAAGGAATCCTTCGTCGCGGAACCTTGAGTGCAAATTGAAACCTGGTGAAAGCATTTAAAGGAGATTGACACGGATCATTTGTGATCCAGAAGCTAGGAAAGTTTCATCCCACGGTCGGCAGGATCGGCAGGATCGGCAGGATACCAAATGCACCCATGTCACATAAATAAAATTTGTATATGCGATTAAATTTGAAATTCAATCGGAATGCATTTGAGGACGACTGTCACTCAGTCAGTCAGTCAGTCAGTTAGTCTGTCTGTCTGCGAAGGACTCTGTCGGAGTGTCTGCCAGGGAGTTGGGCGGTTGGACTGTTAGATGGTTGGTCGATCGGTTGCATCCCTAAAAGGTGCTCCTCAAAGGTAACACCGATCAGGACGAAGACGAAGAAGAATGAATGGGTGGAGGGGGATGCGAGATGCAAGATGCAAGATGAAAGATGAAAAACAGAAGAAGATGGAAGAAGGGAGAGGGAGGACGAGTGATGGAAGTTGGAAGATGGGTGATGGGTGATGGGTAGAAGGACGCAGCTTGAGTTGTGATAGACAAAATCTTGTCATAACTTTGATGTTGTTAGTAAAACAAAGAAATTGCTTCCCCCGGCAGCCCCTCGGCCCCTGGAGGTAAGCGACGCCGCAACCGTCCCATCCGCGAATGGGAATGAGATTGGGTTTGGGTTTGGGTTTGGGTTTGGATTTGGGACTGCAACTGGGACAGGCAATGGGACTGGGACTGAGACTGGGACTGGGATTGGGTATGGAGTGGGAATGTCCTTTGGAATCAGGATTTGGATCGGTAATGCTGCGAAATTTGTTTACCACTCGCTTTTGAGGGGTGCGAAAACTTGGCAGCTGGTTGAAGGATGGGAGTGGGAAAGTCCTTCTGGATTATGCAACATCAGCCACATCGATGCCATCAAATGTGCTGTATAATTCTGAAAGACATTGAATAATTGCTGGACCACGACCATACACATTTCCTTCAAATGTCCTTCGGCTATGTGGTTTAAGGCTTGCAACTGATTTGACTGATTTCAGGGCTTTAACTGCGTTGCGCTGTCCAAGGAACTCGATTCGGGATTCTTAGAAATAAACTGCGCCTTAGACGAATGAGGATCAAGATCAAGGCATTAGATGTCCGACAAATAAATCAGCTTCAAAGTCGCTTTCAAGGAATGCCCATCCCATATTCATTATCCCAGATCTGGTCAGAGAAAGGAGCAGAAGCTGAAGCTGAAACAGGAGCGGGGATAACAAAGGGTTGCGCCGAAAATGTTGAAAATGTGTTGAAGGCTGCGCGAATGTAACACGATAAGATCGGCACATCAATCCAAGGATATGCTATCCTTAAGAATGTTAATCAATTAATTACATGCTGTGAGTGTGTGTGCGCATAGAAAGGGGGTACGTGAGGAAAGGATTGACGGGCGAGGGGTGGTCCTTGATTAATATGAACATATCCCAAGGCAATCTATAGATTGACTGCCAGCCCTTCACATTTTCCTATATAACTTGCGGTTACTCGGGACCGTCCAAGGACCAACTGACCAGTGGTCAGTTCGTGGGTCAGTCGCGTGGCGATTATTAAAATAAACATAAACATTGACCATCGACGGGGGTTATAATAGATCACAGGGGATTTCGTAGTAAGTGAAGGAAGGAGTGAATCCCGAGATCATCCATGCAAAAGTGACAGAAGTCATTGATCTTCAAATAGAACATGTTCCTTAAAGGATAATAAAATAAATTGAATCTTTTCTAATTACCCTTATATCATTTATTATCTTTTAAACGTTTTACAACTGAAGATGGTGTTGGCTCGAAATGGACAGCACTTGGAGCACATATGTCCTTGAGCCTCATCAATCAATTTTGAAAGGATTCATTTTGTGGTTTATTTTCTTGGGCTATGAATAAATACTTAATTATCCTTAAAAAAAAAACTAATTTATATAAATAAAATTTAATTATTTCTGCAATTGTTTTTCAAGTAATTGTCTTTAAAATACAATAAAAAATAATAAATAAAAAAAATAAATTAAGAAAAAAATATTACAAAATTTAGTAATAAAAAATTATTAAGTTTATTTTATTAATTATTAATTATTTTATTAATAATATTAATTAGAATGAATTTGTATACATAAAATATAAAATACTCATAATAAAAAAAAATAAAATAAAATATAAAATATATTTTTAAAATATTTAATATAAAATATAAAATAAAAAATATTCTCCAGAAATACTTCTTTTACAGAATTTCTCTTCTATTTCTTTAACAAAAAAAAAAAGAGTTCATTTTTTTTTAATAATTTTGACAGAGTTAAAAAATATAATAAATTATATTATTTGCAAGTGCCAACTTAATGTGCACATATTTCTGAAATAATTCCCCGAGATTAACCAAATTGGAACAAGGTCATCGCTGATCTGGGATATCTTCAAGATACAAGCACTTGAGTCAAGTCAGGGGAAAAATGCGAGAAAAAAAAAAGAATAAAAAGATAAAAACAAATTTATAACATGGCCCGCTGTGTGGGAACCAAAATCCTGTGCAACATGTGACACCAAAATAATTTGCACTGTCCGCCGGAGTTGAGTGAGAATTACCAAATATCGTCCCATTGTTGGCACTTGTTATAAAGGACACAGTGTGCCACAAATTGTTGCAAAAACAAAACAAAACAAATGAACAAGAGACTCGAGTGGCAATGTGTCCAGCACAAGGCAAGCCACTTGAGGCGAGAAAAAAAACAACAATGAAAATTCGTAGCTACTATTCAAATTAAATAGAAAATTGCAAGGAAAACACAAACTAATTTTCCTTCAATTCTTTTCGATCTATGGAAGTTAGTTTTCAATAGAGTTTCAGCCCATTGCAGGGGGCGGGCATGGGAAACTCAAGTGGCACACAGCATGCATTGAGCAATGTGGCACACAGATGATGATCAACATCCAAATGTCAGCAGGTCGCTCCTCTTATCGCACTGGCTATGCTCCAGATACACTAACAAATGGGACACCCATAAAATGCGCCGCGTATCACAGCTCAAATCGAAATGCGCGCCAATTTTGCGCTTTAAAAAAAAACACACACAAAATTATGAGAAAATAAATAACTAAAAAAAAATCACAAATACTAATGCAAATACAAATTCATATACAAATACCAATACATATACATATACATATATAAATATCTAAGCATGTCAAGAACATTGTTCGCTCATTAAGCAACAGCCACGTAATTTCTCTGTCTCTCTCTCTCCGAACTCCCCACATCCTCAACGCGTAGTTCCCCACAGCAACAACAAGTTATTGACATTGTTGTTGTTGTTGCTGCTATTTGCCCACATACAATACCAACTTTTGTTGTGCTGCTGAGTCCGCAACGTTGATTAGTACTTCCTGAGGCTGCATATCATTCACCATACAAACATAAGTAGATAAGTGTATTCATATATATATATATATATATGTATGTGTGTGTGTGTGTATGTACTACACTCACTGCTATAACTTTCATATGCCGATTTGCTTAGAGCTCTACAAACAATCTAAGAAATGTCGTTGGAGTTCATGGGAGCTTAGGTTCAAGTTATCAGCCGAGGACAAGCCCTTGGCATTAGAAGTGATGGCATTCATAATACACGAGTCCACCACTCCTGGCCGTGCAGGGGGAACAGTTGCAGGGCAAACACATTTACAAGCCTGAAGAATTTCAGGTGTTCCTTCCGGTGACAGGAAAAGCTTCTAAGCAAAGACACGGGCACTGGGGGAGAAAATTTCATTTGACTTTTACGGGAATTCCTAGCGGAAAATTAATAAATCCCATTTTTAGATTTAAAACTAAAAACTTAAACTAAATTTAAATTCGGTGAAAATTCTTTTCACCACCCACAACGCCAACACCGCGTGACATAACACAGACACGCATTGTACACACAACATACACAACACATGCATACATATGCACACATACAGACAAATAAATATGTACATACATATGTATATACATATTTCCAATTGCTTGGCTCAGGGCGATCTTCGGAAGACACATTTAAACTCTGAACCCGGCAATTGATTGCCGCGGAGAAAGCTTCATTTGGAGAATGTGAATGTGAATGTAAATGTGAATGAATGAATGGATGGATGGATGGATGGATGGGCGTAAGAGTTTGTGTGAGTAAATGAATGCGTTCTCTAACATCGAAATGAATTGCTTATTTTGACATTTATTAAAGCTTTAAATAAAATTTATGCAGAGAATCAATTAGTGTGGATGTGGAGCCCGGACACACACACAAATGCGGGTTGCAGGGGCCAAAACGATGGCATTGGCAAAAGCAACGACAAGGGCAAAAGCAGAGGCAATGGCAAAAGCAGAGGCAATGGCAAAGGCAAGGGCAAAGGCAGGGGCAATGGCAAAGGCAAAGGAGACTTGTATAGATCCTCAGTACAGAGGCTATGGGATCCGTCGCCAATCGAAAGAGGAAAAAGAGGAATGGGCAAATGGATGGAGAGAAGGAAGGGGAAAGCATTGGTATATGGACACGCAGAGCGTAAAGTCAAGTAACAAAAATATTTCTCACAATCAGTTTGTAGACAAGCAAAGAGGACAACAAGAATATAGCGAGAGACGACGACGTTGGAAAGGAACAAAATAGCAACAACAAAACACGGCGCTGACCAAAGCGAAGGCAAAAAGACAAACGTCGAAAAACAACAACAATAACAATAACAACAACAACAATAATGCACATAATCAGAGGAGCGACAAAGACTGCAAGAAATCACAACAACAATGACTGCAAAGAGGTGGAAGATAAACAGGCTCGAAGTTAGGCACTCAAATACTTATATTAATATATGTACACACATACATATGTATGTGTTTATGTCTGTGTATGCTGCGTCCAGACGAGTCCTGCACACATATGCAAATGTTTGCGTGTGTTGGTGTACATGCATACACGTATCCGAGCCCAGAGACGTCTATGCGTTCACACTGACACACATACATATACAGCGGCAGAGATTTTGGCGCAAAAACCAAAACGATTCCTCTTTGCGCGCTCATTCGGTGCCCGCGCTCTTCACCTACTTCTTTGCTCATTGGCTCTCCCGCTGCCTTCTCTGCCTTCTTGATGCACATCGCTTCAAATGCAAGAAATCTCAGCGCCCGCGACGGATTCCCCCCTACTTCTTCTTGGCATGCACACAAGCACACGCACACACACACATGCGCACGGCCATACTCACACACAAGAACCTTGTTGTTGGGCTCGTGTTAAGGAATTTACGCGCGCGTTGTCCTCGTTCCCGTTCCTCTGCTCGTGACACACACATACCACAAAACAGCAGGACTAATTCGTTCTCTGCTGTGTGCATGTCCTTCGGCCCCTCCGCTGATCAGCTGATTGAACACATGTATATAGGGACGATCGTATGTTCGTTTCTCCTCGCACATCTGAGCGCAGGCAGTCAGCAAGGAACAGGATTGTGTATGAGAACCGAAACGGGACCGAGGGTCATTCCCCGCAATATACACATAGCATTCCTATCTTTTTCTAACTGTTTGTCCTGTGAGTGCGTGTATGGGTTTTTTTGTGTGTGTGTGTGTGGGAATAAATTCTGATCAGTATTTGTCTATTTTATGGTCTTTCTTATGTGTAATCTTTACTGACTTCCCCTCCCCACCCCTTACCTTTTTTTCTTTGGAGTCAAATCGGCCTACATTTTGGCGGAGGTTCAAACACCTTTAAGCTTTTGACTAACACCTCCGTCAATCTGCAAGTCAAATTGCGATTCTTGTGTGGGTGCCATATTCTATGTTTTATACACACGTATGGGTATGTGTATGTGAGTTCACATCTCAATGTATGCAATGATTTGTGCACATTCGGGGTGATATATGCAAATGATTGAAATGGTCATAACTCACCCATCCATCAAATTCCTGTTTCTGCGTTTCATTGCAAACTAATTGCACGTCTCGTCCACGACGTCGCTATGCGATACCTTAGTATGCACATCTTGCCCAGCAGTGCCCTAATCGACACAAAATACACACATGCACACATACACACACACGCACACACACATTTGAAACTTCAGCCCGCTACGCCCCTCGACAATTACGTTTCGCGCGCGCGCGTAAAAGTATCTCAAACGCTTTATACAAAGCTTTTTGCACAATTTTTTTTTATGTCGCCGTTGCCGTTGCCGCTCCCGACGACGCCGACGTCAGGCGCTTAAAAAAAAAAAAAGCACAACAAATTCAGACCGCACTTCTTGGAATTTCGATTTACAATTTAGTTCTTCACAATCTCTCTCGTTTTTTTGGAAGTTTATTTATTCTTACTTCTCTTACTGCTTCTCCTATTGTTGTACTCCATTCTCGTTCACGTTGTTGCTGCAGCTTCATAGTCTCCTCCTTGTATGTGTTTGTGTGCAGCCTATTCTTTTCTCGCAATCAAATTTACTAACTACACGTGTGTGTGTGTCCGTGTGTGCATAAGTGTGAGTTTTTTTTGCATACATTTCTGATTTCTTAGTTTGCCCTTTTTGCGCTCATCGTTCTTCTTTGTCGCCGCACCGTGGATGTCAACTCATTAAGCATAAATACTTATTGTACCAAGTTATTTTTTTAATAATTTAAGCTATGACAAGATGAAGTAACAGTGTAATACGTACACTGAGAAATATTTACCCATCCCAATATTTGTATGATGTTCTTGCAATTACAAATTGATTTTCTCGTTTTAAAAAAATTTGATCAACAAATACAAATATTTACCCACTGTGGTTTACTATGAATGAGTTTGAGCTTTTTCCTTTATTCGTATGTTTTTTAACTTGTTCAAAACCACTTTATGATTTTTGCGTTCCTTTAGTTGTTGTTTATTCTTCAAAAAGATGATCCTCTTCCTGCGCACAGCACAAAAGCCTAAACCAATTCAACGGAATGAAACCGTAGCTCATTTAGCTTTGAGCGTATTTTTGCACGGCTGGCAACCTAGCCGTAATCATTAACTCAATCATTAAATTTATTTTCTACCACTTCAACAGACATACAAATACATGCACGTATTCGTATTGATGTTTATGTAATTATGTATAAATGATGTCGCGATGAGTGCTCGTCCGCTGCTGATGGTTAAATATTTTTGCACTAAGATTTGCCTGCTAAGGAATCTGCGAAGTCTTTACAAGCGCTGCACACTGACTGTCAATGGTGTATGTATGGGTGCCCCCCTTTTCCGTTGCTTTGGCAGAGACGACTCCCGCAGGGCCCGCACACATTCCTATATTGAATAATACATACAAATGTATGTGCATATGTATGCGTGCATACATACATATATACATTTAAATGTATAAGTATACATATGTATGTATATGTAAGTAATTCGGTTTTTGCTTTAACTTTGCCGCGACTGCCCACACACATTCTCACAAAAACATATGGACGGACATGGTACGTTGCTCATTTAACGACATTGGCGTCTACGTCTGTAAAGCACAAAAGAGACACGCCTCGCACCTCCTCCCTTAAAGCAATGTCGATCATATGACTGGACCTCGCACTACACGACTACCTGCTGATGCTCTGCAAGCTTCATCAGCAAGGGGGGGAAATGGGCGGTCAGACGATGCGGTATGCGTGGATCTCACATTATTACCTGCGAACGACACAATCGATGCCGCGCAACCGATGCCATCGCCTTCGTCTTCGTCTTTGTCTTCGTCTTGAATTCTGTTTAAAGATTTGCCCAGTGCCCGAAGTCTAAGGCAGCTCCAGCTCCAGGCTCTGCTCATGCCCATGCCATTCAGTTGCAACGTAAATCACATATGTTTTTGCTGTTTCTTTTGTCTTCGGCTCCACAAGTCGCCACTCGGCCCACAATCGGACCCACTTCGGGTGTAGTCTCGACGCTGAGCTTCGGCGGCAACGCGCTTCCCGCTATAAAAGCTCGCGCGCCAAAATTTTGCCTTCAATAGTGCTCTGTCCCTCGTGTCGGGTAGGGGAATTTACTGATCTACCTGTTGCACTGGCAATGGCAGTGATTATTCAATATACATAACTGAACAGATTCTGATTTTCCCGACTCCTTCTTTTCCATTTTGCCTAGCTCAACCTTTGCTCTGCAGTTGGAACAGCGCTATGGGAAATGGAAAATTGTTCGATAAATATGTAGCTCCCGTTCTCGTCCCCGTCCCCGTCCCCGTTCTAGCTCTTGCTCCTGCTCTCTCGTGTGCACTTCATTTTGCTCCTGCTTGTGCTCTTCGCTCCGTTATTTTTGATGCTCCTCGCACAAAAGAGCAGCGACGTCGACAGCAGAACGTCGGCAGCAGGGGTTGCACCAACAGCCGGGCCGGTCTTTAAAACCAGCTGCGTTCGCTTCGAGAGCTACATTTGTTTTCTGCTCGTCGTCGTGTCAACATCTGCGCCTCGATCTGCTCTTATACGGTAGTGCAGTAAATTGGTGTGTGTGCTGAAACGATTGGATATACAACAAAATAATATTAAAAAAATAAAATAACACTCCACACAAAGAACTTAAACAATAATGTTAAAACGGACACATTAACGCAAATCTCCAAAAATATGCAACAACAAATGCAATATTAGTTATTAACAAAATATATTAACAAACATCTTCAACAAATGCAACTACAAACTCTTCGAAGGACTACAAAGTGCAAAGCCATAAAAACCGAATAAAACGAAACGAACTCATATCTAACTGTAAAATTTCATGTGCCAGTAAAGAAATTGTGCGAAAATTGTGTTTTAGCAATTTTCAAATGCAAAATTAATTCATCAGCGGGAAACATCCCATCAACTAGTAAATAAATTATTTGGAAATTCACTTCGGAATCAATCAGACTATCAAAATGCTTTGGGAAACTATTGTCGAAGAAAGCAACTGCACCATGGATTGCAATATGAGGTAATTATCAAACGAAATCAGAACAGAACAAAAAAAAAAAAAAATAATAAATAAATAGGGAAATAGATAAAGTATAAGAAATTAAGAGACAAAGTGCAAGTAACAAAGCTCTTCCCACGAACAACAACAAAGTAAACACAAAAGCAACTGTGAACAACGGAAAGACAAGGCAGCAAAGAAGCCGCTTCGACGTCGACTGCGCTGCCTTCTTTACTGTTGAACAAAAGTAAGAGTCTTTTTCATTATATTTATTTTTTTGCACGCTCCACACGAGCGAATGGCACGTTTTTTCGGCTGTGTGGCGCTCAGCTGTTGTATGTATTTTTTTTCCGAGTTGTTTTTGTTGTTGTTGTTTTATGTTGCTGCTGTTCCTTAGTTTTCATTCATTAAACCGGCTTTCGCGAAGATCGCGCAGCTCCAAAACAAAAATAACAACAAGAGCAGCAAGAACGGATTTCAAGCGCAGTCACTTCGTCACTCAGTCAGTTGGTCAGTTAGTCAGCTAGTCAGTTTTTGCGTTGTGTTGTTTTTGTTTTTGTTTTTGTTATTGTTATTGCTGCGTTCTTTGCGGTTCTGCTTGACGTTGGCGTCTTGTTGCCTTGCGTGACCCAAAAGTCAACGAAAAGTGCAGATGCAGTGGCCCTCGCAGTGCCCTGCCTTGGCCCGTGCAATGAAAACGAAAACACTTCGAGCAGAACGTGGCAAAGGGGGAATTCCGCTTAAAGTACCGCAAAGAGCAAAAAAGAAAAAAATGAGGAGAAAGAAGTACCAAGAGGACGATCAAGAAGTCGAAGGCGGGCATTTCTAATTTCAAATTCCCAATTTACAAAATTACATGCGCGGCACAACAACAACAACAACAACGGCAAAAATAATAACAAAAACTACAACAAGAAGAAGCAGCAGCAGTTGTAGAGGG
Source organism: Zaprionus lineosus (assembly GCA_035044505.1). Lineage (NCBI taxonomy): Eukaryota > Metazoa > Arthropoda > Insecta > Diptera > Drosophilidae > Zaprionus > Zaprionus lineosus. The sequence goes on along the minus strand of JAWNNX010000591.1, from coordinate 1,581,047 downwards.
AGAATTGGAATTACTCACAGCAACCCCTCGGCGCTTGTTGTTGTTTTTGTTTTTTACTCTTGTTGTTGTTGTCTTTTTACACCACCAACACAACGAACGCCGCCACCACCACCAACGCCGCCGCATACAGGAGAATATTTTTAGCTGCGGGTTTAATGACCCATGGGCTACAGTTTAGGCAGCAAACCAGCAGGAATTGAAGACGATCAGTTGACTAATCCTCTCTCTCTCTCTCTCCTTCTTGCTCTCTCCCAAACAGCACCTCCAGCAACTTGAACAACAAAAACAACACCAGCCGCGGGGCCTGCCACTCGCTGATGGGTTGCACCAACAGTGACGTCATAATCATGGAAGCCGACGAGGATATATCCTTCTATGATGACGATACAATTGCAATTCCCCAACAGCGTGTGGTCAGCCCCGAACTACTGGGTCTCCTCTCCCCCGAGGGATCCCCAAAGCGTTTCGAAATCGTGCGCCAGACAAAGCTGCAACATCAGACGTCGATGGACAACGCCACGACGCCAGCTCGCAGCTTCCGTGTCTTTAACAGCGTCTCATCCACCGGATCCGTTGAGTCCTCGATGGATGATGAGTACATGGAAATGTTTGAGCTCGAGTCGGACCAACACCACGCATTTGCCCTGCCCAGCGGCCTCAACTCCCTGATCAGTGGCCAAATCAAGGTGGCTCCCAAATCACCTGAGTCGCTGTTGACGCGACGTCCGTCTGTCCGTCGCTGCCTCAGCATGACAGAGACAAATAGCAATCAGCTTGCACAACAACAACAACAACTACAACAACAATACAACCAACAACCAAAGACGCCAGAGACTGCACGGGACTGCTTCAAGCGTCCCGACCCACCCGCATCGGCCAGCTGCTCACCCATCCTGAGCAAGCGTCACCGTTTCGTCGAGAAAGAGAACTGCCCCCTGCCCACACCCACACCCACAGCCATTCCCATGCCAACACCCGCCATCACCACCACCACCAACACTCATCCGCCACCACTGCGCAAGTGCATGTCTCTCAATGATGCAGAGATCATGTCCGCGCTGGCGCGTTCCGAGAACCGGAACGAACCGGAGCTGATTGGTGACTTTAGCAAGACTTACGCCCTGCCACTCATGGAGGGTCGCCACCGAGATCTCAAGTCCATCTCCAGTCAAACGGTTGCGTGCCTGCTGAACGGCGACTTTGAGCAGCAGGTGGCCTCCTACCGCATCATCGACTGCCGCTATCCGTACGAATTCGAGGGCGGACACATTCAGGGTGCCAAGAATCTGTACACACACGAACAGATCCTCGAGGAGTTCCTGAGTGTCCAGCAGACTGAGCTGCAGCAGCAGCAAAACGCCGACGCCGGCAACAAGCGCAACATCATCATCTTTCACTGCGAATTCTCCTCGGAGCGTGGCCCAAAAATGTCGCGTTTCCTCCGCAATTTGGACCGCGAGCGCAACACCAACGCCTACCCACAGCTCCACTATCCGGAGATCTATCTGCTCCACAACGGCTACAAGGAGTTCTACGAAACACAGCCAGAGATGTGCCAGCCCAACGCCTACAGGCCAATGCTGGAGCCCGCCTACAATGAGGCGTATCGTCACTTCCGGGCCAAGTCCAAGTCCTGGAACGGTGATGCTTTTGGCGGGGCGACGGGTCGCTTCAAGAAGTCGCGTTCGCGACTAATGCTCTAAACAGCTAGAAAAAGCTAAAAAAAAAAAAAAAGAAATATAAACAGCTTAAAACAGCTAGATAAGGCTGAGACAGCTAGAAAAGGCTGAAAATAGCTAGAAAAGGCTGACAAACACTAAAAACGGCTAAAAACCAGCTGACTATCGAGTAACTGTAAATAACGAGAAAAGAAAACTGGGTATTTATTTAATTTTAACACACACACACACACACGCATACACACACACATACACAAGAACCTTTTAAGTTGATTTTGTTGATTTTCGTTTGTTAATTTCATAGCGCTTAAGTTTTAACTGTAATTCCCCTGTTCACACCCCCTCACCCAACACACACACACACAGACACAAATTTGTAGTTTAAGAGAAACGAACTTGATGTTATTTAATCCGTGACAACTTTTTATTAGTTAGTTATTTTTTGGTCATTTTATTATTGTTTTCTCATTTATAAATTTTTGATTTAGTTCAATTGACTAGAGCTTTAGGTCGAATTTTAACGTAACAAAAATGTGCATTATAATCTAAATGAAAAGTTAATGTCATAAAATTTTAAGAGGCCCAAAATGAAAGTAACAAAAAGAAATTTTATAATTTTAATTGAAGCCCCCGCAGACTCCTTATACATAAGTTGATAAGAAGAAACAGAAACAGGCTAAAAGTTCATTGTTCAATCATCATTATAATTCATATACCAACACACACACAACACACACCCAACACACACACACACACTCATTACAATCTATTATAAGTATAAGAGTTAAAAGTTGAAAACTTCTGATAGGTACAATTTACGCTTATTATTTGATTAATTTTATATAATCGTACGAAATCTGTCCCCGTCCCCCATCGATTTATCCCAAACATTATAAACATTTTTATTATATAATAATTATTTTAAGCAAAGCTTATTTTTGCATCAAAAAAGGCAATATTATTGAACAAAGAAGTAAATTTTAAATATAAAACTAAATCTGAATTGAAATTATGTGCATTTTCATTTAAATAAATTTCAGGAACAAACGCAAAATATATAAAATAAAAATATATTTCTTTTTATATATAATGTGAAAAGACGAAGCCCCTTAAGCATTTTTAAATATATGCAATTTCAAACAATGGCGCCAAATGCACTGCACTGTCGGGTGATATTATCATGTTAGAAGGCATTTGAACAACAGAGGGCGCTGATAGGGTTTGTGTCTGTGCTTGTATTTGTATCATTTGTATTATAACAAGCTGTGTCTGGTTTCTAACACTACTTTTCAACCTGCTTGATGCGCACTGCTTTGTTGCCCTGCTTTATGCACTGCTTTAAGAATTTTGAAAATTTGAAAAATTACATTTACCAAGTTCTTCATTTTTGGAATAAGAAAATGGAACCATTCAAAATACATAAATGATAAAAATAGAAAAGAAATGAAAGAAAAGAATTTAAATGAAAAATCCTTGAAACTTTATTTCGCAAAATTTGTATTTAGTTTACACTCAACAAAGCAAACAATATACTAAAAAAAACTTGTCAACATTTTTATTGAATAAATTTCTAAATTTCAAAACATTTTCTAAAATTCAAAACATTGATTAATTTGTGTAACGGTTCTAAAGATGTTGGCATATATTTCAAACTCGGTCTTCCTTGCCGCCAGCTTGTATGGCGTGCATGAGTTAAAGCTGACGGATCAACCCTGCGCCACGTTGATGGTATATGTGTGCACCATTGCCGCTCTGTTGGGACTGCTTAACCACATTACGGGGCACGAGCACACCAGTTTGTCGTATTTTATGGCTTGCAAGACGGTCGATATGATGCTACTGCCAATGTTGAACATCGAGTTCTATAAACAATCCTCAATGTCAAGGTATACCTTCATACACGTTCTGCCCGCAGTACTGCTCCTGTATGAGCTCATAGCATTCTTTGCCGAAGACACCGATGAAATACCGGACGTTCTCCGGGACATTGTGCTGTTTCTTAATATTGTGTCCGCCGGAATTTTGGGCTACAACGACGACATACCAATCCTTCAGGGGATTGCAGCCAGTGCTTTCCTTGTTCGTGTTAGTCTCTTTGCAATTGGTCCTCGTCTGTCCAAATTAACAGTTCATTTTTCCCCTGTCTTCTTGGCCGGAATAATTGCTCTGTCCACTTACGAGTTATCTCAACCAACAAAGAAGTGTCCCTAATATTAGGAAAAAATAAACCACAGTAAAATCGATAACTTTCCCATAACAAAAATCATAAATTATTTATTACCTTTTGTCAAAAATTATTTATGATTTTCTTTTCATAAATAATTTTATATTTTTGGTAGAAGCTTAAAAACACCTCTCGAGTTTAAATACTCGATCAGTCATCTAAATAACAGTGCGTGAATTTATGTTAGCTAACTTTCTGTTATGTAAAAGGTTTTGCACTGCTTGAAAGCAGCTGCTCTGTTAACAAAGCGCTCTAATTATGTTAATAAGGTTGCTGTTAAGCGCATGGAAATAAATGTGCATTCGACTTAATAAATTAAATTTGCAACTTTTTAAGTGCTTATTTTAAATTAAACGTAGATTGATTTAATTAGTATTAGATTTTAAAAAATATAATTAATTATGTAGACGTATAAATGTGTAAGCTCTGATCTTCCTTCAAGTTACGCATACGCCTCATTGTACCACACAATTAAAAGCAGACAAGAAGCAGTGGGCTAACAGAGAGCGAGCAGAAGGCTAACAGAGGGCTAGCAGAGAGTGAGCAGAGGGCTAGTAGAGCGCTAGCAGAGGGCTAGCAGAGGCTCGGCATATGCTCGGCAGATGAAAGAAGATGCCTTGCGCGCCTTTAAAACTAAAACCACTAAGCTGAAACTTGAGATTTGGCCATTGAATTCCCTGCCTACCAGAGACAAGTGTTAATCACGTAATGTGTATTTAAATCAATTACCGTATGATAAATTAGATTATAGGATTTCAAGGCAGAGACTTGACTGCATTCAGTCTTTAATAGTTAAGGTAAGCCACAGATAATATTTAATGAATACATGTGCACGTGTGGATGTGTGGGTGTGTGGTTCTATGGGTATGTGTATGTGTGTGTGTGTGTGTGCGTGTGAGTGAGTGACATTATTATGCCAGAAGAGCGATACTTGTGTTTGAACGACTGGACAGCCCGCTGTGTGCATTTGCTGGGGTGCCCCAAATGTTGCATGCTGTGCGGACTACGATTTAGATTGTTTTTGAGTACTTTGTATTACGTATTCCATTTGTGTGTGTGTGTGTGTGTGTGCGTGTGTTTGCGTCTTATCTGTCTGCTCGTGTGCGTGTTGTAGGTGTGAGAGTCTCTTTGCATTGGCATTGAGCTGAAGTGCTGCGAAAACGGCTTAATCAACGCAATTAGGGTCAAAAACACGTTGGCGTCGACAACGTCATGCCGCCAAGTAGCAGATTCATCTCCATGTGTGAGTGTGTGAGTGTGTGAGTGTGTGTGTGTCTCTTTGTATTCGAATTCAAGATTGCACATACGACGTGTAAGCCCTATCATTATTAATTCCAAGCAAAGGCTTGCTGCCCGCTGCGTATGTTTGATAGATGTGGGAGCTCATATGTTTTGTGCTCTCTTTCTTCCTCTCTTGCTTAACTTTTCCCTTACCTTTACTTTCTTGCTCTCGCCGTCTGTCGTTCACTCACGAAGGTTTGCCTTAAGCTTCGTCTGCGCAAACGCCGAAGCACGAGTCGCACTCGCTTAAGCCGCTAGAGTTCTAGGCTCTGAGTGGCGTTCGTCGCGATGCCGAAGCGCGCTTTATATCTGCTGTCTCTTTCTAGCTGTCTAGCCGTCGCGCTGTCTCTCTGCTTCTCAGCTTTTTATTTTCTCAGCTTCTGTGTGTGTGTGTGTGTGTTGGTGTGTGGGTGTGTGCGTGTATGCGTGCATCGCTTCGAGTATAAGAAAGAAGCGCTGCGCTGAGAAAATCTTCAGATTGCCGTCGACCAGTGTACAGGTCGCATTTCGCATCGGACATCGGACAATTTGTAACAGTTTGTTGTTACTTTTTCTCGGTTAACGGGACTCCGGTTAGTGCTAAGTAATAGTTGTGCCCTTTTGTTGCAATTATATAAATATTTTTAATAATAAACTAAGAGTGAATAAAATGATAGAAAGTTTTAAGAAACAAGTTCTGTGTGTTTTGTGTGCATTACATAAAATAAGCATAAATTATTAAAAACAGCCAAAGAGACATTAAAACAAACGTAAACAAAAGTTCATGAAATATCAGCAAAAATAATAATAAATAAACCAAATTGTTATTTTATACCTGGAGACATATTTATAATCGAACAATTAAACGAACAAATTTTGTGTTGTGTGAAACAAATTAAGACTGGGGGATTTATTTCCAGGCGCATGTATTATTTATTTATATAATTAATATATATATTACAGTTTACTCTTAATTGAAAATTACACATGTTCAATTTTAGATATCGATCCCATTAGAATTAATTATATAAAAGCAAAGCTGTTTTAGCGATGCGGCCAGCAAAATTGTCATTAAATGGAAACCGAATTTTAATACCCTAAAATCCAAGATTTTCTGGAAACCTGGAATTCTGCCATAGGGAATGTTCAAGCAGATGTTGCGACTAAAATTAGATAGGAGCTAAACTTAAAGCCCTGAAAATCACACACAAATAAATTTCTATTTTTATTGGTTGTTAGCTAAATAAATAATTACAGGTAAATAATTAATGAAATGTGGTTTCTACTCTCTTGTGCTCAAGAGAGGCGCCTTGAAAACTAATTTAATTTTATATAAGTTTTTGATAAGAATTTTCCCGAGTTTCTTAAAATGAGTTATTTGCTGCTGATTTTTATTACTTTTTTAGTACATAATATTAACAAAAATATTTCTAGGCTAATTAGTTTTTGTAGAATATATATACTTATATTTAAATATATTCAATTATGAATAATAGTTATTTTAATATTTATTTAAATATTTATATAGTTTATTATTTTTTCATTTTTGTTATTTTATCTCAGTTTAAATATATATAAATAATTGTTCAGATAAATTGAATTTTATAAATTTATAAAATTTAGTAAGAATTTTTTATTTTTATAAAAATTTAATAACTTGAAAATGAGTTGGTTAATAACTGTTAATAATAATAATTTAATACATTTATACAATTTTATTAAGCATGATTAGGACATTTCCTCGAACTTAATACAATAAATAAAATAAAATAAAATAAAATAAAATAAAATAAAATAATATAAATAATATAATCTTTATATTATATTTCAAAAATAAAAATAAAATAATATAAATTTTAATTATATTATATTTTTTTTTTTTATTATATTATAAATTAATAAAATTTTTAAAAATATTACATTTGATATTTTTTTAATTATTTATATAATATTATATTTTAAATTGATATTATATTTTATATATTTACATTTATTTATATTTTATTATTATTTAAAATACAATTATTGTTATATATATTATTTTATTTTGCTAGTATTTTATATACATTATTTTTATATATTTTATTATTTTAATATTATTTTTATTTATTTTTTTATTTTATTTTATTAACTTTATATTAATACATTATTTATATACTTAAATGTGAAGTCATATTACCTGACGAACCAATTAGATTTTGAATTAATAAATATGTAAAAATATTAATTCATAAAAAATTAGATAAATTTAATTGCATAGTTTGCTTAGACATTAATTAAGGTGCAAAATAATAAATAATTGGCGAAGTTTCTCAAAGAAATAATCAAGAGTCGAGCAGCTGCTTGTCAATTATATGATCTCTAGGCTTTGTATGGGAAGTTGGGAAATAACCATATAGAAGGTGAATAACATATTCGAGGCCATAAACTGCCCTATAGAATCGCTATATAGAATTCTGATCTGAGCCAAATCTAAATTCAGGAATTCCTCTTTTTATGAGCTATGTAATTAAATGTAGCCACTTTAACAACAGAAATAGAAAGCTATGAGCTGTAAGTGACATATGCCCGATTTGGGTAGAGTATAAAATATATATATTAATAGGCGTGCAAATCAATATCGATAAATATTTATAGGCAATAGGCAAAGAGTTCAATTAAAAAGTCAATGTCATCTGTCAATGAAAAATTTGCTAAAATCAGCGCAATGAAGAGAAACTGAGCAGCAGTTATTTTAATCAATTTAAAATGGTTATCGATTTGCAAAACTAACGGTTTCTTAAAGACAGTAGTTTAAAAAGAAAACGGGAAAATAAAAAGGAAACAAATTAAAAGTAAAATCTTCGATTAAACTCACTTTATAAAGAGTTCGGGGAGTTGCCTTGGATGAAGATCATAAATGAAGACTTGAGAAATAAAAAAATAATATTTCATTTATTTGACAGTATTTCTAGGATCCTCGACTCAATGATCGGCACATCATGAACTTCGATATCTTCGCATTTATCGATATCTTTTGCTGATGGAGAAAGTTTGATAATGCGAAGAGTTCAAATGTCTTTCATACTTATACCCATAGCTTTCCAATCTACATTTGCCGTGTTCTCGATACATAAATCACAGGTGGGGGAAAGGAAACGGGTGAGGGTATGTGTGTGTGTGTATGTATGGGTGTATAAAACTGGACTGAAAAATGGGTTTGATTGTCAAAGAGTTCAATGGCCGCACCCGCACCCGCACCCAATGCGTCCAGACTCTTTTGCATAAGTACATAGATACATATAATTACACACAGACACACATACAGACATACATGTGCATGTAGACACACATATACACATATACATAGATATTCATATACACATCCAGACACTTCTATAAGGAAAACGAGTTAGTAGTTCGCAACTGGAATATCCAGTTGATGATTTTTTTAATGTTGTTTTTGGTGTATCTGATGCTCTTGTTGTTATTGTTGTTTTTGATATTATTATTATTATTATTATTTGATGTTGTTGTTGTTGTTGCTGTAGTCTTTCGACTGAAAGTCTTTTAAGTTCTACGTGCTATGGCCTCACCTTCCAAGCTTAAAGAATCTGCCGGCTTTAGTCGACTTGGATGCAACTGCTTTTGCATATCAATGAAAAAGAAGAAGACGAAGAAGAAGAGTAAGAAGAAGAAGAAGAAGAAGAAGAAGAAGAAGTAAGGAGAAGAAGAAGAAAAGTCACAGTTAAAAGTTCACTTTCCGTGATTTGTCATTGTGAGTGTGATTTGTACACCTCACACGTGACCAAAGTGCCTCCGATTTCTGTGGATCTACGGCAGATCCAATTGACGCACTTGAAGTGCACTTCACTTAATACCCGCCACTCGTTTATGGCAATAACAATAACAATAACAATAACAATAACAAAAACAGTAGCCAGTTACAGTAACAACAACAACAAAATAACAAGAATAATTTGAGTGACAAAAATTGTCATGACAGCGACAGAAAAATAAATTAAATTCGACTCTTCATCGGCCCAGACCCAAATACGTGATTCGCATGGCCAAAAAAAAAGCAAAATTAATTATTTGCATTACTTTTCAACAAAATCTAAAAAAAAAAATTAAATTAAATTGAAGTTCAGAAATTTTGGAGGTTGAATACCCTGTACGCACGGGTTGAACATCGCTTCGAGATCGTTGGCTGATTCTGGTCTGATCTGAGCCTGATGAATTAAACAAATTTTTTAAATTTACTAATTTTAAATTTTTGTTTACATATTTCCTGATTTTAATGAGTTTTAAATATTTTTAAAAAAATTTAAAAAGTCTCAAAAATCTCGTAAATTTTATGAATTAATGAATATGAATGAATGTTTTATGAATTATATGAGTTTTACTTCATATTATTATATATTTATTCATATCCTTATATGCATCCTTATCCTTAATGAATTTTATGAACTTTTTGAATTATTTGAGTTTTATGAGTTGAATGAATAATATGAATATTGTGAATTTTAATTATGAATACAAGAATTTTAATAAATTTATTTAAGTAAATCTTATGAGCTTCCTGTTTTGAATAATTTTTGAGCTGAAGGACTTTTTATTTTTTATATTAAAAAATTGGCCGATATTTTTTTATAAAAACTCTTAAATTAATTTTTAAAATACAGAGCTCTTAAAAGCTGTCTAGTAAATTATAAAAATAAATTTCATTTGAAGAGTTTTAAAAATTTTGAAAATTTTCGTAGTCTGAGAAAGGAATATAGAAACGAATTTTTAGTTCATTTTAATTAATATATTTTTTTATATTATATTTTATTTTTAATCCTTCGAAATTTATGAATTTTTTATCAAATCAAATTTGACTGCAGTCTTAATCAAAAAGTATTTATTTATAAAACCAAGAAATATACTAAAAATAGATACCCTGCAGGACTTTGATTTGATTCCTAAAAATATCTTAAATATTCGAGTATTTTATATATCCTGAAGGAGCTGGAAACTAAATAAAGCTTAAAACTCAAATTAGGTATGAAAGCGCCGGAGCGTAATAATTATACTTAAATATAATATATAATATAATATAATATTTAAAAATACCTGATCGAAATTATATATGCATGGATAGTCGATAATTTCATAATAGTTTTAATTATGTCAATCAAATAAATGAATACCCATTAATTGAGCTATAGAAGGCATGCCGAAAACAGGCAATTAATATGACAATGCAATAAATTTTTGGGACAAAGTAAAAACAATAAATAAAGTCACCTGACCAAAGATAATCACATTGTTAATTAATTTGACGCCACTATTAAATTACAATAATAAAAAAAAAATTTAAAAAAAAAAAAAAAAAAAAAAATTAAAAAAAAATGTTAAACAATGAAACTCGACGTGGAGATACCGTGTGTATAAAAATTAAACGGATTTTCCTAGCTTTTTTATGGATTTTCCTAGCTATTTTTTTGATTAAAATGAATTATAGGAAATTATATATCAGATATATATAGATTTATATATATGTATATATGACACATTCTGTGGCTGAGTCTAAGCCACCCCTCGGCGCGCCCCGAAAGCTCGTAGGGTGCAACAAGCGACATTGAACCGCCGCTGGTTGTTGCCTGTGTTCCGTTCCGATTGTTTTATAAATTGATTTCAATATTAATTTAGTAAGCGATTAACTTAATTACCGTTACCAAGTGCCGTTAGTTGTTATGTTGGCTATGCTCTTTGTTGCTGCTGATTACTGATTTCTGAGCTTAACTCTGATTCTCAGGGTCAACATGAAGCTGTTCCTACTGCTGGCTGTGACCAGCATTGTGCTGGGGCTGACCTCTGCCCTCTCCAGCTACAGTTACTATCGCCTCCCGACGGCGCTGGTGCCGCAGAAGTACACCTTGCGTGTCCTCACGCATATGGAGAATCCCGAGGACTTGCGCTTTGAGGGTAGTGTGAAAATTCTCTTCGAGGTGCTGGAGAACACAAAGAACATTACGTTGCACGCCAAGAATCTCACCATCGATGAATCCCTCATCACTTTGACGGACACTTCGAAGAACAACAAGAAGAACTGCATCTCCTCCACGGACACAAATGTTGCACATGATTTTTATATTATGAACACCTGCGAGGAGTTGATCGCCGGCGAAGTCTATGAACTGGCAATTCCATTCTCCGCCGAACTCAATCGTCAACTGGAAGGATACTACAGAAGCTCCTACGTTGACCCAGTGGCTAATTTGACAAGGTAAGGAAAGGCCGTTGAGGAAACTTGGACTTTACTCCAAACGAGTAAGGATATTATTTAGGATTTACTTTATTTAATGGTGAAATTTTATGTTCTACAAGTCTGGACTTCAACTTGAAAGAAGCAAGGATATTTATTTGGAAGTTATATTTTAACTTGAGTGGTTAGGGTACCACTCCCTTTTTAATTCAAAGGGGATAAGGGTGTCAATGGCAGGTCAAACTCTAACTAGAAAGATACGAGAGTATCCTTTTTAGGGGTCAATTTTAAGTGAAGAATTGAGGGTATATCCTCCAATAATATACATCATCCAAAACTCTAGGATATTAATTAAAAAGTTACAAATGACCTCAATACGGTTAAGGCTATAAACCCTTTCTCAAGAATATCAAGCTCCAGCTGAAGGCAGTCAGTAAATGAGGTTGAGATGTCAAATTTAAAGTCGTACTTCAACTCGGAGGACTTTGGACTAGTTATTTATAAGTCACAACATAGTTGAAAAGGATAAGGGGTATTTCCCTAAAGCACTACCGTATAAAGGACGAGGAAATCAACTTTAAGGGTGTCACTTGAAATTATCGTCAAAGAGAATACTATATCTCATCTGAGCGACTATAACTTAAAGGTATCACTTTTTGGTCTAAAGGACCTAAAGCCTTTGAATCAAAGGTTACAATCAGATGAAGAAAGACTTTAAATTTAAGAACCAAACCTAATCTTGAGAGGTGCTAGGTCAACGGGTTCAAGCTGTCTAGGATGCAAACTTTAAAATCTTTTTATTTTACAAGCAATACTTTGAGAAGCTTTAAAACAAGATCTCCTTCAATTTAGGTGGCTGTCCATTACACAATTCGAGCCTGCGTCTGCCCGCCTGGCCTTCCCCTGCTTCGATGAGCCGAACTTCAAGGCGCCATTTGTGGTGACACTGGGCTACCACAAGAGGTTCACCGGTCTGAGCAACATGCCCGTTAAGGAAATCAAACCCCAGTAAGCAAAGCTCTGAGCTATGTGACGATCTGATGATCTGACGATCTGCTGATCTGACGATCGGACGATCTGATCGTCTGACACATGACGCTTATTTTATATGTTGTATGGCATTTCAGCGAAACAATCGCGGACTACATTTGGTGCGAGTTCGAGGAGTCGGTGCCGATGTCAACCTATCTGATAGCCTACTCAGTGAACGACTTCACCCACAAGCCCTCCACCCTGCCCAATAGCACGCTCTTCCGTACCTGGGCAAGACCCAACGCCATCGAGCAGTGTGACTATGCCGCTGGCTTTGGACCCAAAGTGTTGCAGTACTACGAGACATTGTTTGGAATCAAGTTCCCGCTGCCCAAGATCGACCAGATTGCCATACCGGACTTCAGTGCTGGAGCCATGGAGAACTGGGGTCTGGTCACCTATCGGGAGATTGCGTTGCTCTACTCAGCTGCTCATTCCTCGCTGGCTGACAAACAGCGTGTCGCCTCGGTCATTGCCCATGAGCTGGCCCATCAATGGTTCGGCAATCTGGTCACGATGAAGTGGTGGACAGATCTGTGGCTCAACGAAGGATTTGCCACTTATGTCGCTAGTTTGGGTGTGGAGAACATCAATCCTGAATGGCGTTCGATGGAACAAGAGTCCTTGGGCAATTTGCTGACCATTTTCAGAAAGGATGCATTGGAAACCAGCCATCCAATCTCACGTCCCATTGAGCTGGTCTCCGAGATCTCTGAGAGCTTCGATCAAATCTCTTATCAGAAGGGCTCAACGGTTCTGCGCATGATGCATATGTTCCTGGGTGACGAATCCTTCCGTGCAGGCCTTCAAAGTTACCTGCAAAAGTTCTCCTACAAGAATGCCGAGCAGGACAACCTCTGGGAGTCACTCACCCAAGCGGCCCACAAGTACCGAGCTCTACCCAAGAGCTATGACATCAAGACTATCATGGACTCATGGACCCTACAAACTGGGTAAGTATAAGAGCTTGCTTATGATGAAGCCCACTCTTATTATCCTCTTCCTTTAGTTATCCAATCATCAACGTGACCCGTGATTATGACTCCGGTAAGGCCAAGCTCACCCAGGAGCGGTACTTGCTTAACACCCAAGTGGCTCGTGCCTATCGTGCTGGATGCTGGTGGGTGCCTCTGAGTTACACCACTCAGAGCGAGCAGGACTTTAATAATACTGCACCCAAGGCATGGATGGAGTGCGACAAGTCTGGCCAAGTGCTGTCCAAGACCATCAACGAGCTGCCCGGCAAGGACGAATGGGTTATATTCAACACGCAGCTATCGACGCTCTACAAGGTCAACTACGATCAACGCAACTGGAAGCTGCTCATTGAGACCCTTACCAACGGTGACTTCAAGCGTATCCATGTGATCAATAGGGCACAGCTGATAGACGATGCCCTCTATCTGGCCTGGACTGGTGAGCAGGATTATGAGATCGCCATGAAACTGGTTGACTACTTGCGTCGGGAGAGCGAGTATTTGCCTTGGAAGTCCGCCTTCGAGAACCTGAAGCGTATGAAGAACATCATTCGACAGACGCCAAACTATGAATTCTTCAAGGTTAGTTACGTTTTCTCAATACATCCAGATCCTGATCCTCAACCGCCATAACCTTCAGTTCTCATTCTGATTTATATTTTGAAAATGAAAACCCAAACCAAAAATTGCATTCCGTGCGGGCCAAAAGTTGTTTTTTTTCGTAAGTCGATCCTAGCATTGATACCACAACTTGCATGCACCACAATCCTTGAGCTTGAATTCCACCCAATCTAAGCATGTTTTAATCTATAATCCATTATCCTTCCACAGCGTTACCTCCAAAAACTGATTACACCCATTTACCAACAAATGAATGGCTTGAACGACACCTTTGGCGCCATAGAGCAACAGGATCAGATACTCCTTAAGACATTGGTGGCCAACTGGGCGTGCCAGTATCAGGTGGGCGACTGTGTGCCCGTCGCGGTGGCCTACTACCGCAGCTGGACCTCTGAGCCAGAGCCCGACAAGAAGAACCCAGTGCCCATCAATCTCCGCCAGACTGTCTACTGCACTGCCATACGACATGGCACCGATGCGGACTGGCAGTTCCTCTGGACAAGATACAAGAACTCAAATGTGGCCGCCGAGAAGCGTACCATACTGACATCTCTGGGTTGCTCCCGGGAGGTCTGGCTGTTGCAACGTTACTTGGAGCTTACCTTCGATCCCAAGATGGGCATACGTAGACAGGACTCGATGTGGGCCTTCCAGGCGGTGGCATACAACGAGATCGGTTTCCATTTGGCCAGGGAATACTTCATGAACAATGTGGAAGCAATCTTCAAGTTGTAAGTATCCCCTGATAGATTCGAAAATAAAAATCCTTACGTATAACCAACATCCTTTGTTGCAGCTATCATCCAATTACAAAGGATATGTCACGCCTGCTGCCACCATTTTCGGAACAGACCTTCCTGAAGAGTGACTTTGAGACCTTCCGAAACTTTGTGAGCGCCAACAAAGCCTCGCTGAAGGGCCTGGAACAGGCCATCCAACAAACCCTGGAGACAATGTTGACTAACGTCCAATGGAAGGAGAGGAACTACAGTCAACTATCGCGCTCCATTGAGGACCTGCTTTAAGGTCAAATTAATTCCTACACATAGTTTTATACGTCTCGCACGTTTATCCTTAAAGCACTTAACAGTTCTCAAAAGCTCTCATCAGCTCATAAGAATCTCTCTTATTAAGTAAAACCTATATTTCAAAGTTCCAAAATAAACTATATAAATCGTAAACTATACTTGAAGGACTATTCATTGGGTGAGTCAGGAGTGGGGGAGTTCCTTAGCTATAGTTAAATTATACTGAATTATAAGATTATTCATAAACTGGAATTATTTCTATTATGGATCTTGGGATGAAAGAATCTTTATTTTGAATTTTTTCTATACGAGCTCAAAAGTGAATCCTCGAAACGGGAAATCAAGAGTTAAGGATACGGAACTTTGAATTCCCAAGCCTGAACCTTATTTGGCAGCCAATTTCGGAGACTTTAAGGCTTTGATTTAAACTAGAAATTACATCGGAATTTTATCGAATATATCTTTTTTTTAATTTTTAATTTAACAAGTTTTATTTAACGCATTTTTAATTTTTTTTTTAAGCTGTCTTTTTAATTTGTTGAATAATTTACATTTATTTTAAATGTTCAAAATCAAAAAGTGAAGTACCGAAGAAATTGTACTAATTTTACATCCTAGACATGAACCGCCACCTAGAGCCAATATCAGCTTAAAAATAGCAAAGACTCACACCTCTATGAGTTTCGAGTATTTCTTTATAGCAGTTGATTTTAAAACTAAAACACTACAATTTAAGATCGAATATTAAACTAAGTACATCATAAATCATAGTTCCAATTTTTTGACTTGACATTGAGGAAATATTTTGAAAAAACATCAAATACGGAAATAATTACAATATTATTTCGGATTCTTTTAAAATTGTATAATAAAATCTTGTACCAAATCAAAGGCTTTTAAAACTTTTAAGAAATTGGGAATTCTACAAATTATTGATTTTAAAAATATTCTGAATATTCTATGAATAAGATTTTATAAACAAAATTATTATAAAGGTTTCCAGACTAAAATAAACTTTTCGAGTTTTCAATTTCTTTAAATTCCAAGATCCCAGCCAGAAGTTAATCCAAGGAAGAGAAAAGGACTTTGCCCCGAAATGAAATATCATGTGGATAGAATGTTGTATATATCGTATATTTAGTTAAGTATGTTCTAATAATAATAATAATAATTGTAATAATGACAATAATAATAATAATAATAATAATAATGATCATAATCATAATAATGATGATAATAATAATAAACGTACTTGGAATCAAACGACGCTTCTCTAAGCAATTGTTTTTCCTTCTTTCAGGATTCTTGATGGAATAACTTTGAATATTACAAATTACAGTTACAATCTAAATAAATATATGTGTGTATGTGTGAACATGATTTAGGGCGTGGCTGTTTGTCTGTGTGTGTGTGTATTTGTAAATGTTAATATCACTAAAGCGACGCTCCTGGAAAAAAAACCTAAACAACTTAACAGATTTCATAATTAAATATGGAATAATTGTTAATAATTTTATTATATATATTTTTTTTTATTAATTATGACAATCAATTATTGTATGTGTGTGTGTGTGAGTGTTTGTGTGTGTGTGAGTTGACATGCTGGAAAGACTATGTTTTTTATATATCCTGACTTATGAAAACATCAATAAAAACTATCTTGTTTTTAATTAATTATTTGTAACAATTTTTTGATTGAGTTTTCAATTGTATATGTTTGTATATATATATATACGCGTGTGTGTATGTGTGTTTATGTGTGTGTGTTAATCTTTTGTTGTTATTCTGTTGCTCTTCACGTGCCCTCAGAGGCTTTCATTATATAGTAACAACTATTTAACACTCGATATATGCAGGTGCCTTTATATGAAGTTCTCTATTTCCAGATATTTCATTGATATCTCTTTATATATATATATATATATATATATATGTATAATATATACATATACATAAATATATGTATGTGTGTGTTTGGAACAAATTTTTTAACTAGCTTGTGTGTATAAAGATGTTACCTTTAATTCCTTTCAACAGATTTCACCGAATCAGAGATAAAAACAAAATGATTATTTTTGATATTTTATGTGGAAATTTACATGGGATTATTGATTTATATATCGAGAACATTTCTTGGGGTATTGTAAACAATTTTTGAATAGCGTTCTTAACGTGTCTTAAATTTTAAACTTTTATTTATTAATCTGTTAATCTGATAATCTGTTAATGTGTTCAATGTGTGTGTTTTCATCTTAATGTTTATAACAAATGTCTGTGTGTGTGTGTGTGTGTGTATGAGTCTGGGCTGAGCTGCAACTACAATAAAGAAGGTTCTATGATTAAAATAGTTAAATTATAATTAAAATTTATCATAATGATTCATAAATTTATGCATACGATTAGGCCAAAGGACATCAAGATAAACAAAACAAACACTGATGCGACCAGGTCGCCCTTTAATAATATGTAAATGCCATGTTCCAAACTAATTGAATCTCATCAGCAAACGGTGCACAGATCCCAGCTTTAAGTGCGTGTATGTATTGTATTATGTGTAATCAAGCTGGGCGGGGGAGAAGGGAGCTGGCTTCAGTCAAAGGTTAATTAGTTTTAAACAAGTTTCGTATAGTTATTTTAAATGTAGATTTGTTATGCATGTAGATAAACGATAGACCTTAAACCGAGTACAATTGTTTAACAAACAGACTTCTGCTTTTCCTTATGCGCACACACGTGTGGCCTAAACTAGAGACGTATGCAAGTGGCATCCCAGGCAGGACTGACAGCCGACTGTCGACTGTCCCACTGGCTATGTTTATTTAATGCTGCTTTCCGGTTTCCTTTGCTGTCCAGCTTTGCGCTTCAGCGATGCACGCAGTATGTTTAAAAGGTTTCAAATCTTGTGCAATCCACTTTGAAGGTTATCATTTGACCACGAGCTCTGCGGTGTTGGCGGTGGCGGCGTCGACGATGCACTTGGCTTTGGTGGCGTTGGTTGTGCCGTCTGCAGATCCAAACGTGCGTAGAACAGTAAATACGGCGTCACTGTAATCTTTCGCGTTGGCGATAGCAGCTCCTGGAATTCCCGCTGGGTCATTGCCTTGATCTTGTCATCGTCGCACATGTACCAAATGGGCTCAAAGTTCCCTGGCGCCAAGTTACCCTTGACGCCTCCACGTCCCGTACTGCCATACCCAGTGGGATACGAGGCACAACTTCTGACGGTCGAGGCATAGCTTAGACTGCTGTTGCTTCCGTTCTGAAGTGACTCCTCGCTGAAGTCGCTGCTGCTGGCGCTGTTGCTGCCGGCGGCACTCGCCTGCTGGCTGCAAGATAGCCGCATGGCACAACAATTGACGCCATGGCACGTTGTGTTTATGCTCAGCTTACCGATTCCATTGGTGATCGTCTTGCTTGTGAGTCCATTTAGCTGCTTTATGTTTTTGCTCATATCCCCGCTGCTTGACGCCTTGCTCCGCACAAGCTTTATCTTCTTCATCAGACTGGTGCCGGACGAGGCCAGTGCTGAGGCAGCCGCGGATACGGGTGTGCTGGCAACGCTGCCATTGTTGCTCGGGGCAGGGTTTTCGTTGCCGCCCGATGACGATTGTTGCTGCTGAGCATTCGTTGTTGTGTTCCGACGATCCTTGGGGCAATTCATATAATCGTTGGCCAGGTCCAGGAAGCATGTGTACGCTATATAATGGCCAACGGTCAGCGTGGCTCCCACATGGGTGATGACGCTGTACAACATGTACACATGCAGCTTATTGGCTTCGCTAAGCTCGCAGCACTTGACACAGAAGCAAGGCAATGTGAACGTTGTGGGCACATAGGTGCACACCTTCTCCATGCCGCCCGAGAAGCGATTCAACTGGACCACCAGCAGCCGCGGCAGCACCTCATACGAAACGGAACGTATGGCCTCAGTATAGCCGGTACACTGGTTACAACTGTACTTGTTCTCGCCCCGGAAATACTCACGGGTTATGCACGAGTTCTGGAAATAGAATAGAAAACGACGTGATGAATCATTTGCAATTGGATGAATGACTTGGGGTTGACTTACTTGTATGTAGGAGCTGGGCTTGATCTGGAGTTCATCACTATCGTAGCCCGAAATGGGCACAGGTACCGATATATCAAGCATGCCCTGCTTTTGTCGGGTTACCGTTTCACAGCTTAGACACTTGGTGGTGGTGACAACGATGCCCTCGAAGTCGCTGCTGAAGAAGTTCAGGTTTAGCTCACGTATGCGCTCCTCCAGTCGCATTTTATCCTTGAGCAGACTAGAGGAATTCGTTTCATCATCACTGGAATATTTTGACGGCGCAGGTGGATTCAATGTCACTGGAGCTGTGGATGCGGCACTGGCGCCGCTGAGATCGACTGTGTTCAAATAGAAAAGACTATTGGAGGCCGCATTTGTGGATGTCATGCCACTCGTCGTTGTTGGACTACTGTCCTTGAGCGGTAACTGCAACCTCGATGCCTTCGACGACTTCACTTCGTCTTTTCTCTTCGACTTCCGGGAGAAAAATGATGTCTTTGTTGTCGTCGTACTCTGATTTTGACTAGTTACAATGGATCCATTCCCGGATGAGCCGAGAAGCGCTTGGTTACTTCCATCAGAGCGTTCCATTGCATCGACTGTGTCCGTCTCGTCTGGATTTGCTATATACCTGTAAAGACATAACCTTCAGTTGGTACTTCATCCTGGCTTCAGTTCCAAATGCGAGCACTTACCCATTCGCGATGACCTCGGGACACTCGCTGATGGCTTTGATGAGCGACTGATTTGTTTCTCGTATACAATTGAGCAGACACATGAGAAACTCATGCGCGTCCTGCTGTTGATTACCCTCGAATGTGGCATTCACATCCTGTATGGCATGCAGCAATGTGTCCGTATGGTAGGATTCAGTGGAGTCCGCCATCTCGTTGCCATGCAGATTGTGGTAAAGCTCGTGCAACTTCTCACTGACCGATTGATGACTCGATTTACTGCTACCGCTGCTGGAACCGGGAGCGCTGCCACTGACGCTTGCGCTACCACCGTTCGTCGTACTGCTGCTGCTGAACGTCTCTGGAGTGGCCAGATCCTTGCTGCTCCAGCTGCGGGCATGCTCCAATTGAGCGCCACCACTGACATTGCGGCCCAAAGAGGCAGATTTCGCATTATGCTGGCGCAGAATCGTCTGCTGGACGACATTCAAGTCGTGTATAAGGTGATGCAGGTTATGCAGGAAGTGGGGGGCAAACCGCAGGGTGTACACAACCGAGTTCAGATAGCAAGTGTTGCCAATGTTGCACAGTGTGCCCATAGCAGGTACATGATTCAGGGCAACTGCCCCACTGCCATTGAGTCCAGTCGCAGTGCTCACGCTGCTGGAGTTGCTGCTGCCGCCGGGCACGTAATACTGATGAGCTTGTAGATCGGATGTCTCGACATCATTGCCACCAGTGATATTAGTAGTACGCAGTGCATTGTTCCCGCTAACATATCCATTGGCAACGCGCCGCTGATCTTCGTTGGATGTTTGGTAACGTCGATCGTATAAAGACATGATGACGCGTTTGCGCTTCCGATTGTTACGTGATGTCGGTTTGCCGGAATCGAGCTCAAGCTGCGCCGCCGCAATGGCTGCCGTTGTGGCCGGCGATAGGTTTGAATCGGTTTCTTGCTTGCCGCGACTTTTGTTCCTACCCCTGCCGCCAATAGTGCCTCTTTGTTTTTTGACTGGTACCTTTTCCTCTGGCTCCTCTTCGATAAGATTCCAAATATCTTTCTTTAAGCTTTCTGAAACATTAATTTTTATTATAATTTAAAATTGTGGACATTTTAATGAATTAACTATGAAAATAATTACCTGGTTTTTTTTCCTTTTTAGACTCCGTAGGTTTAGGTTGTACCTTAACCCGTGACTTTGTGATCCGCACTTTTGGCGTATTTACTTTAATGGCAGCCCCTTGACGGGATCGTAAACTGGCACAGCGCGTGAGCTCGGCGACATACACGCGCCGCTGTCGGTGTTTCTTTATGGGCGCAGCTTTAGTGGGCGCAACTTTAGTGGGCTCAACTTCTTGCTGTCTTGTGCTTGTGCTTGGGCTTGGGCTTGGGGCGACCTTATCGATGTGCACCTGTACTTTTGGATACAAACAGGACTGCCTAGGTACTATAATAGACAATTCGTCTTTAACATTTACTGCTGAGTGTGTGGAAGCTTCTGTTTCTTGTAATGCTTGACTCTCCCCCAAAATAGTTTGTATAAAGTGGCTGCTGCTGCTGCTGCCGCTGCCGGTGCCAGTGCTGCTGCTGCAGTCGTTGCTAGTTTGAAGCGGAAGACGTGGTAGTTCCTCTTTCAGCTCATTATTGTCATTTTCTTGCATTTTTCATTATACTAAAAAAACAGAAATAAACAAATAAAATAATTAAATTTTTTTTTGTTTTATTTAATTCTGTGTTATTCTTAATGCTAAATAAAAAGTGACACACAATCTACACAAACTAAACAAACTTTTAGTCGGGCACAGCCGACTAAGATTTACATTACATTAAACAATTATTCACCGTTACCTTGAAAAGAAAAAAAAACAAAAAAATTTATTTTAAGATTTAGTTGAAAGAATTTTATCTAAGCATCTAATAAACTGAGTCCAGTCGATGCAACGATACACATACAAACACACACAACTTACTAATGGGTTTTATTTATTTCATTTATTTACCTTTTTTTTACAATTATTATGATTTTTTTTTCAAGGGTAGTTAAATGTGTGCATAAAACTATTTAAAATACCCCTTAACATCACCAGATGGCTTTTATTGGAAATTCATTAGAAAAACACGCGATTACCTTACGTCTATGTGCGTGTTTGTTGCGTGTGTATGTGTGTGTTTGCCATTAAGGAATCTAAAAAGCAAAACAGTTGCCTGATAAGCTGATAAGAAATTGTATAATAAATAATCAACGATTAGTCGTTTGAGCACGTTCCATGAATCATGAAGAATTGGTTATTCCTGCAGGGGGGGATCGGCTAAAGCTTTCATAGAGCTAAAGGAACGCGCGTGGTCAATTACAATTGGGCATTTTATGAGTCAACAAATTCGTTGATTGTTTGCTGCTTGTTTGCCTCGCTGGGGTTCAGGTCACATGATTATTGCACAATTTGAAGATTGAGCATTCAATTAATTTGCTCCCCACTGGCCAAAAGGTTATTTGAATACAGAACAACGAGAAGCTAATTATGTAAAGTCAAATTCATGATAGGTACCACCTTGACCGGCTAATGATGATGATGATGATGATGATGATGATGATGATGATGATGATGATGATGATGATGATGATGACGATGGTGATGATAATAATAACGGCATATACGATTTAGGCGACAGGTGGGCAGTTATGGCAATCACAGGAGAGAGAAAGAGAGGCTTTGGTGAGGTAGGCCAGGGTCAAGCATTTGTGGGCGCACAGAGTGAAAGAATCAACAAACAAATGCAAATGTAAATGAAGCGTGGAAAGGGCAAACGTAAAGGCGAATGTTAACTATTGCTATTGATTTTGTTGCTAGAACGAAGGTCACATGTCTGACAGACAAATACAAATACAAATGAAAAAATAAGCGAATAATAATGTTAGTTAGCGTTGCACATGAGCAAATAACCGAGCGTTATGTATGGATAAGCACAGCTTCAATAAGATATATTAATATCAACGTTAAAGGCAATAACAACACAACAACAACCACAACAACAATATTAATAGCGTAAACAGTTATAATATATACATATATATGTATTTATATGTGTATGAATGTGTGTATGTAACGCAAGTTTGCTGGATGCTGGGACATTCGGTTTGTAAAGGCGTGAGCGTGTATGTGTGTGTACTGATGTTGGTGTTTGTTTGTCCATGTGTAAATGCAACTCACATATTTTGGGAACAACATTTGCAGGCAGTGGCGGTGTCTTGTGCAGCACTGCTTTCAGAAAAGTAAACAATTTGAATTGCCGCTGGCAATTTGTTAAGAAATTTCACTTGGAACGTAACGTAGCTCAACGTAAGACGCACACACACATGCAATGCTTTACACTCGCTGAGCTGACACCACTCAAATTTTCACTTTTTCACTGCGGCGGTATTCGCTTTTGCCCGATGCATTTACAGCTGAGTATTGATGTTATACCTTTTCTGCACGTCTAGGGCATTTTATTGTTTCTTCACTTACAAATTTACATTTATTTTAATTTGAATATTGTGTTTTTAGACACCAGAATATTGTGAATTTATACGCCGTAAGCATACGGCCGCTCTCGGTGGCAGATGGGATACTCGGTATATCTTATTCGCTACATTTAACAGAGTTTGCTCCCCACTTAGTGATTTTACTCCTCACAAAATTTAACATAATTGTCTAACGAATCTGACTCCTCACATAGCAGCACACAAAGCAAGCCTTGACAACACTGTATTTGTCTTCTTCTTTCTCTCCGGCAGAAATCACGATGTCGACTGGAGTAAGTAAAAATTTCTTATTGTTAAATTCGCAAATAATTTTGCAATCACGTAAAAATAAATATAGAAAACCAATTGAACGTGTGCACAATACTTTTTTTTATACGACAAGAATTTTCTTTTCAACTAACAATGCGTAATTGCAGATTCTTTACACTTATCCCGAAAACTTCCGCGCCTATAAGGCACTTATTGCTGCCCAGTTCTCTGGCGCAAAGGTGAAAGTGGCTGAGAATTTCACGTTTGGCGAAACCAACAAATCGGCGGAATTCGTGAAGAAGTTCCCCAATGGCAAGGTGAGCATATTTAAATAAATACATTCTTTCAGGGGTATTTCTTATTGGCATTACCTGCTGCTTGAGGACGTGGAAAAAATCGAAAGCCGGCTTTGCAACGTCATCAGCAAAAAAAAAAAAAAAAAATGTCGGCTCTCAATTAAAACATGTTTTGCGTATTTTTTTTTTTCTTTGTTTGTAGGTGCCGGCTTTGGAAATCGCTGAGGGCAAATACTTGACCGAGTCAAATGCTATCGCATTTTTCTTGGCCAATGAGCAGCTGCGTGGTGGCAAATGCCCCTACATTCAAGCTCAGGTGCAGCAATGGATCTCGTTTGCTGACAACGAACTCTTGCCCGTCTCGTGCGCATGGGTGTTCCCATTGTTGGGCATCATGCCAAAAGAGAATCCATCAGCCAAACAGGACGCCATTGCTGTGCTTCAGCGCCTGAACAAGAAATTGGTGAACTCCACCTACCTTGCCGGTGAGAGAATCACATTGGCCGACATTGTGGTTTTCTGCACCCTGTTGCATTTGTATGAGAACGTGTTGGATGCCAACGTTCGCAAACAGTTTGGAAGCTTGAACCGTTGGTTCTTGACCATCTTGAATCAGCCACAAGTACAGGCTGTTCTCAAGGGTTTCAAAATCTGTGAGAAGGCCCTGGTCTTTGACGCAAAGAAGTTTGGTGAATTCCAAGCTAAGGCTGGAGAACAGCAGCCAAAGAAGCAGAAGGAGGAGAAGAAGAAGCAGCCACAGCCCAAGAAGGAGGCTGCTCCTAAGGAAGCTCCCGAGGAGCTCGATCTTGCTGATGAGGCCTTGGCAGCTGAACCCAAATCAAAGGATCCCTTCGATTCAATGCCCAAGGGTACCTTCAACTTCGATGACTTCAAGCGCGTCTACTCCAACGAGGATGAGGCCAAGTCCATTCCCTATTTCTTTGAGAAGTTCGATGCCGAGAACTACTCCATCTGGATGGGAAAATACAAATACAACGAAGAACTCTCCAAGGTTTTCATGTCGTGCAATCTCATTACCGGCATGTTCCAACGTCTTGACAAGATGCGCAAGCAATCATTCGCCTCTGTGTGCCTCTTCGGCGAGGACAACAACAGCACCATCTCCGGTATTTGGGTATGGCGCGGACAGGAGCTTGCCTTCCCTCTGTCCCCCGACTGGCAGATTGATTATGAGGTCTACGACTGGGAGAAATTGGATGCCAAGAGCGAAGAGACCAAGAAACTCGTCACCCAATACTTCTCCTGGTCTGGCACCGATAAGGATGGCCGCAAGTTCAACCAGGGCAAAATTTTCAAGTAAATACTATCAAAACCTTTCTGAGATTCACCATGCAGCAAGCGCGATGCCTATTTTCTAAGTTCCAATTGATCAACTGATAGTAATTATGTGAGAGACAAAAACGTCGTGCTGTGAACATCTATATGCTATATACTTAATGTCCTGATCCTCGTTGCGGTCTTCTGCTCAGCACACCAAATTAAATGGTAAACAATGTTTTTTCTGCCTTTTGCCTTCTGCTTTTGAAACTGAAGATTTTACTTTGCGTTTGACACAATTTCGTTAACAGGGCATCCATTAAATAATAATTTATAAAGAATAAAGAGATAATTAACGTATGCATTTTTTACTTTACTACCTTTTTATATATTTTATATAAAATAGAAAAAATGATAAAAACAAATTTGGAATTTAAATTTAATGAATTTTATTCATTCCGGCAACATTTATTGACTCCTTTGGAAAAATATCTTTTGCATTGCTTATTATTACGATTTCTTTGACTAACTGAAGAATTTTAACAGATTTTGAGTTTATTAAAACCCATATAACGGCTCAATATATGGCTCCCACACGAATTTCAACAGAAAAAATGCTAATGTGAAGCAGTTCCCAGTTCTTCACACTCGATGCAGCATCGCCAGAATCCGGGCTAATGGTAAAATGTTTATTTCTTTATTACTACGGGTCCAACGTTGTCGCCAGTGAGTTTATTGTGTTCACCATGGCTACCGTCGCAGTAGGGCCACTACAGGGAAGAAAAGAAAACGATTAGTTTGTTGGAACGTAAACGATAAGATACCCCGCAGATCTATTTTTAAAAATTCTTTTTATCAGTACGTATTTAAGAACGCATTCACAGCCGAAGCTAACAGACTGTTAACTATTAACAGCTCATAAAAAGATGAATATGCTCTACTTAAATTAAATGAAATCTGCAGGGAAAGTGACAAAATCTATACGTACGTTCTTGGTCTTCCAGCAGCGACAGAAGGCTGCTTTCTCCGCAATATCCTCAACATCAATCATGTCCACTACCTTTGCTTCATGTTTGCGTATATTATTGTTGCAGCGGCCGCTCTTGGCACTGCATCCTCCTTTGGCAGCTGGGCAGAAGGCAAGGTAGCTAGCATAGCCGATACCGGCAACAACGGCAGTGGGTGGAATGAGAAGGAGCCAATCCTTGACTGCAACAAATCAAATTATTACTAATTACATTCAATTAATAAAACTTAATATAAAGTATATTTTAAGAAGATCGCTCTAGATTTGAAATGAACAAAAACCGGCCCAAGGTCTAGTTGAAAAACTAACACAAGTGCAATTCTCTGCTGCTTGTGTGTAGTAGTAGTAGTAGTGTAGTAGTCTGTATAGGAACGTTATCCACAAAAACTTGGTACTACGCTCAATGAAGCGTCTCAATTTTCGTTTATCATTATTTTTATTGTTATTCGCCCAGCAACTGCCCGATAAAATGAGCTTTTATGTTAAGACTTTTGTATTTTCGAACGAAAAATAACATCAAACAGAAAGGCGAGTTTAGCATAATTGTTGCATAATAAGTTGACACAAATGAACGCTAAATCTGCGCCTGAAAGTACGTGTAAAGGGAATTTTAAATTTCAACATATCACGCCATATAACCTGCTTAGACACTAGGGCAGCTCAGCGTCGCCTGTCTACGTCATTATATTTAGTTATGTCAAAAATTATATAGGGCGCCCTTAAAACACAATCCAATGATCACATTTAAATAAGAATGCTACTCACATGATAACTTAAACCAGCCTCCAAAGCTGTCGGGAACTGGAAGATTGGATAA
Source organism: Zaprionus lineosus (assembly GCA_035044505.1). Taxonomy (NCBI): domain Eukaryota; kingdom Metazoa; phylum Arthropoda; class Insecta; order Diptera; family Drosophilidae; genus Zaprionus; species Zaprionus lineosus. Next base: position 1,554,078 of record JAWNNX010000591.1, on the reverse strand, counting down.
ATAGTTTGGCAAAGTTGACTTGACCAAATGCGAAATTGGTTCCATTATTATTATTTGTCAATTAAACGCAGAGTGTGCACAAACTAGTTTTGTATTGAGACGGTCGGAATTAGCTTGAACGAACGACTGTTTTTACGAACGGATAAACTAAGTCCGTTAACACTGTTCATTTAGTTCCGAGTTCAAAAACGGACTAATTGAAAACAGCTGTTAAGTTTGCAGCCGTTATCGATAATTGACTCGAGTTAATAACATTTCTGAAAATGTTAAGTACATTGTGAAAAAACAAACAACCGCAAGCGAAGTGAAAAATTATTATTTATCGTAATTTTAATTAATTTTTATGAAATGAGTCGCACACCGCTCGACACCTGGTCGAAACGCGAGCAACTCTGCTTGGCTTCTGCGGTCTCGTGTAGTGGTGATCAGAACTGGATAACGGTTAGTCGTACTCTGAAGTCTGTCTGCGGCAATGGAAACACACGCCCGGCAGATTGGTACTCACAAAAAAACTGTGCTGTTCAATATGGACATTTACTGGAAACGGTGGAGACAACCAAACGCAAGAAGCGTACAAATGAAAGCATCTCTGGCTTTTCTTCACCCGCAACAGTGGCCGTGGAAACCCCAACGGAACTGCTGCTGCGACGGTTGACCGACGAACGTTTGCAGGAAATAACAACTCAGATGAAGCGCGATAAAGAGCTTTACCTTAAGGTACAGCGCGAGATCGAAGCTCTGCAATCGGAGGAATTAAGCGAACAGCAGCTTAAGCAAATGTGGCGAGATATTGAAAAAGAGCAGGAGACAAAACGCATTGTCGAAATGAAGATGGAAAATCGCATGCGAGAACGTGAGCAACGCAAAAAAGATTTGGCGGGAAACTGGCGGAACAACAATTCAAGTAACCGACGTTCTAACGTAGGGGCAGACACAACGACCGTCGACATGGAGGTGGAAGAAATATCTGGTAATTATCGGACAAAATATATATATGAACTCTATATTTTTACATTTCCAAAATCTGTCTTGCAGGACCCATAGCTTCCACCAGTAGTACCAAACAACAAGTGGCTCCCGCACCACTGCTAACGTCGCTGCTTAAGTCACCAGGCGGCACCAACAACAATGGTGGAAGTGTAACTTCACCCACGACCACTCCTGCAAGTTCTGGCCTTGGAAGTGTGGCTCGGGCAACAGCACCCACAATAACCTCCTTGCTGACCAGCGGTGCCGGTGCCATTCCCAATCAACCGGCAATTATCATGAAGAGTCCAAACGATGCAGCTTTCATATCACGTCCAATAAGCGGCCCTCCTATGGCTGAGGTTCCCATAACTGCACGAAGTCCATCCCAGGCAGCACCCACGTTGTCCATGTTGTTGGAGAAAAACAAACAAATAGCAGCTGCGACTGCAGCCAAGAGTAGTGATCCGACCACGAAGGTATCTGAGTCAGATGCCACCACCGGTCAAAAGCCACCTGCTGCAACGTCAGAGTCAACAGCGGCTGACGAGGCTGCAAATGAATCGGATGTGGAGGATGAGCAACTTCTGGAGGTGTTCAAGAACATAGATGACATGGACGACATCATGGAAATGGCCAGCGGCATTGACGAGGAAATATTGAAGAATGTGGACAACGTCAACGTGGAGTCGCCACCAACAACTTCGGCCAAATCAGATGCAGTCGAGCTCGAAGAAAAAACTGATCAAGCAGAAGCTACCAAGCCGACCAAATCGCCTGCGCCTGCAAAGGCAACTGAAACGGTCATCGGTTCTAGTGATGATTCCAATGACAATATTCCTCTAGCAACGGTTGCTTCACAGGAAAGCAAGGATCGCACCCAACAACAAACACCTGAAAATCCATCCAAAACTGGAGAGACTTCAACAAATGAACCTGCGGTCGATGAGTTGAATGAAACCATCACGATCGCCAGCAGCTCCAGCGAGGAGAATGCCCAAGAAACACCTTCAGCTGCAGTCAGCGACAAAGTGGAACCACTCGATGCAGGTGTTGGTGTGAAGTCCGTGGAGCCTGAGACCGAGTCATTGAACTCTGAGATTGAGAAGCCACAGGAGGAAGCTGAACAAATTCCAGAAACAGAATCCGAGTCGGAGAACGTAAAAAATGCGGAGAACGAAGAGAATATAAAGGATGCAGAGAGGGCAGAGAGCACAGAGAATGAGGAGAATACAGAGAATGAAGAGAATACGGAGAGTGAAGAGAATACGGAGAATGCAGAGAAATCAACTGATAACGAGTCCAAGTCACTCACAGAGCCTGCATCCCCTAAGGATGAGACGGTCAAGTCAGCGAATTTGGATAAGGACAAGATGACAGCTGAAATCACAACTGAGCGAAAGACACCTGTGCCAGCGGCTGCCACTCCCGTTCCTGATACGGACGAGGAATCTTCCTCGATGACCGATGGCAGCAAAACCGATGAACCAACACGCAGTTCCAAAAGCTCCAAGCAACAATCGGAGCACAAGGCCGAGAGTGAAGGGAGTTCCTTAACACGACAGACGCCGCCCAATTTTGCGGGTATAACCACAATGTCCAGTTCATCTCCTGTGCCAGCTCCGTCCCCGGTTCCAGCACAAACCCCAGCGCCAGTGTCTGCACGTGCTTCTCTCTTGCGCAAGCTGCCGCATCGCGACCGCTCCGAGAGTCCAATGGTGGACGACGACACGACAACGGCGAGTGATCATTCAACCGCAAGGTCAAGCACACGGCGCCGATGCTCATCCACTCCCCTGATAGACAGCATACCCAACTCACCGGCGTCTAGTGAGCACACAGACGATCGCCGCGAGACACGCGCCGCAGCCAAGAAGCTCTTCCTCAGCATCTACCACACTTTGTTGGAGAGTAAGCACATAGCTCCTTTCCGGCGTCCGTTTCACGACGAGCATCTGCATAAGCATGCGGATCTGTGCCTGCGTCCAATGGACTTGCCCACGATCAAGCGCAACATTGACTCCGGGCACATACGCAGCATCAGCGAGCTCCAACGCGACGTCCACCTCATGTGCCAGAACGTGCTCCTTATCTACAAGCCCCAAACGCTGCAGCACAAATCCGCGCGTCTCTTCATGCAGGAGTGTCAAGCGCTCAAGGAGTTCCATGCGGTGACGCACAGCCCATCCGAAGGCACAAGCAGCGCCCCCAGCGGCAAAGTGGAGAAGGAGAAAGAAAAGGAAAAGGATAAGGAGAAGGACAAAGATAAGGAAAAGGATAAGGATAAGAAAAGGGATAAAGATAAGGAAAAGGATAAGGACAAGGAGAAGGAAAAAGAGAAGGACAACAACAAGGATAAAGAAAAAGAAAAAGATAAGGAAAAAGAAAAAGAAAAGGACAAGGATAAAGACAAGGAAAGGGAGAAGGATAAAGAAAAGGACAAGGATAAAGACAAGGACAAATCGCATTCTGACAAAAAAGGGCGCAGTGGCTTCCGCAAGAGCCAAAGGTATCATTAGATTGTAACTAAGACCTAAGTAGCACTTACTTAGTATATGAACTAAACTGCAACTAAACTAAGTCTAACACTTAATCGCAACATTTAACCTTTTTAAAAAGGACCTTATTAACTTTTATATTCTTGCGAAAGTAAAGGAGACTTGAGCATCGAGTGTCCTCTTTGAAATAATTATAAAGAATTTCTAACAATCCACAAATTAAACATTTTTTTTATTTAGTTAGAAATTTTCTTTAGAAAGTTGAACTATTTAATCACTCCAACTAAGTATTTTTTGCTGCTAATCCTTAAAAAAAAAATATTTAAATTTTTAAAATTTTTCGAAATATTTTCTAATTTCAAAATTCGTTATTTTTCTTATATGGAATATTTTCTAGGTTCAAGTGATGTGTCCAGGAAAAAAAATTGAAAGTTTTGAATTTTGGAAAATATTTAAAATTTCAAAAAATACTAAAATTTCAAGTGCTCAGAAGGTGATCTATTATTTTATCCTTAGAAAATATCCCGAAGGAATTTTTAAGGAATATCCAGTTTTTCAGAAGTTCAAGTTTTAACATTGCAGCGCCTTAAAATTGAGAATTTATTTTAAGATTTTTAAATATAAGATTTTAAATTTAATTAAGTAATATAATGAATCCTTATAATATCCTTTTTTTAAATAGTTTCAACTCTTGAAGAAATCCTTTAAGTTTAAGATTTCGTCAAGTCTAGATGAAAATTGAAAGCCGTCATTCAAAAATATCACATAACTCACATAGATCATTTTGTCCTTGAAATAATCCTAGACTCCAAGAGTATTGAGTGTGGAAAGAAATGTGAGTTCTCAAAAACTGTTCCCACCTTGGTCTGTACCCAATGCGAAAGGTTCAAAGCATTAAAGCTTCGTTAAGTAAATGATAAATTTAGATAATACCCTGTAAATCAGAAGAATCCTTTTATCCTTTTTTTAAGGCATATTAAAGAAAATAAAAGCCCGGGCTCCAAAAATCTGTTCCCATCTTGAATTCTCTGCCACGCTATGAGCTTCAAGGGAAAAAATTGATACTTAAGTTAAGTTCGAGGTTCGTAACTTAGCTGAAAATTCAGGATTAAATCGATATAAATAAATATTCCTGTAAATCATATACATTATTTTATCCGTAAAGTAGTCCTTATATTTATAAGTATTCAATTTTGAAAGAACCCCACGGCCTGAAAAACTGTTCCCAGCTTAGACTGTTCTCACCGCCCTTGGCGGGAAAATTTCGTTAGGATTTTAAGTAGAAAATATCCCATTAATCAGACAAATTGCGTTATCCTTAAAATAGTCCTTTATTCAAAAAATATTAAATTTTGCAAGCGTCGAGCGCGCGAGGAGTGGCAGACGGCGCGTCGATTGGGGCAGTAGAATTGCCGGAGGCAGCGGGAGAGGCGAAGATCGCACTGGCAGAGACGAGCGGCGCAGGAGTCCGGGCCGCCCCACTCGCCGTGGTCGATGGCACAGAGCGGCTTACCGCGGTAGCACTTCCATATGTAGGGCACAAAGTACTCCAGGTAGGAGATGCAGTTGCTCTGCTCGTAGCACTTGTCGTGCTGCCGGCAGCAGCGATCAATGCCATCGGCGGGCACGCCATGACCACCGAAACCGCAGTAGCAGCCGTAACCCTTGTAGATCAATGGATCACAGCCTGTCGAGCACTTGATCATGGAGTACAATCGGGTGACATCACGTTTACCCCGATCCGTGGCATCCCGAGAGTTGCTGTCGTTGTTCAGTGCCCACTTCATGGAGTAGCTGAAGGGATCATTGGCACGCGCAATGTACACATTCTGCTCGTTGGTGAGATCCTCGCGAGAAGCCTCCGCCGTGTTGGCTTCCAAGACGCGTATATTCGTAATCTGTCCATCGATGTGCTGACCCTTGATATCCAATAGAATCTCCTCGCGCGGATAGTTCGCCAGCTGCCAGCCTGGCTGTAGCTGTGGCTGCGGCTGTGGTGCATCCCTGTGGAGCAGATGACATGCAATTGGATTGCTCCCACATTCCATTGTTTAGATACTCACTTGTGGCTCTGCTCCAGCCAGGGCAGCGGTGGCTTCAGCTCACCCGACCAGCCCGCCAGTCCGAGCTGCTGCCATTCACCAGACGTGGCCGACAGCAGACTAGATTTGACGTGGTTATTGGGCTCCAGTGCCGGCGAATCGATCGTCGGTCTCTTTGTGATATTCGGAAAAATGGGTTCCGCGAATTCCGAACGTTGCATGGACAAAAACCGAAAGCCGTTCCGCTGAGCCGTTGGCATCTTGAAGACAAAAGTTGGATTCGCCATGCGCATACTTGTTCCATACATTTCCGGTATGATGTGGTCCAGGAGCGCGCTGTCATTGGTGACCGCCCTGAAGGCGTTCCAGATGTCATCCATCGCGGTGACATTTGCCCCGGCGCCAAGGCACAAGACGTGGGGCAGCAGTAGAAGCGATAGAAGCGTCCACATCTGATATAATAGGATCCACATTGTATGTGTGTGTGTGTATGCGTGTGTATGTGTGTGTGTGGACAAGGAAACTTTCCGTTCACCCGATCCGCACCAGTCGAGTGGCAATCAGAAATTGAAACTGGTGCGCAGTGCACAGAGCAAAATGCGGTAGTTGGCCACTGGCCGCTAAGTACCCAAAAACAACAACAAAAGCAACAATAACAACAGCCGCAGAAGCAGCAGCAGCAGCAGCAACAATAACAGCAATAATAATAATAATAATAACAACAAATACAAATAAAGATTGTTAAAAATCGTGTTAATAGTTATAAAATGACAATAGACAGCGGAGAAGCAGACAGAAATAAGCCAGACGGTGGCACGAATACGAGGCGGTTTGACGGTGGGTCAGTAACCGTAACCCACATTGCCTTAACGCGTTTACTTACAACAATTGAGCATCAAGTTAAGGCGAAGGTTGCCCCTTGCCTGACGAAGGTTGCCCCCTTGGCAGGAGTAGTTCGCGTATCTTGGAAGCTACTGCTAAACAGTTCATGGTCAAACACGAAGGGCTTAACCAAGACAAGTCAATCCAAGAGGCTGGGCAGCTGCTTGGGTGGGTGGTCCACCCAGCGCCGGCACCACAAAACAAAAAGAAAAAAGTTGCCTATCGGCATAACAAAACTGGCCGCTGAGCTTGCGCACTGGGAGATTGTGGTCATGTTTATGTATATTCAGTTGCCTGTTGGCTAGCTGAAGCGTTCGGCGGGCGTTGCGCATAATTATAATTTATTGTGGCCACTTGCAACGCTTTTGTTACGTTGGTTGCATGTTACGTGTGTAAGAGGAAAGGCAGCAACATAAAACATAAACAAATAGCACTTTCAAGACATGCTTCGAGCTTCAAGGTGAATGATAATAAACTTGTTCGAGAAGCAAATTTGCTTGTTAGTTTTAAGATTAGTTGGAATAATTACACGCATTTTAACATTTTTATGGTTCTCAAATTAAAGATTGTGTAACTGGCAATCACTTTGGCGATAAATTTACAAGTAAACATGTTGATGTCTCTATGATCGTATCACGCTCAAATATTGGCCCGCTCTTGCGTTTAAATATGCTTATCGAAGTGGGAGCTGTTTTACAATCGTGATCGGTTGTGCTTCGATTAATGCAGTGCTGCCAATTGTCGCATGCGTCAGCTAGATGGCGCTGTTCAGCACTGGTTTTACAATCGCTTTAGTTATCGATAATTCAAATAGTATAAAAATTCGTTGTTTACTTCATTTAACTATTTATGCAAAATTAATAAATTAATCTTATTTTTTTTGTAATAAATAAATTATTATTAGAGCAGCCTGCTTGATTGCTAACAGAAGCCGTTACGATCACAGGTGATTTATTGATTAATTTAAATTACCATCCTAGGCGGCAACCAAATACATCCTCTCTCAATAAATATTGACAAGCACTTCCTTCAAATTCTTATTTTTTTTTTTTATTGAATATCAAGGATACACAAATTGCTTCAATAAATTACATACATTTTTTTTTGTGATTTAATAAATGTGATTACTAGTTGCTTCGTCCGGCCAAATACTTAGTATACATGTACAGACAAGTACCCGCTAGCAGCATCCTCACTGACAAACGGAAATGCCGCGCATTGGAGCAAGCATTTTTCCAGCTGCCGCCGTTTGCTGATACTTTACTTGCAGCTCTGGAGAAGATGTCGACAAAGCTGACCAGAGTTCAAGTTGCGTCGTTCTGTTTTGCTCTAATCGCTGCATTGTCATCTTGCTTGCGGCTCCCGCTCACCGAACAGTCCCATGTCCATGTGCCGTTTGTTGCTGTGCTTGCGACTTCTTGTTGTTGGTGTTTCTGTGTGTGTGTGTGTTGTTCTTCTTGTTGTTGTTCTGAATGTTGCCATTGCTGTTCTGCTGCTGTTGTTGTTTGTGGGAACAAGCACAAAGCTATTTTCAAATTGGAAAGGTTTTGCACTTCGCCAACGCAGCCATCGCCATCTCTCTGTATCTCTATTGCTCTTTGTTCGTAGCTTCGCTTCTTCTGCTGCTGCTGTTGTTGTTGTTGCCGTTGTTCTTGTTGCTATTGCTGTAACTGCCGCCAACTTCTTTCTCGTTAGTTTGTTATTTTAACTATTATATCAATTAGTTTCAGCGTTTGACGGCTGCCAGCTTCAAATTATTGCAGCCTTCTTGCATTTACTGTTGGACGGCGATGGGACGAGAGGAAGTGGAAATAAAAATGGGAAAGCAACAAGCCAGCCCAACTACAAAGTTCCAGGTTGACTCCACACCGTTGCAATTCACTGATCTTGGCTTTCTCGCTGGGGTTGAAACTTCAGGTATTTTGTAGTGGTTGTACCTACAAATAGTCGTACACTCATTTCGAAAATACATACATATGTAAATAAGTTAGCAAATGTTTTTTTCCTCTCTCTCACTCTCATACTCTCCTCACTTCAATTTTTTTTTTCTTTATTTCTTTTTTTTTTTATTAGCCTACGGTGCGTTGGCATTAACTAAAATGGTAAATAGCGGCAGGGTTGAAAGGTGTGTGGTGGGAACGCCTCTCGTTTCTGCGGCAACTGAAATTATACTTACGAGAAATTCAAATGGCAGGTGTTACAGTTAGACGTGCAGTTATTTTTCGACGCTTGGCAGCACTGGAAAAATAAACAACAACAAAAATAGTAAAACTTCAACCGTTATTTCTTGTACTGTCGTTTAGGCATGCGAGATCAGCAATTGCGACGCATATGCATGCATACACACACATGCATGTATTACACATACACAAATACACATCTCCATATGCAGCAATCACCCGCAGGCGCCGAGGTGACTTAAAGTGTGGCAACCCCTTGGAAATTTTCACACGCTGACAACAAAAGTACCAGGAAGCAGTGGGTTGATATTTATTGCTGTGTTAGGCTTTTGTCAACGTTCAGTTACGATTCGAAACATTCGATTTCGAATCGCGTGTCGCTTGGCAATAAAGCAGATAAAATTTAGACAAATCAGAGAAAGGCTACCGTTGGCAGAATGCGGGCCATGGGCCCGAATGCAATAAAGGGGCGTTCGGCCAGCATGACGTGCAGTCGTCTTTTTTTTTTTGTTTTTCTGTTGACTTGTGTTTTTGTCTTTGTCTTTCTCTTTCCCTCTTTTTTGGACAAGTCTCGTCTCGCACTGGCAGTAGCAGTTACAGAGGCCAAAGGCCTTTTATATTCTGCGGGCGCGTGTGTGTGTGTTTGTTCATTTGGCTTTTCATTATGTGGGTCACGGGTCAAAATATTGTAATATGATTATCTTAACAAAGTTATAAACAATATTTACTCATTCCATTTCATTCCATATCGATAATCAGCACAATATGAATTCAATTTGTTGCTCTTTAATTACGCTTACAATTTATAAGAGTTGATGCTGAGAATTAGAAGAGTTTGTATGTATGTATGTATGTTGTGTGTGTGTGTGCGTTTACAACTGATTGACGTGTCCCGATGATTGCCTGCTTTGCCGCTGCTCTTCTCTATAGGCACAATTGTATGTGTGTGTGTGTGTTGACCCAACTTAATAGACGAGCATGAAATCTAGTCACGAACTTAATCATGACCAACCGTGCACTAGATCCATGTTCGCCGACAAAATAGAGTCAGAGAAGAGCAAACGCGACCAGGCCAGGCGCACAGCCTCTCTCTCCATCCTCTTAGCTATGATTATTGCTGGTGCACGACTTTTTGTGGTATTTGGTGCTGGATCCTACTCTTTAGTCCTCCACCACCACCGCCTTCATGTTCTTCATACTCCTTGTGGCTATTCATCCAGTGATTGGCGTTTGTAATTTTTGTGGGTTTGGTTTGGGTTTTCTTTTATTTTTCCTTTTTCGGTCACTTTTTGGATATCGTTTTATGTCATTGCTCCGTGCCTGGCAACAATTTCAATTGGGACCGTCGTTTTGATCGGTTTCCATGGCTCAATTGGCTGGGCCTGCCCCCCATCCACCAACCAATCACCCCACCACCCTAATTCATGTCATTGCCTTACACTAAACATTCTCTGATCTCGCGTATTGTATATGCACACATACACACGCCCCTCTGCCAATGTATTTGCATGTATGTGTATGAATGAATCAAGCTTCAAGCTTCGAATTAAGGTTTATTATTTTTTGTTCGGTCGTTGCTTTTTTTTTTCTGCTGACTTATAGAATTATTATTGCACCCCACCACCTTGTAATGTGTGCCCCTCCCACCATCCTTCAATCATGCCGATCCTCTGATTGTTTAAGAATCGTGGCGTCAATGCAGTTTACATTTCTGCTCGAACTGCACAAAAGTTTCAAGTCACACAATTCAACAGAAAATTTCTGTTTACTAAGGAACTTTCTTGTTTTTCTTACTCTCAATTTCATAATAAAAAAAAAAAAAAAGAACTATGAAAAAAATAAATAAATAAATAGGATAGACTGAAATATAAATTTTTATAGACAAACAAATTCTGGTTTTGCGTCGAATTTATATATGACACATCGTCGGGGGTAACATTTTTCTAAGAACATTCAACATTTTGTTCCGGCTGCTCGTTATAATTATGAGAGAAAGAGGGGCGGAAATCTGAGAATCTGAGACCCAACATTCAGTGCTCTCATCTGTCCATAGAAAAAGTGTTGTTGAACTCTTAGCCCTTGGGGTATTGACAAACGGAACTCAAATTTCTATCCCACTTAAAAAATGTTCCAGTTTTCAACTTAAATTATGCAGAAGTTGAGACGCTCAAAAAAGAAGAGAAAGAAAAAGAATAAAAGAAAAAAAAAAAAATTATATTACACACAAACAAAAGCGTTAATTTAGTGCACGTAATTAAGTAACGTCGAACGTAAGAAAATATATGAAGATCATTTGTTCTCTTCTCCCATCATTCACAACTCCTTCTATCCCTGTCTCCCTCACACAGACTTCGTTCTAAGCGGCTGACTTTCAGTGCGTGTGCGTGTGCGTGAGCGAAGAGTTTACTAATTACCCTGCTCAGAGCAGCCCTAAGAAAAAGGTAGATATAGTTTAGGAAAATTAAAATCCCATTTCCGTTAAGGATTTAATATTAATTCGCATGTCACAAGTTGAAAACTACTAATTAGCAGCAATAAATCTTAAATATTTCAACCGAACTTTTTATATAGTTGTTTCCTTTGTCGGTCAAAGCACATAACTTGATTCATTCAATTCCCAGTATTTTCACGATATTGTAAGTGAATGTAGATAACACCATGTGCCGTTTCTCGCTGATTGAACTACCGTTCATAATGAGTGTGGATCTAGTCACAAATACAAAGACAATGTGAAACACTGGACCCTCACCCACTAAAAACAGAAGTACATTTTCTTAATCAAAATTTTTTTTATAAAGAAATTCCTCGAAACACTTGCGAAAATTTGAACATGTTTCACTTTTAGTATATAGATATTTCTCTGTAGTAGTGAAGTTACTGTGGCTCTCTGTGCCTGTCTCACCTACTTACAGCTTTGTTATTTAGTCGTACGTTATTTTTAATTTAAATTTGTTAGACGATAGTGTAAAAACTAAAACAATCAGACCGCCACAAAATTCTTTGTCGCATTATTACCTTCTTTTTTTATTTTTCTGTTTCTTCGTTTTTGTGGTTTTGATAAGAGCCAAACAGCGGAGTGTTGCTTTTTTTAAGTGCTCTGTGTGTCGCTTATCAATAGTGTAAACTAAACTATACACAACACGCATACTATACATATGAGTATTAAATATATGCACGAGTAAATAGACCGCTTTTCGCGCCTAAATGAACACATCGTTAGCTTTAATTTTAAAAAATTGAACTACTTTTGTGTTATGTGGCAACGCCAAAAAAGAACCGCTTATTTGCAAGCGCAAAAATAGAGGGAGAGCACATTGTATATAAGTTCTAAATATGTATGTATATACCGTATATACAACATATGCGAATGCACACATGCAAAAAGTAAAGCTTACACACGCGCACAGCAACAGCAACAGCAATCGGTGCTGCGTATACATTTTTGTATGTGTTAGTGAGTAACGATGGCTGCTCCGATGGCTCAACTTGATAGCAGCGGCTCTGTTGTTTTTGTTATTGTGTCGGCTGCTGTTACTGCTGCTGCTGCTGCTGCCGCTGACGACGCTGCTTTTATTTCTCAAGTATGCCTTGTCTTCGTTGCCGTATTTGCTCTTGTTGTTTTGTGGTCTTTTGCTCATTCTTCGCTACGAAGAATTATGGCGAATTACATACACGCAAAAATACACACACACACGTACATTTCAGAACGCACGAGGGCAAGAAATCAACTGACTATTCAGCCACGATATTGCTCGATCCCTTGATTTCAATTTTATTTTGCAATTTCATTTTTATTAAATTGTTATTGAAATTAAATCATTTCTAATTAGACGGCTGCCGACTAATCCAACTGTAAATGCTTCGTGCATCCGTTGCGCCCGGTACGCTTGTTATTTCGGTAAAAACGAAGTCAGCGTTTGTGAATGTATATTTTTTTTTTTTTATATGCTGCGCTCGTGTCACTCGTCGTGTAATCAACGGCAATTTGAAAACTGCAGAAACAGTCAACGCTACACACAAATACAATTGTATATTCATATAAGGCAGGCACGACTATGCATTGTTGTATTTTATATACATATATATATATTCATTTTAATTTAATATTGTACGTAAAATGTTGTACGCTCAGATTGTAATTTTTTTTTATTTGCATTAAATTGAATAACGAACATGGCGGCCTGACAAAATGTTTATCAATGCTTTGTGTCGTTCTTCATGGTGTTTTTCGGCAATGACAAAATTTCGGTAATGTACAGTTATTTACTATGTTCTAGCTTTTTAAATCAATACACATGTAACACTTACACACGCGCAATAACCGATTTGTAAACACGCGGCTAATTTTAAAAGCTTTTCTTTATATAAAGGTTTTGTTTGTTCTATGTTTGTTTATAATTTGTTGCCATTGGTGTGTAAGTATTTATGGCAAAATTTGCAAAACGTCCGACGACTACGCAAGCTCAATACAAAAATTTACCAAAAGCAACGACCACTCGCAAACGTCGCTCTTATAAGACTAACTCAAAGTTAAGCCATAGACACGATCTATAGTACGAAGTAGAGAAGTCGCTGATGCGACTGTGCTGCCGCTTAGCAGCAGAGGAAAAATCGTATACATGTAGTTTGAGCGTTGAGAGAATAAAGAGCACGGGCAGAGTGAGCGTGGTACTTTTTGATAGGGAATTAAAACTCACTGAAACATGATCAAGTAACTGCCAACGCGTTTGTTATTGATCTGGCTACCGTTTAATACTTTTTTATTGGTCTAATTTAAAAGGATATGTTAGAAACCAACAATTAGTAATATTTAAACAAGATAAAAATAAGAATAAAGTTTATATAATATTTTGTTAATGCTTAAAAACAAACAATTCAAATTGAGTTGGCAGCACCAACGTGGTAATTGAACTCTTACTACACTCGGCACACACACATAACCGTTGGGTAGCCCACACAAGCCCAGAAATACATACGTTCAAAGCATTTGAGTGAGTCGCGCTCGCGCACTTTTGATTGTATGTGTGTGTGTGCGCAATCGTGTGCAAATGATACAAAGAAGAATTATATCAAAAGCAAAAGAAAATAATGATGACGCAGTGAAAAAATTATATTAAAATAATTACAACAGCGCGTTCAACTTGGACGCGGTGAAGACGTTGAAGCTGACGCCGACGTAGACGCCGACATCGTTGCTGTTGCTGTTGCTGTTGCCGTTGCCGTTTGTAACTGACGATGCCGTTTGCTTGTCGACGCGCGCACCTTTTAACTGCTGCTACTCCTGCCCATTGTTGTTGCTTTTGTTTCTTTCCAGCTATCGTTACCGGGGTGGGTTTCTTAAAGAATTGTAGTGAAATGCTTGGGAAAGGTTGGTACATAAGTTTGTATATGTATGGGTAAGTAAGTGCCTATACATATGTATGTATGTATGTATGTTTGTATAAAAACCGATATATGTTTGTATGTATGTACGTATATCTTGTCTTTTGAACATATAAAGATAGCACAAACATACAAACATTTATCTTAACGCAATTTTTCTTCTTCTTCTTCATTTCGATTTTTTATTGTCATTTCATTTGCGAAAAAGGAACGTGAAGAACCAGAACACAGAACACAGAAAGAACCCAAAGGGTTCGTGACGTCAACGTACGCAGCTGTTGCTCGACAGTCAGTCAACAGTCGCTGTCTCTTGCAGCTCCTCCAGAACCGCATCCATTATACAAGAACCTAGTGGGCGCTTCCTTCATTTTCCTCAAGGTGACACAGTTTGACAGGGGGCTTCGTCTTTCCGCAGTCAATGAAATTTTACACAAATCAACGAAATTTGTCTTTAAAAATTTATTTATTTTCTCGTTTCCTGTACTTGATATGCGTGAAAGTGAGACGCACACCTTTCGAAGGAAATTTCCACTGTGCGAACAATTGTGTCTTTCCTTCGATTAAAGATTATATTACGGAAAATCAATAAATAAATAAATGATTAATTAGTTTTTATTTAAAAATCTTCAGTTTCAGTTTGTCGAAAGAAAGAAGAAGTTGTGGCCAGTTTTTGCCATTTTCTAATCTCATTATTTGAGCGGCTTAATTGGATTCTGATATCAACATCTGTGGGAAAAGCTCAAGTGCTTGGCTCTTCCAGATATTGAAATCTTTTGCCTAAACAGGTCTTTGTCTCTGCCGTCGATCCTTCCCACCGTTTGGTCCCATTAGTTAACCCAACACTAAGCCGCGGCTTAGCTTGCCTTAGCCCAACCCAGCGTTTTTCCAAGCTCTAGTTCAGTTGAGATTTACACACACACTCACACAAACGCACACACACACCAACACACATACACGCATTGCGAAAATTTTTCGAGGTGTGTGCCCAAAGAGTGGGTTGGTAGCTGGTGACCGGCGGCTGGTGCCTGGTGCCTGGTGCCTGGTGCTTGGTGCTTGGTGCTTGGTGCCTGGTGCCTGGTGCCTAGTGGCTGGCAGTTGGCAGTTGGCGGCTGGTGCCTGGTGCCTGGTGGCTGATGGCAAATCTCGGATATCCAAAATCGTCGTATGACCCATGCCAACGGGCGATCTCAGCTGGTGCAATTTTTTTGTATCTTGTAAATGTCAATGTGCTGGCAACGACCATTGCCCAACTGCCAACGCGATCACGTCCACCACTACAACCACAAGCACAACTACAATCAAAGACATAGACATAGTCATAGTCGCAGTGATAGTCACAGTTACAGTCATAGTCACAGTCCACATTTACATCCACACTGATGCCCACATCCATGCATCCAAGTCCCCATTCGGTCACATTAACTAACGTACACTCCTTTTGTTTGGAATACATATATTTAAATGGCTTGGTTGGTCAGAAGGAAAGATAGGAAGGAGTCTTCTAATGGCTCAAATAAATGGCAAAGTTCAAATGAGGTTAACAGCATTTCAAGACGTTGCTGCAAAGGAGCGCTCCTGCCCGAGTCCGGGGCCACCAAAATGGATGCAACTGCAAACAAACAAACAAATGGCAAAAAAAAAGAAAAGAAAAAAGGAAAACAAAAAATAAAAAATAAATAAAAAAAAATAAAAATAAAAATAAAAATAAAGGAAAGAAAACGGAAAAGCAGAAAAACAGAAGAAAAACAACCAAATGAAGCACCAAACGAACAAAAAAGCCCAAAAGCATCTTAAACGACAGGCAGAGGTAACATGACCATAGAAAGATAGTTACAGCTTCAGCTCCAGCTCCAGCTCCAGCTTCAGCTTCAGCTCGAGCTCAAGATTCAGTCTCAGCCTCTGCCTCAGTCTCGGCCTCGGCCTCGGTTTCAGCTTCAATAAAAAGACATGCGCACAAATCTGTGGACGTCCGCCGATGCCGAGGCACACATATAAAAACCTTTCTAACGATCGTTTACCTTTCGCAAAATGTAACAAAGGAGTCGAGGCTGAAACTCGCCTGGCCTGGCCTGGCCTGGCCCGGCCTGGCGCGGCACAGCTTGGCCTGCTTGATGCGGGCCATCTAGCTGGGCCAAGCCTAGGCCAAGCGCCCACTTCCTACTTGTTGCTGGCTGCCGCTGTTGCTGCTGCCTGTTGCTGTTGCCGCTGCTGCTCGCTGCTGCTGATGCTGCCTGTTGCTGCTGCCTGTTGCTGCGCTGTTGCTGTTGTGTTGCGGTTGTTGTTGCCGCTGTTGCTGCCAACTGCTGCAGGCTGCTGCCCACAAACTTAGAAGCCATACACACGTACGAACATGTCCAAGTCGCGGCAACCAAACTAAGATTTTGATTTTATGCTGCCTCTGCCGCTGCCGCTGCCACTGCTGCCACTGCTGCTGCTGCACAGTCGTAGTCGGAGGATAGCAGCTGTCCAAGTTGGCCATAATGTGCCAGCCATTGGCCCCTTTGCATACGCCACTGAGCCAAAAGCCAACCGAGCACCAAACACCAGACACTCGGACGGACTGTGACCGCTCACCTACCCGAAAAAAAACACACACACACACACACAAGCACACATGCACACAGAAACCAAAGAGAAGAAGAAGAAAATAACTGAAAAACAGAACCGAACCGAACCGAAAACGAAGTTTGGTCGAAAACCCATGGCACGAAGGGGGAGACACGAGGAGCAAAAAACAAAAAAAAAGTACAAAGAAAAAAGTAATAACCAGTTTTGTCTCCCAAAAAAGCCAAACAAATGAAGTCAAGCCGAGGTAAAAAAGAACCTCATGTTTACGAGCAGTAAGAAGCACACGAAACTTCATGCCAAAAGCAGAGAGCGAGCAGCGTGTACGATCCCAGGCAGCAGTCGAGTGTGGCTCGGCCGCAGATGGGGTCCCCGTCGGAATACTGCTGAGAGGTGGACGTTTGCACTGTTCGGTGTATGGTGAATGATGATTGTGGTGGGGATGGAGGTGGTGAAACGGCAGGGGGTGTGGTGCGGGTGGGCGGGGAAGAGAAAGAGAGAGGGCAACCATGTGCCGGGTCGGGTCGGGCGCTCTTCAGTTTTAGCTTTAACGGCCATCATCAGATAGAGCAGAAAGGCAACGGTTAGGCAGCGGGAGGGCAGCAGGAAGGCAGCGGGAAGGCGGCGCAAAAGCAACGGGCAGGCACGCAGGCAGGCAGGCAGCAGGCAGTCGTCGGAGGCAAAGACTCAGTACAGTTGAAGTTGTGGTAAACGTGTATTGAGGGAGTTGGCAGTAGGTCTTGGCTTGGTCTTCGTCTTGGTCTTCGTCTTGGTCTTCGTCGTGGTCTTCGTCTTCTTCGTGGTCTTCGTCTTCGTCTTCGTCTTGGTCTTTGCTTCTTCGTCTCTTTGTCTTTGCTTTGATCTTGGTCTTGGTCTTGGTCTTGGCTTGGGTCTGGCTGTGGTTGTTGTTCTTGCTGTTGTTGTTGCTATTATTCTTGCCGTTGGTGCTAGTCTTGGTTTTGGTTTTGGCTTTGGTTTGGGTCTTGGTTTTGGCTTTGGTTTTAGATTTGTCTCTGCAGCGGCATCGACGTCAACGTTGTAGGAGTTTTGGCTGCACAGAAGTTTAGTTACATGCTCATTACATAGACGCACACACACACATACACATACACATACACACATATATACACATGCATTTAAAGCTAGAGATACTTGTGCCAAGCTACAGATACATACAATTTATGTATTGCAGATACATAGATACACTAGAAGCGAAGTCGCTTACTTGCCCCAAACTGGCACTGGTACTTGGATGCTGCCACAGCCTCTGCTGCTGCTGCTGCTGCTGCCGTTGCCTTTCTAAACTTCTGGCTTTTCCGATGCTTATCGCGCCAAAGAAATATATTGTATATAAAGAAATAATAATAAGAAAATAAAAACTCGACAAACTCCCACAAAAAGGCGAGCACACAGCTTGGCAACATTGCGGGGAGTTAAGAGGGGTTTGGGGAACTGGGTAAAGAGGGAAGGGTAGGGGCTACAATCGAGCCATTTCTTTGGCCCAGCTTTCGGCATGAAGTGCTTACCCCTCATGAAGATCTTTCTATTCACATGCATAAATTTTTGAACGAAAGCAGTTCCAGAGGCTTCAGCCGCTCGAGTCGCCTCAGCCGCTTGAGCCGCTCGAGCTGTTCCGTGGTGACTTGAGCTGCAGCATCGTCTTGGGCATCATTAGTTTTGAAGTTTTTATGTATCGTATGGATGCTCGTTGTCTATGTTGCATGTTGTTGTTGCATACTGTTGTTGTTGTTGCATGTTGTTGTTGTTGCTGCTGTTATGCGATGGCTGGGGCTCTGATTGTGGTCGTGGCTCCAGATCCACCTTTTGGCATTGTGCATCACTTCGGTCCACTTTCTGTCTTCCTGCTTGTGTAATTGTGGAAACGATTTGGACGAATTTTCCAGTTCAATTGCGCTTTTAATTTAAATGGCAACAAAGCCTGGATGTATCTTAATGTTGTTGTTGTTGTTGCTGTTGTTGTTGTTGTTGTCTTAACTGTCGTCGCTGTCATTTGGAGGCACAAATCAATTGTCAGTCATTACTTGTTTTTTTTTTCCTTTCATTCGGGAAAATTTCCTGAATCGAAGCTTCGATCGGAAAATGTATTCTTGACCAGCGAAAAGAGGGGAAAAGAGTGGAAGACAGAGAGAGAGAGGGAGGAAATAAATGGGTTAAGTGCCTTGCAGATAAATAATCAATTAATTAATTAGTTAATTAAACAATTTAATGCTTTTAACGAGACCCTCAAAAGGCGATCAAATGAAGTTCAATGAGTTGAAGGCTAATCGAGGGTCGATTTTAAGGGTTGAAATGGGAAAAAGGGAAGATTTTTAAAAATTGAAAATAAACAGAAATTAGATGATATATATAGTTAATTATTTAGTTAAATAATTTAAAAAAAAACAATTCGATTTTAAGTTCATTTTTAAAAACAATAAGATACTTTTTGTATCTTGTATCTTGTATCTTGTATCTTGTATCTTGTATCTTGTATCTTGTGAAGTCATGAGAATTTTTATTTTTGCATTTGCGTTTGTTTTTTTTTTTTTTTTGTTATTAAAGAATGTAACGTTTATGACGTGTGCATGACGCGTGTGTGTGTGTGCGTGTGTGTGTGTGCGTGTGTGTGTGTGTGTGTGTTTAATGAGTAAACATTTTGATATTCTGTAGAGTGTGAAGATTACCGTTGACTGACGTTGGCACTGAAGCGGCGACACTCTCCATGTCTACGGGTCTCCGGGAGGAGGAGGAGGTGGTGGAGAGGCAGCAGCCTTTCACCCAAGATCAACAGTCCATAGAGAAGAGATGCTGAGATGCAGAGAGAGAGAGAGAGAGGGAGAGAGAGAGAGAGTGTGAGTTGTGGACGGCGGTCACTTGAACTCCACTCCAGTCGAACTCCAAGTGTAATGAATAGTGAATAGCATTAAGTTAAAGAACAACAAATCGACCACTGCTAAAAATCACTGTTTATTCCCTGTACTCGAGCTTGAAATTAAAAGACTATAAACAATCGTGAGAATGGCACTTGAACATGTTCAAAAACTATAATGGCCTTAAACGAAATGTACAAGAAAACGGCAAGAGACACAGAGACAGCCACAGCCGCAGCCACAGTCGCAGCCACAGTCGCAGCCGCAGTAAACAGTCACAGTCACAGTCACAAGGCAAACCAACAAGACCCACTGTCCACTGGCCAGGTCCAGAGCCGGCGACAGAGCTCGAGCCCGAGTCACAGGCAGAGGCAGAGGCAGCGGCAGGGGCAGAAGTTAAAGCCAACAAACGGAGCGAGCCACGGACAGACGGCTAAATGAACAGACAGTCAATCAACTTAAGGCAAAAAAGCACAACGACAACGTCAGCTGCCGCAACAACAACAATAGCAGCGCCAATAGCAGCAGCAGCAGCAGCAGCAGCAGCAGCAGCGGCAGAGGCAGCAGCGGGCATCAAAGAGAAATGCGCGCGCTGATCGCTCGCGTTTGGCAAAACTCTAGCTGCAAGTTTGAGGCTTAGCACGATCTGAAGCTGGAGATGATTTAAGGAGCGCGTTGAGAAAACTATTACAAAATGATCAAAACAACTAAAACGAAATCAAATCAGTGTGCGAACTGGACCTGAACCGAGGACCTAAATGTTGTTACTGTTGGCTGTTGCGTCGACCGTCGACCGTCGAACGTCGACCGTCGATCGTATCGGATTGGATCGGTTCGAGACTCGATTACAATAATTACAATCAGATACGCGCGATTCACCAAATCAAAAACAATAACAATGTTGTTGCTGTTGCTGTTGCTGTGGAGTACAAGCCTAAGATACAAATGCGTCCACATGAAGAAACACAGATACAGATACATCTACAGATAAGTCAGCTATTACGTGTATATACAATTTTTATAAGAAATTGAAGTCAAGAAGCAGAATTAAAACAAAACTCATCAACGACGTCAACGATACAAACATACACACACACACACACACACACACACACATGCACATGCATGCATACATTCACACATACGCACATACATCTACTAGATACAGATACACACATGACATGACTCAATTGCGTTGCTTGCATGTGTGTGTGTGTGTGTGTGTGTGTAGTAAGAACATCGGACACAACGGACGGCGGATCCCATCTTCAGCTTCATCAAAGCATCAAAGCAATTTTCAGTTAACAGCTCTTCTCAGCGTTCACCGCTCAGATCTCAGCCCGTTTCAGTCACTGTAAGCGCTAAGCTGTAAGCTGTGTATCTGCCATCGGGTGGTGGGCATCATTGGCAAAGCGAATCGGGCGAAACGAGAAATTGAAAAGACAGTTACAATGTCATAATGAAGCTAAAGCTATGATGGCAAAACTTTACAAAATTGACAACAACAAAAACCGCACGATTCACCAACCCTCAAACTTACACACACACACACACACACATGCCTATGCACAAACAAATACACAAATACATAACCACAGTCGATCGTGATGAAGTCTCTTGAACATACATATGTATGTATGTATGCATGTGTGTGTATGAAGACGTGCATAGCTTTTGCGTTTGAAATTTCTGTGAAACTAATAAGAGAGCTTGGCTTAATTTATCTCTCGCCTGGAAGAGAGGGAGAGAGCGAGAAAGAGAAAGAGAGCGGGCGTTGGGAATACAGTGAAAGGTGTGCGGTTGACAGCGCGTCAACAGTAGCGCGTGAAGCGCACGTACTGCGCACTGTAATTACATTGCAGTATTTTGCAACACTGATTGCCGATAGATGTAACCATTAAATCAAATGTGATCTCGTTTTATGATAATGAAATATAAACATACCAACGGGTAAGCCTATACGTATGTGTGTTGTGCATGCATAAAGGTAAGTAAGTGCATACATGTGTATGTATATATGGATGGATGATTGTATGTATGTATGTGTGTACATTCATACACACATGATAGGTCTTGGCAAATGCATTTTGTGCATCTTGATTCCGTTGCTAGTGCAGAATCATGCACGGTTCAACTAATACATGACCATATTGTCTCTATGCTTTTGTGTACGTGTGTGTGTGTGTATGTTTTTCACAGCAAAATTTATTGATATTCATTGTTTGTTTGTTGTCGATCGTCGTCATCGTCGTCGTCGTCGTCGTTGTCGTTGTCGTTGTCGACTTTGTCGTTCGCTGCTAGCAACTGAAATCACAATTGTTGCCTCTTAAGAAAAAAAGGAGAAGAAAAAAAAATTTGCTGATGCTGCGCTATGCCTTCACTTCTAGTCACACACAGACATTTCCTGCAGACACCTATGTGTGTGTATGAATGTAACTTTATATATATTTATAAGCGTATGTATGTATGAATGTATGTATGTGTGTATGTATGTATGTATGGATGGATGTATGTATGAATGTCTGTATGTATGTAGATGTATACATATAAATATTGTATGTATGTACATTTGTATGTGTGTGTGCGTGTGTGTGTGTGTATGAGTACATGAAGTTTACTTGCAACTGGCTTTTGGTCTATAATTCTTGTTTCTGGCTTTCGTGCTGCAAAAGATAAGAAGCAGGAGCAGCATGGCTCTTTGCTGCCGGACACAGGCAGCAAGAGCGGCCAGTACACCGACAACAACTGAAGGTAAAGACGATGCTGGCACAGCATCTGCAAACAGGAAACTGCACGGCGCTGGAGCTCCCAAAGGAAGCGGACCAGTAATATTTACACTTATTGCAAAATTATGCATATTTTTTTTGTTTTTTGTATATAAAACTTAGATGTATGCTGCTTTTGTATGCATACACACACACACACATGCACATACGATCCCTACATAAAAGTGTATAAATATAGTTTTAAAGCAATTTTTATTCGCAAACTGATTTATGATTTGTATAATCTATGTATGCGTATATGGCAACACTTTATGTATGTATGTATATGTGTGTGAAAGTATTAATTCATACATACATACATATGTTTATATGTATGCTTGTATTTAATTGTTTCACTTATACTAAATGTTTTTCAACACTGACATTCACTTTGAACGCTACGTCAAAGCTCACCACAAAAATGTCGTGGGGAAAAAAACGTATGAAATTTATTTCATAGGTGACCCTAAGGAAAAATGATTAAGATCTTTAGTTGGAATGAACTATCATGAGTTTTGTAATTTGAATCTAATTTATTAGATCGTGAAACCATTTCTTTGGGTTCTAATGCCCATTTCCGTGGTTGGGAGTGAAATGCATGTGGTGTCCCAAAGATTATCATGGAAAGTTTTTGTGGTTGCTGCTTTCTTGCTTATGAAAATTTCACGCTAGTCGAAAGAATTATTAATTGCGCAGCAGCGGCAGCAACAGTAACAACAACAATAACGATAACAAAAACAACAGCAGCAACAACAACATTAACCACCGCAAGCAGAAACAACGACTAACAGCCAAGTGGGAATTATGCATCGTTGCGCAGAAGCAGAACGCAGCACTTACATACCCACACACACACACGCGCACACATACAACCGCATGCATACATATAACCATGTACGCAGCTGGTACGGTGTGTGTGTGTGTGTAAGCGCGTGTAAAAATATGGTAAACATGATAATACGTAATAAAAAATAGTGTAACAGAAAAAGGGAAATATAAAATCAGGTACAAATTTTCACCAAAAACCGTTTGCGTCGCTTGGCCGCAGTTTGTTTTTGTTTTTGTTTTTGTTTTTACAACGACTGCTGTTGTAGCTGCTGCTGCTGCTGCTGCTGTTGTTGTTGTTACTACTGACGCTGTTGCTTTAGCTGTTGTTGTTGTTGTTGCTGCTGCTGTTGTTGTAAAAGCTGACTGGCTGACTTTGACGATTTCGTGGTCACACAGTGTGAAGAATGGGCTAGGAAATATTGTATGCAAGGCTTGTTTGGTGGCCTGTTACAGATTTTCAGATTACTGAGCCCGATAACAAATGAAAGTGCCTGTATTTCGTTTTGTGCGCGGCTCCAAGATGGATGACAAGGAGGAGTGGGAGGCAATAGAATGAGTGGATGATTACAACAAATGAAATTGCTTTAATATTTAAGGTGCAACAGTTGAATTTCCTTTTTTGTTATTTTTTTATTTTTTATTTTTGGTAACCGGGAGAATTACGAAAATTAAGGTCTACCCGACATTCCATACATGCATACGGGCTTACACACACACACAGAAAACAAGCCTGTGAAAAGCAGACAAAGTTGAATCCAACCATTAAAATACAATTACCAAACCCGAGGGCCAAGAAATGACAGTTAAAAATATGTCGAGCGATTGTCGTTAGGAAAATGTGACACCGTCTTCAATAATAACAACAACAACAATAATAATAATAATAATAATAGTAATTACAATATAAGAAAGCATAAAATGTCATATTCTATTGTCTAATAGAAAATCAAATCAGTCACGTGTAGTGCTGGAAAAGGACATTGAAAAAGATCTGGCAGCTTTTTAAGGTCACGATTTGCAGCACTTTTCATTTCAGAGCAATTGTCATTTGTGCCTTGGTGAATTAAGTCAATGCAAATAAAAATGGCTGGAAAATTTTTGAATATGTTTAAAACTTCACGAAAATCCATAAATTGGATGTCCTTTGGACGCGGTACATCGCCAAATGCTAAGGATTGGGTTGATCGATACCGCAAGCTGTTGACGGTCGGAGCTTTTACTGCGGGCGCAGGGCTTCTGTTGTACGCCATGGATGCCAGGGTGGAAGCCAGTGGAGACGTTGTACATGCACCTAGGCAATCTTGGGGTCATAATGGACTGCTCTCTGCACTCGATAAGAATGGTGTCCGTCGCGGCTATCAAGTGTACAAGGAAGTGTGCTCCTCATGTCACTCGTTGCAGTACATTGCGTACCGCAACTTGGTGGGCGTTTGCATGACGGAGGAGGAGGCAAAGGCCGAAGCCGAAGGAATCACTGTTCAGGACGGTCCCGATGATGAGGGCAACTACTTTGAGCGTCCGGGCAAGTTATCCGATTACATGCCGAGGCCCTACCCAAACGAGGAAGCTGCACGAGCTGCAAATAATGGCGCCTATCCGCCTGACTTGAGTTATATTGTTTCTGCTCGTAAGGGCGGGGAGGATTACATTTTCGCCTTGTTGACTGGATACTGCGAGCCTCCAGCTGGTTTTGTGCTTCGCGATGGTCTATACTTCAATCCCTACTTTTCTGGAGGGGCCATAGCAATGGGTCAGGTTATAGACAACGAATCTGTCACATATGATGACTCAGATGTTGAACCAACGGCAAGCCAAATTGCCAAGGATGTTTGTACGTTCCTCAAGTGGACCTCGGAGCCAGAGGGTGACTTGCGCAAGCTCTTGCTGATCAAGGTGGTTGTTATATCGACGTTCTTAATTGGAATCGCTTACTATATCAAGCGCCTAAAATGGTCGGTTTTGAAGTCGCGCAAGATATTTTACATACCTAAAGTAGAATTAGAACCAAAGCCGAAAAAGTCAGAGAAGCCAAAAAGTAAAGATAACAAATGAAATAACATTAAAAATGTATCTTAAATAAAAAGAAATAAAATCATACAATTTCAATTTGAATTTCTTGCGCGTTTTTGTCGTTCATCTAGCGGCCATTTTGTGAACTAATTGAGAGGAGCGAGGCAGCAGCGATGAGCGTGAGGAAGCTATCGATATATTTTTACGTGAGTTGGACAAGACACTTATCGATAGAAATTAATTGTTTTTAGCTTCGTTTGTTGATTCTTGATAACCAGAATAGAAAAACATCTGTTTCGATGGCATTGCGGGATTTTATGAAATGTGTTCAATATGTTGCACACCAACACAGTACTCAGCGTAGAAAGGATCCGCAGGAAACACCATATGTGAATCATGTAATAAATGTTGCCACGATTCTGGCTGTGGAGGCGGGAGTGGATGACGAAGGTGTAATTAAGGCGGCATTGCTGCATGATGTCGTCGAGGATACAGATGCAACGTTGGATGATGTCGAGAAATTGTTTGGCACGGATGTGCGTAACCTTGTAAACGAGGTGACTGATGATAAGTCACTTGAAAAACAGGAGCGCAAACGCTTACAAATTGAAAATGCTGCCAAGTCGACGCCTAGAGCAAAGCTAATTAAACTCGCCGATAAGCTCGATAACCTGAGGGACCTGCAGATCAACACGCCACAGGGTTGGACAGAGGTAGCTGCTGTTATTTTAATATTAATAATTTAGTTAAATATATTTAATTGTCAATAGGAACGCCGCGAGGAGTATTTTGTGTGGGCCAAAAAAGTGGTAGATAATCTGAGAGGAACCAATAAAATTCTTGAGGAGAAGCTGGATGAGATATTTATCCAGCGGAATTTACAGTAAATAATAATTTGCCAAAGGCTGGACTATGATAATAGCTTAGTTTTTATTGTTCTTATAAAATGCCAACATGAAAGTGGCCAACTGTTGCGTCTCGTCCAGCGTGATGGCATTGTATATGGAGGCACGAATGCCACCTACAGAGCGGTGTCCTTTCAGCTCAATCATACCCTCAGCTTGCGCTTTGGCTAGGAAGTCCTTTTCCAATGCTTCGTCTCCGGCAGTGCTGCCAATACGGAAGGGCA
The DNA here is from genome assembly GCA_035044505.1 of Zaprionus lineosus. Lineage (NCBI taxonomy): Eukaryota > Metazoa > Arthropoda > Insecta > Diptera > Drosophilidae > Zaprionus > Zaprionus lineosus. Next base: position 1,527,961 of record JAWNNX010000591.1, on the reverse strand, counting down.
CATTCACGCGGGATCTCACATGCGATTCCACGGGGCAGCTGTAGAAGCCGTTTGAATTGTCGATGATGTCATAGATAAGCTTTGACTTGGCAGCTGCAAGCTTGGTCATGCCCTCCACGCCTCCGTTGCGTTTGATCCACTGGAATACCACGCCCATTACATAAATGCTGGAGGGAATTATAAATTTAAATATTGAATGCATAATGGGAGCCCGTGCATGGAATCTTACCCAAAGGTAGGTGGCGTGTTGAGGAGCGAATTGTTTTTATCCATAAGCTCAAAGTTAAGTATGGATGGTGTGACTTTCAAATGTTTTCCAATTAAGTCATCACGGACTATAATGACGGTCACTCCGGCTGGACCAATGTTCTTTTGCGCGCCGGCAAAGATGACACCATATTTGCTCACGTCTATGGGTCTGGACAAGAAATTGGAGGACATATCACAGACCAGTGGCACATTGGCTGGAACCTTGGGCACAAAGTTGAACTCGACGCCGTCGACTGTTTCGTTATCACAATAGTAAACATATGAAGCATTTGAATCAAGCTTCCAGGTGCTCTGGCTGGGCACAGCTGTGTACTTGGTCATCTTGGGCAGCACTTCGTTCACCTTGCCATACTGAGCGGCTTCCTTGGCTGCCTTTGCCGACCATGAGCCGGTGATGACGTAATCAGCGGTTCCTGTGCGTCCAATTAAATTCATGGCAACTGCAGCAAATTGACCCGTGCCACCGCCCTGCATCAGCAGCACCTTGTAGTTATTCGGAATACTGAGAAGCTCGCGCAAATCGGCAATCGCTGTTTCATGTATCTTGTCATATTTGCTGGAGCGATGCGACATTTCCATAACTGAAATACCGCTGCCATTGCAGTTGAGTAAATTGGCTTGCACTTCTTTCAAAACCTGCAGAGGTGAAAGAGATCGACGTTAAATTATAACCTTAAATACTTTGTGGCTCGCTTGTGCCGACCTCTTCGGGCAACTTGGCTGGACCGGCTGCAAAGTTGATAACCATAATGACGTTTGCCGTGCTGAGAACCTCTTTCGCAGGGTGTTAAAGTATAACTGAAAGTATTTGCAAGGCGGCAGCTCTCATTGCTAGTCGGCAGCGACTGCGACTGCGACTGCGATGTCAAAATAACTGATAAACGCAGTCAGAACAAAAATTGCATTTGTGTGTGTGTGTGTATTCACATACATTCGTTGGAATTGTTTGTGTAATTTAAGAACGCGTTTGTGGGCAGACAGTCTGGACAACGAACTTTTATAAGCAAAAACGTTGTGTACTTGTTCAGAAGAATGCCGAAGCTTACACGCAGGGCTTCGGCTACGCCTCTGGGAGAGCATTGAGAGCGAGAAAGAGAGAGCGGAAGAGCGGGAGAGCACCTGTATGTGATGGGAAGACAGACAAAAACGATGTTGATTTCGATCAAAACAAGTTGACAAACCGCAGCGATGTCGACGCTGGCAGTGACTGAGACTGCGACTGCGACTGCGACTGCATCGTGCGAAAACAACACGCGATTTACCCACTCCCACTTCCTCCAACCATCGCAACGGATCGTTGTTGCTATGCACTTTGCTGAAAATACGTAAACAAGTGCAGTTGCAAACAATAAATAAGCTTAAAGCATATAATATAGATACAGTAGAGACTAAGTAAAAGGTGCTTTGCGAATTTGCAAATTTGTAATTAGTTAAAATTTATGTAGGGATTAATAGACGCTAAAACTTGCATTAAATACGTATAAATCAGTTTAATTTTTTAACTGATAAGAATCTAATATATTTTTTAAGACCACCCCATATAACGTTGACACACTGTGCTTTAGAATTTGTAAGTCTCTTTTATCTCTTTACACGGCACACACGTGATGCACTGTAGGCAGGATCACTTGTACCCACGTTAATCGCACGATCGGGTAACTAACGGAGCTTGCCTTACAGTCTGTAAACAAATTATATGCACATAAACATAAAGCGTGGTGGGTTTATGGGTACGTAAATAAATATAAAAATAAAACGCATTTAACTCTAGATAATCTGTGTTCCTTTATTGATTAGATAATGATGCTAAGATATTTAAGTACTTATTCTGGCTTTGGGATCCGCTTTGGTACTCTTTCAAATGCCATTCATGACTCGTCGCTCTAATTACTTTATCATCTTATACCTTGGCTGTTATAAGAGGTGCTTAAATTTTCCAATTTACTTTTGCGCCGCTTTTCAAAACGAATTTCCAATGCAAGCAACGTGCCTTGAAATTCAAACGTGAGTCTCCTGTTCGTGGTTCCGTGCCCAGAGTCGTGTGGGTGTTGGGTGTGCGCTGAAAAACATTTGCGACTTTGTATGTGTATTTTTTGTATGTGTGTGAGTTGCGTATATAAACGTTTATTTATGTATATATCGATGTTTATATGTGTGTGTGTGTGTGTGTCAGTGAGCGGTCATTCATGTGCGCTAAGCCAAAAGTCAATAATTTTGTTTTTGATTTTTAGGGGCTTGGCTCATTGCGCTCATTAGCGAGGCTTTACTTTAGACAAGCGAAACGAGATTTGTATGTTCTAAATTATGTCTTTATGATTTATTGCCAAACAATTTTTAAATATAACTGTATTTTTTTTTAATTGCGACACTCAATGCGACTCCGCCTGCACCTTGTTCACAATGTCGCTCCAAAAGGTTTTGTAATCCTGTAGCACAGTGCCGCTAAAATGGAGAGAGTAACATAATTAGCTTCAATATTTAATTTGTAATTTTAATTTAATTTTCAATCTTAAATTTAATATTAAATTCAGTATAAAATTCAATGTTAAATTCAGTGTAAAATTCAATGTAACATTCGATGTAATCAAACGCCGCAGAGCGGGTGACGTTGACAAGTCAATGGGTTTTCTATGCGATTTGCGTACACTTCTCAACAAAATTGAGTGCAGAGCCGCTGGATTTATGTTGGGGAAGCATTTAATTTGGTAAAGAGCCCGCCTATGAGGCTTCCCAAGACTTATAGACATTATTTATAAATTATTTAAGTTGTGTCACATGATTAATGACAGTCGCTGACATGCCGCACATTAGCGAACTTCAGCCCCGTAGCACAGTGTAAGCCGCTGTTGTGTCTGGCCGTGGCCAAAAGACATCAGCAACATTTTTAGCCGACGTCATTTTGGCTTTGGCTTGGGCTACGGTTTTTGTTTGGATTTCGTGTCGAATGTGTCTTTAACTCTTTTTCCTCTGATTACTTCTACACCCCCAGCCCCACAGTCTCCCCACAGTCTCCCCGCCAACCCCCAACCCCAACCCCAATCTTCAGTCTCAACTCCACTGCTTCTAACCAAGGCAAATCAATTACATAAGGCCCTTTGGCTGTTGATTATTATCCGGCATTTTGCTGACAATTACGTGCGCATTTCTGGATGTGGGTCAACGTGGCGTATGATTAATGAACTCTCCTGCGATGATGATGGTGGTGACAATGATTAGGCCCAAGTCTTGGGCTTAAGAAGGAACTGCAATCTCATTGAGCTTGAGTTGATGCTCCACTTACGTAAAGTAGACATTCCCACGCTTGTTCTGCGGTGCCTTCCATATCAACTTGGCACCCAGCTTATCCCGATTATCCGAGTGCGTTATGGCCGAGCACTCGGGTATGGTTTTGGTGTTCTCGCTCTGGATCCACTCCCCAATCCATTCATTGGAATTGGCGTCACGCGCCTGCAGAAAGAAGCCACGGAATGTCCTGGACTGATGCGCCTCCTGCGGGTATATGACCACCGAGATTTCTTGCCCCGGATGATATGTCTGTGCACTGGCCACAACCTCAAACGGATTGCTATGCGCCGGCTGTGAGCGTGCCTTCCCATGATTGGGCTGATTGGCACGCTGCTTAACACACGTATCCGAGGGCGCACCGTCTGGGAAGGCCAGCACACAGCCCAGCAGCTGCAGCACGAGCAGCACGAGCAGCGCACATCCCTTGCAGCTCCAGTACCGTGATGTCATGACTATATGTTTACCGTTAACTGGACACCGTGTTGAAACGCGCGCGCGCCTTCCGTTAATCAAATCTCAAAACTCTTGCATTGGCCGCCGGCAGCGGCGCTTTTAAAGCCTCGTTTGCGGTGCGGTACCCAAAAAAAAAGAAAAAAAAAAGAAAAGCTCCCGCCATTGGCATGGGCGGCTCTATGGATTTGGCTTCTATATGTGTGTATGTATGTGTGTGTGTGTGTGTGTGTGCGTATTTTCTTCTTTTTTTGGCCAGACCAACCAGTTTTTAATGATCGAAAAGCCAAATAGTAACTCTCCGTTCCTTTCCTGCAGCGCTCCAAACTGGGTCAAACATTAGCGCTTTGATGCAGCCGCTCGTCGCCGATCCCCCCCCGCCTTTCCCATACAATCAACCCTCGGCAGCAGCTCGCTCCAGTATTTGCTCCCAACTTCAGTACCAGCTCCAGGCTAACACGAATCGCGCTTGATTCGCCTCGTTTGGGCTCGTCTCGTCTGGCTTTTTGTTGCCTGCTGATTTTGTTTTGTTGTTGTTGTCTGCCGCTGTAGTTGTTGTTGTTGTTGTTGTTGCTTAGGCGCTAAGTGCTCCATTACGAAATTCTATGCTTCTAATCACAGCCCACAGTTGTTGATGTTGTTGGCCTTGTTTGGTTTTCAACTGAACGCCACATTTTTTTTTTTCTTCATTTTTTTTTTTTTTTATTATTTTTTTTATTATTTTTTCTTCGTCTTTTTATTCTGCGCGTTTTATGTGTTAATTGACAGGCGCTGCCGCCGCTGGCGTTGAGATTCCGTTGAGCTTTTGATTTCAATTTCAATTTCAGTTTTACGGAACACTCGGAACGTTCGTTTTGGGAACCGTTTGCCCGGCCGTTGATTTCCTTTCGGAGGACTGCCAATGGTTAATATATTGCGGAAAAATTGCTAACACGTTCTCATGTCGTCACAATATTTTAGCCAGAAAATAAAAAAAAAAAAAATAATAAAAAAAAAATATAAAAAAATAAAAATAATAAAAATAATAAAATTGCCATTTGCAACTTTAAGCAAATTAACAGGTTGCAAGTCAACCAGTTCTTGGCTCGGAAATACTTCATGCTCTTAGTTTATTTAAAATTTTTAAAGTATAATTAAATATTGATTTAAATTATTTTATTTGCTTAACATTGAATTTTTTGGAAACAAATTTATTTAAATTAATTTAAATTTAAGAAAAATTTAAAGAATTGCCTAACTTTGCCTCTTAAATAAATACAAAAAAATAGCCTTTATATTTTTATTATTTTTATTCGCTTAATAAAAAAACTTGATAAAAAATTTTAATAAATAATTTCCTAAAAAAATAAAAATGTTCAAAAATAAAAGAAAATTATTAAAGCTTAAAAAAATGTATTTCAAAATAAAAATTTAAAAAAATGTTATTTTTTTTTGTATTAAGAAAAAAATAAAACTTCTGTTCATTTAAAAATATTTTTAAGGCATTTTTTTTTTTGATGTAATCCTTAATTTAACTTAAAGGATAATATTGTGTTTTTAATAAACTATTTATTTGATTAAAATTAGCCATGAATAAAATATTTTTAGAATCAAGTTTCAGAAAATAAGCAAAATATTCTATACAAGGGAGCTAGGATCATTTCCCAGGAAACAGGACAAAGTAAAGGCAGAAGTAAAGGCGGACCTTACAAATCGAAGGGATGGACTTCAATTGTTAATAAAGTGAATGTCCTTAGATATCAAAATTTATGCAACGTAAAGAGGACTCATGCTACAGATATTATCAAGTGTCAGCAAAAGGACATTATTATTATGGAAACTCGAATGGATTAAACCCAAGGTAAAGTAAGGCATTTGATGGTGATACAATAAATCATAATTAAAAATAATAATAAAAAAATAATAAAAAAAAAATAATAATAAAAAATATTAACAAAAATTAATAATAATAATAATAATAAAAAAAAATAATTAAATTAATAAAATATTTAAACGAAGGGTTAAGAGCTGTGTTTCTAAAAGTGAGTCAGGACGATCCCAGGGATCATCATATAGACAATAATCTTTATCTTAGAGGTTAATCCTTTATGTGTGCTTAAACATGTGTTGGTGCTTTGGTGAAAATTAACATATTTGCAGGGCACCATAGAGATTAAGATAGGTAATGTCCTGTAATCAGATAACGTACATAGAGTCCTTGCATGCCCAAAAATACACAACAATCAGAGATAATTTTCAGAATTCAAATAAACATTTACGAAAATTGAATTCAATGTAATTTTGAAGATTTGCTTAATAAGCACGATTTAATCCTGCAGAGAAAGGACCACAAATGCAAAATGATCTTTGGCTGCAGGAGCCGCGTGGGGGGGGGGGGGCAATAAAGTTCATCCTGTGACATGTAAAAAGGCAAAGTGAAGTGTTTGTAAATATTTAAGTTCAGTTGTTGAGGCTTTTAATTTGAGGCCAGGACAATGTGTTACGGCGTCTGGGCAAAGGTCAGTTAACCCGAAAGGAGCTGCCCGGCTAATCAAATAGAACTCGTCCTGCCGCCGTACATATGACATGCATTATGAATGTGGCGAATGCGAACTTTTTGGCTCCCCGGCCATGGACCGCAGGGCCGGCCGGGTTGAGCATAGCAAATGACATTTGCGCCACATCACGCCCAAAGTTTCGGCAAGCAGTGGCAGGACCACGTTGAGCAGCCATCCAGCGGGTAAGCTCATCCTTGCCAGCTGCCGTCCTGACGTCCCAGCCTGGCAATGCATGCAAAATTGAGCAAGAACAACAACGGCAACAGAAACAACTAAAAACAACAACTACAACAACTACAACAACTACAACAACAACTACTACAATTACAACAAATACAACAATTACAACAACTACAACAAGTACAACAACAACAACTACTACAATTACAACAACTACAACAACTACTACAAGTACAACAACTACAACAACTACAAGGAAGTTCCTTAAGCTGATGGTCGATGTAAATACTAAAAACGGCAAGAGTTTTGTGGGCCAAGAGAGGAAAATCCACTTCATCGACGATGGCGCGGAAAAGTGTGTCATCTGCAGGCAGCCAATGCGCATGCCCGATGAGTGTTAAAAAGGATTCCCAGCCGCTTCTTGGTGAATTTTTGGACTTCATTTTCCCTGTGGCCGACCAAACGCAGTTAGAACGCAGTCAGACGTTGAAGCGCGTGGTCGTGGAACGTGCCAAAGACCGTTAGTTCAATGTTCTAAGAACAGCGACAACAACAACAACAACAACAACAACAAATACTAAAAAGTGACAACAACAACAAAAGCAAAAAAAAATACAAAAAAGCAACAATAACAAGAACAAGAGGAAGAACCACAAAAGTAACACCATTCACAGAGGCAGCAACAACAAGACTAACCACAACAACAACAACAAGAGCAGCAACAACAATAGAGTGACAACAACAACAGCGACTACAACAGCAACAGCAACAGCAACAACAGCAACAACCACAACAACAACTAGTACAACGCCAAAACAGCAGCCGAGGCGAGCGAGAAAATTGTGAGCAATTTGTAATTTTTGTATATTTTACGCGCGACTTTCAGTTCGCGTGTGTGCCTCGACATGTGTGTGTGTGTGTGTGTGTGATAGAGTGTGTATGAGTATGTATGAGTATTAAGACATGTGTGTGTGTGTGTGTGTGCGTGCTTAAGTGAAGTCAGCCGAAAGCGAAGCGCAAAATAAAAAAACATAAAACCAACACAAAAATAAAAAAAAAAAGAATAAAAAACGAAAAAAAAACGAGAAAAAAAAAGAAGGAAGCGTGCAAAAGTTTTCCGTTTTGTTGGCTTTTCGCAGAAAAACACAAACAATAACATTAAAAGTTAAACAAGAAGATAAAATCTCAACACCTCATCGTTTGTTTATAATAAAAACATACAGATTTATTGTCAATGTTTAAACAATAAACAACAATGCGGCCAGCGAAAGGAACAAAAGTGATTGGCAACCAAAAATCAATGCCTTTCGCATGGCAAACGCTGCGTATACGTGATATGCGGTATGGACTCCGAGTGACAGGCAATCGCAAGTCGAGAGTCAAATAATAATAAAGGGAATTCTCACGTGACGCATAAAGCGGCACACTAACACATAAATACACAAATACACACATCTATATAAATGTATATATATATATTTATAAATGTATGTGTGCCGCTATAAGCCTTAGCCCAACACACTCGCACGCATAAGGGCAGAGCCGCATTAGTGTTCAGCCTTAAAGCTGAACATAATGCCACCTGGTACACTGACAGACCGACACACACTCTCACACACACTCTCACACACTCACACACACACACTCACTCACACACACAGGCACGCTCATACAAGCGGGCACACATGCACTTACAGATTATGATGAGCTCCACATTGCATACTTTTAGGGGCAGCACAAAAATTACAACCAACGTCGGGCGTCGGGCAAAGGCAACGGTAGCAACAATTTTGTTGCTGCCACATTTGTTGCTGCCATTTTGCATACATTGAATTTAATGAACTGTGTGTGTGTGTGTGTGTGTGTGTGTGTGCGTGCATTGGTATACTATGTTTTGTTTTTAATAATTCAGCGTACACAGTATTAAATGGCGCGTTTAAAGCATGAGACTTCGGGCGACCTCAATGTGTGTGTTTCGCTGTAAAACCAAAAGGCAAAAAAAAAAAAAAATGCCATTTAATGCCACTATAGTTTTTGCGTTTTAGTATAGGTATGAGAGTGTGTGTATGTGTGTGTGAGTGTGTGTTTGAGTGTGTGCTTGAGTGTGTCTCTGAGTGTGTATTTGTTTGGTGGTGTTCATTTGCAATAACAACCCCGGGCTAAAAGGCACACTAACACACTTAAAGCAACTCTGTTACGAAGGACTACGTCATCCTAGCCAGAAAGTGAGCCAGTGAGCCAGTGAGCCAGTCAAGCAGTCAGCCAGCCAGGCAGTTAGGCAGCCAGGCAGTCAGGCAGCCAGGAGTTGGCTTTGGCAACGTCGTCACATTTGCGCATTCACAATCACATCGCGTGGCATAGGCCTGGCCTCTACTTACACACTGCTAGGCGGCAATGTGTGCGTGTGTGTGTGTGTGTGTGTGCAGCATGTGGAGTTATACGTACTCGCCTCGAGCCTTTCGATCGATTTGGGATAGACATTGCGGCAGCTGCTGCAGTTGCACGAATCTGCAGCTGAAAGAACACGTCATCAATAGAAGGGACAAGGGAGAATGCAAAAGGGAAGATGGGGGGAGGGGATGACGGTCTAGTCGTACGGCCGGGCAGGTGTACAGCGAGTAAATCGAATTTGGGCAAAAATGCTATTGAGATTTTCAAATCTATATGTATATATTTAGGGCTTCAGCTGCTTTGGCTTTGATTGTCGTGCCAAGTGTTGCAGTAAATTTTTGACATTATCAAAGCATGACCCTTGACCTTACAACCAACCGGGCGAACAGCATGTGACAGGTCCCATTCCACCAGTTATGCTACAGCTACAGTTTTAGTAAACGGTTTCGATTTCCTGCTCGTCGCCAAGTGCAAAACCATTTGCCATCAAATCGCATGTCGTCTCCTTTGGCCCATATCCCTGAGGCAGAGTTTGCGTTTATAATTTATATTACTTGTTCGTTTCCATTGTTTTTACTGCGCTTGGCCTTGTCTAGATGTATCTTTGTGTACACACACACACACACACACGTATATATATACACTCTTGTGTGTGTGTGAAATGGGATATATTTTTATTCAAGACCTTTAAGTATGCCCACTGGCATTTGGCGCGGTCTTGGCCCCAGGGACGGATTCTAGGCTCTTTTATGACTATTAAAATATGCATTTAAATATAATATGTATGTGTATGTGTGTGTGTGTGTGTTTGTATGCTAAGTGGCAGCACTGAAAATTGAAATTGTGTGCTTATTTACTGAACGTCTTGGCGTTGATTGCCGTTACGCCCCATTGCCTGGTACATGACTATAATAATGATTCCCATTTTATAACTTGGCCAAGATAAATTGATGTTTTATGCCGCCGTCGGATAGCAAATAGTTTTTCCCAGTTCAATCCTTTTCTTACTCTCCAACTTTGTTAACAAGTGTAACCTTTACTTTTCGTCTACAGCTTCATTTTTTTTTTTACTGAGCTCCAACTCAAATTGAACGACTTACGGCTTGTAGATATTTTGAGGGCCCCAAGAAATTTTATTGAGTGTCCTTATATAAATTGCAGGATCTTGTGCAGAGCTACAGGATTTTATTGAAAACATAATTTTATAGACTTGCGACTTGATTGCAGTTTGTAAAATAAAAACTATTATATTTATTTTACAATTTTTTAATTCAGTTTAATTATTTTGAAAATATATTTTGATTCAAAATTAATAAAATACTTTAAAATATTAATAATAAGTAAAATAATAAATAATAAATAAAAATAAATAATATTAATATTAAGGACTAAAATTTTTATTTAAGCATTAATTTTATTTATGTATTTTTTGTCTATGTAATTTATTAATTTTTATTTATTTTAATAATTATTTGAACGCATTTGTATGTAATTAATTTATTTTAAATTATTTTTAACTTTCAAGAATTAATTTTTAAAATTATTAATTTTATTAAAAATATGAGCTCTCAATAATACAAAAAAAAAATTATTTTTTTAATGTTATTTAAAGGACATATTTTAAACTTCCGTCTTAAGTATATTTAAAAATAGATTTTCAATACTTAAACTCCTTTATTCCTTTGTAAATTAATAGTAATGTCAGCTGCCCAGCTAAAAATGCCTGCAGGGTCTTTACTCGCTTTTTAACTAAACTTTATAACTATCATTTAATCTATTGTCAATTTGATGCTTTATTATTTATAAGGACAAAGTAGCAAAAATCGATATACCATCAGAACAAGGGCTAACTTTTAAAGTAAATTCAAATTCAAATATCCATTAGGCAGTGGCAAGTAAATTTGAGCTCTAGAAAATTCTCCTTATATTTCAATTATGTCCTTTTTGCGTTAGGCTCAGCTTAGATCACACACAGTTTTATATCCTTATGACTTTCAGAGCATAAATTTGTTTATGCGCCTCAAAACAAGTCTCTTTATTATGTTCTGTGAAAAACAACAATCAATTTGACTATAAAAAAATACAATTTTTTATAGGAAAATTTTTATAGCTATTTGTATTGTATTTATATTCATAAAATAACAATCTGTACAAGTTAATTAAATTTGGCCTATATTTTTAATAATAAAAATGCAATTTAAATGCAAATAACTGGCCAATCATTTCAGTCAATAATTTGTTTTTCAGAATATTCATTTTAATTTAATTACTTTGCGGTCTATAAATTTTTATAAACGACTCATAAATTATCAAAGTTCAATTTTATTATAGCAGCGCTTAGCAAAGGCAACTCTTGCACAAATGTTCACAGATTACCTTAGCTCAGACACAAACCCCGTGCACTGAGCCGCTGCTGCTCAGAAGGTGTTAATTATATGTTGATTTCTGAATGAAAATGCGAACTTTAAAGTTAAAAATTTTAATTTATAAATTTTTTGAATTGTTCTGTATTTTATACAGTTATAGTAAAAAGAAGAATTCAACAAATAATTCTCTAATTATTCGAACAAAAATAGTCTCAAAGCTCGTTGTGACATGTGCAGCAGTAGCTTTAAATCTATTAGGTTGAGGTCCTTCAACTTTCAAGGATCCACTGATTAATTGTCTACCAAATGTATATTCACATTAATATTCAAAAGAGGGGGAATATAATGTCAAGCCACTTAGCCACGCCCACTTAAGAAGGCAGATGTGAAAGGAGCTCGAGTAGAACTCAAAAGTGTCAACGCAAAGGAGGCGCTCAGTTCCTTTTCCCCAGATGCTGTTTAGTTAATTACAGTAATTAATTTGGTTGAGTTAATTTTGTGAATTGCCTCGTTGTAGGTGTACGCAGCCTTGTGCCTTGTGTTTAACTTGTTTATTTTTTGTGTGGCTGTGTGGCCGTGTGGGTGTGTGTGTGTGTGTGCGTGTGCATATGTATATGTTAATGTGCCCGACTCTGAGTGGGACTTGGCTCTGAATTCAGTTCAGTGGTTAAAACATTTTGCTGATGACACAAAACCACTTCCAATTTGCCAGTACAAAGGAGTTGCTCCTGCATGTGTGTGTGTGTGTGTGTGAGTATTAAAGAGAATGTACAAAACGTGTGTACATATTTCAGTCACGGCAAATGCACATGCATTTGTCTAACAGCCTATTTTCCCATCCTTCCACGTGTCCTAGTTTGAGGTATTTTATGCGCAATTAAAATGACAAATTGTTGCCGTTTGGTCGCATCCATGGGATTGTCTGCTTCCTTGCCGAAAGAATTAACGCTAACGATTGGGTCTCCGTATATTGGGTCACAAATTACGGAAATAGCACAGCTATACGGAAGCAACGCCAGCAGCAGCAGCAGCAGCAGCAGCAGCAGCGGTAGCAGTGGCAGTGGCAGAGGCCGAGGCAGTGAGAAAGTCGAGTGTTATGGATTAGGAGGTGAGAATGCATTAGCGCCATGGGACACTGCTTGTGGATTCCAAAATGTGTGAAAGCTTAAACACACAAACACACACACACATATAAATACATATACACACACACATATATATACGTAGAATTGGCCGTGCTTTGGGTGGTCGCTCCCACTTGCACATTATAAAGCGTTTTATGCGATTTCTAAGCGCAGTTCCGCATTCACATCCGACGCAACGTATAGCACTATGTATACACGTGTATACACACATGTGTGTGTGTGTGCTTGGATTTGAGTATACTATATATACATATATGTGTGTTTGTGTGTGTAGCCGTATTCGACTTAAAGTCAGGTCATTCAGTTTGGCAAAAGTGCAATGTAAATGCCACGTGGATGGGTTTTGAATGGCTTTTGCGCCACATGCCACATGCCACATGCCACATGCTATGCGAAGCAAGTTAAATGGATTGAGATTCTTTATGGGAAATTGAGTTTAAATTGCCCAGGAGAAAACTGAAAGTGAACTTACAGTGTAATTGCCACGCCCCATTTGCCTGATTGTTCATAACAAAATATCTTAAGTCTCATAAATCCCATAAATAAATCCAATTTGGATTATCGCCTAAACGGAAAAATCCTTCACTCTGCCTCTTGGGGTGATAAATATGAACATGAATATGAATATGAATATGAATATGAGTTTGAATAAGATTTACAAAATTTAATTTATGGCTTTTATTTATTTATAATTTATATGCAAATTAACACACATACATCCAAAGATTGGAAGGAAAAGCCTTTGATTTTGTTTATTTTTCGATTTGAGCAATGGAAGGTCCTGAAACAGCGTACAATTTCTAAACCAAGCTCCCTGAGGGGTTGTAATTTGACTAATGGGTATATCTCAGATAAATGGTAGATAATAAAGATTAGATTATATTATAAACTTATTATTCGAATCTTCGTATTAAAAAAATATCATCAATATCAATAAAAAATATATATAATATCCGAAATGACCAAATTTGGAATTCTTTAGGCCAAGTTGTCAACATTTAGAAACTACAAGTTCCCAAAATGTTGTAAATTTTGTGAATTTCAGATTTTTATGTAAGTTTAAAAAACACCTAATTTAAAATTAAAATTAATATTCTGGGAAAGCAAATATTTTATTAAATTATGTTATAATTGATTTTTTTGATTGATTGATTGATTTGATTATTAAAATGAAGTTAATTGTTCTAAGAACAGAACTCTAAATGAATCCTTCAATTCTTCAAATTTATTTGATCACTTATATAAAAATATTACTTTTTTAAATTTATTTTAAAATAACCAAAAAACGTTAAACTTTATAAATAAACCAATTTTAATCCTTATGAAGATCCTTTCCATCGCCTTTTTTAAATGCAGATTATGGGATGAGATTTTAAAAAGTTTTCCTTTATCTTCTAAGGTTTTTTATGGTAGCTGAGAAAAAATAACTTTTATTTCCTAATTCTTGTAAAATTAAGATCTCAATCTTACTAATAATAAAAAATTTAAAAATTTTTTTTTAACTTAGAGTTTTTTAAATAATTAATAGCATAAATTGCTTTTTGACGATACCCCTAATAGTTTATGGGGCAGTTTTCCTACTTGAACTTCAGTTACTTTAGCTAAAAATAAAAAACAAATAAACTATTTTAATAATTAACAAATTGTCTGGCTGTTAAAGAGCGGAAAATTAACAGAATTAAATTTTAAAAAAATTACCATTTAAAATAATGAAGTTTTCTCCGTTTTATTTCCCTATGAAAACTCAAACTTTTATTACTTTCCACTTGCCTAAGTCTCGGTCCCTAAGTTCGCTGGTTTTATTGTAATTTCTTAATATTTTTTTTAATATTTTTTTTACTATTTTTTTAAATATTTTTTTTAATATTTTTTTTAATATTTTTTTCAAAGGTCCTTCTGGAACATTTTCGGCTTAGTAATTTTTATAAAATCATATGAAGTTAGGGAGAGCTTCAATTAAATTTTAATTTAATTAAAGTGAAGATAAAAATAATCCCTGAGATAAACACAAAAATATTTCAAATAAAACAAACAATTTTAAGTCATAAAAAATTTGTGTAGTTGCGAGTAAAAAACATTTTTATGACTGAAAATAAACTTGATTTAATGAAAAGGACTCTTATAGTTTACTTCAAAGATTTAATAATTAAATAGAAATTTCCTTTTATTCACTAAGAGCTTAGCATCGCTTTTGGTCTTTGACTTAGTAAAAGTCATTTGCAAGTCGAACCCAAAAAACTAAGTAGTTGTGGGAGAGGAAAGGACATACTTTGTGAAGTTTTCCTTAAATAAGGACATCCAAGAAAGTTACTCCATAATTTGACTTTGCTGCTGACAAGCACACGCTTTAAGAATGTCCTTAAACTATGAGTTAGATTGAATATATTTCTTTGCGCTTATTTATTTATTTATTTATTTATTTATTCAATGACGAATAGTCAAATATCCGCTTTGAAGGGAGAAGCGGATATTTGACTTTTAGTTGATATTCTGAGCCATATTTATGGGGCACATCGGGCGACTGTCCATGGCGTTCTTTGTTATTTATCCTGAAAGACCCAACTGTCACGTCTCCTCGTGTGTATTACATAAAACTGTATAAAGTAGTTGTTAAAGTGGCTGACATCAACTTTCCGTCGTTCGCATGCAGCGCACGCGGCGTATGCGTAATATACAAATGGGTGTCAAAACACGAGGCGAGAGCCAAAGTTAAGGCCAGAGTGAAAATAATTTGTAACAGGCGCAGATTTTGGCAATCATTTTTTTATTTAATTTATTATTTTTTTTAATTTTTTATTTTTATTTACTTACTTATATTTAGTTTAATTTATTTATTTTTATTAATTTTTTTTATTCATTTATTTTTATTTATTTAGTTTTATTTTATTTTTTTACTTTTATTTATTTAGTTATTTATTTTAATTTATATATATTTATTTATTATTTATTTATTTATTATTTATTTATTTATTATTTATTTATTTATAATTTTTTTTTCATTTTTTATTTTCTTTATCTATATTTATTTATTTATTTATTTAGTATGTGTCAGGCGGGCGAAAGGTTAAATGTTGCACATCGAATGCCATTTTACCAATCAAACATGGAAACGCGGTGCATCCGTTATTTCGCTAGCGGAAACGGAAATGCACAACGCCAACAACTAAACCAACGACACCAATGGCAATGGACGACGGGCGATGCCAACAAATGCAACAAAAGCGACAAAGGCGACAAAAAAAGTGATGGGGCATTGGACATGCATCCGCTTTAAAAACTCTTGCCAAGACTTGCCCAAATCTTGCAGAGTTGTCGCTACTGCTGTAGCTTCTTGCCAGTCACTGGCTAATTGGCCATGTGCTTGGCCTAGAGTTGTTGCAGTTGCCGGGAGTCGGAGAGAGCTGTCGTTGGTTACGCCGTAAGAACCGCTGCTTGCCACGCCATGTTTCGTGCCTTGTAATGTTTTCTCCTTGTGCTCAGCCTTTGTTCCAACGGTTTCCATGCGTTGTTATTGTACCACAAGCACTCCCTCCCCTCCTCCCCTCCTCCCTTCCTCCTACCGAACCGACACATCAACATTCAGCTTGAGTCCGTAACGTAACCGAAACAACGCCTACAACCCGTACAACTCACGCCATATCCGTTGTTATTGTTGTATTTCTTCCTTCATTTTCTATATAATTTTTTGTTCTTGTTTTTGTATTTGTTTTTTTGGTGTTTTCATCGTCAGATGTTTGTTTGCTGCTTGTTTGTTTGCTGTGCGGAGGCAGCGACAATGCCAAATGGCAATACTTTATTGTGGATTCGCATTTTTTCACCATTTTATTTATTGCCCTTCACGTGGCAACAACAGCCGCAAGTTGAAGCTCACAAAGCGCAACATTGGGCCCGCTCGCGACACAAATTTTGTGGCAAGTCTGGCAGGGGGGAGGGGCGAGAAACTGAAACCTACATTTCGGCCCATTTTTGCTTTTGTAAAACAATCATAATTCATTATATGGCATGCTAATTGCATGCCTCGCATTTCCACTTAGCGAAGTCCACAACCCACAGCCCACAACCCTCAGCCCACAGCCCATAGCCCGCAACCTACAGTCCCATAGCTCGCAGACCGCTCATAGGCCACTCATTTCAGATGTCTCCCTCTCGCCAAACCTCCTGGCCACGCCCACGCATGGACTTGAAATGCAAAGCTAAATTAATTCATAATCAGCACAACGCGGCGCAGACTTTTCTCTCATTTAGAAGTCGTACTTTCGGGCATCGCCATTAGGGCCAATTTAACAACATGCGATGTATAATTGAGTTTTAATACACACACACACACACACACACACATACAGACATTTAGTATGTGTGAGTGTGTATATACTGCGATTTTGAAATGGGATTTATCCATGAATATATTAATGGAAAAAACAGCGGCCGTCAAAACTCCATTCACAAAACTGAAAGGAACTTCCACTGAGTGTATCAAGTCCTGACATGCATATGCGATTCAACTACATATATACTCAAATATATATATACATACATATACATATATATACTCCCTATATAATGTAGACCCTAGTAAATAGCAGGCTGTTCGACTTTTGCTGTAGTTTAACGAATTTAACTGAATTTATATTCAGCACTTCAGAAATTACATAGGGAAGTCGGTTAAGGATTAGGAAAAAAGGATAAGAATAGGGTTCGCTAAGGCGAGTGTTCACTGTTGAGCCATCAACACGTAAAGCAACATCACGTTCTAAGGCACAGGGTTTTCCCTTTGTTGTATTACTTGTAATCCTGTTATACAAGCTTCGCTTAGGCACTGAAGAGGCCAAGGTCGCCCCGCACGTTTTCTGGCGGTTCGGGTGGGGGATTAGGCAATTGGCTTTTGGGTGGGAGTGGGAGTGGGTGGAGTTATGAAGGAAACATGAATGTATTAGACCCTTTCTAAGCCCTTAAGCCTCTACAACAAGTACACTCAGCTTATCCGGGAAAAGTACACAAACAACAGAATGTTACTTACAGGAGTTGAGCTGCAGGAAATATGAGAAATTTGTAATTATTTAATTTTGTTTAGCAAAGCTGATGGGTTAATTTAAAAAAAAAAATTAAAATTATTTATTATTATTAATATTATTATTAATATTTAATTTGTAAATTATAGCAAGTTTTTGGTTAAACTCGTTGAAGAATAAAAATCATTTTGCTTTAAAAAGTCTGAAATTTTTTATTTTATTTTATTATTTTTATTTTAAAGATTAATTTTAATTAAATTATTTTATTATTTATATTTATATATTTTAATTTTATAAATTTAATTTTCTACAATCACAAACTCATTATTTAAATTAGATGCTAGCTTCGCTATGTGAATGGCTCATTCCACTGTTAACCTTGAGTACAGACTGTTAATTAACAGAAGACAATAAATTCTTCATAAAATCAAAGAGAATTAAAATATATTATATAGTTGTGTGCCAGCAGTGAACAAGAAGGCATCTTAATTTGTGGATTATGTAACATAAATTTATTTAATTTATTATTTATTTAATAAATAAGAAATTGTGCATTTTTTAAACTTTTAAATAGAAGATAAAAATAATTTTGTATTTCATTAAATACAATTTTATTAAATAAAACGAGTTTATATTATTTGGCAGTTTTGCTGCTCTGATAACCGGTCATTTCGCAATTAAATTAAGTAAGTTTAAAAGTTTTTATTTTTTAAATTTATTTATTTTTTTCCGCATTAAAATGTGTTCTGGTATTATAGTCATATTAATGTATAGGTGTATATATACTATAGGAATATAAAATGCGCAAAAAGCCGCAAATTCAGATATTAAATTTAACTCTGCGACATTTTGATTTATTAGAAATTAAAAGTATAATTAAAATAACATATAATTAGCCATAAACATTTGTATAATTATAAAATGTTTATGGATTAAATTTTGATATGCATTAAGCCTCGTATAATGTTATATATTTAATATATTAAATTCATTTTTAATTACTAAGCACATTAGAACCCACACACACGTACAACAACAATAACTTATGTGCTTTTGTGCGTGTGATCGTGTGTGTGGACTCTACCACAGATAATAGCCCTCACATTATACACAGATGTCGGAGCTTTAACATTTGTTATTATTATTTCTTAGATAAATTATTTTATTTTTTTTTATATTTTTTCTTTATTTTGTCGCTCGTTTTATTTCCTGCTTTGCTCAACGTATATTAATATATATATTATATATAACTATTATATATAATATTATATAGAACTATATATAGATAGATATAGATAGATATAGATATATATTTATATGTATTTATATAATATTAAATATATATATTTGATATTTAGAAATTTATCATGTGTTCTGGGCAAATATTTCTTGAGTAGTTTCTGTTATGAATACTGCTCCACATATTGCCGGTTGTCTCTGCTGTATATGAGCTCAAGGGGAGCACTGTAGGGTCGTTTATCCAGAAAAAAAACTTTTTTTAAACAACATATATAATATATTAGGTATATAACAAAATTTCCGATTTAAATTCATTAAAACTATTAATGAAGGATATTTTATTTCATCCAGCTTCTAAAAAATATACAAGCTATGCAATTATACTTAAGCTATGATTTAAATTACTGAACAAATATTGAAAAAATATTGTTTCTTATTACAAAAATATGTATATATATATATAAATATATAAGATATCTTCTATTTCATTCACATTCATTCGCATTGACAGACAGAAACTTTGGGGAAATTCTGGGCTTCCCAAGTAAATAGAAGTTTTCCAATTACTGCTAAGGTCTGAGTAATGAACTAAGTTGAGGAATAAATACTCAATATTTGTGTTTCCATATTTAAATTAAAGCATACAAGTTGTTAAAAAAAAATACCAAAATAAATACATTTTAGCTCAGATCAATTAATAATTGTAGGACAGAAAGTTTGGCATTTTAATGCGAGTTTTGCAGTTGCTGTTAAAGTCTTATACACATATTAAATCAACAACGAGTGGAATGAATATTTATTTATCATTATTCAAAAATAATAAAATTGAAGTAAAAAATTATAAAATAAATAAAAAATATTACATTTTTATAGATCGACTCTTTAGTTCAGTTTCATCCATAGAAAATTCGAGTTTTCCAGGTGCTGGTAAAGTCTTATACACATTTATCATAATCATTTGGCTACATTACAGAACAAATGTTTAACTATCCTTATTTAAAAATAATATAACTAAAGCAAAAAAATAATAAAAAAATTGAAAATAGCTAAATTATTAAAGATTAACTCTTCAGTTCGGTTTCATTCAAAGTCAGTACGGGCTTTCCAATTTAACAGTAATTGGTCTTATACACATTTATAATTAGCAACGAGTTGAATTACGGTATAAATATTTAATTAAAAGAAACTCAAATGAACAAAGTTCACGAAATGAACTTTTAGTTCATTTTGACATTTTGTGTGGCACAGATTCAATGGCCTGATTCCAATAAAAGTTAAGCGCTGCGAATGTCCCCATTGCATTTACGCCCATTCACTTAATTTTCCAGTGATGGGGGAGTGGTATGTGAATGTGGAAAATTCTCTATGGATTTGGCAATTCGATTGTCCAAGTTACTCCTTGTGGCATTTCAAGGATTCAATATTCTTATTCAACAGTTTGCTATCTACGGTTCCGTACCAAACTTTGACCCATTCAGAGACGATGATTCCGTTCATTAGATGTCATTCAGCGCAATGACCCCAATTGCGTTTTGATCAAACCGACGCATGGCATATCCTTTCGAAATTTTGTATCGTATGATACAAATTTGATGTGCCTCTTCGCATGATTCCCATGTGGGCACTTATTGTTATTTGGAACATTTATTGGTTAGATCAACTGCATCCTGACCTCAGGCATTCATCAATTTTGCAGGCTCCCGGGCGCCACATCAATTGCATTCCGTGGGACGCATTGCTGGGGATTTGATGCCAAGTAATTTGTTCAATGCTATTAAATCTTGTGCGAATTATTTGGCTGCCATTCAGGCTTTTCTTTGCAACACTCACAAACACACACACGCACACACACACGCACACACACACGCACACACACACTCATAAATATGCACACGCATATTTAGCTTGGCTATAAAAACTAGGGAGCCTTTGCAATAGGCTAAATAAAGGACTCTTAAGATATGCGAATGAACTGCTGCTACACAGCCTTACACCTCCCAATGCCTCCTTCTTTCCTAGCCCCCTCCCACCACCTACCCTTCACCAACCCCCTTCACGTTGCTTAGTGTAGATGTTGCGCTCAGATAACTTACATCAGCAATCAATAAAGTATAGGACTAACCCATGTGCACGTCCATACGGATTTCTCTTCTGGCATTTAGCCAATGTGCGTTCGTTAGACGCACACTGGGCTGAGATTAGTTTAAAAGTAATGAAATTTAGAAAAGAGAAAAATATAAAATATATATAAATAAAACTTTATTTACTTATCTTTCTTTAAATAATTTTTTAATCAATATTTAAGATTGGGAGATCAATAATTAGCAACTTAATTTACTGTATTTGTAGAGATTAAAATCAATAATTTAAAATTAAAAAATAAAAATGAGAAAATAATTTTGAAGAAATAAAAATATATTAAAATATAAAATATATATAAAATATAAAATAAAGTGTAAGACTCTTATAAATGAATGTAAAAGAATGTGAAGCTAGAGTTATTTATTTATAAATAATTGTTATAAATAATCAATAAAATTTTGGGCTGATTTTTAATAATGATATACAACTTAATTAAAATTAACTTATATATAAATATACCTTATTTATGTATTATTATCTTGGAACTCAGAAAATATTTAAATGCCGAATTATAGACAACATTTTCTAAAATTTTTCTTAAATATATTTTATAAATTTATTCATTTATTTATTTTCTTTTTAATTTTATAACTGTTTTTATATTTTTTATGGATTTTTTTCAGTTATTTTTATTATTTTATGGCGTTTCTAAAATTAATTAATTAAAGATTAAGTTTTAATATTTTATTTTTTTTACTTCAACTCTCTCTGATCTTTAAGAATATTTCGAAATGGTAGTGAGTTTTAAAACTTAAAGCCTTAGACTTCATTTGCTTGAAATATTTGGCTTCGATTGGTTTGAAGCTTGAACCACTGTGCGTTGACTCTTAAGTCGCCGCGTTGCTTGGATCAGCGTGTGTGGCTCATTGTTTGTCTATATTGTTGTGATGTTGTTATTGCCTTACAAATGAATACACATGCATATTTAGACAATGCACACACTCACATAAACTAACATGCACACACATGCACACACATGCACACACACACACAGATGCTTGGCTACGCAGATGTGTAGCTTTCGCATTGTTTGCAGAATTTATTGCACAAATTTCTGAATTGGCTCTTTGGCCTCTTATTTGGTTTTATTTTTATATACTTGGATATATACACACACACACACTCACATACACATACATGTAAATATATCCATCTATATATATCTACACTGGATATTCATATATGAGTTCGCGCGTCTGTCCACTGCCAGCGGCATGACGTCCTGTGTACTCAGACGCGTCCTTGGGCCTTGCGCTAAAACAAAAGCCTCCAAGTTATAAGTATTTATTGGGCAGCCTTCGTTGATTATCCTTAGAGCCGACTGACAGGTGTTCGTGTTCATGTCGTGTTAATTAGCATCAGACAATAAGTGAAGCCCCCGCTTTGTATCCTGTGGTTTCCTTTCCCAATCCAGCATCCTTAGCATTGTCTGCGTTTACTGACTTTTTACATTGCGTATACGTCACGTGTCTGCACACAGAAAGTACATATCCTTATGCAAACATTCAGTCCTCTTATTGTTATTGTTTATATTGTGTCATGTTGTGCTCCTTGTGACTGTGGCATCCTGTGGCGGTGATGAGCACGCATTTCATGTGTCAAGCGATTGTCACAGCCTCATATTAATATTGCGCATACGCCGCATTTGACATTTATTTATTACGTTTCGCTTTTAATGCCGTCACATAAATTTATGAGGCATCCTTGAGCGGGAGACAATATGAATATGAACGCAACACGTTCCCAGCCTCATCCAATTACTTGGGATGCGTGCGTTTTGTTTTATGGGCTCTTCCCCTATCGATGAGCCATGTGATAACCATCGGCATCTCCTCATGTTGATGAGTACTTCCGGGATAACTGTAAAATTCCTTATATGTCATGCGGCAGTTGCATAAATTAGAGACCCAACCAAAGCACTGGGCGTAGATGAGTCCTTCGGGGACGAACGCAAAACCAAACTCTTTAGGGACGTATTAATGGCCAATATTTATATCCTTTTTGACTTTGATTTTGAATTTTAATTTTAAAAAATTTTTTAAAGCTGAAACAACTTAAATAAATATTTGATTTTTATAATTTGATTATTTATTAATTATTTTTTTATTTCTTATTAATAATTTATTTTTTTTATGGTAAATACCTTTGAAGTAAGGGTATTCCTTATTCACCGTAAATTATATGGAATCTCCTCTACGTGCCAATCTATTAGAAAGCTTTTCCGCTCTGCGGTTTTCCTTTTTTGTGCTGAATGCTTAAAGGACGACGAGCAGAAGGATATGCAGGCTATGCAAAGATTGTATAAGGAAAATTTGAATATTAAGCGATTTTAAGGAAAATTATTTTAAAAAAAATTTCAATTTAATTTTGCCCAAGAGAAGCAGAAAACTTTATAAATTTTTAAAAATTATCAAAAATTAATAAACTGTAAAATAACAGGGCATTACCAGAATTCTGTTAATTAACATAACATTTAAAGTCACAACAAGTGAAGGGCAACTCATTTGTTGGTTTGAGCTTCTCAATTGCTGGTTAAATAAATTAATTTCATTTCGCTGACTTTCATCCTTTTATATCCTTTGAAAAACAAACATTGTTAGGGCACAAATAAATTAAATGTAATTAAAAATTAATATAATTAAAAGGATCCAAAGGCATCCTTTGGAAATACAATTCTGCAAATGCAGCAGCTTTTTTGTATTTTCAACATTTATTTACATTACGCATTCATTTAATTAGTATTAAATGGAACAGTCGTTTTTACATATATACACACATAAACATATATACACATATACAGACTCATGCACACACACACACAGACATATCTATGCTTAGATATAAACGCATTTTATGTAATGCAAAGTTGTGAATTTATGAGCTTAGACAATTGCGTATGTTGACACACATTGCGTACATACATTATGCATATATGCATATATATATACACATATATACATATATACATATATATATGCCACACACACACATACATACTCATATATTTCCACCTTTAGTCAAGGGAAAAGTTGCATTAGCATAAATTATTAACCACTGAGACACGTATAAGAATTGCAGTGGAAACGAAAGCAAACAAAAGGAATGAAGAGATGAGAGCACACATACAAATACACACACACACATGTATAAATACATATACACAATTACATTTACAAACAAAAGAAACCTCATTCAAAGATCTTCTTGTATGCAAAAATGTATGTCAGCCTTGCATATCGCCTGCTGCTCAACTCGTGGCAAGAACACACATAGCTATACTCACACACACACACACACATAGTCATACACTCACACGCATAGTCACACTCTTGTTGCATATGGCATGCAGCAATGTGTTGTAACATTCATGAGTTATAATCGCAGGCGAAAAGATATTCGAGGAACATGCGTTGCATGTTTGGAGCTCGGATGATGATTTATTTATCAGGCCTCAGGAGCTGGGGCTGGGGCATAGCATGAGCCCATAAATTGGCCCACATCGTGTTTATGCCGCACAAATGACGGGGCAATTAAAGAGAATAATTAAAACGAAAATTTAATTAAATACACACTCACAGGCTTTAAACAATATTCGGGCTGCTCGCAAACACGTGGCCAGACAAAAGGGACAAAGGAAACATGGCTAAAAACAATGGAGCGTATGTTGCCATATGTTCATATATATATATGTGTGTGTGTGTGTGTGTGTGTGTGCCTAATTCAATTAGCAATCCGAAGTGGACTCTGTGTGGCACCTCGCCAATGATTCCCCAATTTACTGTCAGTCAATTTAATTTCGTGCCAGGCACTCCGAACGCCAGCCCAATCCTCGCCAGACCCATGACATAGAATGGGAGAATTGGCAACTGGTGTGATTGGTGGTCAAGACAGGTAATGGATGAGGGGTGTTGGGCAGGGATGGGGATGAAGTGGAACATGGTTTCAATTTCATTGGTTGACCGGCCATTTGGTGGCACTTTTGGAAATTGTTTCAACGTCTCCCGTCGGTTTGTAATTTCACACGCAGTTAAGTGATTAGCCAAGCTTTCGGCCGGGCCTCATGTTGACTTAGCCAGAATTCGAAATTCAAGGAAAACTGAAACTGAAGAAAAAACCTAATAACTAAGTGATTTTTATTTCTCTTTTGATTTTTACAGTATTTAACAAAATTTGAGAATCCATGTGAAGCAACAATTGGAGCAGCAGAGAGGCGCTCAGAGACATCAAGATCCCGAGCAGCATGGATGAGGAGCACGACGAGGATCGACGAGTAATATGAGATTAGATGGGGCTTTAGAGCCCCGTCACGGTGCTGCAACGTTGCAGGGCCGATTTATTGGTGTTGCCAAGTGTCGGCGCGAGACGCGTGTAAAATGCGAGACACAGCAACAGCAGTGCGCCGATGAAGACGACGAAGCAGCAGCCAAAACAACTGCAACAGACGCCAACAACAGCAACAGCAACAGCAAAAGCGACAACAACAGCAACAACAACAGCAACAACAACAACAACAATAATAATAATAACATCAAAGTTCGCCGCTGGGAAGCGTTGGAGCAACAAGCTCCACACTTGTCGCCCAGTGAGGCGCCAACAGTAAAAAGAGCAAACTTGCACTTAAACGTTGAGGGTGCCGCCCCAACAGTAGAGGCTACAACAACAGCCACAGCAACAGCAACATCTAAACGAGCAACAACAACAACTAGAAATTGTCGCGCCACCGCCGCGTCGCTGAAAATGCGTGAGGGGCAATCGTTAATGCTAATGGCCTGTCGGGTCAGTGGCAGCCACCGGTTGGAGTACATGAAATCCATGGGGCGCCTCCACGCGTTACTCCTGTGTTTGATTTCCGTTGCCGCGCTGCTGCCGCTGACGCTGGCCGATGACGGTGACAACTTCTTTGCCGTTAATGGTTTCAGCGTCGGACCGGAGACGACAACCCCCGAGTTTGGTAAGTAAACACTACAATGCGGCATGTGGTATATGGTATATGGTATATGGCATGTGGCATATGGCATGTGGCATGTAACATGTGGCTTGGGATGTGGGATGTGGGGTGTGGGACTTAGGGCTTAGGGCTTGCCCACAGCTTAGCCTTATCGTTGGGTCACTCAATTGCACCTCATGCAAATGCCCCATGAGCTGTGTAATCAAAAAAATATGAATGTACCACCAATGACGTCATCAGCATGGGCAGCGTCATCGTGTTGCACTTGTGTTGTTGCATAATCATTGCATGCACATTCATGCATGTGGCACATACACACGGCGGATACTTAATGCAGCAACGCATCTGGTTTCACTTTGAGGCAGTGTGAGGATGTCCTTTCAAGGAGCTGTGCCACAATAAATTTTCTATTTCCACTTCATAAGCTGCTGCCGGGGGCTGCACAGTGGGTGATAAATGTGTTTTATTAAGTGAAAACTTGTGTTGAATTTTTATTTCCTGTCCAGGCACTGGACTGTAGAGCAAAATAGATAAATAGTGTGTAAAATTATGTTTATTTTAATTTATGTTTTAAAAGCAGCAAGAGTTGCACAGTGGGAAAAAAAACATCTTTCAAAGTAAAATTGAAAAGTATGTCAAAGCATTTAATTTATTTAAATCTTTCCATAAAATTTCATTTTACTGCACAGTGTGTCAAAAACGTTCAGTTAAAGGCAAATTATTGTTAAATTTTGATTTATTTTTGGAAAAATTTTTTCATTTTCTAAGGATTGACTTGAGAGCCAGGGACTCCTTGATAACTTTTAAGTTTGTTTAGGCTTTTTCCTTTGTTACCTTAAAGCTGCACAGTGGTATTTATGACACGTGTGTAACAACGTTTATTTATATTTGCCTCAATGTATAAACTTTTTAAGTTGTATTGCTAGGAAATTCCGGTTAAAAATTCTATTCATCTTTCTTAAGAATGGAAAACCAGAGGTTAACTTTTCTTTCAATTTTTATTTCATTTTCTATTTTTATTTCTATTTCAAAACCTTTTGCTTAAAGGGGTACAGTGACCCAAAAACCTCCAACATTAAATAAAAAAAAAAATTGTTTATTCATAAAGTACAATTTCTCTGCAGCTTCATATTGTTTTCATCATTAATATCTAGGATTTTCCACTGAATTTTTTTAATATTTTTTTAATATTTTTTAAGGAGGAAAAAAAAATAAAAACTTGAAAAATTTAAAAAAGTTATTTTAAAGTTAAATGTCATAATTTAAATTTTAAATACTGATACACTTTTTTTTCAACTTTAATTATTTTAATTTATTATTTTCCTATTCGTCCCACTGTGCCACGTACAGTTGTTCTAAAAGTGCTTTAAAAATGTTACTACAACTACAAAAGTGAAGAGGTTCCCTTGATCCCAGAGCTGACATCATGTCCGACCCACTTAGTTGTCAGTTTGCCCCACTGT
Organism: Zaprionus lineosus; assembly: GCA_035044505.1. NCBI lineage: Eukaryota > Metazoa > Arthropoda > Insecta > Diptera > Drosophilidae > Zaprionus > Zaprionus lineosus. The sequence goes on along the minus strand of JAWNNX010000591.1, from coordinate 1,500,536 downwards.
ACCCGCATGCTTACCCTGTAGATGCTTGCTCCGTATATTTACAGAGCATTGCCGAAATACTCATAAGCAAAGTTTCTAATTACAAATGTTGGGATCCTTGTTGCCAAATGGCAGCCCATCAACTTTCTGACATTTATGTACCTTTTTTACATTCGTTGTTGTTGTTGTTGTTGTCGTTGTTGTTGTTGTTATTTTGTAAGGTCAACTTGGAGTTTGATTTGTTAGTTCAACTTGAAATGCTGTGAAAAATGAGCTTTGAATACGTGCCCCAAGCTGTGGGTCACCCGCATCCAGTCCCAACCGCCTCCATCCTCCGCCCAAGGCGAGTCTCGTAAACAAACTGCCACATTTGGTAATCTCCTTTTGAAATGGGTATTACGGGACTAGGAAACAGTGGTATGGTTGGGGGTAGGCGAATAGTCCTCCATCCTTTGTCAACACTTGCAGAAAATTTTCTCGGTTGCTGCAACGTCGCTTGCCACAGCAACCGAGAGGCGATGCGGCAGCAGTTGTTGTGTTTTTTTTTTAGCTGCAATTTTCTGGTCGCTATTCATAGCAGTTGTTGCATTTAAAAATAAACCGCAAGCAAATAGACTTGCACGTCCTTCCCTTTGTACACACAGACGCACACACATATATACACATACATACGTATATATATGGTAACGCTCAAAATGGCGCAACCTTTAGGAGGGCGCAGCCATTTTGTTTTGTCTTTGAGCTTCCGCTGGCTTAAATGTGAGGCCGGCGCACATCCTTTTCCGTTGCTGCCTTCCTCGTCATCTACGTCGCCAGTGGTTGACTGGTTGAGCGGTTATGTGTGTGTGTGTGAGTGTGTGTGTATGTGTGTGAGTGAGTATGGGTTGTGCTGGGTAATTATGGCGAAATATCAACAAAATTAGTGGAGCAAACGGCGTTACGAATTATGATATATATTTATATAGATGTATGGCACATATATATATACATATATATATATATATGGCATATGGCATATGGCAGCGATATTAACGCTCATATTAACCCCAAGCTGCCGTTGAGATTTTGCACACATTGTTGGACGTCAGTTCCGGCCAAAGTTGCTCCCAAGTGCTTAATTAAGACAACTCAACTCACTTTACATGCCGCTGGTGTGTGTATAACACTGTTCATATGTATGCGTACCCACGTGTGTGTCTGTGTGTCTGTGTGTGTGTGTGTGTGTGTGTGTGTGTGGCGTCTGTTTTCATTTCATTCAAACTTAATGAAGAATTCGCCCCTCATGTTCGTCTGCACGGCAAGTGCCATGTGCCATGTGCCATGCACCGTTGAAGAGCTTTTCTCGAGCCGCACTCCCGACCCCCTTGAGTGTTGAGCGTGGAAGGAACCATAACATTTCGGCCAACAAACCACATGAGCAGGTGGGCACACACACACACACACACACAGAGAAACACATACATGTGCACAGGTATATGTGGTGCACACTTAACTGGCTGACAGGCTGAGGCCTAGAGATTTATACATGAATTTCCATTTTAATCTGCCACTAAGCCGCTCGGGACTCAGATACTTTTCACGTTTTTCACTTGTTTGAAGGTCTTTGAAATTCATTCCTTTTCTCTCTTTCTCCCTTACTCCCTTTCTCCCTTTCTCCCTTTCTATTTTTTTATTGTCGCTTTTACTTTTTCTTTCACATATTGAAAGTTTGTTGTGGTTTCATTATAAATTTTACGCCGGGGATAAGTCAAGAAACATGTGTTAAGATTACCTCTTCACTTTTTTCTTTCTCTCTCTTTCTCTCTCTTTTTCTCCTTTTCTCTCTCTTTCTCACTAACCAACCCATCTCCGGTTCTTCCTCCACAGATTATGCCAGTCGTGGGCAGAAGAAGTTCGGCGACAAATGCGATAACACCTTGGAATGCGGCTTTCCCGGCTCAATATGCGATCCCAAGAAGAAGTCCTGCCAGTGCACCGAGGATCTGCATATCACCAACCACATTGATAAATGTGGCAAGGGTGAGTATTGGTTAAGGGATTTGCGGGTTGCACGTGGCACGTTGCGGATTGTGGGCTGTGGATTGTGGGCTGTAGGCTGTGGGTTGCGGCTTGTGGCTTGCGGGTCGCGGGTCGCCGGCTTGTTGCAACTTATATTCAATGGGGAGCGGGAGATACTGTCCAAGGACGACGACCAGCCTTGGTTGTCAGTCTGCCAAGTTTTCATTAAAAGAAATGCATTGGCAGCAAACGAATCCCCCAAAGCCTAACGTTGATTGCAGGACACAGAGAAAAAACTGTGAATTAAAAATAAGTAAGTGAACTGCACGGAAATTAACGGGAATTGGGGTTACCCTAGAGTTTAATATAAATTCCGCTAATTGCAGTTAATTTATTGAATTCGCGACAAACAGTCGCGTCTCGAAAAGTCAGGCAGCCGACTAGAAGTTGCGGCATTTTAAGTCGAATTATTTTCTTTATTATATATAATTTATTATAAATAAATTAAATAAATAAAAAATTAAATTTATTTAAAAAAAAAATATTTAAATTGATTAAAACTTTGAATTTATAATTTGAAGGCTTTAATAAAAAAATTAATTAAGCTTACAATTTTACCGTCACTAAAATATTTAAAAATTTTTAGATAACATAATTATTTTATAATTGATTTTAAATTATATTTTTTATTTATATATATTAGGATTTATAGCCACAATAAAGAAATAATTAATATGCTAAAAAATAACTAAATTAAGATGATGTTAGTTGATTAAAGATTGAGTTAATTGAAATAAATAAAATGTCTGAGCAAACAGTCGCATCCCAAAAATTTGACATAGCTAAAATTGCGTTTTCTTTAAAACTAAATATTTTTATTTAGAAAAATAAATCGATAATTTCAACAAATAAATATCGATAGCTTCAAATCTTAAAAGAATTCAATTAATTACCTTTAAGTACAGTTGCTTGTAAATTCCAAGAAGATTTAAAATTCAGGAAGGCTTAAATATTATTAAAATGTTTATACGTAAATAAAAGTCTAGATATTTTCTATTATTTAATTGTATGTTTTTTTCAATAACAATATACCCCATTTACAAATGAAATACAGGGTATTTAATGAGTCTTGGCAGCGCCAAGCAATAAAATTGAATGCAGGCACAGAAATTTATTCAAAGCAAATGAAATGTTAATCTGATTTTGACATAATTATTATAGATATATAAATACACTTAATACACACACATACATGCACATAAATACATTAACTTAATGTTAAATACTGTAAATTAAATTCGAATTTTGCGATTATTATCATGTGTACTTATGGTCCGAAGTTTGAGTTCTTCCCATTGATTATTTACGACATGGGAATTTAGCATTTGGCCCGTGAGTCATCGCACTTCCAGCCATGAACTTCGAATGATGTTGATTTCAGGCTCTGTGTGTATGACACACAAAAGAAAACATTTCCAAAAGCAGTATATTAAAGTATGGTAACTAAAATAAATACCTAACTAAAAATCCCATAAGTATTGCCACATAAGAAATTAGTTTGGAAAGCGTTTAAGCTTTGACTGAAGTATATACCCCCAAATCATAAATAAAATTTGATAAATTTATTTTTTATAAATTTTATATATTAATTTAAATATTTTATTTTAATTTTTAATTTAAAGTATTGCCATAAATAGAAGGGAAATATTATTATTAATTTTTATAAGTTAAGTATTACATTAAAATTAAATGCGGTATTTTCTTAGGCTAATGAACGGGAAGCTACTGTAAATATATGAAAGCCTAAGAACAACTTCCAATCCTCAATTAATTAATAATTAAATTCAATTAAAATTAGAGAACTTTTTGTGCAAAAGTCGGTAAACAAGGAGTTCCCATAAATGCCTTACGGTATTTGAAGGGTAGAGCGCCATAAAAATAAATATTTATACGAATGGGAAAATATTTTTCATTGATTTCACAAGTAATTAAAGGTAGTTACAGGTAACAGCAATTAAAGCTAATAACCATGGTATCCATGCTTCAGTCGCTTTGTCGGGGGTTCTGGGAAAGCGAATTTACTTGTTGTCCTTATGGGCGTTATCCTTTGCACGTACACGCAACCAAATGAGGGCATTGCTTTCACAGAGTCGCGTGGAAGATTATCATCGCCCCAATTATCACCCCAATCGACCCTCTCTGCCGGGACACTAGTGTTTGTTCCATGAAAATATTTGTCTGTCAGTCAACAAAAGTGACGCCCGCCACGTTCGGGGGACTCACATAAAAGGACAACTGTCCAAAAGTTCTGAACTTGAATAAGGATTCGTTCGTATATCTGATGATTATATGAATCGAGGTCATTGTCAAAGGAAGGGATAACAGTAAACATATCCAGACAAATATTCACACTCATATCCTGGCTCATATCCTTACCTTGGTTTAAGTGTGTCTTTCTTTACTTTCATTTTCAGCGGCTGCCATCAACGAGTCCTGTTTCTTCAATGAGCAATGCGAAGCCTTCTACTTTCAGACGGAGTGCCGGGACGGACGTTGCATCTGCCGGTTCGAGATGTCGCCCATTTGGGGCAAGGATGGCTCCGTCGAGTGCAAAGGTCAGTCAAAGTTCAGACATTATTCTGGTTGCGGTTCATGTTTGCTTATGCGATTAACAAAAGGGGGGAACACTAAACGAACGATAGTGTTTGCTTACAGGGCGCCAGGATAAGCGTGAACCCACGACGTACATTGATCCGGCTATGATTGGTGTCCTGGTAGGAATGGCATTGATGTTTATTATTATTTGTGTCGTCCTGCGATTGTTTAGCCAGTGAGTAAATTGCAATGCAAACATTTATCATACAACACACCACAGACGATGATAAATCTCAGCCGATTCAATCCCAATCTCAACCTCAATCTCAAATCTCAACCGATTCCATCGAGTGGGTGGCCAGGCCAGGGCCCAAATCTAATTGGGTCAATGGGCCTGCAGATGGTGGCAGCTTCATTAACTCGAACATCGCGTTGCCAGGCTGTCGTTGCGTCTAAATGATACAAAATTTGATCAGCAATTCATTTTACTTCGATGAACAAAAATTTTGCATTAATTGGCATTAAGCGAAACCAACAGCAACGGCAATGACAGCAGCAATGGCAGCAGGAGCTGAAGCAGGAGCTGAAGGCAGAGATTGGGGCTGGACTCGGGCTAAGCCACTAACAACCATTATTCAGATTCAATAAACCACGCCCAGCTTTTAGCACACGTCATCATTAAACGTATTTCCAGCCATTTTGGATACCATCAACTAATCCTTGACTTTTGCTTCCATTTCCATTATCTTCCGGTCTCCAGGGCCCGTTGGCGCGAGAACCGTACCATTTTTAATACGCCGAATCCTCGCCTGATGAACGTCTCCTTGCTGCGCGACAGTAAGCTACTCCATGGCCAGGAGAGACGCGGCTCCCGCATGTCCGTACGTGCCCCCTCCAGACAACCGAGCATGGCTTCACTGCGTCCGCACTCCCCCAACCCGTCGCTAGGTAAGACAGGTTTGTATTCCATATGTGTGTGTCGCTTCTTCGATGGCACCTCTTCTTCTTGTAACCAGTGCGAATTTTCCATTTCTTTTCTATTCTTGTTTTCTCTGTTTTGCTTATGTTTTCTTGATTATACTTTCTCTTTATTCTTTAAAAGCTAACATTAATCAATCAATCAGTCTGTCGGCCTGTCAATCAGTCAGTCAGGGAGTCAGCTAGGGAGTCAGGGAGTCAGCCAGGGAGTCAGTCAGCCAGCTGGTCAGCCAATCAGTCAGTCAATCAGTCAGTCAGTCAGTCAGTCAATCAATCAGTCAATCAGTCAGTCAATCAGTCAGTCAATCAGTCAGTCAGTCAGTCAACCAGCTGGTCAGTCAATCAGTCAGTCAACCAGGCAGTCAATCAGTCAGTCAGTCAGTCAGTCAGTCAGTCAGTCAGTCAGTCAATCAGTCAGTCAATCAGTCAGTCAATCAGTCAGTCAATCAGTCAGTCAATCAGTCAGTCAATCAGTCAGTCAATCAGTCAGTCAATCAGTCATTCAATCAGCTACCCAAAAGTTTAACAAACAAATCACAATGGGAATATAATTAGTCCTGGAAATGTTGCGTGAGTGTGCAAAATGTTAAAGCTTCAATAGGGGAACCATTTTTATGTTTATTGTTCACGATATCAACGATCTATAATTTAAAGCTCTAAAGGTTGACATAATTAAATAATAAATATTAAAAAATTAATGCATGTGTTTATGGCCATAAAACATTCTCCTATCATTGACCACAATACAAAAATGCAGACTTACAGCTTTTATTATCGCTCCCAATTATCAGATGTGGGACGTATAAAATATTATAGGTAAAGGTGCTAGGAAGGGCTCTAATTTCAGATGAAGATAATGTATCGTAAACTAGTAAGCTTATGGCTTTTGGGCAAATTATAGACACGTTTTTCAATTCAAGGCTTAAAGCCCTGGACTTGCATGACAAGTCTGCTTTCAGGTGTGCTCAATTGTGTGGAATGCACTGTACACGAGTTTGTACTTACATTCGTGTAATTATAATTTCCAACTATATGTATGCCTAATCGCGTGGACTGTACTGTAATAAATATAATACTATTAATTACACACAAGAATTGCGAAATTATTTCTGCGATTAACCACATTTTCTTGGAAGTGTGCCCAACCGCGTGGACTGCACTGTAAATTGTATTTATACAGTACTCGTTAAGAAAATCATTAAAGTCAAAACAAACGCTGAGAAAGGCAAATTTCTTACTAATTCTTTGATTTTCGGCTGTGTGTGCAATTGCGTGGACGGCACTGTAATTGATATTCTGCTCACACTCGCCGTGCAATCAACTGAAAACCTAACGGCGACAATTTAAACTTGGCTGCCGAAAATCTTTGGGGCTCAATCAAATTGACTGACACTTTAAGTACCGTTATATTTAGTGGGCCTCCCGCCGTTGCCAATTGTTATCTTTGGCCCAATGGGCACCTCTTGCCAATTACCTTTGCTGGACGCGCTTTACTTTATTGTTATTTGAGTTTTGTGTCGCGATGCCAAACAATAAACGTTTCCGCCGACTCTCCTGCCTCTCTGCCTTCCTTCTCACCCTCATGTCTCTTCCTATCTCTATGTCTCCCAAATCTCTCACTCTCTCTCTCTCTCTCTCTCTCTCTCTTTCTTTTTAATAATTTAAACACACACACACCGAATCACACACACACACACACCAATGTATGCACAACAATTGTGTTGCTATTGAAAAAGGTCGCATGATACGATCCAAGAGCAATACGCGCTCCAGCGATTCCCGTGTCAGTGATGTGTCCAACTGTTCCCGTCTGCTGGAGCATCCCAGCGCTGCCAGTCAGTACAATGTTGTCCATAGCCATTTTTTACCTTACGTGCCAACAACTACGACAACTGCGTCCACAATCAATGCTGCCCCAAATGCCATGACAACGACTTTAGCTACGACTTCACACACAAACTCACACTCACACTCGCCACACACACACACACAAACGCAAACGCAAACGCAAACACCAACAACGCATACACAAGCGCAGACGCCAGCGTCATCGTCATCCATCACCGTAACGACTACCTATGTATCCTCTCCAGGCGCAGCGCCCGCCTGCGGCATGGCCGTCGATAGTCCCGTTCCGGGAGCTAACAAATTTTAGTCTTAGCCCAAAAAACAGAATGCAGCCATATCAGAGCCAAGTCCATGAGGTATGAGATCGCCTCCAGTTCTAGTTGAGAGTACGAATCGTAGTTATCCTTCAGTTCTTGATTGAATGTCCTCTGTGTATCCTATATTAAAGTAGTTTCTGTTGTTGTTGATTTTGCCGTTGCTGTTGCTGTTGTTGCTGTTGTTACTATTGTTGTTACTGTTGTTGTTGTTGTTGTTGTGCCAAGTGTTGTAACTAGTTAGCCATTAAGATTAAGTCTAAGCTGTAGAAAGCGTTACAGTTCCTACTTCTCTACTCTATATAGTTTTATATACTCCTACTTAACCAATGAATGTTCCAACACCAGCCACACACTCGCACACACACACACACACACATACACACACCAATGCAGACCTATACAGACCAACACACATAAAGTAGCAAGTTTGAGATTTAGTTAATTAGCCTGTTAATTAGCCTGTGTTTGCCGGCTCTGTAAAGTACGTAACTTTAGATACTTCCCATGGATGATACGAATCTGTCATAATACTGGAACACTTTCTAATCCATATACTAAATTTAATACTGTATATTTAGTGGCCTTAGTTCAAGTTTAGTTTTAAATTCTGTTCTGTTTATGCTTTGTTTTTTCCATTTCCTCAGTTTTTCCCCGTTCTGCGTATGCCTGGATACTAACTGGCTTATAATTTCCTACAGTAGTAACCAACTTGTAGTAACTGTGTTTCTGTGTAGTCCTTCGATTGCATCCGGGATGCCCTCAGATACCTCAGGATGTCCTTGCCTGAGATAATTGAGTTCCATCCCCACCGGTGACTAACAAGTGAATGCCGGCCTCACCTTCATTGTTGTTGTTCTGTGCTTATTCGATATAATCTCGCTTTAGCTTACGATTAACTATCCATATACTTCAAATATATCCTTTATTTTGTTATCCTTTTATTGATATGTGTTCTGTGCTTCACAATAGGCTCTCAGTCGGATTCGCGTGGCAGCGCCAGCAATGCCTCAGCCACATCCGTGCGCTCGAATCGCAGCAACTCCGTGGCGCCGGGCAAGGTGTCCGGTGGAGGACATCACGAGCGTCACGGCTCCTCGCATCGCCAGCATCACTCGCATGGACATCAGCAGCTGCAGTCGCCGCAGGAGGACTCGCTCATTACCAACATAACAACCAATCCCGTGGCCGAGAGTGTGACCGTTGAGATTATTGAGCCAGGACATAAGTGAATAAAAAGTGAATAAATTGAAAGTTGAATAAAACCGAAAGTAAAATGATAAAAAAAGAAAGTTAAATGATGAGAAAAAGTTGAAAAAAATTAAGAAAGGAAGAGAAGAATGAAGAATGAAGATGGAGATAGAAGATGATAAAGTTGAAGGTAGAGGAGAAAAGAAGTAGTTAAATCCGAAAAGCGAGTCAAGAAAATCGTAGATTTTTGCCTCATTTATAATGCACGCGCGATAATAAGGCTCCCTATTTGGGCCACACATAATGCCATTGTTAGGATCCTTTTTTAAAAGACATTTTTTGCAAGTTAAAGATACATTTTTGAAAGCATATAAAAAGCAATTATATATATATATACCGTTATATATGTATGATATATATATATATACAAATAATGAGAATTTTTGCAGACACTCACGAGAACAAAGCTAATTAATTAATTGCATAGAAACATATAATCAAAGTTATAGGCATATATAATATATATACATATATACATACATATATATATATGTATACAGATAGCGCGTATATCGATTGGCAGCGACATCGATTCATGCACTAATCGATTATATGCAACTACACCGATAAAAAAAATATTTAAAAAAAAACTTGCATAACAAATTCATACAACTCTTTTTTTCAAAACAAAATCTACAAAAAAAAATAATAAAATAAAAAATAAAAAATAAAAAATAAAAAATAAAAAATTAAAAATAAAAAATTTAAAATAAAATAAAATGAGAATTAAAACGTATTCAAATAGATCATTGATATTGATAAACTTTACCAATTTATATAATCCAAGGCTTTTGGGGTTTGCAGGCCCTGCGCATAGGCACTTAAAAAATCCAAAAATAAAAAATAAAAATAAAAATAAAAATTAAAATGATATTCAAAAGATATTCAATTGAAATCCTGTAGAGGCGCAGATAAATTAGAAATGGTTTTTAAAGTAGGCGTGATTTGAGAAAGTAGCTAATTTCGTTATTCTTAAAGAGGCCCGAATACTCATATAAAGAAATATATATATACACACACATACATATATACAAATATATATATATATAGGAAATCGAGAATGCGAAAATCATTGCCAAACCAAAACCTTAGGAAAATCACACCAAAAGCAATACAAAGCGAACTCCGTGTACAATGTACATACGCACAACGCCTTAACTTAACTTTAATAGAGGAAGAGAGGGGAGTGGAGAGAAAGTGAAATGGAGAATTTTCAATTAGATCTCAATGTGGAAATTACAGTGACAACAGTCACGGCCACGCCTCTAAGACGCTGCTAATAGCCCCCCATACGAACGAATGTGTTTCTCCTGAAGCTAAATCTGATTTCAAAACTGATTCTAAAACTGGTTCTAAAACTGGTGCTAAAACTGGTTCTAAAACTGGTGCTAAAACTGGTTCTAAAACTGGTGCTAAAACTGGTTCTAAAACTGGTGATAAAACTGGTTCTAAAACTGGTGCTAAAACTGGTTCTAAAACTGGTGCTAAAACTGATTTTAAAACTGATTCTAATACAGATTCCAATACTGATTCCAATACTGATTCCAATACTGATTCCAGATCGGATTCTGACTCTGATTTATAGCCAATCAATTGAACACAACAACAGTTAAATGGAAGGAAATATTAAGAACCTCGGGACCATATTTTATAATCAAAATATGCGTTTCATATAAAAGATGCACGCAAAGTTTAGTTCCCATTAATATTAAAAAAAAAAAAAAAAAAAAAAAAAAAAATAAAAAAAAATGATTAATCCTCAACAAACAAACAATGAACAAATTATAAAAATAATATTAAATATTTTAACTCTTTATTGTTAAATGCTGGCTGAACTAAAGTTTAGGGAACACTTAAAAAAAAAAAACAAAAAACGAACAAAAATTAAATAATTATTATTAACAAACTGAGAGATCAGATGTTAGCACAATGCACCCTCAAGTGCCGTAGTCTGGATAGTTAGCGCCTAACCTTATATACAACATATAATGCGAGCCCAAATCGAATATGATATATATATATATAAATCAAGCCCAAATCGAATATAGATCGACCATTAATCGAATATAATGCGAGTTTCGATAGCTGCTTATGATCTAAATTGACTTCCATCTCTTAGTTCTTAACTCAAGACGAGCCCGTAACGATTCGTGCTAAATTTTTCGTTTAATCTAAGTGCAAAAAATGTCCCAAGTTTTTTATATATATATATATATTTATATAATTATATATATTTGAGATTTTGTTAAGCTTTTCCGAATTTCGACAAGCGATTCACTGGTTTTTAGCACTCGGCGCTCCAAGGATAGGGGAAGATCCTTCGAACGTCGAGTGCTGAGAATCAAAGAGTTGGGAATTTCGATTAACTTGCAATTTTTTATAATTAGAAATTTTTAGTTCGTTGACAGACTCCCGACCCCCACCCAACGCAAGTGACCTCTGACCCTCACCCCCCCTCCACATACAAAACTCTCATTTGCTTTTGTGCTCAATCAAAGAAGCTTAACTGTGAGAATAATTACCAAGTGAATACAAAATGAAAACGTGTTTATACTTAAAATGAAAACCCTATAAATATAATTAAAGATCCTAAATACTTAAGCCTAGACAAGAGGAAGACAAGAGGAGGAACTTCGTAGAGCGAGGGTGTATCGCATAATCTCAAGTAAAACCATTCAAATAATACAGAAAAAAATATATAAAGAAAAAATTATTAAAAAAAAAAAATGCTTGAAATAAAAATTTATATAATTAACTAAATACAAGTAATTAATTAATTAATTAATTAGATTATTAACAAGAACAATTTTATTAAAGTTGCATCGAATTTTTCTCAAACAGCAAACAACAATCTTATTTCTAGGACATCCATATATATATATATATACATATATATATAAATTAATTAATTAATTAAAATAAATAAAAAATTAAAAAAATTAAAAATTAGATTAGAGCGGAAAAACGACTTGAGCTTTGAAATTTGGGGAAGGATTTCAGGGCTTAACTTTGTTTTTCGGTACACGAAACATGACAAAATTTTAGGCACAAGCAACTACAAACTTACATTTATATTACATATATATATGTATATGTATATGTAAATATATATATATATATATATATATACGTAATATATAAGATCTATAAACATACTCCCAAACACAGACTTTTCTATTTACATTCAAATAAAAAACAAATTAATTTTGAAGGCAGACTCTAAGTAAGCGATTTTCATATAGAACAAGAAATGATATACAAAATATGTGTATATCATATATATATATATATATACATCTACATATGCTTTATTTACTTTAATATTTATATACACAGAACTACAAAAATCTATTTAAATCAATTATTTGACGATATACACAATTGTATGAAGGAAAATCTAGTGGAAATCTAGTGGAAATCTATGCGATAAATTCATTTACACTCTACCAACAATTTTTTATATATACCAAGCAAGTTTCGAAAATCTAGTATATATATATATGTATATAATTATGTATATATATATATATATATATATATATCTGAAATATTTAAAAATATTATCGCACATCAATTGCCATAAGGAAAATTTAATATTAACGCTAAAAACTTAAGCATAAAAAAGTTATATAAAAATCTTAAGATTTCTCATGTGACTCCTGTAACTGCAACTGCAACAACAACAAAGAAAAAAACAAAAACTAATACAACAACAACAACAAATCATGATCTAGAAGTTGAGAGTAGTTATAGTTACTTAAAAGTTAAACCAAATAGTAGACAGGACATAGCGAGCAGGAAACCGTTAAGGCAAAGCATTACATACAAAAATTAAAATTAAAAAAAAAGAAGAAGAAAATTAAAATAAAAATGAAAATGAAAATAAAAATGAAAAGGAAAATGAAAAAAAGAAAAACGGTAGTAAAGCTGAAGAAAGAAAAATGTATAAGAAAAATCGATAGCTGAAAAATAACAAAAAAAAATGATACTAACATCTCGAAGGCTTTTTCCAACATCTTTATGAACGGCAACAACAACTTCGTATATTATACATATAAAGTGCATATATATATACTTATATATATACAGATATAGATTTATATTTAAAAATCAGTTCACTATAATAAAAACTATATTATCATAACTTAAAAACAAAAACAAAAACAGAAGAGAAACCGAAAACAAAAACAAAAACCAAATCAATGTACAGTCTTTTATAGAGTCGTCCCTCGGAAGGCGCTGGGTCTTGCCTCTGGCTGCTCGCCCTGCTCCTCCTCAACGTTGGCCAATGTCCTGGCCATCACGCGCTTGTGGAAGCTCTGCTCGGCCACATACCGCAGGTGCTTGGCACTGCCCGCTCCTGTCTTCTCCACAAAGCGATAGAGATAGCCGGATCGTTGCTGGAGAAGCTCATGTGGATGTCCCAGCTCCACCATGCGGCCCGCATCCATGACGAGCACACGATCCGAGTCCATGACCGTGTGCAGGCGATGGGCAATAGTCAAGACCGTGCAGTTGGCAAACTTTGTGTGAATCGCTTCCTGGATAAGTTGATCGGTGCTGCGGGTTTTCAAATGGGAGTTGGGAGTCTCTTTTCAGATTTATGTGGCTGGGGAGGGACTTACTCGGGATCCACATTGGCCGTTGCCTCGTCCATGATGAGTATTTTGTTGTGCCGCAGAATGGCGCGTGCCAGGCAGATGAGCTGCCGCTGACCCATGCTGAAGTTGGCGCCTCCATCGTGCACTCGATAGCTGAGTCCGCCCTTCAGTGCAGTCACAAAGGGTTTCAACTTGACCGAGTCGAGGATCTGCCACAGTTCCTCGTCCGGCTGCTGTTCGAATGGATCGAGATTGTAGCGCAGTGTGCCGGAGAAGAGCACCGGATCCTGGGGTATAATCGAGATGCGACTGCGCAGATCGTGTAGGCCCAGTTTTGCGATGTCATAGCCATCGATTTCGATGAGTCCTTCGTTGAAGGCCAGCCGAAAGAGCGCCTGCACAATGGATGATTTCCCCGCACCCGTGCGTCCCACGATGCCAATCTTCTCCATGGGCTGAATTGTAAAGTTAAGACCCTTCAGGACATAATGGCCATGCTCACTGTACCGCAGGCGCAGCTCCTGGAAGTGCAGCTGTCCCGCCTGAGGCCATTTGGCTGGCAGATTGACGGATGCTGCAGTCTCATAGGAGGGTTCCGGGGGTATTTGTATGTACTCAATCACACGCTCCACGCTGGTCATTTGGTTCTCCAACTCGACGGTCTGCCGCATGCCGAACTTACAGATGATGCTCAGGGTCATTGACTGGGTAATGGCCAAGCCCACATCTCCGCTGTCGTAGCCCCGTTCCAGCAGCAGGAAGCTGAACGTGACCACCAAAATGTAGAGCACACAGATCAGATCTGTCCAGAAGGCGAATGCCCTATTGATGCTCCCGTACAGGTAAACCGCCGACGTGTTCTCATTCTGATAGGCATGGAACTCCCTTTCCAGACGCTTTGTGGCATTCAGGGCTCGTATGGTGGTCAGTCCTCTGAAGGTGGAGTTCGTGTGCGAGTAGAGGGGACTCCGTGCTGAAGGGGGGGGAGGGGGAATGAAAAGCTCATAAGTCGGAAATTCCAATATCCCGACAGGATCTACTTACAAGTAGTCTCGATGCGTTTGAGGCTTCTACTTGCTCCAATATAGAGATTGCGCGAGAAGTAGAGCAGTCCGATCATGACCACTGCCGGAATCAGCAGCCACACATTGGTGGTGCTCACTACCACCAGGACAGCCAGGCCATTGACGGAAAACTCCAGCGTGTCCATCATGGATTGCGGTAGACTGATGTCAATGGCCAGAATGTCGCTGGAGAAGCGATTGAGTATGCGTCCGGAGGTGGCCGTGGTGAAGAACTGCATGCTGGCCTGGATGATGCCACGGAACAACATGTTGTGGATGCGCAATGAGATGCGAAGGCACATCATGAAGAAGCCAAAGGTGCGGAGGACATACAGAAACAGGGTGGCCACAATGAGAACCGCATACAGGGTGACCAAACGGGTGCGAACCGATTGCAGCTTCTCGGGGGATTCGTTCAAATCTGGGACTGTCTCCTCCCAATTGGCCCTGAAAATGGGAGTAAAGCACAACTTGGAATACTTGCCAAAAGGATCAAGGCACTTGTGCACTTACCACATGGAGAGGAATATATCCATTACGGCCTCCAAGCCACGTGCCAGGAAGAAGAGCACCAGGATCAATACTACAATCACGGGAAGCCCCAAGATGGCAAAGTATTTTTTGTAGGTGCCCAGCTTGACGGATCCCTGGAACTGCTGCTCCTTGTAGTGCTCCTCACACTCATCCTGGTGCAGCTGCAGCTGCTGTGGTGAGAGAGATTCACGTCGTCGGGCCTCCTCGAAGATGCTGTCGGAGCGCACAGCACGAAGCTTGGCCACTTCACTGTCATTCACCACGGACATGCGGAAACGGATGAGCTTCTTGAGGGACTCGTACCTGCCCTGGATGGAGGCACGACCGCCCTCCATGAGCACCATGTGATCGGCATGGCGCAGCAGGGGCACACGATGCGTAACCAGGATACGAATCTTGTCACACAGGAACTCGTTCAGGCAACGCTGCAGCAGAAGCCTACCCACGTGAGTGTCCACGGCGGACAGCGGATCGTCCAGTAAGTAGATATCCGCCTTGCGGTAGACAGCCCGAGCGAGGCTTATGCGTGCCTTTTGTCCGCCACTGAGGGTGATGCCGGACTCACTTATGATGGTGGCATCGCCATGGGGCAGCTGCTCGATGTCCTTGTCCAGCAGACACACCTGCAAGACTTCATTGTAACGATCCTCGTCATAGGGATCCATGAATATAATATTCTCGCGCAGACTGCAGCGATTCAGCCATGGCTGCTGCGGGGCGTAGCTGATGACACCATTGAGCTCCACGCTGCCGCTCATGATGTCCAGCTCGCCAAGGAGGGCAGCCAGGAGAGTGCTCTTCCCTGATCCAACGGTACCAACGATTCCCACGAATTGCTGCTCCTCCACTTGAAAGGTGACGTCCTCGATGTGTCTTTGGCGTTTCTCCTGCTTGGCTTGATCCCAACTGGCTGTCAGCTGGCGCAGAGTGACGCTCTTGCGCATGGCTCGAGGATTGTGCATGCGCCCAAAGAAGTTTCCATGATGAAAATCGTCATCCACATCCGTGAAGTTGGCCACTCCTCCATCCGCCGGATCCTCGTGCTGTAACAAGAACTCCAAGACACGACGCGCAACTACACAGGTCTCCGCCCAGCAGTTGCATGCCATGGGCCACAAGTGGAGCAGCGACTCGTTGAGATGGTCATAGTAACTGGACACAATGAACACCTTCTGGGCGGTCACAACATCTCCCGTGTACACATAGCTGACCAGGCCCAGGAAGAGCGACAGCTTCGAGATCATGTTGGTGCACTGCAGCGAGGCATAGACGTACATGGAACCGCGAATGGCTTTCATCTCTTTTTTGCGGACTCGGGCTATCAGCTTGGCAAAGGACTTCTCCCAGGCATACACCTTGATCACCTGCATAGCCGAGAGGATCTCATTCATCAGCTTCACACGTTCGTCGCCGTACTCCGCGGAGAGGCGCTTGAAGCGAGCCGCTGCCTTTGTGGCCCACACTTGGAGGGGTATGAAGACTATAATGGTGGCCATGCCCACCAAGGCGGGCCAGCCAATCACTTGGTAAATGATGTAGCCAAATACCAAGCCCTCCAGTGGACCCTTCCACAGCTCATGAAAGTAGTTGAATGCCTCGTTGAACTGTGGCAAGTCCGTGGCCATAATGGCAATCGCGTAGCCACTCATACCGCTGTTGTCGGCGGCTATGGAAACCCTTAGACACTTCCTGTAGATGAGGCCGGCGCAGGCCAGGCGAACCCTGGCGCCGACCGTAAAGAGATGGAACACAAAAGGATGGTAGGTGAGTGCGTTGACCAGGGAGCATAGCACCACGCCCATGGCATAGAGATAGGCTGACTGTCTCGATATATCCTTGTTGCTCTCCGAGAAAAAGGACACCAATCTGCCCAGCAGTAATGGTTGCATTGTGCTGCAACGAAAAGGATGTGAGGAATCTGCTCTGACTTCATACAAGAGGCAACCTACTGCAAGAGCACCTCCAGCAGCGAGTAGAGTATGCAAATGGGTACAAAACTCCAGCCGAAGGCTTTAAAAATCATATGAAGGACACTTGGACGCGGACGCTTCAGCTCGCGCTCCCAATAGCTAAGCAGGAAGTGTGACACTTCCGTGCTTTCCAAGCGGGGCAAAGGGGCATAGAGATCCGACGGATCGATGCGTTTCCGGTGCCCTTTATCCAGAATCTCACGTGACCAGCTGCAAAATGTAAACCAAGTTATTTCTGGATATCCTGTTATGGCAATCGAATCTATTTTTATCACAAAATAAAAAAAACTGTTGCCTGTTCTGACAGTCCTTAATCTGGCCACGACTTCACTTCATATCTTATCGCGTCAACGGATCCCAGAAGACAATTGGGCATTTCGAGAATTTAAGCCGCCTGCACACTTTTATCAAAATCAAATTTCGGATGCGATGGCGTATACGTAATTTTTGGTAGTATTTCGTATATACGGGAAATATCACTTGGGCTTTTAAGTTGAATTTTGGTTACTTATTGGCACTTTTACACTTTGATATTAAAAGTGAACTTTTCTAATTTATTAAATTATTAAAAAATTAATTAATTTTTAAATTTTTAATATTTTATTTTTTTATTTTTTATTTTTTTTTATTTTTTTTTCACACTCACATAAAAAACCATTTGGAGAAGAAATTTGCTTTAAGAACTGGATTTGATTTTCGTTCCTCCGTTCTCTCGCACATTTTATTAAACTCTGAATTCACATAGGTAAAGTCCTTTAAAGTCCTTTTTAAAGTCACATAGATAAAAGATTTGAAACTATTCACTTGAAATCCTGGACACTTTTCGACTTTTCGCACATAACCGACGCCTTTGGCACTTCGCCCACAACTGATTTGCTGGGACTGAAAACTGTTTCAATTTTAACTAAAAGTTGCGCTACATTTTCCAAATCATTGCCATAAATCAGTGATCCACACGGTCCTATCGCGCCACCCGGCGGGGTAGACAGCGGCGTTTATCTTAATGCCACTTGACAGCAAACCATCAGCGATGCAGGCGGGTTTCCGCATTGTTTATGAAACTTGGCTAGCTTTCGGGTCTGAGATCGGGACTGGCATTAAACACGGGTATCTATCAACTTGTGTTTATCAATTTCAGTTGCCCAAATTATTTTACAACTGATTTAACAACAATTGACAATATCAATTAAAACACGTCTGATTTATCGCCGGGCGCTGTATCAATGATTGTATTTAAGGTGGGATCAAAGAAATTCCTTCCGATTGTTCAATTACTAACTGATGGCTATAAAGCATTCCTCATCTTTAAAATACTCTGAATGTATACCCATATAAATTAGTAACTGAATTATTTTATATAATATATTGAAAATCACATATATGAGAAAGGATGCCTCAGAACCTTCCTTTTTGGTTTGAATTGAAACGGCAAATAAAACGAGTAATGGGTAGAGCGTAGAGGGACAAATTAGTGTGCTTAAATTTACAGAGCTATAAGAAAAACAAAACTGCATAAATATTTACACCTGGATACTTTGGAAGACCAAATAAATTAGCCATAAGCTGATAAATTTAAAGGTTAGCTACCAGAGGTATGTGGTAAGTTGTCTCTGCTAGATACCCATAAAAACCTTAATAAAAACTCGTCCTATCAAACAAAATTTCCAAAATTTCCAAAATCTCGATTATAAATAAACAAAATTTAAAAATAAAATATACCTGATCAATCATAAAAAAATGTTTCCTTTTAAATTCAAAAGATGCTAGTATATTTTCCAAGGCTTTAGCATATAATATACATGTGCATCCTAAAAGTATGCATTAAATTAATGCATGAAGAAAAAGTCAAACAAGCTTAGCGTCGAGCTCAGCTAAGCCATAAACCCCTAACTCACTGGCGTCGAGCCTAGCTGAGCCACTAAGATCTCGTATATTAAAGAGAATACATCCCACCGGTCTCCCTACTCGTAGGATTAATTAATAGGATTAAAATTTATACATTATATATATAATAAGTTAAGTTAATGTATATATTTGGTTAATTAATTATAAGGCTACTTTGTATCCATATTTCCTTTCCCTTTTTTAAGCGCCTGGCCAAGTTCAAAAGACTGAACAGCTTCCGGCAAAATAAATATTTGTTAAAAAAACAAAAAAAAAAAAAGCCATAAATTTTTCGTGGCTTAAAGAGAACTTATCCCTGTGATCTCCCTACTCGTAAGATCAGTTAAGACATCACTCAACTATTTTTGTATAAATAAGGTTAATTAAAGATAAGCTATTGTACCTACCTTTCCTTTTCCTATTTTAAGCCGAGCTCCGAAGGCACTGAACCGTTTCCGGCGAAATAAATAAATAAATAGTTAAAAAAAAGGTAAGTACTTTGTTAAAAACAGTTATTTGCAAAGTTAACGAGCGTCAGAGCATTAGAGCGTTAGACAGTCAATAGTTTTTATAGTTTTTATAGTAATAGTTTTAGTTATCTTATAAGTTTTTAGTTTACTTGTAGCTAAGCAAGTTTACAGCAGCAGAAATAATCATCCTTGAATATAAAAACATAATGTTTTGGTCTAATAATTCTCAGGCACTTTATTGAGATTTGTATGTAAATACATAAGTACAATGTTATTATCCTAGATAATATAATAAGTATATACTACTGTTGTATATAAAATATATAGTACTTGGCATAATTAAGTTGTAGTTGCTTTGATTTGTGCAAATTGCTTTTGTGTTCTTAGATAGATGAAGACATAGCGGAGGCATACAAATATTCTAATATAAATTCGCCCTTTAAATTTAATTAACAAGTTAACAATGAATCACACTAACAGACATATTTACACTCCTAAAGGACATAGGACTTACACAAATTATAAGTACAAAACTTAGCCTAAGTCTAAGTACAACATTTCGATGTACGCCTATAATACTTTCAGTTCCAATGCAATAAACATTAAACAGGTTTGTGTGTGAGTGTAGTTTCATTCTGTGCTACTCCGTTTTTTCGCACATTGCCAGTGTGACGTTTAGATCCTCGTCCGTCACTTTTGAATCTAAAAATCGTTTGCTGTAACTCTCCTCGGCCGCTTGTTGCAGTGCATAGGCTGTGGCAGCGCTGGTGTTATCCACCAAGCGGCGTAGATAGCCACCAGTTCGCTGCAGCAGCTCATAGGGATGACCCAACTCGCGTGCCTCTCCTGCATCCATGACAAGTACGCGATCCGAGTCCATGACTGTATGTAATCTATGTGCAATTGTAAGCACCGTGCAGTTAGCGAATTTGGAACGTATCGTTTGCTGAATGAGTTTATCGGTTCTGCAAGAGGAGAGCAACAGTTATAATAAGAACAAACAGTGAGTAGGAATGATTCACACTTACTCTGGGTCCACATTAGCCGTAGCCTCATCCAGTATAAGAATACGATTATTACGTAAAATGGCACGGGCAAGGCACACAAGTTGACGCTGTCCCACGCTGAAGTTCGATCCGCCGTCGTACATGCGACAATTGAGTCCGCCCATCAGTGTAGAAACATAGGCACGGAGCTCCACATCACCGAGTGCCTTCCACATCTCTTCGTCACTGCGCTCATCCATTGGATCTAGATTATAACGTAGAGTACCTGAGAAGAGCACTGGGTCCTGAGGTATAATTGAGATTCGACTACGCAAATCGTGCAGTCCCATGTGCTCGATATCTATATCATCAATGCGTATCATGCCCTCGTTGCAGGCCAGACGGAATACCGACTGTATAATGGAGGATTTTCCAGCACCAGTGCGTCCTACAATGCCAATCTTCTCTTGCGACTCAATGGTAAAGTTCAAGTCCCGCAACACGGGTGCCTCTTTGGGTGAGTAACGTAATTTGAAGTTTATGAACTCAATGCGTCCTTTGCTTGGCCATTCAGTTTTTGGTTTGAATTTCTCCGGTGTCTCTAGCGGAGGCTCTGATGGCTGTTCTGTGTATTCCAGGACACGTTCCACGCTTGTCATATTGTTTTCCAATTCAGCTGTTTGACGCATGCCCCACTGACACATACCCGTCATCGTGGTACAGTGTAAAATGGCCAAGCCGACATCGCCGCTGTTGAACTCGTTGCGAAGGAGCAGGAAGCTGAAGGTAACTGCAGTCATATAGCAGATACACAACAAGTCCGACCATAGGGCAAAGGCACGTGTGCATGAAAGGAATAAGAACCAGGCCGCAGTGTTGGCATTCTGATACTCGTGAAACTCAGACTCCAGGGCGCTCTGTGCCTGCAGAGCTCGTACTGTGGTTAGACCCTGGAAGGTCTGATTTGTCAATGAGTAGACTGGACTGCGAGCTGCGAGCAAGTGGGGATTCTTAGATTGGAATTCATTTCAAATAAATTAAAGGATATACTTACATATGCTTTCCAGACGCTTGACACTGCGACTAGTGTTCACATAGAGATAACGTATGCCAGCCAGGACAATAACAAGGAAGGCGGCCGGCACCAGCAGCCAGTAGTTGGCGATAGCTACAATGATCAGTACGCCGGACACGTCAATAGCAAACTGCAAGGAAAATCAAATTAGCATCTCTTTCAATGAACCTACGGGATTCAATGCACTTACCACCATGCAATCCAGCAGTGTGTGAGGAAGATCTGTATCCACTGTGCGAATGTCCTTGGCAAAGCGGTTCAGTATGCGACCCGATGAGTTTGTGTTGAAGAAGTACATGCTGGCACGTGTAATGCCGCGGAAAAGGCGATCGTGCAGACGCAGGGAGATCCGCAGGCACATCCCAAAGTAGCCGAATGTTCGGATAAGGTAAATTAAAAATGTGGCACCCAAAATGCCAGCGTAAAAGGCAACTAGTTTCTGGCGAATCTCATCTTCGGAAGTCTCTTCAAGCGGACTTGATGCGTTGTATGTGTCATTTACTGGCGCCAGTGTTGATGAATCCACTTGTGTGATGTTGATGCTTGAAGCCGGCACACTTGTGTTCCCGTTAATTGCAATTTTCTCCTCCCAAATAACCCTGAAAAGGCAAAAGAAGAAATTTGTATACAGAGGACAAACAGGACTAAGACTGCATAAAACTTACCACCGAGATAGGAAATAGTCCACACCTGTGAGCATTACCCTCGTGCATATGAAGAGCACCACAATAACGCAGAGCCGAAACGTGCTTTCCAGCGCCTTGAAGTAGGAGGCGTATACACTGAATTTGACTGCGCCCACATACTGTTGCTCCTGGTTGAGCTCCTCCACAATCTCATCGGGACGCAGTAACTGGTTGTGGTGATGATCCATGCTTTTCTCTGAGTCGCTGCGGGATATATGGCTGGTAACACTGTGCGTATCGATGCCGCTCTCGTCGTGTGTTTGCTCCAAGAACTGAAACTGGCGCGAGCGCTGAAGTTCTTGGTAGCTTCCCTGAGCTACAACTTTGCCGGCAGCCATCAATAGCAAGTGTTCCACATCAAACAAGTACTGCACTTGATGAGTCACCAGTATCCGTATCTTTTTACTCAAGAAGTCACGTATACATCTCTCAAATATATGCTTGCCCACGTGACTGTCCACAGCGGACAGCGGATCATCAAGCAAATAAATGTCTGCTTTTCTGTAAACGGCGCGGGCCAAATTGACTCTGGCTTTTTGACCACCACTGAGACTGACACCACGCTCACCCACTACTGTCAGATCGCCCCTGGGTAAGAGCTCCAAATCTCGTTCCAATGCGCACACCTTAATTATCTTTTTGTATCGCCTTTCGTTGTAGTCTTCCACGAAGACAATGTTGTCACGTATTGTGCCTTCGAATACCCAGGGCTCTTGGGACGCATATGAAACCTTTCCATGCACAAAGGCTTCTCCTTGATCAATGCCAACCTCGCCGAGCAGTACGTTGAGGAAACTAGATTTTCCGGCTCCAACGGGTCCAACAACTGCAGCAAGCATCTGATCCTTAATGTCCGTGCTGAAGTTTTCAATGGCACATGATGTGTGTCCATCGCTGGTGTCCCATGAGGCTGAAACATTCTTGAGCACCACACACTTCTTGGTCGCTTCAGGATCATAGTCACGCAAGCGATTGGGATGAGTTGGCATCGCCTGTGGCTGGCCATTAACGAGAAGTGATCCATTGAGCTCCACGTTCTTCAGTTTGTCGGCTTCCGTAAGTTTTCGCTTCTTCTTTGACTGCTTTGAAACGGCTTCCAGGATAATGGGTACCTCAGCCTTATCACCATCAAGCAAAAAGTCCACACAGCGTCGTGCCGAAACCAAGGCCTCTGCCACAAAAGTTAGGGAGAGTGGCCAAAATTGAATCATCGAGTCGTTTAACATGTTAAAGTACGAGGAGACCGTGTACACTTTTTGGGCAGTTAAGGCGTCACCCAAATAAATGTACGAGCACAAGGCCAGGAACACGGATAGCGGTGAGATCATTGATGTACAGCTGAGCGCGGCATGAACGTAGGCGGTACCACGAATCGCCTTAACCTCCCTCAGACGCACATCGGCTACAATCCGGGCAAAGGACTTCTCCCACGCATACATCTTTATAACCTGAATTCCCTGTATGATCTCGTTCATGAGTTTCACACGCATATCCGTGCGTTCAGCCGTCTTCTGGCGAAAGTAGGCGGCCTTCTTGGCCGTCCATGCTTGCAATGGTATAAAACTGAGCATAAACGAGACGCCAATGATGGCCGAGAGTCCGATCTCTCTGTACATGAGGTAGCCTATCAGTATTGATTCCATTGGTCCTTTCCACGTGTCATGCAAGAAACAAAGCGCCACATCGAAGCGTCCCAGATCATTGGACAATATATTGATGGCTCGGGCGCGAAGGCCATCGTTACTACTACTTTTCGATACCTGAAGACACTTGCGGTAAATGAGACCAGAGAGCGCCAGGCGCAGCTTGGTGCCAACTTGAAAGATGTAAAAAATGAAGGGATGGAATACTAATACAGGCACAAGCATGCAAACCACAATGCCAAGTGCATAGAGATACGCCTGATCTACGTTAATTGTATTCTGATCCGTAGCAAAGTAGCCGACCAGACTGCCCAGAAATAAGGGCATTAAGGATCTGCAAAAAATTAAAAGATTAACCGAAGTTCCTATTATCCTGAAATTGTAGTTGTGTATACCTGCAACAGGTTTCCGTAATTGAAAAGGCTAATCCCATGGGTATAAATATTTTGCCATATGCTCGAAGCATCATCCGGACGACGCTGGGTTTACTTCGCTTCTTTTCCTCCTCCCACAAACTATGGAATTTGTTTGTGACACGTTCGCTGTCCAGGGTTTTTCTGTGTTGGTACAGCTCCTCGTCCATAATTGGACCCTGCAGTCCACGCTTGAAAAGATCGCGCATCCACCTGTAAATAAATAAATCCGTTAATTCGCGTTATCATTTTGGGTGCCAAATGATAAGCACTCGAACCTGACATTTTCTAGGGTATTCGTTTATAACGAGTTAAGCCTTGAATTTAATCAGATAAAATCTCAACATGACATTTTTTCCAAAGCCCATCTAATTAATTAGCTAGTTGTAAAGTCGTGAATTCACTCACGTCTTAAGTATCTGCGCCTAGTTTTTATAATTTTATTATATGTAGCTATTAAATTTTTAGTTGGGATGTAGTTCCCGTATTAACAGATTACATTATTCAAATTGGACTAAAAGCAACTGTTTTTCGGAGTCGATAAAAAAGCAGTTGGAAACCTTATATTATATTCGGAATGATATGAATAATTGATTCAAGCAATTCAAAGCAATCAATTAAACAATTCAATTTATTAAAATATTTTGTAATAGACAATTAAATGTGGAGCATATATAATTGAGCTCACACACACACAGACACACACACACACACACACACATACACAAACACAATGCACATGCCGATCGATAACAATATTTCAATGTCTCCAGTATTAAATACGCCGTTGAAATTCTAATCAACATGAACATATGTCGGCATATGCGTAGACATTAATGAGTAATATAGACATATGTACACACACACACACACACACACACACAAATACATATATATATAAATATAAAATATATGAATTACATTGTACAGAATAGAAATCCAAAGGGCTTCAGAGCCAAATGATAAACAGGGGGAAGCCTTTGTTCCGGGAAATTTGGTAGATAAAAATGTAAAATGATTCAACTATGAACTATGAACTCTAGACTAGCTAAAAAAATATAATTACTATACAATTAAATAGTAAATATTAAAATATAAAAAGAAAGTAAAACTTAAGTAAATAGTTTGCGAAATTCGATGATCGAAAAGCAGACAAGGATTGGCTTCTAAAATTACGGTTTTAATGCATAGAAATGGCGAGACGGTTAATAACCTTTATAAGTGGTTACAAATCGGTGCGTTTATTTAAGTCATTCATTTTATCACAGGAATTAAATGTTAATTGTACGATTTAAAACTCCACATATAAAAATCTGCTTTGATACGAATCACGTGTTGACGTATGGCAAAGTTTAAATTTTCATTTACCGTAAACGCATGCTTATGACTAATAAGGGGCGTTTGGTAAGGGGAACTTATTTAGTGTGTAAAACAATAAAAAGAAAAACAAGGAAACCTTAAGAAACTTACCAGAAGCTCCATTTTGAGAAAACATTTGCAGTTGTGAAGGGATTTTTCGGACGTATAACTTTTCTTCTTGTTCTGTTCATAATATGCAATTCAATCGGCTAGGCACAAATTATCACTTATCAGTTTACCGTTATAACACTGAGTAAAATCGCAATCGAGTCTAGGCGCTTCCGACCTACGTATATTTGCGTGCGTTATAAAAATTTTATGCACCACTCACAGTCAGCAACAATTTTTCACAACCGGCAACAAGAACAACAAAAACTGTCAATTGCAGCCTGTCCGGGGTCGAGGTCAACAGCTATTTTCTCGTGGTTGGCCCTAGTACGAACAATAGAAATTAACGGTTTGATTCTGTAATTGTTCGAACAACGTAAAAGGGAATTGAGGAAAAAAATGGCCGAGAAGTTGTCTTTTTTTTCTAGCTACGTTTATCACTTAAGTTGACAATAATTCTCACACTATATTCAAACACTTATTAATTTTTAATTCGTTGCTTTTTATAATTTATTATAATTTACACAATTACAAATACGTGAAACGAAAATTTTTATATTAAGCGGACTGTTAGACGTCCCCTCGCTGCAACTGCTTAAATGGCAATGAACGAGTGCCAGAGAGCGAGCGTTAACTTAAGCATAGAAGAGAGGAAACGCTTGAGTGTATGAGAGAGCGAGAGAGAGAATAAGATTGCGAGAGCTGCTTTTCACCAGCTGCTTTGTTGCTACTCTTCGATTATCTTACAAAGTATCTTCATTTTGCTATAATGTTTGTTGCTTAGATCCGAAATAGAAATCCAGCTACAAAACAGTAATCAAAGACCCAAAAATAATTTACAACTTTAATCTGTAAAAAATGTGATTTTTTTTACACTTAACATGTTGTATGGCAAGGCCGCCTTCTAATTATGACATGGTATATATCACATGTGCGTCTATGACACTGATAACAAAATTTATGTCCGTCAACTCAATGAAAAATTGAAACACCCATTGATAAAGCAAAATATTCAATAATCTTAATAACTCACACTCTTCTATGGGTTATAAAATCGCCGGCTCAAAACTAAAAAACATACCTGATTATTCATAATAAATTCATTCAGGTGTAAACTGGTTTTTTATTTACTACTCATATTCCAGCTTATATGAGTGTCCAAAATTGATTTCTCCGCTCCCTTGTTGAACATGTAAGAAAGGGTAGGAATGACTCGGCTTTCTTGAGAGCGAATTTCCTTTTGGTGGATTTTATTATGTTTGGACTTTACGCTCTGAGACGTATAAGTGTGTCTGCAGTGCGATAATGTGGGTGATGGAATTCAACGGTTTTTAAAGCAGAGGCTACAAATGAGAGACCAAGCGGGAGAAAAACAATAAGAAAACGAACCGTAAATATTACCAATCATTGCGAAATTGTTTAATGTGTACAAACATAAATACATACAGACTCCAAAAAGCTTTTTTAAATTAAGATTAAATTGTTTTTGACTTTAAAAAGCTCTTTGATAAACCGGCAAAATGATGCACAAATGTTTGGGATTTCACCATGTTAATAAACACTATCACTTCACAGATTTATTTTGGCGCCATTTCAAGTTCAAAAGTAAAGACATCAAATTACATCATGAGCGATGAACATTTATTATGTTTAATTATGGATTAGTATTAATTTCCGTGTACTTGCTTTTTGCTTAGTAAATTTTGGTGAAAATACATACATATGCTATATTGAAAATCAGAACATTTTTACTTAGATAATGACAAACAGCATGCCCATTTATTCCTCGATGTATTCGAATGGCTCTGGGGGCTCCGGTTCCTTCTCATCGTCGCTCATGGGTCCAAAGGCGGCAACCGGTTCAACCAGTTCCTGTTCATCAGCTTTGCCCGTATGTTGGAACACAATGATGCCACCGATGGTGACCTCCTTCAT
The DNA here is from genome assembly GCA_035044505.1 of Zaprionus lineosus. NCBI lineage: Eukaryota > Metazoa > Arthropoda > Insecta > Diptera > Drosophilidae > Zaprionus > Zaprionus lineosus. The sequence goes on along the minus strand of JAWNNX010000591.1, from coordinate 1,472,845 downwards.
TGGCTCATATGACTGGCCATCAACTAAGCTAAGCACCTTCAGTTGCTGGCGAAGAACTCGTGCGGGATTCTGTAGGATCTGGAAGGTTGGCTCTGGTTCCTTCTTGTCCTTCTTTTCCTTTTCAGCACTTGCGCTGCTGGCCGGTTCCTTTTCCTTGTCATCATCCTTCTTCTTATCCTTTTCTTTTTCTTTTTCTTTTTCTTTTTCTTTTTCCTTTTCTTTCTCCTTTTCTTTTTCCTTATCCTTATCCTTTTCTTTTTCCTTCTCATCTTTCTTCTTGGACTTGGACTCATCGGCAGACTTCTCGTCTGTTTTCGCCGTCACTTCAGTTTTGTCATCATCCTTTTTGCTGCTCGCAGCGGCACCTTCTTTGCTGTCCTCATCGACATCCATTTTTTCATCCTCTTTTTTGTCGGCATTCTCGCGTCTCTTCTGCCGAGCGGCAATGGATAGCACAGCTGTGGCTACTTTTTCGCGTTCCTCGCTCTTCTTCTCCTCTAGTGGTGCTGGATAAGCAAAGAGGGAAGGTTTTGCCGCTGACCTGTATTCCATTTTGGGCATCTTCAGGTCAGAGTTCAAGCCAATTACGCAGGTAGGCGTAAACGCCAGCGAAAGTGTGTGCGCCAGTGGGAACCAGTACCAATACTGTGTGAAGGCAAGCATGCCAACCACAGCCTGCAGATTTGTGTGTCCAGTGCGTGACTGCAGCGAGAGGGTGGCATTCCGTCCGCCAGCGTCAATGATGCCTAAAAAGAAGCCATCATTGAGTTAGTTAAAAAATAAATTAAAATTAATTTGGGTTTTACCTTGGGCCAGAATTGCGCCATACTTGGCCATAACATCTTCGTGCTTATTGCTAATCACCTCGGCGTACAGCTGTCGGAAGAAGGTAATTTTTGGGCAACTTACGTCCGTGTGCTGTATGAGGATCATAGCTGAAGCAATGAGGGCGCCTTGGCGCACAAAATTAACAGGATCGAATTTAACCATTGGCTCCAGGAGAGCAATTGCCTCTCGCAGGCCGGTACCAGCACAGGCAATACCCAGGGCCATGGCGGCACCATATCGCACATGTGGATTGTAGGATTCAGCAAGGAGACTGACGACCGATGGACACTGTTCTGGAGTGCGGAAGAGAATGAAACCAATAGCCGTTACGGCTGCGCGGCGTACATCATCGTTCACATCGGATACGGCCACATGGAGAAGCTTGCGTATGGCCATGTTGCTGCCAGTGCCGTTGTATGCCATCGCAAGGGTATACATTCCTGACCGACGCAGGACGGGATCCTTGTCGGTGGAAAGACTCATAACAAGCGAATCTGCCTCTTCCAGACGCGAAAACATTATAAGTGAAATTCCAACTGCGAGACCACGTAGAATTTTTTCGTGCTGCGTTTCCTGGGCATACGAAACCATGTCTTCAATTGCCTGTGCGTTCTTAGAGCCCAACATGACCATGCCCATTGCAATACCAGCTGCTTCTCCAGTCACAGCGTCATCTTGGTACAAACTGAATTTAAGCTGCTCATATAAATCCTGGCGATGCGTGCCCATACCAGCGAGGCCCAAGCCCAAACAACCACCATGACGCACGTTCTCGTTTTGGGCATCTTTCAATTGTTGCAGCAAGTAATCAATGATATTGGCTCCATGATTCGCATGTATAAGACCCAAAGCGTATAGTGCGCCGCCCTCAGAGTAGCCTGAGCTGGGACCCGCCTCCTTGGGCAAATAGCTTTGCATTAGAGCCAACGAGTCCTTTTCGTGTCCACGGTGTATAACACCCAATGATGCCGTGGCTGTCAGCTTGGCCCAATTTGTTGCCCGCGCCAGCCAATCGAGATTGTCGCGTAAAAATTGATCGGAGGTTGTGCCGCTGTGCATAAAAGCGTTGGCTATAACCGTCGCTGTGTGGCAGATGGACACGCGTACTGCCTCCTTGGTGCCACGCAATATTTGCAGATCAGCATGATTACTTCTTATGAGGAACTGAAGCTGCAGATCTATGGATACCTCGCCGGATAGAATGGAAATCAGCTTCTCAATGTTCTTTTGATGCAGCTTCTCCATGTCATTCAAAGACTCAATGGTGCGTTCAATCTTTGCATCGCCTGCAAACAAATTTTCAAATTTATTTAATTTAATTTATTAAATTAAAATATAAATATGAAAATATATTTGTTCCTTGTTTGTGAACCATTTTTATAACAATTATGATTATGTAAGATCCTTACCATCTTTTTCCTCAGTCGTCTCTTCGGTAAGTAAACTGGCCTTTTCATCATCAGACTTGCCTGCAGCTTCAGTGCTGCCGGCGGTTGTGCCTTGTGGCTTAAATGTGCTGGGTAATGCTGTTGGAATGGGGGCTGTGTCTTTGAGAGCCTGTAGCACATTGCCAAGGAATTCTTGCGTTGCGGATTCGTACAGATCAAAGGCAATTTGGTATGCCATTAAATTGTTTGCTTCTACCGACGAACGTGTCAGTTTGTCAAGCATTTCGGCAACGGCCAGCGGATCCTCTAGGAAAATTAAACACTGACACATGTTCACATAATCGGGTACGCCCAAATCCCTATACAGACTAACCAAGCATCGCAGTACTTGGTTACGGAATCCACGATTTTGTATTAGTGACATCGTCACATTGTAGGCGTAGGCAAGCATACCGCGGACATCGTCCGACTTCATAATTGAAACTTCAAAAATATCCATACGACGTGTTTCAAGCGCAATGCCAAGTGCCTGACGAAATTGATTGTCATCCAGACAACGTTGAATCATTCGATTGACAATACCTTCCAGACGTTCGTCAACAGGCTTTGCCTCCTTGGGGTTCTCAATAAACTCAACCCGTTGCGCAATATAAAAGTCAATGCACTTCGCAATAATTGTTTCCGTATATTCATTGCGCGCATTCACATCGAACAGATCGCCAGCGCCCAGCGCATATGTAAGTGCATCCTCAAATGAGCCCAAGTGATAAAATACTTTTGATGCAACCATGCCAGCTAGTTTGTTTTCTGGAAATGCTCTATCCTCGTGGAGCATTTCAATCTTTTCAATGGACTCTGATATTTCAGGCCAGAACTCATCCACTATGTTATCCAATTTTTTTAGAGCAAACACCTTAAGGTCAGGCATCGGCTCATCAAGTAGGGATATTATCCCCGCAGCGGACGTGAGACTCATTTTTTACGTTGGTTATTCCGATAATAATAACGTTCTAAATACATGTAAGAAAGAAATGATGAATTTTATTTAAAGTTATATACAAATATCATACAAATAAATTTTATTTTGAAGGACTTACCAACGATTACCTTTTTAATATATCTGTGATTTTCTTTATGCCGAAAAAACGCTAAATCACCAATCACTACAGTGTTGGTCAATATTATTTGTATATGTCATTGCAAGTTGCACAGTGCTGGAAAATTTATATTTAATACAAAAAAAATTGTCAAAATGAACTGAGCTATCGAAACGGAACTACTAATGAATCGATAATAAGTACAACTCAATCTATCGAGCGAACATATTGTAAATAGTTAAATACAACTCTAGTTAGCATCGAAGCAACAAAAACGCGCCAACAAATGATCAAGCGATCATAACACAACATTTGTGGCTTATGTGCAAGTAATACACGTTGTTGTAGTTTCTATTATTATAATTAAATAGTTTCTATTACAAAAATAAAATGATGTGTGGTGATAAACAAATGGCAATGGAAAATACGCCACAAAAAGGCGCCGGCAGCCTAAATTCCTCTAGTTCCTCAATTTCAATGGATATCAAACCAATGAACAGTTGGGCCCAGGAGGTTCGTGCAGAATTGGGACAAAGCGACGAGGTATTAACTAGCTGATCAAACGGCAATGCTATCAATCAAACTAAACAAAATTTGTACATTTCATAGAACTCGTCGTCATTTAACAGTAGCGCAGGCAGTAGTGCAGCTAATACAAAACGAGAAATGACTTTTGAATTCTTAGATGGCAGCAATGAAGAAAAGTTTGAACGTCTCGTTAAAGAAGAAAAACTAAAGACCCCTTTTAAGAGGCGGCATTCCCTCACACCACCCACTCAAACGAATGAGAACAGCAGATCAGATAGCCCGAACAGTTGTTCTTCATGTGCTAGTGATGACAATAATGGACGTCATAAGCACCACTTTAAGGGACACAAAGAAGAAAAGCGTGTGCGCCACAACAGTTACACCTCGTCTACTTCATCATCGTCCTCATTTACTGAGGCAGATCCAGCTACTCTGTCTCGTCGTCAAAAACAAATCGATTATGGAAAAAACACAGCGGCGTACGAGAGATACATTGAGACAGTAGCAAAAAGCGAACGCTTACGAGAACATCCGCGCACACCAAATAAATTTGGCAAGTACAGCCGTCGAGCCTTTGATGGTCTTGTTAAGATCTGGCGCAAGCAGTTACATGTCTACGATCCACCAGTAGCAGCAGCATCTCGTACACTTGAATCTGATTCGGATTCGGATTAAAACTGTTATTATATTGGGGTTGGGCATATTTCTTAGAGTAACAACAATTGAAACAATGGTACAAATGCGAGAAAATTTCTATTTCAAGTTAAATCAATTTATAATACTTTTCACCTTTGCCACTGCTCGCAGGCATACTATGTTATGTTAACATAATCTGTATCTTTCAATAAAAATGGCGTCGTTTTGATGTTGATGTTTCTCAATATACATATGACTTCTTACCTGGAAAACTTAAGTTGGTTTTTCAGGATTAAAAGCATATGCTACGAAGTTGGGTTTGGTGGAATTTCCCTGAAAACTACAAATGTTTTCCTATGAATTTTCTTTCTTTATGTTATGTTTCTTAGCATATTATGTTTGTCATTAAAAAGCAATTTGGAAAATGTGTTTTTCTAGAAAGCCTCTTTTGTTTTCAACATCTGTTTTAAAATTTAATAAAATTCCTTGATCTGCCTCTGTTGAATATTTTACCCAACTACATGTTTGTATAAGTTTTAATAATATTGTTTCAATCAAATGTTAAATCTTTGTGAGAAAAATATAAAAAAAAATAAAGTTAATTTTTAACAAAGTTTTACCAACATATATTTTTATTTTAATATTATTTATATATGTAGTGTTTATTTATAAATAAATATCCATATTTATTTATACACATACATGTACATATCTATAGTTGTCAATCAAAGATGATGGATATTTTCCAATGTTGTCTTGTTTTTAAATGAATTTTAGCGGGTGAATTGACAAACAGCTGATTTGCCAGTTGCCAGTTGCCAGTGTGCCTACTGTGAACTGTTTTTGGAATTTTTCTGTTTGTTCATATTTAACGTACAAGAAGGACCCATGTTTTTAAAACCTTATAGATCAAAGAGCAGCGCGGCCCTTAAAGGCTCGGAGGCCAAGAAGCTGCGAGCCCGACTGGAGCTGGCGTTTCCGCACATCTCGGTAGAGAGTTTGTTGCCGGCAAAAGCGAATGTGACCCAGCTGAAAATTCTTACGCATGGCGGCACTCCAAGTGTTATTTACTGTGTGGACAAGCAGCCGATGTTCTTTGAGCTCGATGGCGGTAAACTGGTGCCAACGGTGTATGCATTATGGGCAGTTCCTGACATTCTGCCGTATTTCTCGACCCACGAAGGAGTTCTTCCAAAACTTTCCAATGGAGCTGATCTTATGTTGCCCGGCGTGGTGCCGCTTGGCACCGGCTTAAGCATGTATGGACATTTCAAGAAAGATCAATTGAGTAAGTGACGCCCAAGTTAATTTTTGGAAAAGTTTTAATATTTCTCGTTTATTTAAGTTGCTGTTAAATTAACAAGCAACAACTCCGCCGTGGGGGTTGGTCAATTGGCGCGTTCCAGCGATGAGTTGTACATGTGCGGCGGATATGGAGTGGCTCTAAAGATGTTGCACATATTTGGTGATAAGCTCTGGGCTCACGAGCCAAGTTTGCTACAGCAAATCCCGCTGCTTAAGCCAAAAGCTCTGACATCTGAGGACTTTCCTGCTTTGGGTGCCACAGACAAGATACAAAAGACGCCGAAAACTGTCTCTGAGCCAGAACCCATTCCCGCTGATGCAGCTGCAGTTGAACTGGAAGCTGAAACAGCCGCATTGGCCCTAGATGAAAGCCCTGAGCAATGTGAAAGCACAAATACGCCACCTGCGGATGAGTTGACACCAGAAGGTGTCCTTAAAAATGCATTTTTGGCCGCACTGAAGAATAATGGAAAAAAGTTGCCGCTTCCGCTTTTAACAAGCAACTTCTTCCGGCTGTATGTGGTAACCGAAGCTGCGGATCAGATTGATTTGAAAAAGACACGCTATAAGAAGCTATCGAATTTTCTTGCCGAGATGGTGGACCAGGGCTTTATAGTTGTGCGCGAAGAGACTAAGGGTGTGGACAAAATTATCTCTGTGGATCTCGAGCATCCAGAGCTGGTCAATTTTATAACTGACGTTAAAGCAACTGAAACCAATGGCGCCGCTTCGGAAACTCCGCTCTTCCACTCAGAGTTAAAGGAGATGTATCTGGTTTCCGATGTGACAGCTCCCTTATTTACTAAACTGAACTATAAACGTGGCGAAGGTATCCCTGTTGGCCAGATAAAGAAGATTGTACGCGAATATATCAATAAGCATTGCTCCGTCAATCCACAGACGAAGCTTGTGCAGCCTGACGATGTATTGCAGGAAGTGTGCGGCAATACGGAGAGAACTCTAAGTGAACTTACCTCCATCATTAGCAGTAAGATGGAGCACTCGTATCAGATGTGCAGTGGCAAAGATACAAGCGGCAAGCCGCAGATACAAATGTCACTGGCCACTCGATCGGGCAACAAAAAGGTTACCCTGGTGAGTAACATCGAAGCCTATGGCATCATAATGACCGAGTTGATCAAACTCTGCAAACAAGGAGCTGCCGCCAGCACCAGTATTGTTAAGCTGCCGCATCAGAAGCACGAGCAGCTGCAGGTTCAGGGTAATCAAGTAAGATTCATATACACCTTACTGACCGAAACCTACAAGGTTCCGCCCAAGTGCATCCTCGGACTTGAGCTTGCAAAGGATGGCAAAAAAAAGAAGGGGAAGTGATGTCATTTAAGGATCAGCCTTCACGGGCAATAAAAGAAAAATTTCCATTGGGAATCCCAGATGTGTTATAATAAATAATTTATTAACTGTAGTGGGGGATCAACCAATTAATGCTACAAGAACGACAACAATGAATGATAGGATAGGATATTAGCATCGATGCGGCATGAAGCCAGCGTCAACATTTCGGAGCGTATGTGCTTGTACTTCATTTGGGAGTATCTGTCATTTACTTAGCTTTGCCCTGGGCGGCGACAGCTTCGATGGCCTTCTTGACGGTCTCCTCGTCACCAAGGAACTGCATCGATACAACTGGCTTGAAGTTCTCATCCAGCTCGTACACGAATGGAATGCCAGTGGGCAAGTTAAGTGCCATAATAGCATCCTCGGAGAGATCTGTTACGGAAGAGAAAACTATTGGAATTGTCCACTTATTATTATTGTACTTTTGGACTTACTATCTAAATGCTTCACAATGCCGCGCAGACTGTTGCCGTGAGCTGCAATCAGGATGCGTTTGCCCTCCTTCATCTGTGGAATGATGACATCGTTCCAGTATGGCAGTGTACGCTCAATGGTCAGCTTGAGAGACTCGAACTGAGGGAATTCCTCTGGCTTGGGGCCTTCAGCATAGCGGGGATCCTTAACAATGGTGTCATAGTAGGGATGGCCGGGTTCCATTGGTGGTGGAGGAGTGTCGAAGCTGCGTCTCCAGATTTGAACCTGAGCCTCACCGTACTTGGCAGCAGTCTCAGCCTTATTGAGGCCAGTCAGACCACCATAGTGACGTTCATTAAGGCGCCAGGTCTTTTCAATGGGAATCTCCTTGTGCCCGCTTGCCTGAAGGATACTGGCCAGGGTTACCTGGGCACGAGTGAGCACTGAAGTGTGTGCTACATCGAATTCGAGGCCAGCCTCTTTAACAGCCTTACCAGCAGCCAGAGCTTCCTCTTTGCCTATAAGTGAATATTGTTTTTTTAGGGTTCTCATTTCCTAACATAGAAGATGCGTTGGAGTTTACCCTTGTCGCTCAGATCTGCATCAAACCAGCCACAAAATTGGTTTTTCTGATTCCACTCGGACTCGCCGTGGCGAACCATAACAATCTTGTATTTTCCACCCATATTATTTATTCGGACTAGTTTGCGGAAAATTCTGATGTACCCTCTACGATGGAGCTTATAGCACTGTCGCTTTTCTTTGGGATAACTTAAATATGACCTACAAGGGGGCCAATCAAGGTCATAGTTGTCATTCGCGAAGCAACGCTGTGAATGGGAGGATTACGTAAGACTCTTACGATTCGCGTAATTCTGTTACGCATCTGTTATGTTAACTCGAACTGTTAAAAACCTTAAAAGCAACTCTGTTTCGTGTGCTGCAATCATATGGTAGAAACAAGCTCTCATTTCAAAAGAAGAAGAATATAAACATAAACTTTCTGATTAAAACGGTTCTTTTGTTGCTATTTGTTGTTTTAAAAATTGCAACTCGAATAATATGAACGAGAAAGTAAATGTATGTTGTACTTGGACTCAGAAATCTGAATTTGAAGTATCTGAGCTAATTACCACACGCCTCTTCGAGGACGATGTCTTTGTTCAGTAAGACAAAGGATGAGCACACATTTAAACTGGTTTTTTATATTAAAAAATATTATTTTCTCTTTTTTTAAATAGACCTGCTTTAGAAGACGTTGTGAATAGCGGAAACGTTGCGTTGTTTTCGAATATTGATTGTCCCACAGTTTCTTGTGAACTTAAATTTAAAATAACTCCGCATTTTAAAATTGCCGCCTTTACATTTGTGTGCAGTGTACCAAAAATTGAACTGTTTGCGGGATCTCTGCTGGAGTATGTGAAAACCGATTTTGGTACTCCACTTGATGAAGCTAATGATGATGATCCACCGACAAATCGTTATCGCTACGATGTCCCAATTAATCGTTCCGGTATAGCCGAGATAAGTCTTACGCTGTTAACGCCAGCGCCAGAGATTAGCATATATGGCATCATGTTGCATGTGGCACCAAATCCCAATGGAATCACTACACAACCACAAAGGACATTTGATCTGGCAAATATACATGATATGCTTCTAAGAACCAGTAGCCAAAGTCAAAACAAGCCCGCACACGATGAGCAAAAAATGAAGAAGTTTATGTCCCTGATGCAGGGCTACACCAGCCACTCCCAACCAACGATGGAGCCTGCTGGTGGGGATGCAATTTCGATGGGTGTTAATCAACACATAGACTCAAAGTTTCAGGAGTTGCAGCGATTTATTACATTATCGTTTGAGCAACTTGAGGCAAAACAAAATGAAAAGTTAGATAAAATTATTAATTTGCTGGAAAAAAGACTGTAATTATTTTAGATATATTTTTCATTTTTATATTTGTCGCTCATGTCCTTTGTGGCAAAGTGTCTAATTGTTTTACAGAACATTATGCAATAAGTTTTACATTTAAAATGCCTTTCAGATATATGTAAGCTTGCACTGAAAGTGATTTAAACTGAGATGTTTCAAAAACAACTCAAAGTATTGTTTTTGAAGTTAAGGCAGCTTAACATTAAAATTCATATTATTCTTATACAATTTATATCATTGATCAATTAAACATTTGATAAATTTATTTTTTTAATAAAATTAAATTAAATTTTTTATGTAAGACTTAAATACAATAATCAAGTTTTTGCAAAAACTTTTCTTCATATATCTGACAAAATAATTCGTCGAAATTATCCGCCGTATCGTCTTCGTTCAAATTGTAGTCCTTTGAATAGGAAAAACTGTCAATGGGATCCTCTAGTTTAATTTTTTTATCAAAAAACTTACATTGCCAATCACTATAAACGGCGTGCTACTGATGTTAAGAAATCTTACTGGTTCCATGTACGGCATTAGTATATTTTCTAAGGTTCGAGATTCCCTGCATCGTTTAACACCGCTCGTATCGATATTAAAATGTGTGGCACATTCAGTGAGGGTATTGTTGTAATTCTGCATCATGCAGCAAAGTAATGATACCGCATCTTTGGTTTCACAGCTCTCAAGGACGCAGGCCAGCCAGGCATTTTCATCACAAGACATGTCTTTCTCACAACTGACAAGTGTATTATTCCGTACCTGGATCAGAGAATTCAAATAACGTTAGCTTCCCCAGATATCCTTAAGGATTTTATTTTACCCACTTGGTTTAGTGGTACAAAGTTGAACTGAGTAAATGGCAGTCGATTGTTAGTGATCATCGAATAATTAAACTCGGTAGAAAAAAACCTCCTGCAAGCGAAACATGATGACGTGCAGAATATGGTCACTGGTAGCTTACGGATTCCTGGAGCATGATGAGGCTGTTGGATTTTATTAATTATTGTCTAATATTGAGTTAATAACTATGTTAATTTCACTTACCCTGGATACGCTCTCCAGAAGCATACCAAAAATAAGCAGACACGAAATTATGATCTTCATTTCAGAAACTGTCCTCAAAACTCAGAACTCTGAGCGGCTAAAGAAGCGACTGAAGGACAAGAGACTTCTTAATTCTGGTGTTAATTTTCTTTTTGTTTTAAATATTTTTTTTTTTAGTTTTTTAATTTTTATTTTTATATTTTAATTATTGTTATTATACTTATACTAAATACTTACTGCAACTTTGAATGAACTTGATCCGTGGAGCTATCCTTTTTTTATGGAAAATTATTATGCATTAATTTTATTTTTTTTTTTATATTTAAGGTATATACCACACACGGTATTTAAATAGTTTAATACTTTAAATTTGAATTTGTAGCGTGTCTGCAGAATGAACCATCCGTTCAGATGTTCACATGTGTGTGTATATATACATGAGTGTGAGTATTTGGGATTTTATATATGTAAATGTATATATTTTAAATATATACAAACTTGTCTCTAGATTCTAATAAAAAGTAAGTGTAGCCTAATGAACTTAAAACTTCCTAGAATCAAGTGACAAGTTCATCTGAGACTAGAATCGAGTGCCTGTTGATTTGGTATTTTATATATTTTTTTTGTCCCGTTAATTTAATATTTATATACATATAATATACATATATAATATTTATAATATTTATAATATTTATAATATTTATAATATTTATAATATTTATAATATTTATAATATATATAATATATATAATATTTATAATATTTATAATATTTATAATATTTATAATATTTATAATATTTATAATATTTATAATATTTATAATATTTATAATATTTATAATATTTATAATATTTATAATATTTATAATATTTATAATATTTATAATATTTACAATATTTATAATATTTATAATATTTAAAGTATTAAGGATTAAATAGGACAGAATAATAATGTGAAGACCAAGGGTCTTTGTTGTCTGAGTCTGATTGGATTTTGGGCTATAGCAAATCCTTCCATTCAGATTGGACGCGAGGCTGTGATGTGTTTCCAGCCTCTCTTCATTGGTTTATTTATTAGTTTATATATGCTTTTTATTTATTTCGAAATTAATTAATTTATTTTATAGTTCATTTATTTATTCCCTTTTTTTATATATATAGACAAGTTTATTAATTTGACCTGCGACTTGGTCCACTTGTGGATTCATTCCTGATGTGCTTCTTACAAAAAATGGACATTTGGACATTTTATTTGCCAGTAGTCGACTTTTCTTTATATGGGATGTTGGGTCAATTTTCAAAATTGAAATTCCGTATTTTCGAACAACTATGGGATTATATTTTGTCCTTTTAGAACGAAAGGACTGCTTGGCCAGTTAAGTTGCCTGATTCTTTGGTGATTTTTGGCTACTTTTAATAATCACTCATTAAGTTTTTCTATAAAACCCAAGTGATATCCTCACTTGCCACCAGAAACCTCCAATCATTTGGGGAGTTCTGTCTGCACAGAGCGATATCAGTGTTCGGCACAGAAGGTGGACTCATAACAAGCTAAAAAAGGACTTTTATCTATTAATTTTTTAAATTTATTTACTATTTATATTACTTATAAATATTAAGATTGTTAATTATGAATAAATGAATAAAATTAATCGATTCAATGAGTGTTTGTATGCACTTTTCTCTCCACACGCTAAATCTTGTCCTACCCTACAGACCTTAGGGTATCTGAAGGGTAGCTCCCATGTAGAGCGTGTAGTCCTAACAGGACCAAAAGGCTCGTAATAGTGAATGAATGAATAAAACTGATTGATTCACTGAATAATACTCATATATTCATTCTTCAATCCACACACAAAATTTAAATTTCGATGGGACTGAGAGTTTTGTGTTTTATGTGTAGCTCTTTGGGTCATCCTTTGAGCTAACCTCGAAAGGGAAATTCCCTAAGTCAACTAAGTAAAGACCCTTGGAAAGTCTTGAAATGAATAGAATTTATGTTTTTATATTTTTCATCATAATTCATATTTTATTACTTATCATTAACACTATACTTTATCACAAATATTTTAAGCATTTTTACATGGATAGTTACAATCGTTCTGTTACTTACGTTGGTTTACATTTAATGGTAGTATTAATGGTAGTTATATACAGTGGGTACCCCCTCCTCCCCACCCACTGGGGGTTGGGGGCTAATAAGATACATTTTCTTGGGGATTCTTAGACTTATGAATGATGTGGCTATGCGCTGCACTACATGACTTCGATTTCAAAATTTTAGCTACTCGTTTATTGAAATATCTACAGCGGGGACTCTAGCTTTTACACTTGGAGGAAGTAAAGGATTTTTTTTTGTTTTTTTTTTTTGAGATTTGAGTTTCAGTTTTTAAATAGCTTTCGATATAAGTTTTATCTTAAAAAGTAAATATTCACACACTTATATATTTATTATTCTCAATTTTTGAATACATATATTTTTTTTGAATTTTTTTTGAATTTTTTTTTTTATTATTTTTTTTTTTTGAAATTCTGCGTGTGAATCTCAAAATGGTTTTTACCTTCTAAAATCCCAAATGATATGATAAACATTTGAACACTTATGTCATTAAAATCTTGTGTAATAGTTTTTTATTATATTTTTTAAATTTTCTTGTTGTTGTATTTTAATTAAATGCTTCTTCTTGTTCTTTGCTTTTGATATGCAAAATTTGCCTTGATAACAATTGCCATGCCTTTTTAAAAGGCATTAAAAAATGAATCGATTCAAAGGATTTTCACTATAATAAAATTCACTGGCCGCCAACTACTGGAACTGCCCGCCTGCAAGTCGAGTCGAGTCGAGGGATTTTGATTTTGATTTTGATTTTGCTTTTTATATTGAAAAATCTATTAAAAATGTTCTAAGAATTTTCCTCTATATTTCGTTGTATTCACAGGAATCGGTTATAAGGAAACATTATTATTTTTTTTGATTTTTGATTGTTGAAGCCATTTCCATGGCCCGTGCTGATGATGATGCTGGGGGTATGGCTATGGGTATGGCTATGAGTATGGCTATGGCTATGCGTATGGCTATGGGTATGGCTATGGGTATGGCTATGGGTATGGCTATGGGTATGGCTATGGCTATGGGTATGGCTATGGGTATGGGGCGACAATCGAAGTGGCCTTTCGGTTAATAAAATCTGTTTTCGAGTGCGCCAAATTTGGCTCAATGTTTTTAACATAAATCATTTTATTGGCTTATTAAAAACTTTTCCATTTATTGTCATCATTTTGCGCTATCGTGCGCACAAATCCGTGCCCAGTTTTACAGTTTTCCCTGTTTCCCCCATTGCTCAGTTTCCTTGGTTTCCCTCCCTTTCTCTCTCGCCAGTCTGTCGGTCTGTCCTCCACTTTGCCCCACTTTTCTCCAGTTTCTCGAGTCTCCCAGCCAGTTTTTTTTTTTTATTGTGTTCCATACCGATTCAATCGTTCGTGAGCTTATTATGGGGTCCACGGGGTGGTTATCGCATATTTTTCTAAACTTTTCTTTATTGCTCACTTGTTGGGCGCCATTGGCGTTGCTGCTAATAGCAACGACTCGACATCTTTTTGATTTCTGTTTCCGCCACTCCTACTGCTCCTCCGCCCTGCTCCCTTCCTTCACTTCCACTTCCACTGCCCCTTCCTCATCCCATTCCCAGTCGCAGTACCATTCCCATTCCCAGTCGCAGTCCCAGTCCCAGTTCAGTCCAGGTCCCATTCCCAGTACCAGTCCCATTCCCAGTACCAGTATTAGTCCCATTCCCAGTACCAGTCCCAGTCCCATTCCCTTTCCCAGTACCAGCCCCATTCCCGTTGCCATTCTGATTCCCTGTCCATGGTTATGGCCATGCCCATTAAATTCAAATCTACCGGTCTGCGTGTTCAAAAGTTAAATAATGGCCAGCGCCGGAACAGGCAATGGCGCACAACGTGTCCAATGTAACTTTTCCCCTTGGGCTGCTGCGGTGTCCCATTGGAATCGAAATGTTTGCCCTTGGCTTTGATCTTGGGCAGCAATTCAAATAGTTGCGGCTTAGTAATTTCTCTAGCTCTCTCCCTCTCTCGCTCTCTCTCGCTCTCAGCTAGACAGGCAAAGGATATGTTTGGGATATGTTTTCACCGATTAAAATAGTTGGAAATGAAAAAAAGGATAAACAAAAACTGACTCTTTGCATCGAAGTTCATTGCAATTCAATAAGACGGTATTTTTTTTTTTTTCTTTTAGTTTTTGTTTTGGTTTTGTTTTTGTTTTTGTTTTGGTTTTTGTTTTGGTTTTGTTTTGGTTTTGGTTAAAAGCCTTAGTTCTTAGCATCAAGTATGGATATTTGGTTTTCAATGATTGTTTATAGGAACCCATTTTAACGAACAGTTAAGATATAAGATGTGTGCATTTATTTCCCTTCCCCCCCTTCGTCCCACGAGCTATCGGGCACTCCTCGATGCGGAGTTGTGCCTGCCTGGAGACTTGCATGTGAATCCTTAGCCGATTTAATCAACTCAAATGGGCACACTTGATGCTCTCAATGCAAGGCTGCACATTGTACGCTATATAAGGACTATATTTGATTACAACTATAATTACATTTACACTAACATATACACAAACAAACAGACACACACATGCACACGAATACATATATAGTACATATACATTGACTAGTTTTACATATATATCTACTCCTTTAGGTCTAACAATAAGAATTTAAATGTCCCGAGACACCTTCCTATAACATTTCCAGTTACATATAGTTAGTTGCAGTGGTTGGGAGTGGCTCTAGCTCTATAGGTTCTATAGGTTCTATAGGTTCCATAGGTTCCACAGGTTCCATAAGTTTTATAGGCTCCACAGGTTCCATAAGTTCTATAGGTTTCTTTAGGTTCCATAGGTTCCATAGGTTCTATAGGTTTTATAGGTTCCATAGGTTCCATAGGTTCCATGGGTTCCATAGGCTCCAAAGGTTCCATAGGTTCCACAGGTTCTATAGGTTCTATAGGTTCCATAGAATCTATAGGTTCCATATGTTCCATAGGTTCTATAGTTTCTATAAGTTTTATAGGTTCTAAAGGATCCCAAGGTTCTATGGGTTTCCAGGTATGACCATGGATTCCATTGATTCTATAGGTTCTACACTATGCTTCAAGTTTCAAGTGCTGCTTTTAAGCTTTGCCTTCAATTCTGTATCCTTATCGGTTGTGCGCCAGTCTTTTGTTTGATGCCAGGAGTTCGAGTGCCAAGTCCGGAGACAAAGCTTAGACGCAGCTCTCGGGGCCAGGCAGGGTGTCGGTGATGATGTGATTGCGTCCAGCATTTGACTTCTGCGTGATGGTGTTCAGCTGTGAGGGCGATAGACTTGTACCGGGCATGATTCCGCCATGTCCCAGACCCTTGGGCATAGTCATGTGCGTGGAGAGCGGAGCTGCTGTGGCAGCGGCCTTGCTCAGATTATAGTCAATCAGGCTGCTGGTGGTTAGGTAATCGGCAAGGGTTAACGGATCTCGACCACGTGGCAAGCTGCCCGAGGCCTGTGCCACATTGACACCGTGTGGCAGCGTGTGATGCAAGTGCTGAGCATAATGACTGCCGCCGCCGCCGCCGCCAACGCCACTACCGCCATTACTGCCGGAGTTGATGACGCTGCCAACTGAACTGAGGGTGCTACTGCTGCCGCCAGCGCCAACGCCCATTGCACCAGCACCAGCTCCAGCTGCAGATACAGATGCTCCACCAGAAACTGTGGCATAGCCACCCATGTTGAGACCCATGTTGAGCTGCTCGTAGCGACTGAGCGTGGGCATGGCATCATAGAGGAGCGGTGGAGCCGCCGCTGGCGTTTGATAGCTTTTGGTGACATTGTCACTTTCCAGCTTCAAGGTGCTCGACTGGGAGGGCGGGCTATTCAGGTGCGGCGCATTGACATCCTGCAAATATGGAAAATGGCAATGTCAGGTTGGGAACGCCTCTCACATGTGTGCATTCAGCTCAAACTTACATAATCCGCAGTTTTATGATTCGCCGCGCTGCTGGGCGCGGCTGCAGTCGTACCGCCCATAAATAAACCACTCTGTCGATTTCCCAACGGTGACGATGTGTCACTGCCAGTTCCACTTTTTTGTGCGCTCAGTATGTCGGGCTGCTTCTCGATGCCCTGCTTCAGTGTATAGGCCACAACGAGTCGCTGATGCCCGGCGCCAGTTTCCAGCGGCGCCGTTACCGTCACATCCATGCCTGCCAAATGGAATGGACAAAGGAACACGCGCAAGCAAACATTAATACACAAACACACACACAGACATATATATATATAGAAGCACACACACACAGACACAGTGTGCCTGGAAACCAAATAATGCATCGATTCTGCTTTACTCACCCAAATGCTTGTCCTTATCATCGCACAAATTGCGAGCTCCCTGGCATCGACGTCGTCGCACCGCTATGACAACCACAAACAATACTGCAATGCCCACGGTGAAGAATGTGCCAGTGAGGAGTGCAGCCAACGGCAGAATGGAGAGACCCATGCGTCCATCTGAAAGTACCGAATGTCCATTTGATATGCTTTAGAGATGAATGTTCCTTCTCCTTCTCCTCCTTCTCCTATGGAGCCCCATCCTCCCCTCAATTTATCGTTAATAGCTGTTGGTCCTTTAGCATGTAGCACAAGCTACAATTTTTTGCAGACCCACATCCTTGTTTCCTTGCTCGTCAAACCATCCCCGTCCCCCACTTCACATTGCCCATAAAACACACGCCGCTCCTCAAGCGTTAGTTGGGTTTCCCCTTGAACTACATAAAATTTCTTCTCAAGCTTCTTCTATTATATAAGTTTTAAAGGCTTGAGTTTCAGGCACATGTGTGCGAAATAAAGGATATTTCGCGGAATACTTCAAGGATATGAGTTATAGTATGAGCCTTGGGAGTCAAAACTAAAACAAACACGCGTGGGACTTGAAAAGCTCTTAAAAATAGATTTCTTCGAATAAATGAAGCATTTTTTAAATTATTTTGAAAATATTTCGGTATTTATATTTTTGAATTTTATTCTTAATTTATATTTAATTAAATTTGAAAAATGCTTAAAATTTTCAAAACACGATTTTAACTATAAATAAAGGGGTTTATTTTTATTTATTTTTTATTTGTAAAATATATTTTTATTGCAGCCTCGAAGTGTTTCCTAGGACTAGCCCAAAATCTGAGGGATTAAAAAAAAATCGCATCTATTTACTTAAAGTCAAGGAAATATCCTTTTCAACACTTTATGTTTGTTTATTAAAATAATTTTGTGCCTTTCCATTGTTGGGCTTCCGTCCGTAATTGAATATGCATTACGGGGGCCCAAAGTATTTTGGCTGGAGCCAACGAAACGTGCAGTCAAAATGTGTTTAACATTCAGCAAATCATCTGCGCGCCTGCGGGTATGCAACACAGAATTTCAATAAGCAAACATTTTGCTAAATGGCAAAGCCGAAGCGGAATCGGAATCGGAATCAGAATCGGAGCCAAAGCTGCCAAAAGGGAGTGGTGGAAGGAGGAGAAATGGAGGGGAGGAGCATAAGAGAGAGGATGGCAATGGAGTGGTGGGTAGAGGGAGTGGCACCACTGGTCGTAGACTGTTGCTAATTTATAAACCTGTAACTGTCAGAGCGGTGAACGAGAGGAGACGTCAACAGCGGCGCCAGCGCCAAAGTTGCAAATCAATAAATAAATTTTTTTTTTAGTTTTTTTTCTATTTTTTTTATTTTTGATTTTTTTTTGTAGCTTCAACCAAATGTTGACGAAACGGCGCTGCGAGCGAAATTGCTCATTTATGCATGGCTGCGCTTAGAAGCTACACACACACACATGCATACACACACACATATGCGCATATATGTACCGTTACATTTAGTATGGATGTCCAAGTTGTACGTGGGCTGTAATTGCCGGCACATGACTTTTGAAATTCTCTATGTGCGCGAGTATCGAACATCGAGTACATGCGAATGTTTCGATGAATTGTGAATGAATGAAATAGTTATTAATTGAATGATATTTAAATTAGAATCGATTTCAATGCACGATATTCGATCGCATCTATCGGGCCTCTTAAATGCAAATGTAAATTACACCAGGCGCGAGTCGTTTATTTAATAGATTGGCATCGTCTTGCCCCAAGGCTGAAGTCGTGCCACCCACCATCCCACCATCCCCCCACCTGGTGGTAAATCCCCAAACGCATCGGGGAAACTCAACACAAAAGATATAAAAGAATGTGAAATTCGTTTGGCAAATAAAAAAAAAAAAATAAATAAATAAAAAAAAAATTGTATATCGCAGGGTTTTATATATTCAAAACCAGGAAGACACTTGAAACTGATGCCAAGTGGCACACGTGAGTGAGAGGGGGGAGAGTAAGAGAAAATGGAGAAGAAGAAAATGAAGGAAAAGAAAAGGACGAATAAAAGATGAAAACAAATATAAAAATAAAAAAAATAAAAATAAAAGAGGAAAGTAATTTAAATATAAGCAGAGCGGCGTAATGAAATTTTCACACTTGTGCAAATATTTATCAATAAAACAACAACAACAACAAGAACAACAACGAAGGGAAGAAGACTCTGGGGAGGCAAAGGGAAGGACAGATGATGCACATGCCCCAAGTTAAGCAGATAAGCCAGACAACCAAAAAAGCCAAAGAGACAGTGAACCTGTGTACTGCACACAGCTCACAGCTCACCGCTTGCTGCTTGCCACATGCCGCATGCCACATACCTCATACCCCCCATTCCCTCAGGTTCTTTTCGATGTAGGAACCACAGCGCCACATCACAAACATTGCCCAGGCAACGTCCAGCGTGCCGCTTATAAGCCAATTGTTTGTATGCGTTTCATTTGGTGAGTGCAGAACGCAGCAATTCGTCTGTTTTGGCCACACACACACACACACACACACCTATATATATATATGGGGAGCACCCCCCTTCCAATTTGGTATTCTTATAAGCTTAATTCGATTTAATGCCCCCGTTTGTGATATAAATGATTCGATGAAACGATGAAAAAGTTGGATTGGTTAAAATGTATTGGGATTACGAGGCGTCTCGGCTCACATGTGAGCAGTTGTTGTGTCTTTTTACTCCTGGCTCCTGGCAACCGCCACCTCTTGTCCTTGCTCCCCTTAGCCTTAGCTCCACATCTTCAGATCTCCGTCATCGGTTTGACTGAACGGGAATGCGTTTACGGTTACACTTACGTTTACACAAAGTAAGCATAAATAAAATGTTGTTGCCCTCGCGTGGGGATGTGTATTGCGGATGCGGATGCGGATGTGGTGGATAGGGATATGGCTGTAGATGTGGCTGTAGATGAGGATATGTATGTGGATGGAGGATGCCAAGCCAAACAATGTATCAGCTACAGTTTCAGTTTTCGCCTAGCGCCTCCGCTGTTGCTCCTTTCATCACAGAGGCGGTCACATTTCATGCCAGTGAAGCACCACAAGGATACAACCAGCCAACCAGCCAGCCAGTCAGGCAGGCAACCAACCAGCCAGCCAGCCAGTTAACCAACCAACAAGGCATCCAACCCATCGACCATCCAACCCATCGACCACCCAACCCATCGACCACCCAACCCATCGACCATCCAACCCGCCGACCATCCAACCCACCGACCATCCGACCCGCCAGCCACTTCGATCTGACGTACGTACAGGATATAATTTTATTTTACTTTACTTTCAGCGCCGTTGTCTTTTGGGATATTTTATTCAGATAAGACATGTTTAATGTATATTTTTCTTGTCTTACAGTAATCGTTTATATTTTGTGTTGCATGAAACTCGAGGGGGGGGGGGGGGGGGGGATAACAGGATGCGGGTCTGTGTCGTTTCCGTTGCTGTCGTCTGATGCGTTGTTACCTTGATGCCACAGATGCGGCGGCTATACGTGTACCATAACTATACATGTATATATATGTATGCGTGTGTGTGTGTGTGTATGTGTGTATGTGTGTGTGTGAGGATGTGTGGGTGATTGCCACAGTCGTGGCATGCTCGATGTGGATAATGTAACTCCTGGGGAATCTCTGTGTGTCAGTTTAGCATAACAAGATATTTCTTCTCTCTCTGCGTGTTTTCTTTTTTTTATATTTTTTTTATTTTTTTTTTTTTTTTTTTCGGCTAAGGTAAAACATGAAATTGATTATATTTACATTAATGTGGTGGCACATCAAGCGTTTCCATTGTAAAATCTTGTAAAATTTTCCATACCAACATCCAACCTCCCCCTTAGGTATCTAAGCATCCAGCTACCAGCTTAGAGGCAGCCTCATCCAACAACTGCCATTCTCAAGCAGCCAAATCCTTCGGTTAAGTGTCGAATGAAATGCTTTCAAATTTGCCAAGGTGCAAATATTGACACTTGACGTATATTGCATTTTTATGTATAACCCACACACACACACACACGCACATATCTCTCTCTTTATATGCTACTATCTAATATTCTCAAAATATACGCGGCATCCCTTCGACTCCACCGACTCCTCCGTCCGCATCCCCGATTGACCAGCTGTCCGTCCATTGTGTGTGGCACTCTAATGCGTATTAAAGAGATGATTGAGTGGATTTGCTGTTCATATTGAATGACTGAAGCGCCACAAATATGTCCTTGCCACTGCCACTGCCACTGCCAGTGCCACTGCCACTGCCTCTGCCACTGCCACTGCCACAGTTACAGCCAGTGGCATTGCAGGGATAAACATTATTGGCTCGACCGAATTTCGCACAGGATTTTGATCGACTTAATACCGTAATATGTAATACGTAATACGTAATACGTAATAACGCAATAACGCAATAAATCAATGGACTCGGCCATCTACTCTATGTAAATGGTCAGGTGCATAAATGCCAGATCCGATTAAGCGGCTCGTTTTGTTACATTTATTGTACACAAATTGTGTTCGATTAATCCTAATTGATTGAATATTGGAGTTGAGATAGTGTTGCTCTCCCCTCCCCTCCCAACCACCCATCACTCCTACCCCTCTCTACCCATCCCTTTGTCGTCTGGCGCTCAGCTTTCCATATAAAACAAATCAATATGAAATTTTATATAATTGATGTGCGTTGAGGTTGAAGACACCAACACTTCATGGGAGTCCAGAATCCTTGAGAGAAATATGAAGTAAAATAAATGTTTATCCTGGCAAAAATTCAACAAACAATCGCATGAAACACTTTTGTACTCAATGGAAGGCAAGACACAGGATATGTCATTGGAAGGAAGGACAATTCACACACAACGCTACAGAAGGATGTTGGATATTGTTTATTTACTCGCCAAATTAAATAAACAATTGTTATTAAAAACAATTTGTAATATTTTGCATCTCATCGGGGAAAAACTGTCATCTTGACCTCTACAAATTTTAAATAAAAATAAACAAGAAAATATAATGCGAGCTTCTCCTTAATAAAGCCTTAATTTAATTTTAAATTTATAAAATATAAAAAACAGGAATTGATTTTTTTTTATTTTTAAATAATAAATATATATAATTAAAAATTTTTTTTTATTTTTAAGTATTATTATAAAATTATTTTTAAAGTAATATTATGAAATGTATGTAAGTAATTAAAAATATTTTAATAAATATTCAAATTAAAATAAAATAAAATAAAATAAATTAAAATAAATATTTATTAAATATGTAAACATATATTTGAGATATAAGTATGTAAAAAATAAAAATTAATAAATAATATAAGTAAAAATAAGTAACAAAAATAATGCTGATATAAAAGATGTTCGCCTTTTCACTTTAAAGTGATTAAATAAATAAAAAAAAAAATTAAATAAAATATTTTTATAATTTTTGTAACTATAAACTTTCAATTTCCATACACAAAATTAAAAAGTCGACGCCTCATCTGACCTTAAATAATTAATTAGGAAATTAAATTGATAAAAATCATATTTTTAATTTTTAATTTATATGTTAAATCATAATGTAATATTATACAATATAATATAATCATATATAATTTAATTATAATATAATGTTATAAAAAGTTTAAAAGTTATTTTAATTATTTTAATTGATTATTATTTTATTTTAATTTATTTTAATTTAGGTTTTACACATTATGTATAATGTGCTATAAGCTTAAGGAATATTTCACATAAAATAAAATAAATAAATTATGCAACTTTAATTAATTCATTTCAATTTAATTTAATTTATTTTAATGCAACTTGAGTTCCAAAAAAAAAAAAAATAATTGTATATTATGTATATTTTGCATGTATATTTTTTAAAATTTATTATTACTTATTTTTATTCAAAATATAACAAGAAAATAAAATATATTTAATATTTATTTTATAATTAAAAAAAATTCGTCTTGATTTCAACAAAAGAATTTAAATTAATAAAAATAAATATTTTGAAAAATGTTCCTTCAATTCTAAGAGCAATCTTGAAGTTAGTAGAAAAATTTTCATTATTTATAAAAATAAATTTAAAAAGAGGAAAATGTTTTCCCGATTTCTTAGAGCGAAGTTGAGGCAGGAAAATTGTTGGTTTTTTTTCTGCGATTTTTATTGCAGTTTCTGCCATTTGTAGGAAGATGCAATCTAATATAAAGTGCGTGTAAGACACGCCTTTAAAAGTGCCCCTATACCATTTTTCCGCTACAGTTTCTGCATCGTTTGCTGCAGCGCAGGACGAAGGAAAAACTAGAAAATAGCGTAAAGTTTTAAAGAAAATTAACGTCAAAGTTGAATAACAAAGCATGAATAAGAATTCTCAGCGTCACACTTGGGGACGCCCAGGATCAGGCTAAGGAGCAGGAGGAGGAGGAGGGGGAGAAGGGGGTGGGGCGGCAGGTAGAAATACAGGTATAGGGATTTGGTGTGGAAGTTGAAGAAACTGTCGCCCCAACGTAAACAAAACTCGTTAAATAAAAGAACAATTGTACTTACAAAAAACTAAAACGGTTAAGCAGACTATGCAAATACTTGAATGACTTTTTAAAGGTGAAATGGTGCTTAAAAAGCAATGAATGAGAGTGCTGCCCCGCACTGTCCCACCCAACCAACCACCCATTGACCCCCCTAGAACTTTTTGCCTGGCTGCATAGTTTGAGGGACCGCTGACGCGTTGCCAACGAAAAACGCACTCCTGGGGACAATGCGAAGTGCAAACTTTTTGCATGTTCGACTCCCCAGTACAGTGT
Organism: Zaprionus lineosus; assembly: GCA_035044505.1. Taxonomy (NCBI): domain Eukaryota; kingdom Metazoa; phylum Arthropoda; class Insecta; order Diptera; family Drosophilidae; genus Zaprionus; species Zaprionus lineosus. The sequence goes on along the minus strand of JAWNNX010000591.1, from coordinate 1,449,058 downwards.
GTGTATATTGTATATAAACACACACACACACACACTAATACACACACATATATATATATATATATTCATAAGTTTGTGTGCACTCACCTGAACGCTTGTCCGCCTCATTGATGGGCACATTCTCCAGGACAATCGGCTCGGAGCGTCCCTTCTGGTTGACACTGTAGACGACCAAATGGAGTGCTGGATGTGCATCTGGATAAAAGTCCATGGGCGCCAGATCTGTTAGATGTGGAGTGAAGAGAAGAGGGATGGATAACAATTCCATTAGCTGACCCGATCATTAATTTAAAACTTCCACTGCAAACTTCATTAGGTAAACAGGCATTTAATTAACACGTCGCGGCCAGAAACTTTTCCCACGCGCATAAAATGAAAACTTTTTCTCTCTTTCCTTTATTTCATTTTATTTTTTATTTGTTGTTTTCTATTTTTTTATTTGCTATTTTCTATTTTTTTATTTGCTATTTTTTTATTTTCTATTTTTTTATTTTCTTATTTTTTTATTTGTTATTTACTCTTTTTTTTATTTTACTTCTCTTGCCGTAGTCGTATTTGGTTTTATTTGTTGGCATCAAAAGTTTTTGTTTCGCCTCGATAGCAGCTCATTTAAATGGCAACTACTGGCGAAAGGGCGCGGCTGAGGTCCTTAGAGCAACATGAGGAACGCTTGGTGCGACTCTCCCCTTGCCGCATTCTTTACTTTGCTTAAGCCGCAGCTGCCCCAGCTGCCGCATCTGCCCCATCTGCCGCATCTGCTCGCAAAAACCAAAACCGAGAGTCGTTAACACGCCTGTCTAACTAATCGTGACTTTACGCTTCGTTTGAGTTTGCAAATATCGCCAACCCCCCACCCACCAACTAACCACCCCTCCCCCACCTTAAGCGTAGGTGCGCTCCTGGGCATGTCATCGATAGAAGGTTATGGACTAAGGTAAAGGTTGGCAACGCCGCTGCAGACGGGACTGCAGGCGACGGGCTGCTGCTCCTCGCGTTGCCAAGTTGCAACCTAAATGATACCCAAAATGTGGCTCATTAACTTGGCTCGTTGCGGGTTTTTGTCACTTGACACTTTGCCTGGCTAAAATCTAAATGTAATATGATAATATTACGTATAGTTCCACAGCCTCTCAGCCTCTCAGCCTCTCGGCCTCTCAGCAACTCAGCCTTTGGGCCTTCCAAATAAATCTTCTTTTTCGGCAACTTAATTCAAAAATTTTCTGCCATTGCTTTTGGCTTTCGGCTGTTGTTGGTATTGTTGTTGTTGTTGTTGTTGTAGTTGTTGATGTCGTTGTTGATGTTGTCGTTGAAGTTGTTGTCGTTGTTGATGTTGTCGCTGTTGTTGTAGCTGTTGTTGCCCCTTAGTTACCAACAACGCCTGCCAGCAGCCAAATTCCCAAAACCGACCAAAACCGAATTCTCAATCCTCCACCCCGCAATCCTCAGCCCTCAACCCAAATCCCAATCCTCATTCCGATTCGCATTCGCATTCCCATTCCACTTTTGGTCCTGCTGCGGCTCCTGCTCCCACCTAGCAACGCCATTGGCATAAAAGTTTTGCTGACTAGCTAAAATTCATTACAACAAACAGAGGGAGAGGAGGCAACAGCATGTGGCAGTTGGATGTAGTGTTTGTGCCAGGACGAGTAGAGATGGGCAGGGGTTAAGGGGTGGGGGGTGGGGTGTGGGTGATGTGGCCTTGGCAGCCTCAACTAATTAATCTGCGTGGCTCTGTTGCTGTTCCTCTTGTTGCTTGTTGCTCTTGTTGTTGTTGTTGTATGGCTTCATCTCATGCCTTCCCCCCCCCCCTGCTGACTTGTACACAACTTCAACCATCCTTTCCTCCTTCGAACACTGAACACGCCGCGCAATTTGGCTTGCTTAACTTTTTGCACAGTTTGTTACTTTGATTTGTTTTTGTTTTTGTTATTTTTTGCTGTTGTTGTAACTGTTGTTGCTGCTGTTGGCCGCCGCATAAAAGTCGAGTCTTTAGTTTGCGGCTTTTCGCAGAGCACTGGAAACGCTGTAATGCCGTCGCTTTAGCAAAACAATCCGTAAATCCAACCACATTTATATGTAATAATGAATAAGCTCCGTGTAATAAACACTTTCTGATTTCCAAGTGCATTTAATTGGCTGCGGAGCATCAAATTTACAATTTACAATTTCCGATGCACATCCGATCAAATACCCTAATACCAATTTGAAGGACTTAGCAGGACTCACGTGCGGTTGGCCAATGAACAGCTTTTTATTTCAATTCTAATTTTTCTTCTGATGAGCAACAGATTTTTTTAGTATTTTTTTTATTTATATTTTATTTATAAATATGTCTCATAGTTATCCTAATTATCCTGTAATTTGAATCTCTTACTTTCTCTTAGTCCAAAGCTCGCCTCTTCGCTTTTTCTATTTTCAAAATTGCTTAGGCATTGCTTCTTTCTATGTTTTATAATTATTTAGTAATATTATTTATTAATTTTATTATTATTTATTTATTAATTAATTTTAGGTATTTTATTAATTTTAATTTAAATGCCATTAATCATAAAGCATACCCTTCCTCCTTGTATTGTATTCCCACTCATCTTACAGTAAAAATATTATCTAATCTTATCCATAATTATTTATTCAATATAAATGTAAAATAATAAATTAATTTAAATTAAAAATAAATTAAAACTAATATAAATACATTATTTTAATATAGGGTATCTAGAGTCGAGCAAGCTCATGAAATCTGAATATTATATTTATAAATATAAGCTAACATTTAAAGGGCACACCTTTAATTAACTTTTTTAATTATTTCTGAACTCTAATATATATTAAAAAAAATATATAAAATTATAAATTATTTACAGTTAAAAATTAATTAAAATTAAAAAAACAATTTTTTTTTAATATAGGATATCTAAAGTCGAGCAAACTCAGGGAAAATAAATATTAAGCACATAAAAGGTATACTAACTACTAATATTTAAAGGACACACCTTTTGTTAACTTTGTTTATGATGCCTAAGCTCTTATATATATATATTTATATATAAATAAAAATATTAAAATAAATATAATTTCAAATTTAAAAATATTAAAATAACTATTTTATTTCAATTCTGGGTATCCAAAGTCGAGCAAACTCATCAAATCCGAATATTAGACCCATAAATGTAAACTAGCTACTAACATCAAAGGGACACACCTTTTGTTAACTTTTTTTTACGATTTCTGACTTTAAATAAAATAATTATAAATTATATATTTATTTTTAAATATTTTTAAGTAAATGCAGGGTATTTCATATTTCATATACACTTCCAGCTTCATTTCTTCTTTGATGTTTTTTCCCATTTTATATTATTTCCAGCAACAACAAAAACAAAGGCAAATCAAGTACAGTCACTCCTTCGCTTGACTGTCACATACCTCGCCCGATTACAGGGTATTCCCAAGTCGTACATATTCAAAGGTCTAATTAAATTCATTCACTTACCTGTTAGATCAATGCGAAATACTGGCACATCAACATAAGTACTGCTCATGTTGAGCCGCATCTTCTTGGTCTTTGAGTCGTAGGCCTCCAGGTAAAACTGTTGCTGGAGTCCCCCGTCATAGCCGGGCATGCATTCGAGCTCCATGGTGGAGTATATAATGTTGTCATAGTTGTCAAAGTTGATGGTGCCCCCGCCATTGGCACCGATGCCGCCACTGCCGCCGACCACCGAATTGCCATCATAGCCATTAGTACCGCCTCCGATGAGGCTCTGGGTGACGACGCCGTTGCTGAAGCTGTACTCCATGCGTGAGTAATCGAAATGTGGCTGTTGCCAGTCGGCGGAGAGGGCGGTGGGCTGTGGGGGCATTGTTGTCTCTGCGGTGGACAGCGCAACGCTGGCCACAAAATCATCGTCACTTACATTGTAAATATCATCATCATCATCATCATCATCATCCCCATCATCCCCATCAGCCCCAACAGCATCGCCATCATCGTTGTTATTATCATCAATATCGACCTCAGCATCCTCTAATGATTCCAGATCCAACTGATGCTCCAGGGATGAAATATCAACGAGCTTACGTGGATGTGAGTGAAGCACCTTTTCTCGTTGTTGTTGTTGTTGTCGGCGTTGTTGTTGTTGTTCTTGCTGCTCGCCCACCTCATAGTCCGCCAAGTCGCTGGGCTCATCTGCCATGTACTCATCCTCATCCTCATCCTCATCCGCCTGCTGCTCAGCCACATCTTCGTCAGCATCAGCTCCAGCTGCAGCTTCAGCTTCAGCCTCAACATCAGCTTCAGCCGCGTCATCGTCATCGCCATCGCCATCGCCATCGCCATTGCCAGCAGCCTCGTCGTCGTTCTCCTCGTCATTGTCTTCCATATCCTCAGAGTTGTTGCTGTCATTGTTGTTGTTGTTGTTGTTGTGGTGTTTGTTGTTGCTTGTGTGGAATCTGCTAGCCGTGTGCTCAGCTCTGGCCGCCGGATTTGCGGACAAAGGAGCAGTGGCTATGCCAATGTTTGGCTTCACATCATCTTTGTTTGCAGCTTGTGCAACTGCGGCAGCAACTGCCGCCGATGTTGCCGCTGCTGCTGCTGCCACTGCGACTGCCTCTTCATCTTCCTGGTTGTTGCGACTAATTGCTGCTACCATTTGTTGCGCTGCACCCGCCGGCTTGTTGCTAATTTGCGGCGTATTCGGTGGCAGCAACAGTCTGCTGCTGACTTTTTCATTGCCAATCGTCTCCATGGATTGGCGTCCTCGTATTGTGTCCAACATCGCGTCGATGTCAATGCCGCTGCCACTGCCACTGCCACTGCTGCTGCTGCCACTGCTGCTGCTGCCACTATTACTGCCGCTGCCACTGCCAATGCCACTGCTGCTGCTGCTGCTGCTGATGCTGCTGATGCTGGCATCTGTCTCATCAGCAACATCTATGCTTGCTACTGCCGCTGCCGCTGCTGACATTAATGTTGCTGCCGCAGAGGCTTTGGTTGCTGCTGTTGTTGCTATTGCCTCGGCGTCTGCTTGGGCTGCTGCTGCTGCTGATGCCACGCCTGATGCTGCTGCTGCTGCTGCTGCGATGTCATTTACTGCTTGGCGCTTTCTTCGCCGTGATGTTGCAAGATGATGGATTATGTTTCTCTCATTCAACTCCGCGCGTCTTTGTTGCTGCCGCAGCTCATGTTGTTGCTTGTGTTGCTGCTGATGTTCTGGTTGCCACTGTTGGTGTTGTTGTTGTTGCTGGTGTTGCTGCTTCAGCTTCTGCATGTTTTTCTGTTGCTTATTAAAATACTTTGCCGGCAGCTTGCCGTTCCTGCCCCCAACGTCCGTGGCAGCAACTATTGCAGCTTCGTCTATATGTGACAATGATAAATTTGATTTTGTTGCACGTCGCCGCTTGTGTTGCTGCCGCTGCTGCTGCTGTTGGTGTTGCTGCTGTTGGTGTTGGTGTTGCTGCTTCTTTTGATTGTTTTGCTTGTGTTGCTGCAGCTTTTTGCCAACTTTTGTTATCTTTGCCCCAAGCAGCTCGCCGTCTGCAGTTTGACTATCGCGCCGCACGCGCCGCTTGGCGTCCGCCTCCAAATGTGGCAACTTTGACTGCTTTGTCTGCTTCTTGGCCAGCAATCCATCAGTTTTGTTATTTATATAGGCCAAAGATGAGGTGGGTGCCGCAGCCTTGCCCCCACCCGCTGACTGTTGTTGTTGTTGCGTTTGTTTTTGTTTTTGTTTTTGTTGCTGCTTCTTCTGCTGCTGCTGCTGCTGTTGTTGCTGTTGTTGTTGCTGTTGTTGTTGCTGCTGCTGCTGTTTGGTTTGGCGCTGCCTCTCGATGACCGCCAGCGTCTGGGATGGGGTGAACGAAGTCCGCTTCTTTAGACGCTGCATTTGCTGCTGATTGAGGTGATATCTGCGCTCCGCTTGTCCTCCATTATTAGATTTAACATGGACGGCATTCATTTTGGTTTTCATATTTTTATTGCTGGCCATTTTATTGGCAGCTGATGCAGCAGCATTGTTCCGGCTGTTATTGTTGCCATGGCGCTCACGTACGTACTCCATGTGCGGGTAATTCGGATCGTGTCTGCCGTATTGTGTTTGCAACATTTGATTGCCATGCATTGTCGTCTGATTCGATGAGTTCAGCGATGCGGACGTTACCACATACGGACGCAGTGTACAGTTTCGCAGTGCTCCCGGTTTTGCTGTACCAAGGACAACAATAATAATCATAATAATAATAATAATAATAATAATAATAACAGTAATAACAATAATAGCAATACAAATAAAAATAGTCACCAGGACACAAAAAGCAAATTTCATTTACATTCACAAAAATGAATTACTCTTTCCATCATCCAAACTCACCTGCAGGTACCACCTGGAAGAGGCAGGGCTCCGATTGCTTGCCAATCAAATTGCGTCCCCAACACGCCAAAGTCCCATAGTCCCGCTCCCCCTTGGGTGTGTAGATCAGTTCACTGACAGTCTCCACTGTAAGGGATAAATAAGGATATAACATTTAAGAAATATTTAAAGCTTTAGTCTCCACCGTGAAGGATTTATATATGTGAGAAGTACAATTACAGTGAAGGATGTTAAGTAATGACAAAGATATAAAAAATGTTAAATAAACAGTTTAAAGTCGCCACTGTTAAGAACTGTTATAGAAATATAATTTTGTTTAAGGGAGAGTCTCCAATGTAAAAGATTAAAGTAGAAAAATTGTTATGGTAAAAGTAGAGTTAGGGTCTCCACTGGAAAGGATTAATATCGCATTAACATCAATGACAAAAGTGCAGTTACAGACTCCACTGTTAAGAATTACTTCTGAAATTAACATTTATGTTTAAAAATGAGTTGAGGTCTCTCCAGGGAAGAATTATTCCGGAAACAACCTTTATGTTAAAAGGAGAGCTAGGGTCTTCCCTGTAAAGGATTAATATGAAAATAATATTTATGTTAACAGTAGAGTTAGGGGTCTTATGGAAAGAATAAACATGGAACAAACATTTATGTTAAAAGTAAAGTTATGGTCTCCCTTAGAAATTATTTATGTGAAATAAACATTTATGTTAAAATGAGAGCTAGGGTCTTTCCTGTACAGGATTATTCTGGAAACAACATTTATGTTAACAATAGAGTTAAGATCTCCTCTGCGACGGATTTATATGGAAGTAACAGTTATGTTAAAAGTAGAGTAAGGATCTTCCATGTAAAGGAATTATATGCAAGTAACATATATGTTAACAGTAGAGTAAGGGTCTCCCCTGGAAAGGATTAATATCGAATTAACATTTATGGCAAAAGTAGAGTTAGGATCTCTCCAGGGCAGGATTATTTTGGAAATAACATTTATGTTAACAGTAAAGCTAGGGCAGAGACAACTTATATATATATAGATTAATTGTCTCTGGTTAGGGTCTCCCCTAGAAAGGATTAATATGCAAGTAACATTTATGTTAACCGTACAGTAAGGGTCTCCCCTGGAAAATATTAACATCGAATTAATATTTATGTTACAATTAAAACTAGTCTTTCCTGGAAAAGATTTTTCTACACTTAATATTCATGTTAAAAGTTCTGTTACAGTCGCCACTGTAAAGAAATATTTTCGAAATAACATTTGTGTTAAGAGCTGAGTTGAGAACGGATAACAGCCGAGGCGTCGATCAAATTGTTGGAAAATCGAGTTGATTCAATGTAGAAAATCTTGTTACACACATAAATCGATGTCGTTGGATGTAAATGAATTTATTTAAAGCTGAGCCCTGAATGGACCCACATTGTATTTACATTAGACTTTGGCCAACTTAAACGAAATAAATTGTGCTCGCTCGAGCGGACCAGAGCCAAGCCAAGCCAAGTCAAGCCAAGCCAAGACAAGCCGAGCCAAACCAAGCCATCTGGGACGCATAGATAATCCAATTTATGTGCATAATATTGATAAAAACTGGAAGAGGTGGGATAGGAGGGAGGGGGGAAAGTGCAAAGAAAGGAGTTAGGAAAGGGAGGAGTGGCAGTCCAATAATTTTGAAAGGCCTAGTCAGGTGTAAGGCTCATGGAAATGCTTTCCATATGCATGGCCATGGCCATGGCCTGGACACTTACCATAGCTCTCGAAGTGAGTATCATTGGACTCGACGATGGTGCGCCGGACATCGCTGCTGGTGGTCATAGTGGGATCCTGTATGGTGGCATAGTGTCCGGATGGCACCTCAAAGTGTTCCCCGCTGCTGGAGAATGTCCACTCGAAGTCAATTTCGGGCGGGTCGGAGTTGACGCGGCAGGGTATTGGCACAGCCTCCTCCAAGGAGGCGCCAATGACGCCAACAGCTCCGCTGCTGCAAACGGGCGCATCTGTGGCAAAAGGAAGAAAAGGAAACCAATACAGATACAGATACAGATACATATACAGATAGAGATTCAAATGAAGGAGCGGCTATAAAAATGCAAAATAATGAGCAGCTGCAATTGTCTGACAGCCATGCATATGTATATGTGTGTGTGTGTGTGTGTGTGTGTATATCGAATTGATATTGAATGTATTGTAGTGACAGATGAGAAGTGGACAAGACGTGGAAAATTGACAGCTTTGATTTTCAATTTATCCGCTGCAGCTGGTGTACACGTAGAGTCCGGATAGCAGGTGTGAGTCCTTGACAAAAGCGTACTTAACATCAAAGGTTCCTCAAGCATTTAATTTAAACACAACATTTTAAAACGTGATATATCTTTGTGAAGACATTCCCTTCCCCCCATTCGCCCCATGTCCACCCCCCGTCCACCCTCTCTCCCCCCCACACTCTTTACCACTCATCAGGAGCAAAGTTGTTCGCATAGCTTTCGGCTTTAGCACTTCGTTTATGATTTATTCAAAATATTGTCATTGTGTTTTTCCACCCACCCACCAGAATTTTCCATCTTAAGTACTTGGGCACACATACCCACACACACACACTAATACACATCCAAACACACACACACACACACACATGTCGGATGGGAAACTTTGGCGGCAACTTCTGTGCCTGAGGTGGGGGTTGGCTGTGGCTGCCATAAACAACCCCAGACCCCAGGCCCCAGGTCCCAGATCCCAGATCCCATTCCATATCCTAAGACCTCAGACTCAGACATACACAAGATTTAAGCTCCTTCCCCGAAAAGTACTTATTGTGGTTGATTTTTGTGTACAAAAATCAAAATATGAGAGCAAAAAGTAAGGAAAATTATTTGAAAAGTTTGAGCGAATAACAAAGAAAAAGATTCCATAAAAAATATAAAAAACACACGTACATCGATACGTGTGCCTGTGTGTGTGTGTGTGTACAACTTTTTATTGCATGTGAAGAAAACTGCATTTTCTTGATCCGCTTGTAAAATTTGTGTATTTTTTATCAATCCGCCCGTCAATCCCCTCCGCTGTGTGGCTTTTATAGACTCGTCTATCATTTCTCGTCTCCGCTTTTATCGGGAATCAATTTCGAAGTCTGTTTTCAAGAAATTGAAAGATATCTTCCAGAAGTCAGAAATTTACTTGAAAGCATGTCCTCTCCTGCTCACCATTAAAGTCCCTGGTCAGAATCACTTCAAGCAAGGATTTATTTATATATGAAAAGGTGAGTGCCTCATATCCTCAAGGCTTCACAGAGCAGCCAATAACTGAGGTATAGAAAATATTTATATTTTTAATATTTTTTAAAATTTTTCCTTTTATTTTTTTTTTTAATTTTTTTTTTTATAAAATTACAGGGCATTTTTTTAGTCATTCCTGCTGAAGGTCCTTTTAAACTGTTTTATTTATATTTTCAGCAATAAACATTTTATTCTTGTCCAAATTCAATTGCTTGTCACGTTCCACACGAATAAATAAATTTTATTTAAATAAATTTAAAATTCTACAATATCGAGGGAAAAACATGTCACTCGTTCTTCAAGGATATCAATTATAGGACATAATAAACAAGTCTAATCATTAATTTATGGATATGAATTTCTCTCTCTAATAACAAATGGAAGGACCTTTCTTTGAATTCACCTCATGCTAAAATTGTTTTCTAGAGAACTTACAGGACATCTTCATATAGTTACAGGATATTCTACCTAGCTGTGTACTTTATCCTAAGCTTTGAATAAAGACAAGATTTAATGGTTTTAAAGGATTATCAGAATTAATTTTATATGTGAAATACTGAAAATCTGAAATATATTTTTTAGGGTTATTCTTTGACCAGGATATCTCTGAAGCATGCATACTTTCTCACTGTTGAGATTTTCGTCCTATTATTTAATTTAATTACTTGATATCAAAAGTCTCACAGGACACACTACGTATCCGTTTTGCCTACATTTATTTAATCGTTAGCTAACTATCAGCCTTTCATAGTCAACTTCCTTTGATTAATTAATTATTTATTTATTTATTTAAAATCATATGTCTTTTATTATTGGGTATATCCTGGCTGCATATTGCCTACTTCCTTGCGTTTGAAAAGTCAAGCTCTTCAGAGTTGTAAAGCGACAAGCAAATTCAACCTGCCCAAGTTTATAGACCAGCTGTCTGTTTGATCTGCCATAAAAAGTGCAGGAAGAACAAACAGAAGCCATAAATTTATGGGACTGCGTCAATTTCACAATCGTAGAAATGTCACTTTTAACATTTTTCTGATTAATTTCACTTAAGATACGAAAACACAAACTGCCATAAATCCATTTATCTCAATCATAGTCGAGGCAATCAAACAGTTGTCCTTCCTTCCTTTCATCCCTTCCCTCGTCACATTTACCCCCTTACCCCCATGCCCCGTTTTTCATTCATTCCCTTTACCATTTCTCTCTACCTATTGCCCTACTCCCATGTTCCTCTTTAACATTGCCCTGCCCCCCGCTTCCCATTCCTCCCTCTCTCTCTCTCTCTCTCTCTCTCTCTCTCTCTCTCTCTCTCTCTCTCTCTCTCTCTCTCTCTCTCTGTCTCTCTCTCTGTCTCTCTCTGTCTCTCTCTGCATTCAAATGCGCCACGTGGCGTATACGTATTATCGGTGCGATGTGCTCGCCGTTTGGCATTGCCAGTGGTCTACCTCGTCGTCGTCTATCGTATCCTTTGGTCTGTATTTGCTTTTAATTATCGCAATTATCGAAAAGGGTAACGCAATGCAATGCAAACAGGGACGAATCATTTGCTGATGTCTTCGATTTAATTCATTTCACTCTTGCAACATGTTGATGCAGCACTTTTTGTTGGGCCCCACTTATTTGCCTTTAGCTGCTAATTTGCGTTAATAATGTTGTGTGCTCTGGATAAAGGAGCCGACTCGCAGCCATCGAAGTTGAGTGCTGAGTGGGGTTGTTGTGGGCGGGGGGAGGGGTTTGGGGTAGCAGGTGGCGGCACTCGAGTTGGGGGCTTATTTATTTTTCGGTTTGCTGTTTAAGTTTGGGCCCCTCGAATACGAATTTCGTCTCTTTGCATTTTCATTTTCATTTTCATTCCAATTTCCATTTTCCATTTCCCATTTCCATTTCCATTCAATTCAATTTTGAGTTCAATTCAATTGAATTGCATTCAGTCAACCGCAAAAATCAAGCATAATTAAATTTTTAGTTAAATCAACTAAATAATGTGCACACATCCGAGCGATAAAATGTGTGAATGTTCTCACAGCTCACACAATTCACCACACTCCACATACAGTCCACAGCCCACGGCCCACAGCCCACCACCCACAGTTCACCGCCCACAGCCCACTGCTCGTAGCAATTAATTAAATAATCTCAATTTTACTTCGACTGTTAGACGAAACGAGCTGCAAAACTTATTTGCATATAAAATGCCTTTTTTGCAACTGCATTAAAAATGCACAATAAAAATTGAATTTTCCACAAAACACACACATATATGGGAGAGTGTGTGTGTGTGCTCCTTTATCTATACACACATAATGCTTTCCATAGATCCGACCTGTTGTCGTCCTTGTCTGTTGAGTCCATAATTATAAATGGCTTTACAATGACTATGAGTTTCAATAATAAAAGCATATCATTCATTTTTATTATCCTTCGACCACTTTTAGCTCTCCTCCACACCTCCACACCTTCGCTCCTTCTCTGTCTCCTTCTCACACATTATCCATAAACATTTCCCAGATCTCATATCCATAGCCGCTTTCAGTTCCAACTCCGAGGGTCAGCCCGGCCCAGCTGACACGTTAAGTTGTATGTCCGTTCAAGTCCGACAGTTGGCGCCATATGAATATGCATATACTTATTTAAACACACACACACTCACACACACTCACACACACTCACACACACTCACACACTCACATATACCTACCAACATGTACACGCTTATGCACAGTCAAGGCTAACGGGTCTACACATTCATTTTGTATTTAAGCATCATTAATTATTTAGAAAAACAGTCGGAAGTAAATGCTCTATAACGGTAATTGAGACATTTTCAATATGTGTGTGTACGAATGTGTGTGTGTGTGTGACTGAGTGTGTGTACATATACAAAAGCCTGAAAACATTTTATGCGGCCCATTGTCAGGCCATGAATTTATATTGCGCTTTGTAATATGTTTTCATTCAATCTATGCGTGGTTCCCTTTGTGTGCCTGTGTGTGTGTGTGTGTGTGTCTGCGACTATGCCTGGGTTGTTGTATGTGTGTGTGTGTAATTACATAAATGTATTTATTAATGAGTGCGAACAGCAAATTGAAAACAGTTAATTATGATGTGTAGTCACAATCCCAGGCACAAGGGTCAACAATATGCGATAGACCTCCGATCGGTTTACGGATAAGGCTTGATTATTTATAACGGTTATTACCACTAAAGACAGTTACTAGGCCATAATTACAGCTATATTGTGGATAATAGAGGTGCTCTTCCTGGAACTATGTTAGATTCTTAACTTATCCTTGTAGTTGGACATGAGAAATGCACCAAACACTCATTGGACATCTGTGGCTGGTAGATTTTCCTCCTGCCAAGTGTCGTTTGTTGACAAAACTTCCTTTTTGTTGGTTTTTTAAATGGGAAAGTGTTTTGTTTAATAAATATGAAAAGTGTCAACAACATTTATGTGCCACACATTCAGCTCAGAAGCTCAGAACTTTTAAATAACTTTTCACTTTAATTAAAATATTTATTTTTTCTTCATTTGCAAAGTTGAAAGTAGAGTTTGAAAAGCGTGTGCCCGAATACAGGATACCAATTAGTCACTGAGACGTGAACTGAAATATCTACAGGGTGCAGGATACTTTGAAGTCGAATAAAGCTGTTTTACACCTCAATTTTAGTAAACGGACGGAGTTCTCGTAGTGACTAATTGTCCTTAAATTACCAGGAGTAAATGTAGTTATTAGTTTAAATATTTCATTTATAAAAAACAAAATTTAATATTTAAATGTTTTTTTTTTTATTTTTACACTCTATGAATTGAAAATGACCCAGCGAGGTATGCAGGAAGAGGAGATATTCACGACTTGGCCATTTCAATTAAAAACTAAGCCAGAGATTTATTTGTTTCTACATTTTTCTAAGATTATAATTCTGAGCAGAAAAATGAGCAAACTTAGCCAAGACAGCAACCTTGCTTGGAAACCAATCAGAGTAAAGTAAATATATTTTATGTTGCCTACTTTTAGGCAGGCACTGAGTACAGGCGTAGACAACAGAAGGGATAAATCGGATGTAATTGCTGACTAGAAATTTCTGAATTAAATGACTGAACTTTTAAATAAATATATATTTATTTATATTTAACTTATTAGATGGATAAATTTGAAATTATTATTGTGTGCATACCTTGAATAGTTGTCAAAAATTATCGGATTACATGGAACAGTATTATTTGCAGTATTTTTTCGATTTGTATGGCCAATGCTTTCCAATTAAAATTAAAGTATTTTCTATGCATTATTTTTGTTTGTGAAAGTCAAAATTTGTGAAGTTCTGACAGTTGGGAAACCGCTTAACACACTCTCATGCACACCCACACACCTACACACCCACACAAGCAGTCACCCACACATTTCACTTTATATATATCTATATAAAACTGTATATTGTTGATATTAGTGCTTTTTGTTCTAAATATTTTGTATCATTTGAAAAACATTTTTGTTTTTGTTTCCCATTTGCTGTTTTAGTTGTCATCGGGCGGAGATTTTTGTGATTTTGTGAAGTGAACAGCCGCAACGGCCGAGCCCAAATGGCTTATCATTTGGGTGGCAATGTGTCCAACTGTGTGGGTGGACGTATCTCTCTCTCTCTCTGTGTGTGTGTGTGTGTGTGTGTGTGCATTGTTGTCTATTTGTGCATAAATTTACGAATATGTATATTTAATGCTCCGCTCGACTGACACCAACTGTCAGCATAATTTTTGTGCAAATTCTGGAATCTGCCTACATAATTTTCATTGTATTTAAGAGTCTAGTATTTAGGCATTTAAAATATGAGCAGTTTTCCGCCATAAAATAGTTGGCTTGCACAATTTTTGTGAAATTATTCGGGCCTATATTTATAATATATACTCAGACAATGGAAGTGGCCTTTTTATTAAAGTCGTAAGCCAAAAAATGTGTAACTATGAAATGAACTCAAATAACAATAAATTCATTCAGTTTTCTAGGCAATTTGACCTTTGTTCCCATAACAAATAAAATAAATCCTAGACAACTGCCCCCTCCTAGTCTTGGTTTTTACTAATATTTTCCGCTTATAAATTTCATCCTTAGAAACATCATAATTGTGTTTGAGCTACTCACATCTTATCCTTAAGTTAACCAGTGCACTTTGAGTCTCGCCACGATCATTAGCCGCCGCACACGCATAGTAACCGGAGTGAACACGACCCACACGCTGCAGGACCAAGGAGCGTGTGGAGATGATGATGCCCCAGGAGACGTTCTGGGTGACGGGCAGGCCCTGCAATTTGGGATTGGATTACAAGTGAGACTATTATCCTTGACACTTTTAACAATTGAGAACTTACATCGTGTGACCATGTAATGCGATGCTCCTTGGGATTGGCTTTAATGTGGCACTCGAAGTAAACATCATCGCCCTCCTTGATGTCATCCGGGCGCAGAGTGGAGCCAAGGGAGAGGGTGACCTGTGGCGGATCTGAAAATCAATGTTAAAGAGTTTTATAAATATAAGGATATCCACTAATTAACACGTTTTTTAATTGCATTTTTTAAATAAATATTTTGTTGCCTTTCGCTCGCTTTGTTTATTTCTTTCATGTTGCACGCTTTAAATTAAAATGCCTTTTGCTCGGTCGTGCGTCTGGTTTTACAGCAAAGGTCGTGATATAAAATATAAAATCGAAAAATATTATTGCATAATAAAATGGGAAATTGTATGGGCCAGGCCGCGACACCAATCCTCCGGCATGTGCCGAGGAACGCCCGTAAAAGTTAACAGCGCGTCGGCTGAAGAACCGCTTTATAAGCCCGGTCAATACTGGTCCTTCTCCCCCCCCACCCAACAAGCTGGCCCAAAAGCGGGGCTGGGCATGTGGGGGCTGGATGGACAAGGCAAGGGGGACAGAGGTTCATCTCTTCAGCAATGAGTATGACAAAATTTTTAAATTAAAATTGTTGTCATTGTGGGTTTGGGTTTGTTTGGGTGTCCCTGGTAGAGGTGTATGGCTGTTAGTGTGTGTGTGCGTATGTGTATGAATGTCTCTCTGTGTGTATAAAGAAAAAATTCGAGTGATGGCAAACATAAAAAATTTAGTGCTATTTTATTTTTATAGCCTAATGATTATTTATCGAAGGTGGGATTACAGGTACTTCTGTAGTGTGCCGATGGGTGGAGAGTCATAAATATCCTTAAGAAACATGTGTTCCATCTTCAAGCTTACAAATTAAACTACTCTGACAACAAACTTAACTTAACCCATTTCTGATCTATATATATATATATATATCTATAAATATATAGCACAACTTCCGTTATTTATAAATTAATTTGTATTTGTTATTGGGCAGTTATTGCTGAAGGACAAACTTGACCTTGTTAAGGCACATATTAATTTGCCTTGGGGTCAGTCACATTGGGAGCCCTTTCCCTTTTGGCATTGGGGAATAACTTTTTTATGCGTCTCGTCGATGCGAGTTAAAGCCCCGACTTAAAGTACTCGTAAATCCATTTATGAGATTTAAGTACTTTTACTAAGTTTAATGCGATGCTTAAGTGAGGAGTACAGATTTTATTAATGTCAATCTCACAGCCAATGCCGATTGGAAGGTTACTTTTTGAGCTCAACGATAGAAGACTTTTTCTTTCTAAGTAATTAAATTTTATATTTATTTTAATTTATATATTTTTTGTTAATTAACTTATGAGATTTGATATTAAAATTAGGGCTGAAGAAAGTGTGGATTTAATATAAATTATAATTTAATTAATGTCAGTCAGAAATTCGCAGCCGGTTGGAAGGATTCTTTTTCAATTTAAGGAATTACTAGAGTTAATATTATAAGGATTTAAATAATTTTGAATTTTAATTCGTTTTGATTTTAGCTATAATAATATAAGGTAACTTTATAAATTATATAATACGAATTTAAAAAAATAATTAATCATTAAAAAAAATGGTAGCAAATTCAGAATAATTTTTGGCTCGAGGTCCTTTTCACATTTAATATAAAATATATAATAAAATAAAAAATAAATAAATATATAATATTTAAAATAAATACATTAAAATAAAATATATATAAAATAAAATATATTAAAAAAAAATAATTATTATTAAAAAAAAACTTAATATATTAAATAATTTTTTTTAATAAAATAATAACTCAAGCTATATACAAATTATCCTTATAGTTTATAGTATATCTAGCAACAAATTTTATTGGTAACTCACATATTTTTAAGGACTCTTAAAATTATTTATTTTTAAGTATTGAGGCAATTTCTTGGTTATTTGCAATTCTATTTTATCACCCATAAATAAATATATTTTTTTTACTGTCTTCGCCTCAGAAGTTATTGATCGAGAAATATTACCGTTTTATGCGGTGCGTGATTAAAATGTCTACCTTTTATAATCCATAATTTATAATTTGATATAAAATTTATATTTTTATATTTGCCAGAGAACTTACAGAGTTCAAATGGGAACTCAATGGCAGTTGACTTAATATTTTATAATTTAACAGTTTAACAGTTAAGTCAAATTAAATATCAGTTAATAAAGTGAAATGGGTTAATCTTGGAGGCTTTTACTGTTCAACTTTCTGTATAGTTTCATCTGCCATATTAAGTATATCTTAACATGCCAGGAGTTGAAAGTGGCCTCCGATTATTATCCTCGCTCAGCAAGGACAATCATTTAAAGAGCTTTAAACAAGCAATTGACTTTTGACCCAGAAATTAGATACTGCCAAAACTTGTTGATTTATGTGAGTGCAGACTGTCTAGATGTAAATAATTATAATTTTATTAAATTAATTTATATTAAATTTATATAAAATTATAAATTTGATTTAAACAATTGTTGAATTTGAAAATAAAATAATTGATTCAAATAAAAGAATTTGGGGGCTGCTTTCTTTTCATTCAATTTTCAATCTCTGGTTGAATAAATCGTTACTCGGACTTTCCCTTACCTTCTCCTTTACCTTCTCTTAACCTTCTCCTTTATCTTCTTCTTTCTTCTCCAACTTATCTTAATTTATCTGTAACTTTATCTGTATCTTTATTTGCATCTTTATCTGTATCTTTATCTGTATCTTTTTTTGTATTTCTATTCTATTCTATTTCTATTAATTTATCTGTATCTCTGTATCTTTATCTGTATCTTTATCTGTATCTTTATCTGTAAATTTTTCTGTGTCTTTATCTGTATTTTTATTTGGGTCTTTACCTGCGTCTTTATTTGTATCTTTATCTGTATCTTTTTCTGTATCTTTATCTATATCTTTATCTGTATATTTATCTGTATGTTTATCTATATCTTTATCTGTATCTTTATCTGTATCTTTATCTGTATCTTTATCTATATTTATCTTTATCTATATATTTTTCTGTATATTTATCTATATCTTTATCTGTATCGTTACCTGTATCTTTATTTGTATCTTTATCTATTTCTTTATCTGTATCTTTATTTGTGTCTTTACCTGCGTCTTTATTTATCTTTATCTGTAAATTTATCTGTATCTTTATCTCTATCTTTATCTGTATCTTTATCTGTAAATTTATCTGTATCTTTATCTGTGTCTTTATATGCTTCTTTATCTGTATCTTTATCTGTAAATTTATCTGTATCTCTATCGTTATTTGTATCTTTATCTGTATCTTTATCTGTATCTTTATCTGTAAATTTATCCTTAAATTTATCTGTATCTTTATCTCTATCTTTATCTGTATCTTTATCTGTAAATTTATCTGTATCTTTATCTGTGTCTTTATATGCTTCTTTATCTGTATCTTTATCTGTAAATTTATCTGTATCTCTATCGTTATTTGTATCTTTATCTGTATCTTTATCTGTATCTTTATCTGTAAATTTATCTGTATCTTTATCTGTAAATTTATCTGTATCTATATCTGTATCTTTATCTATATCTTTATCTATATCTTGATCTGTATCTCTGTAAATTTATCTTTATCTTTATCTGTAACTTTCTATCTTCATCTGATTTATATCATTCTCTTTTCCTCTTCCAAAACTACGAATTAATATCTCTATTAAAAAACTGTTATCCTGTAGTTTATATTCCCTAAGCTTCTTAGCACCAAATGCATATATTTGGGCTTCACTGTAGGGTACTCCACAGTCGGGTAAACCCATCTGAGACACCGCCACTTAACGTAATCCGCTTACTTAGATCTATTAACAGCTGAGCTACATGATGTGTACATCAATTTGTCATCAAGTCCGCAGGATATTTATGTTTCAATCAATAATTGCCAGATGATAATTGATTAGACATTTTGGGGATAAAAATTACAATTGCAGGATGGAAATCGATATCCTTTTGTTTTGATTAAATTGCTAGCTGAAGATGACAGATGCAGAAATGGAATGCTGCATGCCTCTGTTATCGTTGGCAGATAATTTAATTTATCGATTTTATGCGGCAATCATTTTATATTTATCCTTTTTTATCGCCACTCAATATGTTGCTTCGCATCCTTCGTTTCCTTCGCGCTTTAAGTTTATGGCTTTCTATATTCCTTATTTATGTCCCCGGCTTCCATACGGGCAACACATAGAGCAGATATATGATATATGATCATGAGTTGGGATTTGACGCATGAGCGTGTTTAAGATTCAATAAATTTATGAATTCCTTAACGAGGATTCACTAAGCTGCGAATCACCAGGCAAATGTGTACCAAAAACTAGCAAACCAATTGAATCCTTGTTGAACGAGAGACAAATTCTCTTTCTCGTTTTCCTGGCTTCAATTGCGACCTTTGGCCTTGCCTTCGGGTCTTGTTCCAAATGTTATTTTGCTGTTGTTTGTTGTGCGTGTGTGTGTGTGCGTGTGTGTGTGTGAGTGTGAGTTGCAGATTTGGAAATTGATAATCATATAAAGTCAAATTTATGGCATTCTGTTTGGCGTAGTTAAATATACAGAAAATACTGCTGTCTGGCGTTTTATGGCTTCGCCAAAAGTCAAGGATGCAAATATTGACATATGAGCAGAGACCGCGTAAATAATGCCTCATAATTTAGACTTATTTACTGCCTAAGGGAAACAGTGCGTATGTGTGTGTGTGTATATATTTATGGAAATTAAAATGGGTGTAGTGTGTGGTAGATTAGATATAGGGTGTAGGGTGTAGGGTGTAGATTGCAGGCGGTATCACTTACAGATGACATTCAGCAGTACGGAGTCCTCGATGGCCGAGTTCTGTAGTCGTGGATTGGAGCCTTCGCATTTGAGGATTGTGCCATCGTCTTCGGGTTGTGGGTAAAACGACAAAGTGGATATGACGCGTCCATTGCCTTGGCTCGTTGACAGCTGTATGGATGTGGGTCCACAGATGGAGGGAAATTGATTAGAAAAGTGCCCACTTGTGTAAGGTAGAAGGTGGGTGGTGGGTGGTGGAAGGGTGGAACGTGGTAGATGGTAAAAGGTGGATAGAAGGTGGATGGTAGGTGGATGGTGGGTAGATGGTAGGTAGTTGGTAGGTGGTTGGTAGGTGGATGGTGGGTGGATGGTAGGTGGATCAAGGACTTGATATCAAAGTGTCAGGAGTAAGTCATAAATATGACAGTTGCATGACAGTTAGAGATTGAGGATTGGAAGTTGGATTGGCCGGGAGCAAGGATATTGAACTGAAATCAGCTTACCACGCCCCGTTTGAAGGGTCGATTATTCTGTGTCCATTTTATTTCCGTATCCGGCACCGAGCCAGCCACAATGCACGTAAGATTATACTGTATGCTCGAGGAGAAGACCTTCAGTTTGTTGGTCAAGTTGACTGATGTGGGTTTCACTGCAAGTTCAGTTAGTGTTGTGCAACGGGCATTAAAAATCGTATTAATTTTACAACCCCCTCCCTCTCTTTCTTCCGTTCTCCCTCCTTCTACTTACGTAACATCTCGATGCGAATGCTTCGCTCCACAGGCGCCACAAGCTTCGTGTTGGATGCCTGACAGCGGTAGGTGTTGTTCAGTGCCGCACGAGTTATTTGTGGCACCTCCAGCCGATTGACAGTTACATGACGTCCCATTGACACTCCGCTTCCGGCCTCCAGTATCCTTGAGCCATTTAGCCAAGTCACCGTGGGCTCTGGTCGTCCTGCATAAAGCGACAAGCATAAATTTATGTTAATTTGTAATGTACTCCAAGCTGACTAGACACACTAACACACACAGGCACACAGATACACACACATCGGGGGACGAAGAATGGGCTGCCCTTTCCACATGTTGGGCAATTTAAAAATCTTTATATGAGTCCTAAATGCAAATATCAATTTTTTATCCTTGAATTATTTGTGAGCTACAAACTTTCGACACTCCTCGCCGTGCATTTAGAAAATTATTAAGCTCCGCAGCGTCGAAGCTCGACTGCCCGCCCACTCGCAAAATTTATGACCGAAAAGAACTTTAAATATTTTAATGATAATGCGCATTTAGGAATGTGTACCCAAGGCTTTTAAAAAAGGCTTAGCCAGCTTAACTAGCAAAGTTGCGGGGGGCGGGGTTAGGGTCGGCAGCGGCAGCGGCAGCGGGAGCGGGCGTAGATTTAACCCAAACCCAAACCCACCCACAGACCCATACCCAAGCGCAAACCCGAGTCCAACCGATGGACGAACTGACCCCATCAACAACTAGCGAAACTTTTGGATACCCAAAAAACAAAGCCCGAATGTTAAATTAGCCAAGCAGATAAAGCGAAAAGAAAGGATATGCCGATTGCGTAATGTGACGACTGCTGAATACCCTACCCCAGGCTGAATGACCTTTGGTCTAATTTGAAAATAATAATACATGTATTATTTTAAAAAATGGAATAAGAAATTTTATTAGGTTAGAAAAAATAATTATTGTGGCCGATTTTAGAAAATAAATAAAAATAATAATAAATAAAATTAACAAGTAAATAAATAAAATAAAATAATAATTAAATAATGTTTTCACAATAATAAAAACTTATTTTATAAATAAATATTAAATTAATATTAATTATAAATATAACATTTATTATTATATGTATTTGTATAATATTAAATTTACTAATTATTTGTTGAATATTATATAACATTATATTTTATTATAAAATCAAACTTTAATAATAAAACTAAAAAAATTTAAATAAAATGTATTGTTTAAAAAATCGTATATTCATAAGTAAAATATATGTATATAAAAATAACTTGATTTAAACTAACCTTTAAAAGTTTCAAATATTTTTATATTTTAATTTTATCTCATGTTTTTAATAGTATTTATAATAATAATTGAAAAATTAAATGCAACAATAATAATGATAATAATAATAATAATAACAATAATAATAATAATAATAATAATAATAATTATAATAATAATAATGAATATATATTAAAAATAATAAAAAAAAATGATAATATTTATTATAATAATTATATAATAATAATATTATTAATAATAATAATTAAATAACAGTTAAATAAAAAATTCTTTTATTTCCATCGCTTAAATATGTCAACTCATATACTATGAACACTCAAGGAGCTGTAATCGATATTTATTCCAGGAATTCGATTTATTTTTAACCTGCGGTATTTTCATTTGAAGGAATGCGATCTTTAAAAAATCGTCTACTATCATGTCCTTTTATAAAATAGCTTTCTTGTTAGGGTCAAGGATTTTTATAAATATTTGTTGGAAAAATTTCTTCAATATTTCCAGATGACTTTTATTATTTTTACGACAAGTAAAGCTAAGCCATAAACCAATTAAAAAATTAAATCATAAAAATAAAAAAGAATTCAAGAAACTTGATAGGTAAACGTGAATGTCCTGTGAGTTTTCCCGTTTAGAGCGTCACATAATGCACTCGCTAAGCTTAAATTTAAATACAAATGCTAATATTTAGGAAGGAGTAAAAAATTCATAAATAAAACTTTATTAAGCGAAAAATAAAAATAATTAAAAAAAAAAAGGATAAAAAGAGAGGAAATAAATGGAACATATTTTTTGAGGCGGAAACTAACAATTTATTTCGCAGCTTTAACAAAATTTCATTTCCAGCGCGATGGCTGAAAAAAACTCATTAATAATTTAAAAATAAAATGCTTATTTATAAATTAATAAATAAAACGGTTAAAAATATAACTAAACGGCGATTAATCGAAGCGAAAATAAATGTTTGGTTTCATTTAATTTTAATTTTAAACGGAAAGAGGATATTTTAATTTAAAGTTAAATGTTTCGAAATAAATAAAAAGAAATAAATGAAAAAAAAAAAATAAATAAATAAAGATTCTAAATTATCGAAATATTTGTATAAATTTTAAATTTTAATTTAAGTTAAATATTTAACAGTTATTTGAAGCTGGAAATGAACTTAAGTAGCCATCGGTTTTTCTCAATTTACCGTCTTTATGCACCTTTAACTGTATCAACTTTCCTTCCCCTTTGGCTGCTTGACTTTCTTTACTTTCTTTACTTTCTTTACTTTCGATTACGGGCGAAAATGTTGGAAAATGTTGGAAAAGCATTTCCCAATCGAAATTCTCCATCTTATTTCTTCCCTCAGCTCGTAAGCCAAAGCATTTCATTCACTGCCTCACATATCCACATATCAAATGCACAAAATATTTTTAATCCGTTTAAGTGCCCAAGCGCTGAAGGACATGAAGCGAAGGATAACTGTGTGTAGCTGCAGGAAGGGGAGGATGTTGATGGCGCCACTGGTGCTGCTGCCACTGGCGCTGCTGGCGCTGCTGCTGCTTCCACTGTTGCAGCTTTGCTATTAAGTGAGCCAAGTGAATGTGGCGGAAATGAGCAACAATAGCAACAAGCAGCTGAGTCCGGAATGGAGTGGATGAGGATGAGGATGTGGGTGAGGATGAGGAGCTTGCTTGGCAGGGGATTTGGGCCAAGTAGCTGATAGTTGAGTGTCCTGTACGCCAGTTAGGGATTTTAGTGCCCAAATGTTTGCTGATTGCAAAGGATACGCAACGACGACATCGGCGACAATAAGCCAAGCAGCCGGGCACACACAGGACATATGAGACAGAGCACAGGACACGGGACAAGGGGACACGGGACACAAGACACAGGACAAAGGACAATGGCAAGTGTGGAACGAAAAGTATGCAAGGATAATAGACAAATAACAGTTGCCTTGTGGCATTTAGCTGCCAGCATTACACACGCATGTATGCATGTGTGTGTGTGCGTGTGTGTGGGTGAAAGTGAATGAATATGTATGTGTGCGTGTTTGTGAGTGCGTATGTGCATGTATATGTGAGTGTGTGTGTAATTATGTCTGTGCGTTTGTCCTCATTCCATATTCATTTCCTCATCACGCACCGCTCACCACTCACCACTCCTGACTCACCACTCCCCTCTCCCCACTCCCCACTCCCCACTCACCCCCTTTCCCTTCTTGTAGCTCATTCCAACTGTAATGAAGACAGCGCGTTGCTAAGCCGTACTTAAGGTTGTCGGCAATTGGCCGGTCGCGGGATCTGTGGATCTGCTGAGCTGTTGAGTTGGGGAGCTTGGGAGTTGCGGAGCTGCTGAGCTGCACAAATCCAACTGGACGCACACCACCCAAAAAGAAGAAGAAGAAAAAAACGAACAAAAGAAAAAAAAATTATGCATAGCTGTGGCCGTCGCCATAAAATTTGCCGGGACAGAATGGATGAGACCGGGTTTTATGGGTCGCTTAGATTAGGTTTTTATTGCTGGTATTAATTGCTATTAGTCGAAGTTAATAAAGTTGATAAAGCAATTTGGCATTTGGCGCTTATTGTGCGCCCAGCCGGGCTATGATTAGTGTTGGCCATAAAAATGGCTTCCACATTTGCATTCGCTCAGCTTAGCGGGACGCAGCTTCAAGGCTCTGAGCTGCCAGCTGTCTGCTTCCTGCTGACTGCTGCCTGTTTTCTCCTGTCTGCTCTGTGGTGCTTGCTTTCTGCTGCTGCAGCAGCGACATGTGGCGCCTCGAAGGTAATATTAGTTAATTTGGCTAAGCGCTCAGCGGGACCGTCGTCAACGTCAACCGTCGCCGTCGACGTCGTCGTCACTTGCAGGAGCGCAAAATGAAATATGCATTGCGGGCTACGAGACGCCAGCTGGTAACAAAATGTTGCATACAAATCACAGACGTAGTTGCCATCTCTGCTGCCACAGCCAACACCCATCTAGCCACCTGCCCAGCCACCTGCCCATCCCCCCTTTCCGGGCACCTGCTCAGCCACCAGAGAAGGAGGAGTGTCGCTCAGCAGGTGTCAAAATAGCAAATGTCGTCGTTCTCGGTTACCGCCTGCTGGCAACACCACAACCAACTTTCCACTCTCCACCCTCCACTCTTAACTCTCCACTCTTCATTCTTCATCCTTTAACCTACCTCCCCCCATCCAGCATTCTTCCCCTATCCATGTGGAGGCAACACCCAAAGCACATGCGGCTAATCAGAGCAGCTGCTGCGTTTGAGTACGTGACGCATTGCCAAAACCAAAACAAGCCACATCGGTGGCAAACGCCAAGGCTTAAGACCAGAGACGAAAGTCACAACCGAAGCGAAATCCGTTGCACGTGAAAAGCACAGGCAGTGCCATAGAGAAGCTGCTCGCATCCTCGCATCCTGGTATCCTGGGTGTAACCGGGATGTGTATAAAGCTGGCTAACTATTGAAGTGTTTGACTGTTTCAAAGCGGGGATTTCCGAGATGAAAGAGTGCACTGAAAAATCAACTCATGGAGCATTAAAGCTTGCACTTTGTTAAAGTTCGACCGTCATACGGGGCGTATACGCAATGCGGGATACAGCAATTTCAGGAAATCTGCTGCCATCGAGAGGATATTAAAGGTGGCATCCAGCGTAATTGACACATGTATAAAGAATGCCTTGATCTACACATTGGAGGAGGAGTTGAGTTCAGTTGGAGTTGAGCTCCGCTTAAGCACGGGCCATTGGCTCGACGGAGCAGTGGAAAACGTCTCGCGTCCCGCGTCCCATAACTCCCGTTAACTCGTCATTTGTGTAACCGCAAGTTATAACCCATAACTAGCACATTTTGATGCCTAATGGATTTATGAACATGCTGGCCACAATAGGAGTCCATCATCCATTAAATCGCCTAATCTTACACAGAAATTTACTCAAGATCAACTTTCAATGGAAATCGTCTGGCCCGGCCATTTGCTCTTTTAAGCCAAAATATTGTTGTCAGAAAGTTAATGATTTATAATGGCCACGTCAGAGCAGTGGCAACCAAGCGGGAAGCGTCCAACTTCGGCTACATTCCCAGCCCCATTCCCAGCTCCATCCTCAGCTCTCTAGCTCGACGGCCCGCAGCCCTTAAGCCGCTCAGCGAAGCGGACAACTTGTACAAATTTTTCACACTTTCCAGTAAAAAGTTTACTATGAACGTTGTCTCTGCCACTGCCTCTCTGTTGCTGCCACAGAGGCAGGCGACGCTGCTGCGCTTGCTTTTCACCTTGGAGACCTTTTTAAAGATTTACGATGCCGCATATGCCTACAGGTCATAGGTAACGCTCAACGGCGTTGGCCGGCGCCATGCGACAAAAGGCAGACGCTGAAAATTGTTGCATTTTTCAAAGTAAAGTGGCAATGACAGCCGCAACGGCGGGGCAGCCACAGTTGTTGCCACAGCCGCAACAGACGTAAACGCCTGGCTGTCTGCTTGGTCGCATCGTCGCCAGTGTCACCACAGACTCTGACATACATTTATTTTTATTATTTACGACGACTTAGGCTACCCGCGCCCCCGTCTCCGTCTCTGCCAGAGTCATAGCATCGGCCTCAGTCTTGGCCGCAGCTTCGGCTATTGCCACAGCCTGTGTGTGTCACAGCCCATGCCACAGCCAGTGCCAGTGCTAGTGCCTGGGCCAGTGCCTGGGCCATGGGCAGCGTGTGCGCGCGCCTATCTGTGGCGCCTCATCTTTAATTCTTTAAATAGACTGGCATTGGTCGTGGTGGCGGAGGGGTGGTGTGGGTGGGGGGTGGTGTGAGGAAAGTTGCGTGTGGCATTGCTTGTCATCCTTGCTTGATAGCCTTTTGTCTGAGTGCTACATTTAAGTAGCTGCCACAAAGAGGACGAGAGCGTGGCATGAGTAGGTGAAAGTGTGTAAGTGTGCGTGGGTGCGCGTGTGTGTGTGTTGTGCGTATGTGTATGCGTATGTGTATCTGTGCCTCTCTGTCGCGTCTGTGTCGTTTATCATGATTTACTTACCGCCACGCACTTCACATGTCAACACAATATTATCGCCCTCCAGCAATGGACCCACAGCGCCGGCGACGTCCCGGCCCGAGGCATCGTACACGAGTATTTGATGCGGAGGAACTGCATAAGGCACAGCATGAAAGAGATAGAGATAGGGGGAGAAATTAAGGACGACTTTAATGCCTCCATATTGCATTTGGGTTGCTTTTAGCCACTCACCAATAACCGTTAAATTAATTCTATGATTCCTTGTCGGCGAGTTCTGGAAGTCGACGCGGCAGCGGTAAACCTGTTGACAAATGGAAAGAGCAAACGCATTAACCGAATGGGAATAGTGATGGGGAGGGTTAGGGGTACGGTCTCAAGGACTCGCTACTTACGCCCTCGTCGTCCAGCTGAATATTCTCCACAGATAACTTGGCCGGTTGTTGACCGGTGACAAAATACGCACGTGGCCCAAATGAGTTTGTGTCCGACCAGTAGAGGGCCTTCTCGAAGGGACGCCCACGCACATCGAAGCTACAAGAGAGAGGGAGAGAGAGAGAGAGAGAGTGAGGAACAGGAAATCAGAGAAAAAGAAATGGCACACAAACAGGAAAATCTTTAAAATTGTTGTCAAAAACTCAAGGATTCAAATAAATATTGACGATAAGTTGTCCCCACAATTGCCCCAAGGCGTTGCCCCCACAGTTAACGTCGTAAATTTTAATGCATGTTGCGCCTCCTTGGGGAGCGGCCCACGCGGGGCAACTGATGCTGGCGATGGGGAGTAGAAATATTGTGGGGGTGGTGGGGGGAGGAGTGAGGAAATGCTTGGCGGGGCATAAGAATGAGGGGAATAAGAAAATGGTTGTCCTTAGGTTCTGTCCTGGCATAGGCGGGGGCGGTAAGTGGGGTGGGGGTAATGGGGGAAATGGTTGTCCTTATGTTTGGCGCATAAAAAAAATTTAGCATCCTAATTTTATAACATTTTTCAATTTCACATTCTGCGGTTGCGGCATTTGGCGAAATTCCACCCCCTCCCCCCTCCACCCACTTCCACCGACAACCAACCCCCCACTCCACAAACGCCGCCATTTGGAGGAGAATAAAGAATGAAAGTTGTTTCAAAAGTAGCTGCGACTGGGGTCTGAAATTTCACGCGTCTACAAAATGACCCTTTTCCTGTTCCTAGCCTGGCCAAAAGGTCAAAAAGGAGCATAAATTTGCACGCAACTAATTTCTTCCGTTTCGCATTATTTTCGCAGCTCAACTCAGCGGCGGACAACGTTTGCAATTTTGCGCATTAAAAAGCCTGACGTGCTATCTTTGGCGCTTTTATTGTGTTTGTTAATGTCCGTCCGATGGTTGGCATCGCCGGGACGAGCAGGACGACCGGAGGACTCCTCCACCTATGTCCTGCCACCATGCGCACCGCTCGCATCACTCGCACCACAAAGCAATCCTAAAGCCAAACCCCAGAACCAGCGACGCGCTGGCCAGACAACTGACTGCCTTCAGCCGCCTGCCGCCCGCTGCCCCCTCCCCCCCATCCCCACCACTTCTTACCGCCTGCTGCCTTCCACCTCCTGCTGCCTGCCGAGTGCCGTAAATGACTTGGCAAAAAGAAAGAAGACAAACCCAACAGACACACAGACAAACAGACAAACAGACACACAGGCAAACAGACAGACACACAGACAGACAGACAGACAAACAGACAGACAGACAGCACAAGTTGTGTCCTTTTGTTGTTTCCGTTGTCGCTATCGTTTCTCTTCATGTTCTTTCCTATTGTTGTTGTTCCTCTCCCCCTGCTCCCTGCTCACTGCTCCCTGCTCCCTGCTCCACGCCTCTGATGCGCTTGCGGTTAGTCGAGCGGTTTGTCATTGTGCCGGTTGCCGACTTTCGTCTGTCGCCTGCCGTTTGTCGTTTGTCGACCGTCGACTGCGGACTCCTCCTTCTTGCTGCCAGGCAGAAGTATTGTTTGCGCCTTTAAGTGGTTTTTTATCATTTTGCCGCTGACACAATTTATATCCGGTGCTCATATTTCTTATGCTTATCACAAGGTTTCCTTGCGAACCCTCCAAAAACCCCATCCTGCCGCCATTCAACCGACCCCATCCGACCCCAACCACCATAACCACTTACTTGCTGGTACCTACGACCATGTCATGTGTTGACCATCGCCGCCATTTCTAATTATTGTTGAAGTGCAGCAACCCATGCGCCGCATAAATTACGCCTCCAAAGCCCCGCCTAAGCTCCTTTCTGGCTCAAAGCACGTTCCCTAATTAGCTTAATTAAATATATGCGCGAATATGTAAACAAAAGGCGGAGTTCAACGATTTACGCACTCGCAAGGTTTCCAAAAAAGGAATCCCTCCCACTTTCCCATGCCCGACACGGGGATACCCTCTGGGAAAGCCGCAGCCAACAACATTTAACAGAATTGATTTTTTTAAATTTTAAAATTTTAAAATTTGTATTTATATTTAAAATATTTTTTTTTTATGTAATTTATTTCATTTTGGCAATTGTCATGCACCTCCTTTTTTACCGTGAGGCGAAAAGGTCGGAAATTATATGAGAAAGGAAAATCTTAAATATTTTGTTTAATGCAACTTGAGGTTTTATATGGAGTAAAATGAAGTTGGGGGCTTAATTTGATTTTAAATAAATTAATTTTAATTTTAATAATTATTATGTTAACAAAAAAATATTAGAAACCTAATTTTATTATTTTTTTTTTTGTATTATTTAATAAAATTCTATGTCTTTTTCTTATGCCAAGTAAATAAGAGTTTATTAAACAAATAAATAAATAATCATAGTTAATTAAATTAAAATGAATAAATTATTAATATTAAAATTAAAAAAAAATATAAAACTGATTGATATGATCTTGAGTCCTTTTCGAAGAGAACGAAAAGCAGAAGGTTGTTTAGGTCAAGATTTATTTAGATATATAACTTATATATTTTATTTAAGCTCGATTTTAATAAAGAAATAAATTATAAAATATAATAATATATGTATTCATAATATAATATTTAATATATATAATAATAAATAAAATAAAATCATATACTTCATTTGTACAACTTTATTAAATCTTCAGCTTCAAAAATGCTCGAAAGTCTGACGAATCTTCGGCATGTGAGACTCTTAAATAAAAATGCATAAATTATTAAAATTTTTAAAAATAATATTTTACCCATAAAGCAAGTTGAATTTTTGAGAGAAAATTATTTTTCTTTGTGATTGTGAAATTTATTTATTTATTATTTTCAGTTTTCACGCCGAGCGGGCAGCAAATTAAATAAACTTTAAAATAACTGAAAGGAGTTTCTGTTTCTGGTTTGATACTGTATAAAATATATAAATATATGAATATAAAATATAAAAAAATAAATTTATAAATATTTTTAATATTATAAATAATTAAAGTTTTTTATTTTTGGCTTAAGAATATTGAAAGCGGAGATTAAAAATACGGCAACCTCTGGGAGATATTTATATAAGAAAATATTCCTCAGGTATCAGGGGAAAGGAGTGATCATGCGAATGTTCACTGTACTTCCATAGTCCGGCAGGATTGGGAAGCCAATTTACAGGGTATAAAAATATGTATTTAGAGGTTGCATTTCGGGTCTCAGTGGGAGATGGTTTTAATTTTGCGTATTCGCAAACAATAGAAAAGAAGCTGAGCTACTAGTCAACAAAAGAAAAGGCAGCAGCAGCAGCAGCAGAGGCAAGAGTGATGGGAGGGGGGAGAGTGGGTAGGGGCAACTGGAGGAGGAGCAAGAGGAACCTTAGCAAGCACAGCGATAAGGAAAGGTGAGGATTGCTGTCTGAAGAAACAAACTCAACCCATGATGTAAGTGGTGTCCTGTTAGGTCCTATGCTACCCTTGCGTGCTACCTTCATTCGCCATTCTCACTACACTCCACAGCCACAGCCACTGCCACTGCCGCTGTTGACGTTGTGTTTTCTTCTTGTTGGCCTTAGGAAACAATAATGCCAAGTTTGCACAATGAGCAAGGCAAAAGGCGGAAAAAAAAGAAAAAAAAGAGAAAAAAAAATGAATGCCGAAATGCTCGAGCAGTAAAAATTGTAAAGAAAATGGCGGCAAAGAAGAAGGAAGACGAAATGAGAGCCGAAGGAGCGATGGGAATGTGGAAATGGGAATGGGAATGTGGATGGTGGCGGGGGCGACAGCGAAGACAACATTGTGGCAGTTGCAGAAATGTTGACTGTCGTCGGTTGTGGCCAAGTGGCCAAGTGGACGACAGCGTCCCACCCGCCGCCCAGTTTTGAAGAGTTTGCCCGGGGAGCCCAACCGCTCAGACCGATGCTCGTTCGTTTCTTTTGTCTGTGGTTCTGCCTCTCCCTTCAGTCTCTCAGTTTCTACGTTTCTCATTCTCTCATTTTGTTTTATTTTTTTTTGTTTTTTTTTTTTATTTTTATTTTTTTTTTCCAACAATTAGTTGAGTTTTATTTATTTTGCGTTAATTGGTAGCACTTTATCTTCTGCTTCAATGAATGAGCCACGTTATTTAAACAAAACGAGCGCGCAAATCCCGGCCAGGACAGGAGAGGCCATGCCAGGACAGGACAGGGCAGGCCAGGCCAGGCCAGGGCAGGCCTTGACCAGTCCTTGGCCACTGGACATTAGATACTAAACCATGGCTTGGTAATTACGTTTCCAGTTTTTGGGGCTACGCCCACGACGGAGGGTGCCGACGGGTGTTGATGAGATGATGGGGGGTTTGGGGTGTTGGGAGGGGTTGGGCACCCGAGGATGTCTAAACGCATATGTCGAGGTCCTCAGTGCCCTTTAATCCAATATAAGGCAACCTTCTCATATTGCCATTTAATGTTTTTGGCTTTTTATTTTGCAACGCTTACGAAACGCTATTCAAAAAATTGCTAAAGGGCTACGTGGGGGGCAGCGACGAGGAGGAGCGTTACAAAAAAAGGACCAAAAACTTTTAACTCCATGTGGGTGGCTATGTGAGTTTGTGCTTATCCTGGTGTGTGTGAGTGTGTGTATAGAGAAGTGTATGAGCTTTCCTTTGGTGCCTGTATATGTATGGGTATGTGTGTGTGTGTGTGTATCCGTGTGTGTGTGTGCTTGTGTGGGAGTTGATGACGCTGACAATAACCATTGAATAATTTTATGACAATATGTGTCAGAGCGTGTCCCTGTTTGTGTCCTTGCCCGTCCGCCTGACGGTATTTTTTGACAGTTTAAACACATGTCACTACCTTTTGCTGTCCTTATTGTCTATGTATGAGCGCGTGGGTGGAGAAACAAAATGTAAAGAAAGGAATATACGGAAGGTATGTAAAAACTGTTGACTTCAATTATGCAGCAGCAGACAAAAGGCCGTGACCTATGGGGGCGTCTACAAAGACAGCGATTTGGTGGCAATTGCAGCCAGCAACTGGCAACTGGCAACTGGCAACCAGTAACTGGTAGCTGGCAACTGGCAACTGGCAACTGGAAACTGGAAACTGGAAACTGGAATCTGGCAACTGGCAACCTGTAACTGGTAGCTGGTAACTGGCAACTGGCAACTGGCAACTGGCAACTGGCAACTGGCAACTGGCAACTGGCAACTGGCATCCAGCAACTGGCAACTGGCAACTGGCAACTGGCAACTGGCATCCAGCAACTGGCAACTGGCAACTGGCAACTGGCAACTGACAACTGGCAACTGGCAACTGGCAACTGGCAACTGGCAACTGGCAACTGGCAACTGGCAACTGGCAACTGGCAACTGGCAACTGGCAATTGGCAACTGGCAACTGGCAACTGGCAACTGGCAACTGGCAACTGGCAACTGGCAACTGGCAACTGGCAACTGGCAACCTGTAACTGGTAGCTGGTAGTTGGAAACTGGCAACTGGCAACTGACAACCTGTAACTGGTAGCTGGCAACTGGCAACTGGCACCCAGCAACTGGCAACTGGCAACTGGCAACTGGCAACTGGCAACTGGCAACTGGCAACTGGCAACTGGCAACTGGCAACTGGCAACTGGCAACTGGCAACTGGCAACTGGCAACTGGCAACTGGCAACTAGCAACTGGCAACTGGCAACTGGCAACTGGCAACTGGCAACTGGCACCCAGCAACTGGCAACTAGCAACTGGCAACTGGCAACTGGTAACTGGCAACTGGTAGCCAGTAACTGGTAGCTACGAGCAACCGGTAACTGGTAGCTGGCAACTGGCAACTGGCAAGCCACAACTGGTGCCGCGGCAACTGATGAAACTTATGTCATATTAGGCAGGTGGAAATTGCTTGGTATTATGTCTGTCAGCCCGTATCAAATTATGCGAACGGGAACCGAAAACCACATCAAACAGAATGTGTGACCGAGATGGCAATAAAATTGATAGGGGGAAAGGCGAGAGATCGCCCGGTGGGGGGGGGGGGGAGGGAGTAAAGGAGTAAGCGTTGAAACCGAACGCCAAAAAGTATGCAACGAGTTTCGGCAAAACTCGCAACAAATTTTAAATTGGTTCGCTTGCAAAAATAAACAAAAAGCAGGCGAGAAATATGAACGAAAAAAGAGCTGTTCACGCCCCCGCAAACATACGCACACACACACACACACCGACGCACACACACACAAACACACACATATCCATATGCAAATGGTTTTACTGGCCCTTTGTTTTTTTTTTTATTTTTCGATGTATTCTTTTGTTTTTGGGACTGTGACTGTCTTTTTCTCTTTGTTTGTGTGTGTGAGTGTGTGCGTGTGTGCGTGTCTCTGTATATTGGTCTGTGTATTGGTATTATTATGGAGCCATGCTGTGTAATATCTGTAAATTTCTTTTGTTATTGCCAACAACAGTTTTTCCTGAATTTCCCCCCGCTCAGACCCTTCTTTATACCCCCCACACCCACACCCACACCATCGCCCCTCTTCGACCCTTCCCTCCCTCCCTACCCCAAGTTCTTACGGTGTTGACATTTGTTGGCATCATTCCACACATTGTTGCCGCTGGTGTTTTTGTTTTGTTTGCTTTTCGTTCGCTCTTCTTCTTCTTCCTTACTTTTACTATATAATTTGTAGCATATGAATACTTATATGTATACACACACACACACACACACACACACACACACACACTCAGGCACATGAGTACAAATAAAACCGTAAACTTCTCCTTGCCGGCCAAGTTCAAATTTATGCAGTGTCGCCCAATAAATTCGGCAATAAATTCAAAATAAAACTTTCATCTTGAATCTCACTTATTTTTTCTTCGCTTTTTTCTTGTTGATTGTTTTTTTTTTTTTTCTGGTTTTTTTTTGGTATCCTTAAAACTTTTGATCCAATGAAAAACTGTGTATTACGGGCCAGGTTTTTAATGATACTTTTCAATCTATTTCAATTTAACGCGATTCTTAAGGGAACATCGAAATTTCCCTCCTCTTGGCTAGATCGAAGAACAATTGAAGTCCTGATAAATACTTTGTTGTTTGGGTAGTGCTTCCTTTTAAGGATTTTCCTGGCTTCAGTCTGTAAGTCGCCTAACATTATTACCTAATGAAAAGTAGATGTAATACATATATATTTATATAACTAAATAAATAAATAATATATCCCAAAATAGCGACCTTATATTATTCCCTGTTCTAATTTATTATCCTTAAAATTACTTTAAGCTGGAAAATTCTAGATAAGTGAGCAGCAAGTCAATAAAAATTGAAGCTGTCATCAAATTTATTTTTAGTTGTTTCTAAACTCAACTGAATTCTAAAACTAACCAATAATACATAACGAGTGAAAAATGTCCTTTGATGAAATTTGTATGAAGCTCCTTTATTCATAGTCATCGGATGACAGTAGAGCAGTCGCTGAGGCTTGTCCCTGACTGTGTGCCCATTGATGTGTGAATGTGTGTGTGAATGCGAGTGTAAATAAAATATATAAATCTTCTTCTTTCAATCACTGAATTGTTTATGTTTAATGCATAAAATACTATAAATGCTGTTTGTGTATTTAAAAGGATTCTGAAGGGATTCAAAAGTCGTTAACACATAAAGGAGCCTTTTTGGCTATCAGTGTCCATATTTCAATATATTTTGGGCATATAAATAAGGTCCTGGGCCTGAAAGGTATACCTTCCAAATTATTTATGACTTTTTTATGTATTTATTTATTACTAATTTATTATTTATTTATTTGTTTATTTATTAATTCATTTATTTATTTATTATTTATTTATTTATTTATTTATTATATAATAATTATTAACTTATTTATTATATAATTATTGTTTATAATTAATTAATTTATTTATTTACAATTTATTTAGTTTTCAATTATTTATTATATTATATTATATTATTATATTAATTTATTTATTATTTATTTGTTTATTTATTACTAATTTATTCCTTATTTATTTGTATATTTATTTATTTATTTTTTATTCTTATTTATTTTTATATTTATGTATTTATAATTTTTTTATTTAATCATTATTAACTTAATTATTATTAATTTATTAAAATATTTTCAATTCATTATTTATTTGTTTATTTATTTATTTAATAATTATGTATTTATATTTTATATTTATGTATTTATAATTTATTTATTTAATCAATATTAACTTAATTTTTATTTATTTATTTTCAATTTAATTATTTATAATAATTTATTTATTTAGTATTTATTTGTAGTCAAGTTGAAATGTTTTAAAGTCAATTTCTATACATTAAGGATAAGAAGTCATCTTTAAGATCTGTGATTTATTTTTAATCCAGTGCAATCTCCCAACACCTCAAATCGATAACTTATCGATTTTTAATTTTTACTAAAACTTCAAACTTTTTTTGATATTTTTTTTCTGCCAGAATTGATCCGCATAATTAGCCAGGAAACGTAACCATTGAAGCGAGAATCTAGAACAATTTTTTTGGTCATCAGAAAAGCTGGGAAAATCTGAACGTAAGCTTTCCTTTGGGCATTAGAAAAAATCGTCGGGAATGGATGCTTAATGAATGGCAGGGTAAAGTTTTAGTGGCTGAAAATCGATTTGCATGCGCTCTTTGCATTTCCGTTTCCGCCGCACACACATGCAACGACTTAATTGCACTTTTAAATAACCCATCTAACTGGAATTTGCGCCAAGTGTGTGGCACAGTTGCAATTGTGACGTTGTTGTTGCTATTGTAATTGTTGTAGTCCTTGTTGTTGTTGTTGTTGCAACTGCCAGCGCTACGTTTGTTGCGCTGCTGCTCGTAAAACCCCGAAAATGCACTCGAGTTAATTGCCATTGGCTCGACTTTTGGCCGCCTTGTCGGGAGCGCTGACTGAGCCTGCGGCTACTGTGGTTGCAATTGCTCCTGCCTAGCTTGGCAGCTACTGCGATTGCCACTGTGCTACCGTTACTGTTACTGTTACTGCCGCTGGGACTGGGATTTCTCACCGAACCTACCCAAACTTCTCCGACTGCCTCAACTTCTCCAACTGCCGCACTTTATTGCCAGCCATTTTGAATACCATTTTGTGGTTTATTACTTTTGTGGCCGGCAGATTCTCAAGTAGAGCGCCAAGTGCATGCCATATAAATACACACACACACACACACACACACACACACACACACACATACACTCATCAGCACACCTACTTCTCCTGTACTCCTTTACTCCTGTACGGTCGCACTTAGACACCCGCATGAATCTCGGAGTGAATGCACTTTCGATTGCCGCCTGAAAGTAGACTATATATTTATGGCCAGGCCCACAGTAGCCACCGCTGACGATTATGGCAGTTAGCGTGGGCCGTTACATGGATTATAGCCTCTTTGACAGCCACAACTGCGGTGCGACATGGGAGGAGGCGTGGGGGCGTGGCCAGAGGCAGGGCGCATGGTGGCCGCAGCGACACGCAGAGCCGCCACAGTCGTTGCAGCAAAATTTCATTATTTAAGCCCTCCGAGCTGCAACCTGGCAACTCAGTTGGCTTTAAAAATCAATTAGCATTGATTGCGACCATAGTCGCTGCTCGGATCGTTTTGGGCAGCTCTTCCCATTTATTTTTTTTTTCTCTCGCTTGTGCGGGCTCAAGGCAGATAAATCCAGGACGGGATAGGACAGGTCCTGGACGGACCACTGAAACATTCAGTGGATTTGGCAGCGTTGTCAATTTTGTTGCTCCTGTTTATGGTTGTTGTTGTTGTTGTTGTTGATGTTATTATTGTTGTTTTTTGTTGCTGTTGCTTTTGTCATTGATGACTTGCAATATTGAACATGACAGTTGGCAAGTAAATGATTGTTACAGGTGGCTCTTTGACTCTTTGGTTCTTTGCCTCTTTGGCTCTTTGGCTCTTGGGGTCTTTGGGCGATGGGAAATGTTAATTTTAATAATGCTCCGTGACCTCCAGTATTGTATTTGCGAAACAGAAACCGAATCAAAATAAAAACAAAATAAAAAAAAGGGAAACAAAAGGCGAAGAAAAATCCGTAACAGTTAAATACATAAAAATCCTATGAAAATCGCATTTCAAGGGTCAAATTTCGAGGGAAAAGCAAAACAAATCCCGGCAAGGTGCGGATCATAAAAAGGGACCAAATCGAAAGGCACCCAAAAGCAACAACAGCAAAAAAACAAAACAAAAAAAAAAACAAAATATATAAAAGGAACAAAAATATATAATATAAAATAAAGGAATCGCATAAATGTTGCTAACCCTAAAAATCCTTAGCTCAGCTCAGTCCAGACAACAAAGCAAATTTTAACATTATAATTTTTAATATTTTTGCCTCTCGGCCTTGTGGAGCTTGTCGAGTTTTGGGCAGCTTTTGTTGTAGAATTTGTTGTTGTTGTTGTTGTTGCTGTTGTTGTCGCTTGGGTGTGAAGCTGTCAAATGCAGAGCGCTCTAGACGGGGGATCTAGGTAAGGCTCAGGCTTGGTTCCGGACTGCAAGCTGTGACATCCTTACAAAATGTGGCAAACGGAAGGCACACACACACACCCGCACACACACACACACACACACACGCTCAAATAAATGTGTTTGAAGAGTAGGGAGGCACAAGCACACATGACACTTGGCACCCACAGGACACCCACTGGAGACCCACATACAAAGGCTGGCAACACGGCACGACTACAGCTTTCAATTTCAGCGTCTTTTCGGTCTTAGCTCTTGGCTTTCGTTTCTTTTAAACTTGAGTTGCCTTCGATTTCACGCAGCGCTGGCAATTTTATGCCGAAAAAAACCCAAGATGTACTTGGTGTCCCTTCCCCGACCACCCCCTCATATCCTTCAGCATCCTGCAGCATCGCATCAGTCCTTCCTTCATCTTCCCTTACCAATCTGACACCCACTACCTGCCTATACCTTTGTCGGCTCCTCCGCGCCACCCCCCCTCCCTCTCTCTCTCTCTCTCCTGTCACCCTACACCCACACTCACCCACGTGTCCTTTAGCCCAACTGCGGCTTTGGATTGTCGTTGTCACTGCTGCTGCTGCTGCTGCTGCTGTTGCTGCTGTTGCTGTCGCTTGTTTACTGTCTTTTATTTATTTGCTTTATGTTTGTATTTTTCTTTTTTTGGTATTTTTTTTTTTCAATTTTTTTGTTGCTTTGTTTTGCTCCTCTCTGATTTTTGTGAAGAAAGGAAATCGAATTCGAATCACTTTCGGATATTTTGGTTATAAAGTCGGAAATTTTGGCGACATTATTGTTTTCGACATTTTCCTAGTTTTTTGGCAAACATTTTTGCCATCCTTCTGACTCTCCTTCTCTCGACCTCTCGGCCTCTCGATCTTTCTGTCTCCATTGTCTTCCTCTCTTGTGCACTGAAATTTATTGCTTCCAATTGAGTGCACGGAGCAGGGACAACAACTAGGAGCAAAGAAGGACCAATAGCAGGAACAGGATGAGTTTTCAGCAGCAGCAACAGCAACAGCAACAGCCACAGCATTGGCATCGGCATCGGCATCAGCTCGTGAACAGCAACCGCGTTGTCCTTGATAAACACGTGCGTTTCATGTCCCTGTCCTTTTGTTTGTCCTTTCCCATACCTCTGTCCGTTGATGCCACAAATGTTGTTGTTACTGCCATGTTGTTGTTGCTGCCGCTTTCGAGCGCTGGCAACATATTGGCTAGGAAGCACACATGTAAGCAAAATTGACAAGGCTAAAGGATATCGATGTCTGCTTATAATGTGCAACATATTAAACCTAAGCACACGCTCACATCGCTGGCTCTATAAATAACAGCAGGACCTTAGAACCTCACCGAATGTTGAAGCGCTTGAAACCTGCTCGTCCTTTGCTCCTGTATCATTTCCGCATTCCCCACTCCGCACTCCCCACTGCGCACTCCCCACTGCCCTTCAATGTAATCAAAGTTGCCGCCAAAACAGTTTTCACTTTGGCTGCTATTATTTTGCTGCCCTGAGCCTGGCCTGCTCCTGCCATTGATGTCCTTTGCTCCTGCGGCCCTGCGGCTAATATATGAGCCCATGTCGCCCCGTTTGGCCTGGCCTCGCCTTTGTCTTGGCCAAGCTCCTGGGCTAGGCACACACATCCCTTCGCACTCGACAGGACTTGATACGACTCGACTCGACTCGACAGGACTTGACTCGACTCGAGTTGAGTTGATATTGATGATGTTATTAAAATAATAAATTATTTGAAAATTATGAACTGGCGCCATTTCTCATGACGCGCTGGACCCGTTAGTCATCCCCTCGAATAAATCAAAAGGTAGCCCGAACCCTAACTGAGTGCCACTTGAAGGCGGCAAAGGATCCTTTGTGGAACATCAGTTTGCAGCTTCTTCAACATGTCCACAAGCACACGCACACACACACACTCACACACCCGCCTGACGGGTCAAACAGACTATAAAATTAGCAGGTATGTGAGTGCGTGTGTGTGTGTGTGTGTGTGTGTGTGTGTCTCAAGGAATTTTGTCAACTAACCACATGGAATCAAATTAATTTCCCTTCCGTATTATTTTTGCATTTTAAAAGCCCCTCAACTCACCTGTACAGCGGTTTCCCAGCGCTCTCCCGGAACCAAAGTACCATGTACACCCGATCGTCCTTTGCCTCCGGCTCGATGTCGCATGGCAAGGATGCGGTGCGTCCCAGCACGGCCTCAACAGCTACAGTAGAAACTGAAAGGAAAAGAGCAAAGGATTCAAAGTCAATATAAATATACATATGTTTGTATGTGTGTGTGTTTGTGTAGGTGTGGGGCTTTTGTATGTTTGGTTAAGGTCTGTGTAGTTGTGTGGGTAACTGCAGGCATTCACCAAATGTCTAAACATGACTATTGACATAGTCATTAACACGATATTAAACTCTCCATTTTGTTGGGTTTGCTGCAATTACTTGACTCCTTCCTTGGCATCGATTCCTTAAACATCAACAAAATGTCAACAAAATTCTGCCCTTTTAACTGTCACGCCAGCCACACGCAAGGCACCAACAGAAACGAAGCCAACGAAACCGCACGACAGTCAGCCAAATATTAAGGACTCCCCTCTTAAGTCCTAACTTCAATCTAAATGCCCGCCACTCCCCGCAACACTGCCCAAGGCACAATCGTTGCCATCGTCATAGTCGTCGTCGTCGTCGTCGACGCCATCGCCATAGCCATAGCCACAGCCATCGCCATCGCCATCGCCATCGTCATTGCCATCGTCGTAGTCGCATAATCACAACCAAGTACGTGAGTGGGAATATTAATGCTAAATTGACGACAAGGACAACGACAACGACAACGACAACTACGATGACGTCGACAATGGAAATGGGAATGGGAACGGCAACGATGATGGCAAACGTCTATGAGTTCTGGCCCTTTTCCGCCGGCCTCATTCAGCGAGCTGCTCATCCATCTGTCCGCTCATCCGGCCAACCGTTGACTAGCTGCGATTTCACGGCGGCCTCATCTTTTGCATTTAAACTGCCAATTGATGTCACTGAAAATATATGTATTTATGTGAAGGCAGACGGAAGAGACGGTCGGACGGACGGACGAGACGGGCAGATGGGCTACCGAGAAGACAGTGCCGCAAACTCCCAAGCCAATCCAATCCCGGCAAATGACTGTGGTTAGCGCATTGGATTCCAGTGGCCCAACGTTTGATTGCTTTGATGACCTAATGAGTTGAAGCTGTGCCGTCAATGGCCTGAAGGACATTTATAATTGCAGCATTTGCCACAATTGAATAGCAGCTTCTGTTTATTGCTGAGCTTAAAAAATCTGGGCTAACTGCCGATGCGGGACGAAGGATATAAGGGAGGAAGAACAATTTTTAGAGTTTAGGATTAAAGAAAAAAAAAGTTTTGTTTTTCTTTTGACTTTGAAAAATGTAGGACTTATTTTCAATAAATTTTTCTAATAATTTTAATCCGCTTTAATTTCGATTTTAATATTTTTTTTAAGATTTAAAAGTTGATTTTTGTTACATGAAATTTCATCGAAATTTCAACCAAGGAAATTTTCACAGAATAAAAGGAAACCATTTTTAGTATTAAATTTAATTATACTAACTAACTATTTAAAATTATTATATTTAATTTTTATTTAAATTATTATTTAATTTTTAATAAAATATATTTTTCGGAATTTAAATTAAAGAAAAAATAATATAAATAAATATTTTTAATATAAAAAAATATATTTAGGTATAAATAATTAATATAAATATTAGGCTTTAATTTGGATTTAAATGAAAATGTAAATTTAATATGTTTATGCTGAATATAAATTTATGATTTAATTATTGATTTTAAAATTTGTAATTTTATATATTTAATTTGAAGCTCAAACGACTGCATTATCAGAAACCAGGTCAATAATTGGCTAACCCCTCATCTGCCCTTAGCTGGCCATGAGGGTTACCTTAGGTCATTCAGAAAAGTGGATCCGGTTAGGCGCTTCGGGGATTGATTAAGTATGAAGTGTAGATTAGAAAATTATTGATTCATATTAAATTTAATCAGAGAGAATTTAGTTACAGGTGGGTTAAAGGTAAGAGTTTTCTCTCTTGGCAAAGGCTGCTATGCTCTTTTACAGATTGTAAAGGAGTTAATTAACTGCGGATCAAAGATGTGAAGGTTGTAGATAGCTAATTAATACTTTTTATAAATAAAATAATAAATTTATAATAAAAATATATAAAGCCCTTTTTAATGGATTTCCATATTAATCAACTATCCATTTTGATCAATGCAAAACTTCCTTAATTAAGTCCGTAGGAAATAATTGGGAATAAGCCTTAAAGTCCAGGGGCCTGTGAATATCCTTCCAAATCATATTTATTAAAATCATATTAATTAAAATTCCCAATTAAATAATTATAAAATAATTGTATAAATCAAATATAATTCTCTACCAATAATTATCTGCCTGAGCAATATATCTTAACCAGAAAAGGATCCACCTGGAAACGAGTCCCAGCAAAAAAAGGCACCTGTTTTGTTCTGTCAACGGAAATGAAGATGTTTGC
The DNA here is from genome assembly GCA_035044505.1 of Zaprionus lineosus. NCBI lineage: Eukaryota > Metazoa > Arthropoda > Insecta > Diptera > Drosophilidae > Zaprionus > Zaprionus lineosus. Next base: position 1,406,683 of record JAWNNX010000591.1, on the reverse strand, counting down.
CGTGTGCCGAGGGAAGGGTTGAAGGAGTTTGTGTAATTACATGAACAGTTAGCCGATAAAGGAGCTTAAGGCACTTATGGAATTACAATCTATCTTGTAGTTTGCAAAACATAAGCTCCTTACGGAAATAAGTAACCAAGCGGAGGCGTCTGAGAGGCTGTAAATTTCTGCTGGGTGATTGATGTTGCGATTGTTGCTACAACATCGATTTATGTGACAGTCATCGCTGGTAAGTACACCTGAGTGGGACAGGCGGACAGACGTCTACACACACACACACACAAACACACACACACATACACAAGTAAAAGTACAACCACACGTACACACATGCTTAACAACACAAAGCTCATTAATACCCCCAAAAAGGCGGTTGATGGGATGTGGGGTGTAGGGGGTAAGGTGTGTGGGGTAGGGGATGGGGGTTGGGGGTTGGGGGCCTCCGCAATGATGTTACGCGTAATTTAATTTTGGGAGTCCCGCCAGCTACGAATTCCTTACGCATAATTTCAGTTTGTACTCGTCCTTGTGTGCGTATGTGTGTGAGTGTGTGTGTTTGGGTGAATCTAAGTATAAATGCGCGAGACGACAGCCTGTATGAGCTTGTGCGTATGTGTGTGCGTATGTGTGTGCGTATGAGTGTGCGTATGTGTGTGTGTGTGCGTGTGTGTGGTAGGGGATGCCAAAATTTTTGACATTTATTTAATATGCGCACGTTTTATAGAAAAGCAATTCCCAGTCGTATAATTTATGGCACACTACAAAAATTTGCACATGAAAATGCCGACTGAGCCGAGGCACGCGCATTGCAGGCAGACAGAGCAGATCCGCATATATCATGTCACACACACACACGTACATATATCCAAAAAGTCTGTATCTGTATAAATATGTATATATATCTATATATATCTATATATATATATATGGATTTGTATATGGTCTGTCGGAAAACATTGTAGCAATTTTCGTTGCGTTTGTAATTCCCATGTAAGATGTCAAACTCCCAGCACACACACACACACATACACATATTTATAAGCACTTACACACACACATACAGTCACTCACTCAGCCACACACAGAGCGACTCACTCATATACTGGCAGTCTGGCAAGCGGCAGGCAGCAAATTGACATAATTTGTGACATCGCCGCCCCCTTCCACCCATCAAACTTCAGCCTTGGCTAGCTTGGGCCCCCCTCTCCCCCTGCCCATTCCCCTCTCCGTCAACATCGCCCACCCCCATCATCAACGTGTTTCGACTGATGTGCGCGCAAGCGTAAGTGTGTAATGAGTGATTTGCCCGTGAGGCTGAGATGGCAGACAACGTCGCCAATCGTTGTCCCAATTCTCCTACCTCCTCCTCCTCCTCCTCCTGCTCCTCCTCCTTTGCCAGCCGCTGGCGACGTTCCCTCTGGCCATGTCAGCGTTGGACCGCAGTATCTGGCAGCCGCCAAACCAACTGCCTTTGCTTGAATTTTGGCTAAGTGGAGCGTGCTGCGGCTTAGGTGCCCAGCTGCTTGTGGGGGTCAGTGGCACGGATTAGGCTCTATGGTGGCAACGGCAACAGTTGACAGACATGACAAATGTGTCCTAGTTAACTCCCACATGAGTGTGTACGTGTATGTCTGTGTGTGTGTGTGTAAGCTGTCTGTATATATGTAAACAACTATAAAATACACACAAGTTAAATTGGTCAGGCTTAATGGCTGCTTTGTTAATGTTTAATATTTATAATTCGTTCGCATATTTCATTATATTTGTTGCCGTAAATCACTAATAAATACGTCTGCCATGCCACAAGTATTTATAGTGCTGCAATTTGTTGCAACAATTATGGGCCATCATAAACACAAGCAACTCTCTCGCATCTTCTATTAACGTGTCTTAATCCACTTGTCCAACATGTTTGCCCATGCTGAGGCTTTGTTTGCCTTTTCTACTGATGAGTCCTTTTCCAGGATACATATGACACATTTCGAGTTCCCTTAAATTTATCTTTATATTTATATTTTATCTATTATTTTATTTTATATTTTATATTTTATATTTTATATTTTATATTTTATATTTTATATTTTATATTTTATATTTTATATTTTATATTTTATATTTTATATTTTATATTTTATATTTTATATTTTATATTTTATATTTTATATTTTATATTTTATATTTTATATTTTATATTTTATATTTTATATTTTATATTTTATATTTTATATTTTATATTTTATATTTTATATTTTATATTTTATATTTTATATTTTATATTTTATATTTTATATTTTATATTTTATATTTTATATTTTATATTTTATATTTTATATTTTATATTTTATATTTTATATTTTATATTTTATATTTTATATTTTATATTTTATATTTTATATTTTATATTTTATATTTTATATTTTATATTTTATATTTTATATTTTATATTTTATATTTTATATTTTATATTTTATATTTTATATTTTATATTTTATATTTTATATTTTATATTTTATATTTTATATTTTATATTTTATATTTTATATTTTATATTTTATATTTTATATTTTATATTTTATGTTTTATATTTTATATATTTTTTTGCAAATAATTCGCTTCTATTGAAAACTTCAATCGCTTCCTCTTAAGCAGAAGAAGGCCGGATTTTCTCATTATTTGTAAACAAAGTACTTGAAAGGATCTTAAGTACTTAGTTAGGTACTTGAGTATTTCTCTAAATAATTCCTGTTGTTGTTGCCGCTTTCTGTTATTCCAGGCACTTCTATAATTGAATATCAATCAGTCTATGAAAATAGAATTTAATCTTTATTTTAAAATATAAAAACCTAATTATTTGTTTAAATGTTGTACTTATTACTTTTTGTTACATAGACTTATTAATATTAAAAACAATCTTTGAAATTAATGACTTTTATGAGAAAAATTTAATTTTTGAGTCCTTGCAATTTGGCTGAAAGTTTTAGACGCTTGGCAAGTGCGATGCCTGGGCGCATCCTTAGTTGTTGTATTTATTTAAATAATTTTGTTTCTCTGCTGCCTTGATGACACATAAGGTTTTTATTACACAATGTCATTTCACTTTTGTTGAGAAGAAAATGGTAGAGAATGGCAGCAAGTTCCGAGAGGGAGCGGGGAGCGGGGTAGAGGGTCCTGGGAACAGGGAACTAGAAATGAGGAACTGAATGAAGTGTAAGGCAGATACAAATTTCATTTGTTCGCGTTGCCGTGGCAGTTTCATTCTTATGTTGGTTTTTTTTTTTTTTTTTTTTATATTTTTCTATCATGAGAACTGCCAACAGCTCGGCAACACATACTTAACACACGCACACACACACACACGCATAGCAGTAGGGGTATGAGTGTTGGGTTATGCACATAGTATTTATATTTATATAAGTCGCCTTTATATAAGCGTAAGAAGCTGTGAAACTTATGCAAATTGCATTTCAGTGTCTGCGCAAAAGCAAACTCGTCTCAAAACGCGCGGCAACAACAACAACAACAACAACAACAACAACAACTGGAAGCGGCTAAGAGTATGCAATGCTAACGGGACAGCGTTGCAAAAAGTGGTAGAAAATGCGCATAATGAAATCCAATGCTATGGCTACGTCAGCTTCTTAACTTGCCACGTTCCACTTTCGAGTCGCTGTAGCTGCCGCCTGCCGCCTGCAGTCTGCCGCTTGTCGCCTGTTGTTGTTGGTGTTGCAACTATTGTTGTTGCTGCTGTTGCTGCTGCTTGTACATCTTCGCTCTTTTGTTGCCGTCGAGCGCGCCAAAGTTGTTCTTCTTGTTTCATGCCACAGCCGCAAGTATGGCATAGCCATTCTAGGAAATAAGTGCGAGTGGAAGGGAGAGAGAGAGGGGCAGGTTGGACGGGTGCGAGTGAGTGAGTAGGAGTGATTGGTGGCAGCAACGATGCGTCCTTAGAGCATGGTAATTTTCGCTTGGGCACAACACAAAAGTTTCTATCTCTACATGCGTGTGTGCTTCTGGATGTGTGTGTGTGTGTTTGGGTGCTTGGGTGTATGCGTATGTAGACACTTGTAAAAATAGTGTGCGGCTATGTGGCAGCCACACAGTCGCCGACCCTGGCCACCGGCAAAGCAGGTCACGTGTGGCATTGCGTCAGTTGTCGTTGTTATCTTGGGCGTAAGAAAATTTCTTTAAATAAATACAAACGCATACATATGTACAATTCTCTCTTTACCTATTGCCATCTCGCTTACTCTCTCGTCTCTTGCCGCTCGCTGCTCGCCTCTCGCCGCTTGCCTCTCGCCGCTCGCCTCTATAATTGAGATGAAAGGTAATGACTCGCATAGCATACTTTTAAGCGCCCAAATCGCGAGGCAACTATGTGCTAGACAATGCCATAGAGTACAGAGGTAAACACGTACATGTGAACACACTCACTTACACACACATACACACACACACACACACACACGTAGAAACACCTGTGCATTGTGTGTGCGAAAGTGAATGCCAGCAACAAAAATGTTTTGTTGTTGTTCCTTCTAAGTGGCACAAGGTAAAGTCGTTTTGTTGCCGCACTGCCGCGCCTTCTAAGTGTATGTATGTATGCTATACGTGTGTATGGGTGTATGCATGTATACATGTGTATGTGTGTGTGTGGGTGTGGGTGTTTTTGTGTGTGCACTATTTGCACTAATTTAGTTGAAAACAAACAAAGTCCTTTGTTCAATTTTCGCCTTTAGATTGAAGTACACCTAAGGAGAGACGAGAGCAAAAGACGTTGAAGAAGCGCGGGGAGTGGGGGAAGTGAAGAAAGCAGAAGAAGAAGGTGCTGAGGAGGGGGCGGGTGGGGTGGAAGAAAGAGATGCCTTAAAGGAAAATAAAGAACAGAGCTGAAACTTAGCTGCCGGCTAAGCAGCAGCTGCTGCTGCTTGGCAACGCAACAGCAGCAGCAGCAGCAACAGCAACAGCAACAACAATAACAATAACAGTTACAACAGCAACAACAATTAAACGACTAAAAAACAACAACAACAGTTTGCCGTTAGCAAGTGTTAACCCATTTTTAGCCTACTCACTCTAAGTAATTAGCCAAGAACATTTTCAGCTTATAAATTTTGCATAAGCTGCAATTAGAGGCAACATCCACTTTGCAGTTGCTTCACTTCAGCTTCAGCTTCAGCTATTCGTGCCACACACACACACACACACACACACACACTCGTACACAATCAGAGGCACTCATATGCACACACACACACACACACACAAGAGCAGAGACAGAACTGCAACTTTTCTAGTTTTCTGGTCTCCTATTTTTTTCCTGTTTATCGTTTCTTTCCCATTGTTCCTTTTTTATTGTTTATTGTTGATTGTTGATTGTTTATTGTTTATTGTTGTTGATATTTGTTACTCGTTACTCGTTATTCGTTATTTGTTACTCGTTACTCGTTATTCGTTGTTCGTTATTCGTCATTCGTTATTTGTTATTCGTTATTCGTTATTTGTTATTGTTACTATCAATGTTTCTGTCGTTGTTGTTATCACACGTGCACCCAATTAAAGCCAAATATCGATACTCACAGTTGTGGGCTGTCAGTCCTTGATGGCTGCCAGGACACAAATCAACAAATTCAAATTCAATTGCGGCCTAATAAATAATACACCCGCTCAGGACAACTGGCGACTGTCATGACAGCTCAGACGTAGCGGCTGAGGGACAGAGTCTCACAAGTACAGAACAACCGAAGGACTGACAGACAGAGGGACCACAAGGACAGAAGGACGAAGTACGAAGGAGCAGTGAAGCGTTAGAGCGTCGGAGCCTCTAAACGGGCGATAAAACACAAAGTAAACACAATAGGAAATACATCAATAAAATTTTCGTTCAAGTGAATATCAAATGTTGAGAAAAGGACTTCGTAGTGATAGATTAACAGATATCCTAGAAAATAATGGAATAGTGACATTTAGCATGAAATCCTGTCTATATCGAAATTTCACTCATTATTTTATTGTCAATAATATTTTATTTTTATACATTTTTAATTTATAAATAAAAAAATATAAATATTGAAATTTATATTAAATATGAGATAACATAATTCTGTTAATTAACATTTTATCGCTGTATTAAATGCTCGAATATTAAATTAAATTCGAAGTAATTCAATAAATGATTTATTTCCACTAAATAAATGAAAATAAATTACTTGCTCTTCTTTCATAATTTTTTTAATTTAATAATTTTTTTATTTAGTGTAAAGTTAAGTTTGTGTTATGTATTATTTATAAATATTTCATCATAAATTATTAATTGATTAATTGGAAATATATTTAAACTCATAAAATAAATTTGAGCTTAAGTCGCGTTAATTGAAAAATTATTTATTTTTTTTATTTTAATTATTTTTTAAAATTGTTGTTTTTATTATTAATTTTAAGTGATTTTTTTAAGTTACCGTTTTTTTTATTATTTTTGCTTAGCCTTTATTTTTTATGATTTTTATAAGCCTCGAATTTGTTTATTTTTTTTAATTAATTTTGCTTTATTTATAATATTAAATAACTAATATCAAAATAATATTGAAAATTAAATTATTAATTTTTTTATTTTACTTTTGTTTGGTTTTATATATATATAGTATAACTATCTTAATTATTTCTTATATATTATAGCATTATTATTATTAAATTATATCCTCCACATATTATAGCAATATTTTTATTGCTTTGAACAGAAGGTCGGATAGCTAGAAAATAGTCTCTATTTAGTTATACATGAAGAGGCAATCTGAAGGTAATTACACCTGCCCGGCTATCAGGAACTTATCCTTCAGACCCACCCCTTTGGGTATGTAATACTCCCGAGTTGATGTTTTTACGACTACAGGATATAAAATAAAAATGCAAAAGTAACTGACAGGCCAAAATAAACATGCTCGTTGCCTATGGAATAATTGACCTTCAAACGGTCTCTGGCAATGTGCCTCAAGGCAATGTGGGTGTAGGAGGGGTAGATGAGGTTGGGGGAGAGGGGTATTGAATTGTGGGCAGGTGGGCTTTGGGGCGGGGCAGGGTTATTGATTTGTAACACATGCAAAACAATCGATTCTTTAACAACTCAAGTTATTTGCCTTAAAGCACGGAACCTGCAACCTTAAATGTCTTAGCCACAAAGCTATTGAGGCCAGGGAAATGGCATCTCAAATAACGTTGGCCTCCTTGAGTGCCGAGGGTCAGGGGTTGACATGCGAGCAGCAACTTGCAACGACTTTTGTTCAAAGCTCAAATGTTGCACGTCCTAACAATGCGCACACAATGCGATAGAAGTGTGTCTATCCACCTGCCATGCCCACCATACCAGCCAAGACCGGCCAAACCAGCAACCTGGTGTTGCAACACCTGCAACACCTGCAACACCCACAACACCTGCTAACCCTATTACCTTTCTGGCACTCGTTTTGAAATCTGTGTGTAGTTTGATGCCTGCCTTGCACCTTTGCCCAGAAATTACATCAATTACAGCGACTTGTCTTCAACTAAGCTGACCGAAAACGTAAGAATAACGAGCCGGGCCAACGAGACCTTGCGGCTGACTAACAATATCCGTACGCACACACACACACACACACATACACACACACATACACACATATATACACATGTATACACACACATATACACTCATATATACACTCATATCTACACACATCAAGTTGGCTTTTTTTTACACTTTTCACGTCTGCCTTAGGTGCGAGCAGATGGGCGGATGGACAGATGGGCGGATGGGCGGATGGGCGGGCACGTGAACATTTGGAGAACATTTGACCTGAAGTGCATTGGTCATCACGTGTGGCCATGAGTCTGCATTTGAGTGCACTTTGGTCAGCAATTATTTTACGTTGAGGTCGCATTAGGGAGGTCGGCACCGGAGCAGAGCCAAGGAAGATGCGAGGGATGCTTCACCTGGATACTTTTTATAAGATATCCATTTTGCCATATGAAAGGACTTGAAAAAACGGAAAAGCGTAAAGGATTGCATGATACGCCGAGCCACTGGCTTTGAGTGTGGGAAGTGTTTCACTTTTGAAGATGATTTATGGCTTATGAACAAGAAGATGAAGTTCAGGTGAGAAGAAAAAAGCGCTGCTTTTTTTTTGGTTTTCTGTGAATCGAAGTTCAGATTTAAGGCTAAATTTTGCTTTAAGGATTTCTTTACTTTTGCATAAAATTCAGGTTTTTTTGACTATAAATTTTTAATTAGCCAGCAGATGAAATGTAAATTCATCTCGTCGTTTGAATGAGTTTTTCTATCCTTCGCTTGAGTGACCCTCTTGGCAACTGAACAGCTCACACGGCATCAGCGCCAGGACAGGGAAGGCATTAAGTGTGAGAGCCCTGAACTGGCATGCAACCTAATGGTAGTTTCACACACATGGGATCGAAGAGCAAAGAGTTGAGAGTCAGACACAGATACAGATACAGACACAGACACAGACACAGAGACAGACACAGAGACAGACATAGAGACCGTTAGTAGTCCGCAGTCCATAGTCCACAGTCTATAGTAGTCCGTAGTCCGTAGTCTGTAGTCCGTAGTCCGTAGTCCGTGGTCCGAAGTCCGTGGTTCATAGTCCGAGGTCTGCAGTCCGTAGTCCACAGTCCGCAGTCCGCACTCCGCACTCCGCTGTCGATAGTCCGCAGTTCGTAGTTCGTAGTTCGTAGTTCGCAGTCGAAAGTCCGCAGGCAGCAATCCCATTGCCCGTGGCATATTGAAGTGCAGTTCGACGCAAGCATTTTGCAGCCGCATTGTCATGTCAACCGATAAATTCACACATATGTGCGCGTGTAAGTGTGCTTGTGTGTGTGTGTGCGAGTGTCCGAGTGTGCGAGTGTGCGAGTATGCGGGGGCATACCAATACCAACAAACGATTGACACCTACGGCAATCTTTTTTTCGGTCACGTTCAAATTGCAAGTTGAAGTTTCCCATCTGCAGCTTCTCGACGGATCCCCAACTCAACAGCAATCCAACTTTTTCATGTGCACTGAACTGTTAGTTATGGTCAATGGCAATGGCAATGGCACTGGCACTGGCGCTGAAGCTGAAGCTGGTGCTGGCGCTGATGCTGATGTTGGCGCACGGGTCGCATACGTTACGTTTCCGCTGTTCAATTCACGCTCGCTGAGTGTCCATCAAACCGATGCCACCGCCAGTCGAATCGTCGGATTGCGCCAGTGGTCCATGTGTAATGAGAATAATGCGTATTGATGGCTTGAGCGAGACTATTAGCTGCTTAATTGTATGATTACATCTATAAATTGATGCGCTTATTAAAGTCCCTTTACCTGGCCAATTAAAAGTGTGTCATTTTAATTATCGTGTTTCGCTCGATTTTCGATTTTCGATTTTCGATTCTCGACTCTCGATTCTCGGTATCCTTTTTTTTGTTACACTTGTTGGCGCAGCGGGAATTCGGGCTTATTAAATAAATGATTTCGAGAGTTGCAAAAAAATTTTTAGTCAGGTATTTTTTATTTTACGCACGTCCCATGCCTGCGCTGGATTTAAATGTGTGTGGGCCGCATATTGTATGGCAGTACGAAAAACTATTGCATACTTTTGTGCGCCTCCAAAGTTTTGCCTCCAAAAATTTCTGTGTGCAAACATTTTGGCAAAGATTTTGGCAAAGCTCTGCGATTTGTAGACAGTTAGACAAGGCGAAAGTTTTCAAACAGTTATGCGGTGTGTGACATGCCACACCACATGTGTGCGTGTGTATGTGTGTGTTTGTGTAAATGTGTGCGGTTGCAATGGAATTTGCAATTATTGCCGTTTAGCAGAAAATTCTTTGCATTCTTGCGCGCCCGCTAGGAAAGTAACAACTTGGAAAAACTATAGTCAAGAGTTTTTAGATCAACACACTCATTTACATATACAACCACACACACACACACACATACATATGCACATTTGGCTGGCAATGAATGACAAAAATGAATTTTAATAAAGTTGCGCAAATATTTGCATATTCCATGGACACTAAAAACTTTCATTGACAAACTTTGCGCCAGGGAGACAATAAACCAATTTCAGTTTTAGTTTTTATCTGTGTTTCAGGGAATTTAATTCATTTTTTTTTTTTTTTTGTTTTTTGTGTTGTTGTTGGCTTGCCCTGTGCTTTCTTGGAATTTTTGGCGGAACTTCGATCTGAATATATGGACAGAGAGAGGAAATACTTTTGATGCGGGTCACACGCAAATTAGCTTTGGCTTTGCTGCTAAAGTTGGAGGCTAATATTATGTATAAGCCACGTTTGGTAAACATTGACATTGTCTTTGTCTTGAGGCCCGCATGGCGCTTTAAAAGTTTCTTAGCCAAATCAATTTGCCAGCCCACGTCGCCTGTCGTAATAACTTTAAACTGTTTTAAAACACAGCGCGAAAAATTTCATTACCACCTTTCGCGTCTCACAGGGGGGTGTGTCGCTGCTTGAGGAGCCAGCAGAAAGCAGGTGGTGGGTTGTGGGTGATGGGTGGAGGGTTGGGGGGGCGTCGGACTGGTGACGGGTGAGGACAAGGCGAAGGTTGGCTCTGTTGGCGGGCAACCTTTTTGATTATTTTGCGCCGCTTTCAAAGTAAATATTTGACAGGAAACAACAACAACAACAACAAGCAACAGCAACAACTACAACAACAGCAACAATAACTACAACAACAGCAACAAAAACAAAAGCAGCGGCAAGTTCGTCGTCTTAGACTTTGCCATTGCGCTGAAGCACTTAAAACCTAATTAAATTTGCATTACAATTTTTTCTGTTGCTCCTTGTTGTTGTTGTTGTTGTTGGTGTTATTGTTGTCATTGTTGTTGTTGCTGTTGTTGTCATTGTTGTTGGCTCTAATTTTGTTTTGAGAAACAGCCACGAGGTTGCGCCAAAGGCGTTACTTTGAAGCACGACAGATCCTGCGCTGGACTCAACTGGTTGACAATCCTGTTGCCTGGTCAGCTTACCCGTGGGCGACCAAAAAATGAGCAAGAGGATAAAGGTACGACAGAGGCAGAGAGACGAACAGTGGGACTGAGGGAGTACAAAATTCGCATAAAGCACAATCTGTGAAAGGTTCCTCTGGAAAATCTTGTATATTCCAAATTATATTGCTAAGCAAATTGTCGCTTTGATGTTTACACTGAGGAGTACCCGAGATGAGTACTTGGCTGGAAGAGACCGCAGCGATGCGTTGTATATTACTTAGTGAAGGATATTACCTTGAAAAAGGACACTCTTACAAATGTCGTATATCATTAATACATAACTCATAGTTATACCTGACTGTAGGTACTCATTTTATATATACAATACTTCAGCTTCTGCTCTACCTTGCGAAGTCATTTAATTAGGGACTAAAGTCCTTTTTCATTCTGAGCGCTAAGCTGATTATTGAAGTTGTTTATTTATATGGAAGAAATGAAAGATATGACAGGACACTATGCAGGGACACTATAGCAGAAGTCTGAACTGAAGGGATTAGGTATATGAAGGTATAACTGGACTTGACAGAAGAGATAAAGCTTAAGAGATTTGAGTCTTATTTTATTTCCTTACATTTTAGGCAAGGACAATGGAAGGACAAAGATAATCTGTTCAATTGCGAGGATAATAAAGTAAATAATTCATATGATCAAATAGGATGACTCAGTGATCCTTCCACATGTTTGTATGTAAAAATTCTGTCTTATTGCCAATCACTTTTACAGGATATTTAATGGTCCATCAGATTGTGCCTCTGACAGCGAATGTCCTTCAATTGTTTAAATGACTTTGACACCCGACAACTCGGCACTCAACTCGTCTAATTAAGGCTAATTAAAGGTAACAAGCAGCAGGAGATGACAGCTGTGAGATGCTGGAAGGAACTGCCGTACCGCTGGGCAGGGGAATCTATTCAATGGCTGAACAGATTATTGGCCATTGTGAAAGGACACTACTCCTTTTTAACTGATTGCATTTATTGTTTGCTCTTCCTCGTTCATGTACTTTAGAATGTTGGGGATTTCCATTCGGATATTATTTGTTCTGACGGCAGGGTAAGTTTTCTGCTTGATGGGATCCTTTGTGGTCTTAAAGTTCGAATACAAGCTGACAAAGTATTGGCAATTGTATGAGTATGAGTATGTGTATGTGTGTGTATATATGTGTGAGTGTGTGTGTAAGCAAAAGATGATTATTAAGTGGAGTTTTGGGCGGGTCGAACATTTCCCCCTTTTGCTGTGGCAACAAGAGAACGGGAATCATTTAAAAGGCATTAAAATTTATTTGAGTGCTCGTTAAAATGTCAGTCGAGCAAACAATCTCCAATAAAAAGTGCGTGCCTCGGGGCAAAGGAAAGGTATTTCATGTTATGTAAATGTTCGAAGAAAACACGTGTTACCAACCGAAGAGCTTAAAGCCGTTAGTTCAATGGCGGACAGCGAGGAGCGTGCAGAGAGCCGCACGCGGCGTATACGCAATAAGTTTTATCAGACTAGCGGCGGGATCAACTGCATGCGGCAATAAAGCAAAAACTCCAAGATTTATTTCTTCAGCACGAAGAAGTTGGCCAAGTTGCTGCACACCCAACTTTTGAGGCGATGCCAACTCCCAGGCCGGCGATGTCTACGATTTCACGCCAGGCACCAGCACAGTTTCACATGCTGACACAAGTCCAGCCGAGGGGGTGGGGTTGGGGGTGGGTTTGGCAGCTGGAACAGGATTGGGAGGCATGTGTGGGGCGTAGAGTGGCCAAGTGGGTGAGTGTGGGTGAGGTGTGCGGCGGGGGTGGGGAAGGGAAGGTGGGTGAAGCGAAGCATAGTCCATATGTTGCGTGCAAATCACAGTGCAGGGAAATGTCTCCCCAACTCCTCAGCTCTTCAGCTGCTGGACTGGTGGACTGGTGGACTGGTGGTCGGCTGTGCTGCTGCTCAGCTGCCTAAGCGTCTGGCAGGCTATCAAGGCTATACGCTGCTATGGCCAAGATGCCGGCGTCGTGGTGTTGTTGGCCGCTGCCAACAGGAAGTTTGCAAACCAAAAACGGAAGCGGTAAGATTTATTATAAAAATGCTCATAGCTCAGGCAGGCAAACGGCATATTACGTTAAAAGTGCACAACACACACACACACACACACACACAGCTATATCTTAATGTATAAATATATATATAAATATCTATGTGTGTGTGTGTGTGGCAAAAGTTGGCAGCAAATTGTGCGGTCCAACGGTAAAGTGAGCAGCTCTTAATTGCACATTTATTTAGGTTCGCCTCTGGGGTAAGTCTGCGAGGCTCGTCGACTGCCGCTTAGTAGTTTATCATTTGCTGTGCTTAAATTACCCCCGAACACACCCAAACACACACACACACACACACACATATATATAGCGAATAAGAGTGGGAGACTCATGCCTTGAGACGAAGGACCATAGACCACTTCACATGACTCCCAGCCACGTAAAAAGTTTCTACTACATTTTTCTTTAGTTGCGGCCTGGCAAAAGTTTTCGCCTCTCTTGACGCAAAACGGAAATCTGTATATTAAATGACTAATTATAGACATTTTATTACCTTGAGCAAGATAAATGGCCACAATGTGAGCTACGTGAAAGTGTCTATTCACACACACACACACACACACACACACACACACACACACCCATATGTAGCTGTAGCTTACATAATAGTTGGCATCTCAGTTACTTAAGTGCCTGCTACAAGGCTCACAATTAAGACCAGCAGCTGACTAGAACATTTTCAATTAAAAGACATTTCTTTCAGGATAACCTTGGACGCTGTGCGGCAATGCACAGTCATGAAATGGAAATGGAAAAAGGAAAATGGAAAATCCACAAAATTAAAATGACAAAAGCTCCGCCGTTTACTTTAAAATGCATTTCCATAGAGGAAGGAGGCACCAGCAAGTGGCAAACGGCTATGACTTTAGCAAAAGCTGAAGCTGCAGTAACACTGGCAATGGCAATGGCAGTAGCAGAGGCAGCAAACAGTAGCAGTAGCAGTGGCAGTGGCAGCGGCAGAGGCAGCAACAGTAGCAGCGGCGTCGTCGGCGGTGTTGGCGGCGCCTGCAATTTCCACGTTACGTTTCGTTTCATTTCAGTTAGTGCCAGATGCTTCCGTCGCCTTGCCTTTTGTGCGCCCCACACCACCATCCCATGTGTGCGTGTGTGTGTGTGTGTGTGTGTATCCTTTCAAATGTTGAACTCTTTGCAGCCTTGATTCTAGCTGTGTTTTTTCCCCTTCACCTTTCCTTCGTCTCGTTGACAGCATGAAAATTTTTGCAAATGCAGCAAATGAATTTTTTTCCTACTCGCTGCTTCTTCCAATCTTTCCTTGGCGCTGTACTTCTTCTTCTTCTCCTTCTCAGTTGTTGTTGTTGTTGTTGTTGTTGTTGTTGTTGTTGTTGTTGTTGTTGTTGTTGTTGTTACTTGTGTCGTTGTTCCTGTTGTTGGCCGTGCCCTTTCAGTGCATTTAGTGGCATCATGAGATGCTATTGCAATTTCCTTGCTTGTCGCACATACTAATTCGCATAGAGGCAGCCAACCGCATACCGCAGCAGCCAACCCTATCCACCGCATGCCCCGCACCCTTCTCCTAAAAACAACCCACCCCTTCACCCTTCCACCGTTCCACCCTTCAACCCTTTTACCCTTCCACTCCGGCACCTCTAAGCAGCTCAGCTGCTGCCTCTGCCGCCGCCGCTGCCTCATCCATGGCTCGCTATATGTTTGTATGACAACAAAACATGGCCATAACCCAAAATGGGCGAATTCAAATGCTTTGCATAAACGGAAAGTAATAATTTAACGCAAAATTTCCTTTTGCTGTTTTGCTGCTGACGCGGACGATGCCACAGTTGCAACTGCTACTCCAACTGCCACTTCGTCCTGCCTCTGTTCCTAGTACTGATTCTGTTTCTGGTTCTGGTCCTGTTTCTTATGCTTCAATTGGCTTTCGTTTTGTATATGTTTCTCTCCAAGTGTGTGTGTGTGTGTGTGTGAGTGTGTGCGTGTGTGTGTGTGTGTGTGTATGCTTGTTAGTGTGTGTCAGAGCATGTAACTGCCACCGCCATCATTCCGCAAATTGAACTTTTAACTGTAGCACGAGCTTCCCGAGGCATCCGGTGGCAGCTGCGTGTGGTGGCAACTTCTGCCAGTGACTCGACTCTAAAGGAAATGACAACATGACCTTCGGGCGCAGAGCGCTTTAAATTTGTTTAGCATCTTCCGCTTATGACTTGGCAATCGCCTCCAGCTACCAGCTACCAGCTAGCAGCTCCCAGATCTCCCACTCCTCGTTTATCCAGAAATAGTCCAATGCTCATAGTCCAACTTTTCCACTTATTACTCTTGACTGCTCACAATCGATAACTCGTCTGGGTTCTTCACTAGCGCCGACGGGGCTAACGGTACTCTTGGTTTCTTGGGTAGGTGAATGTGTATGTAAATCGTCTCAAAATGCAATAACACGTGCTCAAATCTATCACAGTGTGTGAGTGAGTGTGCGTGTGTGCGAGTGCGTGTGTGTGTGTGTGTGCGTGTGTTAGACTCTTGGCTCATATCGTGGCAAACAATTGTTTTTGTTTTGTGTCCTTAACTCATGGACTTATTCGTATGCATGTTTACACATGAGACGAATGCGACTCCCCAGCTCCCCAGATCCCCAGGTCCCCAGGTCCCTGGGTCCCTAGATGACATGGGTGTAGGGTTATGGGTACAACCTGGGGACAATCTAAGCGATATATGCAAAATTATATCTGAAACGCGCTCGTTCATAACTTTCACTTGAGATCCCATTTCTATGAGATTTTCCTTCTCGGAGGAAAACCCCTTCGAAGGATTTTCATAATACAAATACATTTATTTGTGTTTTATCATGAATCCTTTGTAATTTTTGACAAACAGCCGCAGGACAACGACTCCCTAGATCCCGCCAGAGCTCTACGTCACTGTCAAATGCAAATTTCATTTTCATGCTGAGCACAACGAGCGGAAAAGTAAGAGAACTGAGAAAAGCTAAAGGAAAAAAACTTGAAAACCCACAAGGAACTCCCAAGAAGATTTCAACATGTCCAAACATTCTAAACATGCAAATTTTCCAGTCTGTCGCTGCTTTCTCTTCGCCTCTTCACCTCTTCACCTCTTCGCCTCATCTCATCTCTTCTTCTCCTATTTTTTTTTTGGTTTTCTTTTCCTTTGTTGTTTCTCGCTGCGCTGCTCCTTCACCCCATTTCTCTCCCTTCCGCCTCCCCATTCGCCTGTAAGTAGTTATGGGGATGGGACGGGTGGGGGACGCAGCGCAGGAAAAAATAGCAAACCTCGCAACCGGAAAAACGGAAGAACGGAGCAACGGAGAAACGGAAGCAACGTGCGTGCATGCGTGACACAATTGAAGCGCCTAACATGCCGGCTCGTGGTCGATTGCGGGTGTCTGGGGCGAGGGTGGGTAGGGGGGAGCGGGGGCTGCTCAGTCCAAGTGCGCCGCTTATCTCTCTCACTTGCTCTCTGAATCGGGCTCCCAGGAATCGTTAGCCTGCCATTTTGGGCACACTGCTTCGGCGAGCAAACAATGCAAAGCAACAACGCCGAAGCAGCAACAGAGAAGCAGCTGAAAAGGCAAACAATGAACTGAGCCAAAAACAAAATCGAAATCAAAATCAAAACAAAAACAAAAACACGAAGAGAAACAACAAAAACTTGTAAAACTGATTGACTAGTCAATACTCAACACAAGTGCTGATTGTGTGTGTCTCAAGCGAGTGGAGATGCAATGACAAGGAAATGACAACAGATATAACAGTATAACAAATGCAGAAGTGGTTCTGAAGACATCAAATATAACAGTATAACAAATGTAGAAGTTGATCTTTGGACATTAAGTATAACAGTATAAAGGATGCAGAAATGGTTCTGTGGATATCAAGTATAACGGTATAGCAGTGTAACAGATGCGAAAATGGTTCTGTAGACATCAAGTATAACAGTATAGCAAGTGTAAGGCGGTTGACTTACAAAGGCTGAGCACAACAGTTCAAAGAGTATAACAGATATAACAGTAATTGACTTCACAATATAAGGTATAACAGTTATGATAATAATGCAATAGACATAACAAACAAATTTGTCAGCAATGTAACAGTTTTAAAGACGCTCACTGGACATAATTAAGTATAATAATATAAAAATTTTAAAATCAATTTTCTAATGAAGACAAAACATATAAAATATAACAGTATAACAAGGGTTTACTGTACAAAACACTTTAGAAAGGATGCCATAATACAGTTATACAGATAATTAAAGCAAATTTGCTGATATAATATTATTCTGCCCACGTGTTAAGTTACTTTTACAAGAGAAGGTTATGAAGTTTATAACAGAGGACAACAATACTTTAATTATAGCTGTGTAATTGTTATAACAGTAGCTGAAAATAAAACATTCAATTAATGGGCTATACATATGCCGTATAATGAACTAAGAATGCTTACTACACAGACAATAGTTAAATAGGTAATTTTGATAGTATAACAGATATAATAGCGTTGGAATATAAAATATTCTACATCAGCGGAGCTTGATTGTATCTTAAGTAGGGGAATATTATGTATCGAAGAACAGGCTACGTTTCTAGGAATAATTTGAGCAGTATAACAGTTATAACAGATATAGGGCTAGACAATCCACGATAGAAGCTATAAATTTATATGGCATTATCAAGACGGCATGTACTTCATCAGTCTACAGTTATACCTGTAGTATAACAGTATAGCAGTATAACAGTATAACAGATGACCTTAATTAGTTTTGTCGTTTCAAAGAAAAGTCATTCACAGCATAAGAAAGTATAGTCTCTGGTTGCAATCCTCTCTGTATGTCACTCAGTGTAAACAGACGTGTCGACTGCTCGAACTGATATACTCTTTCCAAATTGGTTCCAAAATCATGTATGCAGGGTATAAATATATTCATCTAAACGCCGGGAAGGACGACTGCGTCCGCATGGTACGACGCACTGAAGTGATTTGGCGATTGATTTTGCTCTGCTCCTGATTTGCCTTCGTCGACATGGAAGACGAAAAAGAGCTAAAAAAAACAGAAATTCCAGAAAACAGGAAAAAAAAGAAAACCAGAAAAAAATAAACGGAAAGAAAATGAAAACGAAAAGAGCAGTGCCCACAGCTGGCGACAAGTGCATAAAAACCCATAACAAAATGGCAGCTGGGGAGACGTGGAGTGTAGCATGTTGAGTGCTAGACGAGGGGAGTGGAGGGAAGGAAGTTGTTGTGGTGGTGTGGAAGGGGGGGAGGCGAGGGTCACAGTAAAATTGTTTGGAAAATTGATTTTTCTTACATTTAACTGAGCATTCGATTGCTTATTTTGCTTGCGTCGCAGCGAACAGAAAGAGGTGCAAATAAAGAGGGGGGCGAAGGAACGAACAAAAAGCGCAAAAAAAAAAAGAAGGCGAAGACAAAAGAACAGAAAAAAGCAAAAAAGAACTGAAAAGAGCAGAAAGCAGCGCAATGAAGTGAAGTGGAAATATTAAATTATTTATGTAGTTGCATTGCGTTATGTTGTTCCCCCGCTCCACCCGCTCCTCGCGCTCCTCTCGCTCCACCCGCTCCTCACGCTCCACTCGTTCCTCTTCCTCCTCAGCAACTCCTCACGTTCTTTTATTGCTTGTTCTTCTCGCTGTTTGCTAATTTCTTTGATTGTTTTCTTTTTGTCTCGCGTTCAATTCGACAGCCCTTTGCTCCCCCCAACCAACCAGAGACTCAGCCTCCCCACCCCATCCCACCTACTCACGCAATTCCCTTACTTCTTTCTGCTCTTCTGGCTGTTTGCTTCTTTTGTTTACCAAGGAGCTATTTACACTCCGCCCGAACGGAAGACAAAGGCCAAGGCTCGGGGCACTTGAAAATTGACTCAAATATTTGGACGTAGTTAACTTAAAATACACACCTACAAAAATACCAACACACGCACACACACACACATACACACGCATACTTATGTACCTGTTTGCGTACATATTTACCGTTGTACCTATGCGAATCTATATGAAATGTAGAGGTACCGTTACGTCGTTAGGGGACCTGCGGTTATTTGATTAACTTGATATCTGTCTTCCTTCATAAAGAATTCATAACGAGCAACTCAATTAATTAACCAAAAGTAATACGCCTGGATAGTCCTTGCAGGACCCCATACCGTTGCAGTGTCACAGAAATAAACAAAATAAAATAATGCTAATTATTCCACTTCTCCTTCGAGTCGGCTAAACTGTTCTGCAGGACTTTTGCAGGACCCCCAACATCACTTCATTGCGAGTTTCAATTATGAGTAAGCAGCCTTTGGGCTATGATCGGCAGGAGGGCGGGCGAGGATGAGCTGGTCCTTTGGGTAGGCGGAGCGGGGGGAACGCGCAAAAGCGCAACATTTGCCTTATTAAAATAACACGTAAATTGATAAAGTCGCAGTAGAAAGGGATGAATAATTATTATAATAAATTATATAAAATAATTAAATAGATTTTTGGAAGTTGGAAAAAGGATCTTTAAAAGGACTAAAACATAAAATATTGATATTACATAATATATAACATATAAATAAAAAATAACTTAAAAATGTTTTTAAAAATAAAAATATAATTAAATTTTTAATTTCACTTCTTCCAAGGACATTCACTTTCAGCAGTTTGTTCCAAGAAAAGCTACAGTTGAGAGAATCCTTGCTTTGAACTCATCTCAAAGACTTTCATAGAGAAAGCGAAAAGTTGAAACAAAAATGAACTTTGGCCTTAGAGCCTTGCAAGGATGTGGAAAGGTAAGCAGATCCTTTACCAGCGCCAACTATATCTGAAACATTCTCTGTACTTGTTGTATAAATTTCATAGTTGAAATTACCTTCGCCCGATAGAAAGGATGTACGAGCCTTAAGGATATTCATGGCCGTTAATCTTTATGCAAAATGTTAGGAAATAAATGTTAATGGCGGAAATTGTTTCTGTGTGTTGTGTTTGTTGCATGTTAACCCTTTTTTGGCCGGATACCTTTTACCTTTGTCCATGTTGGCATGGACACCAGTGGACATCCTTCTTTATAGGACATTTATTGACGTTGTTGATAAATTTTTAACGGCCGACAAAAGCAAACCGCGCAACTTATTAAGGACCCAAACTTGGCTCATGGCGAGCGACGATTTTTCAACAACCTCGTTGACTGCTTCATGTTGTTGTTGTTGTCGTTGTTGTTGTTGTTGCTGTTGTTTCCTTTTGTTGTTCTTATTGTTGTCGCTGCTTTGTTTTTAGCAACATTATTAATTTTAATAGAAAACTTTGCAACCTCCACCCCCGCCCCCAGCCCCAGCCCCAGCCTCACCTCCACTCATCACCCACCATCCGCCACCCACTCCAACAGCCGCCCACCATCCACTGACGCCCTCAATAAAGGGGCCCAAAATTAATGAGGGTTGTCCACTTGGCGCTTGTTGAATTTGTAATTTGTCGCCCGTCCGTTCCCATAGGAATAAGCGTGGCGCTTGCCACATTTTGTGGCACTGTTGCAAGAGCGAGAGATAAGCGTGCCACTTCAATGCAGCAACAAAGTGTAAGCGTCGCAATTATTTGGTGATTTCTCAACGTACGAGTTCCTGCCTCCCAACCTCTGCTCCTGTTCCTGCTCCTGCTCATCCTCTTCTCCAACCCCAACCACGCTCACCTCCACCAATCATCGGTCTTAGGGGGGGGCATGGTGCAAGGACAAAGGCTTGGTCATATCGCGGCACTAAACTTAATTTAATAGGCACTTGGCAGCAGTCGCTGCCTCATTTTTAAGGCGCCGAGCACTCTAGTCAAGTGGTTGCCACTGCCGCCAGTGGTTGTCTCCTGCTGCTGGTGGTGGCTGGCGGCTCCTCCCGACTGCCTGATACCCCCCATAAATAAGCCTGATAACTAATGTAAACAGCGGCGGTCGCGTAGACTCTGCATTTGCATTTGGGCGCGAGAAATTGCCGCAATAAATTGCGCCGTAAAAATATATCGACATGTGCTTGGAGCTCACGGTCGGCAGGAGGAGGAAGGAAGGGGGTGGGGCTGGAGTTGGGGTTGGGGATATGCCGATGTCCGGGTAGTGACTAACCCGACTGTGGTATATATGTACGTACTGCGGACAGGGTACAGGTAGCACTCCGCACACACACACACATACTAATACACACACACACACACACACACATACACACACACACACACACATATGCGATTGGCTGTGACGTCAAAGTGACACGAAAGCGCATTAAAACGAAGTGCATACAATTACAAAGATTGGAAGAAATCTGCCAATGGCAGGCGAGTGAAATAAATGTGAAAACTTCAAAAAGCGCTCAAGGTAATGCCCAAGCCGAAAGCTACAAATGCGACCAATATAAATTTTCAATAACCCCCCCACCCAGCACCCACCAGGCACCATTCACCACCCACCACTCACCGTAAAAAAGCCACCCAGCTCTAAGGTTTTTGAGGTTACCAAACGCTGTGTTTGATTTTATTACACTGACAAATGGCGTGGCGCATTTAAGCCAACCCCTTTTAACCATTGGTAGGTGGTAGGGGGGAGGAGAGGGGGTTTGTGGGGACGCCACAACCAATGCCAATGCCAACGCCAACGACAGAGTAAAAATTTGAATTTCAGCTTACCAAAACATTCAAACATATGCGGCATTGGGTCCCCTGCCTGCAGCTTATGTTGAATACTTTTAAGCTTAGCGTGTAAGGCGCATAAATCGTGGAGTGTCGTCTTCTGCTTTAGCCAAAAAGAAAAAAAAAAAAAGTGTAGTCAAAAATAAAAAAAAAAATAAAATAAAAAAAAGTACAGCAAAGCGAAGAAGGAAATATGAGCGGCGCCCAACACCCAACACCCACCGCAAAGTCGCAGCTACATGACAGCCCGCAGTCCAAACAATCCGCACACTCGCCGTAAATCCATTTATTAGCTTTGTTTAAAATTGAATAAAGCGCAACGCAACGCAACGTAACGCAATGTAACGCAATGTAACGCGTACCTAGACACAATTGATTTTTCGTTCAGCATCAAGGACCTCAAGGCTGGCAGGAGTTTAAAGCAGCCGCCTGCAGGCGCTGAAGCTCAAGACGTTGGATTCTAACTTGACTTTTAGACAGCGTGGAAGAAGGAGGAGGAGGAGGAGAAGGAGGGGTAGGAGGAGAAGGATAAGGGAAGGAGAAAGAAGGAGGAGACCTGCTTAATTTGGCGAAAGACAAAGACGGATACGACGTCGCCGTTGCGTACTGGGTCCTTGTCGGCATCGTTGGTATGCATCAAATTTTAAACAGCAATCTACTTGGCAATGTACTTAAACACAAACCACGCACTTGAGATTACGCTTTATGTTACGTGATAACGCATAACGCGTAACCTTTTCACAGATAATCTCCTTAAGCAGCGCCAACGCCTACGCCGATGTCAGAGAGTGTCTCCCCCATTTGCCTATTGGGTGACAAATTAATGGGTATACGAACGTGGGATAGACACGCCCTCAGCTCTGTAGCTGGGAAAGCTGGAAAAACTCTGTAGCTGGGAAAACTCTGTAGCTGGGAAAACTCTGTAACTGCCAAAGCTGGGAAACTTTTGTAACTTTCTGATTTATTATTTTGCAGGCACTTCAAACGATCAACTTCCAGATCGAAGATGAGTCCTGGCAAGCTACGGCGTTTGGTTGGTTGTGGGCTTTATTGGAAAATTCTGTGGCTTTATTTAAATATATATATGAATTGCCGAAGGACTCGCTTTTCAAGGGTATGCAAAGCCTCGAGTTAAGCTCCTGCTGCTGCGTTGACATCTAAACACTCGGCGTCGCTTTTGTATGCCACGCAACATTTGGCCATGGTGACAGGTGCCTTTAGTCGGTTGTGGCACGGCGCCGGGCGCAAAGCTCCGGTGTCATCAAAAATGTCACTCAAAAATTTATGAAAAGAAAAGCGCATAGTTCAACGGGAAGTGAGCAGGACAAAGGAGCAAGGAGCCCAGCTAGGAGTGGGGCCGGAGGATGGGGGCGGGGGCGGTCTACGTGGTGTCTTCCTGTTTAAACCTAGCGGACAGTCAGTGTCATTCACAGTTTTGGGTGCTTGGAACCACTCGCATCGATAAAAGTGACGTGGGAGGGCGTGGCAGGGTCAGAAGTAGCCCCGGGTCTTTTTCAGCTATCGGTTACAGCGGCAGGAAGTTCGCTTAAATGTGTCCCATTGAAGCCTTCCAAAGGACATGCGCATGCGATTATGAATTATTATTGTTTGCTTTAAAATTTCAAGCGACGCGAATGACAATCATGCACGCATCTTGTATCGATTGCGGCGTGTGGTATGTAGCATGAGGCATGTAGGATGTAGTATGTAGCATGTAGCATGTAGCATGCTGCATGCGGCATGTGGCAGCAGCAACAGCCACACGCACAAATCAATTTTTGATGTTCGCTCAATAAGCCGCCACTTCCTGATTATCTGGCCCATCGCCTTCGTCCTTCTCGTCCTCGCCCTCGTCCTCCTCCTCGTGTTACACAATATTTTACAAGCATTTTTTCCCAACCTATTTTCCGAACTGCCCCTCTTCCTCAACCCCCCTTCTCGCCTCTAGCCTACTTACAGGATCCACCCCCAATTTTTTTTATTTTTCGCAATTTTTGTTTTGCATTTTAAGCACGTGCAGCGGCGAAACGCACGTGAATTTATCTCGTAGGCGTCAGGTGAATGAATTTCCAGGATATGCACAAAATTTATGAGTGAAAAAGCGGTTCCCGTTCGGCTTTTGGCCTTATCAAATTATGGCCCAGTACAGTAGCCGCCCATTAAAAAGTTTGTGTGCTCCTAATTACCAAACAGTCGACGGCAAAATTGCTCCTCGAGCGCATCCTTAAGCTGTCCTGCGGCTATCTGCAGCACATATGGCGAAAATTTTCAAATGACTTTTCCGCTTTTCATTTCTTCATTCCAGCCCCGCCCACAATTGCCTCGTGCCGCACTGATAAGAAACTTTTCAAGTACCTTCAAGTGTCTTCTTGGGCGCAGCTCGTCCCTTGACTTCTATGCGTGTGTGTGTGCGTGTGTGTGTGCGTGTGTGTGTGTCGAATAGGACGTCTGGGCTGCTAGTGGTAGGTTGGCTGGTAGGGAGGTGGTACTTTGTGTGGGGGGGTGGGGCTGAGCCTGTAACTTATACTTGGGATTATCGCATATTTTTCATAAGTGAGACGTGACTCCATTATTGTCCTGCGCCCGAACTACACACGGAACCGGTTCCAGGGGGCACTTCTGAACCTCATTTTGTGTCGTCACTGTAACTACATAAATGGAGGAGCCCAGAGGGTACACATTTGCATTTAATGCGTGTCTGTATGTGTGTGTGTGTGTGTGTGAGTGTGTCCTGTGACATGTGCACGAGCTTGGAGTGTGTCAGTTCCATTGATTACACTAAGCGCTTTAAATGAAACTGTTTTGTAGAATTTAAAGTAAAACTTTTTAATTTATTTCCTTGAATAAAGTTTTCTTGCTCTTAACTTTGCATATAAGCTACACAAGGATATGCATGACTACAGGATGCTCTGGTTTGTGGCAGTGCCACCCACAAAATTATACTTGGAAAATTTCCTGGCTTGTCGCCTGTTAACAATTTAGCTTTAAGGATATTAGTAGAGGAGTGGAGAGATATTTTGTAGGTTTCCTTTTTCCATTTTATATATTTAATTGAATTTAATAATTTAATAAAATTTAATTAATTTAAAATTTATTAGTTTTTAAAAATATCCTGATCTAAATGAATGAATCTGTTGATCTGCTATAATAAAAAATCAGTAAGCGACTGATCAGAGGATCTTCTTTGCAGTCAAGGAACTCATAGCAATCATCCTCAATCAAAGATACTCATTGTGAATATCCTTTATTCTGGCATCTAATGTCAGGACCTACATGAAATTCTCTGTACTCATTTTTTCTCTTATACAAAACATTTCTTCACTGATCGATTTTTAGATGTCCTTCATCAAAGATGATGATCTACGAGGGGAGGCTCTCAACTTGAGATACTTTCTATCAAAATAACTTATAAAATAAAATACATATATGAAAACTTAAGGACATCCTTTAAAAGTGAAGAAGATAAAGTCATTGACTTTGAGATTCTCCTTCTTTGAAGTCAGGATATTTTTTGAGCTCGAAGTATTGAAAAGGAAAAATAAATTAAGGAAAGGAGAAGGAATTAAAATCGATATTAAATTGGGTTTATATAATAGCTAAATTTAAAAATTAAAATTAACAACATTTCAACTAAAAAAATGTCCTGTCTTAATTCTGAAATAATAATAGCACTTACTTAATTATTTACAAGTTTAAACAATCCTTTCATTAAGGACAATTTTCTTTCGTTTATAATTTAAATATTTTAATCCTTGATCTTAGCTTAAGTCTCTTCTGTTCCGTTGTCTATTATTTAACATTTAATTTATTTAATTTATTATTTAAAAATTAATTAATTATTTAAAAATTCCATTTGATGAAAGTTTAATAATTTCATAAGCAATCTGCAGGCTTCAAGTCTTAAACTTTAAATTAAAAAATCCTGAAATAAAACATAACTAAAAGTGCAAGGACTTAAATAAATATTTTATTCGATTATAAAATTATTAAGTTTTTAAATAAACGGGAAAATATATTTTTTTTTTACCGGAGCATAAAAATAAATTTAATTATATCTCTTAAAAACACATCAACTGCTAAGGACTTACACGCAGGACAATAGCTTGACACTTTGGGCTTAAGAAATATTAAAATAATATTTTGCTTTCAAGGATTTCATTTTTAATTTAACATTTTTAAAAATGTTATTTAAAGCTTTAAAATACACACGACTTAAGCTTTTAATTAAGAATCCTTTTATTTTTCTATCAAGGATTTTCACTTCAAATCCTGAAGTGTGACTCTCAGCTTCCTTCAAGAAAATGAATTTTCCATGGGTCAAGCAGAAATTTTGTTTCATATTTGAAGCTTGATTTTTTGAGGCTTTTCCTGGAAATTTGTAGAAAAACTGAAGGCGTGGCAAAGCCTCGCCCAATTGATTTAAAAGGATAACTGATTATTAAGGCTCAACTGCCTTTTGCTTATTCAATTTGATACATGGCAGAAGCTATCTGAGATTTCGCAGGAAATGCATTGTCCTTGCGTGTGGCTCACTGTGTGGGTGGGCGAGTCCATGGATGGTGATGGTGAGGGGGTGTGGTGAGGTGCGGGGCATTTTAAATTGTCATCTCTGCATGCATGGGAAAATATAACTGAATATATAATTACAAAATACACTTTTCAAAATGGTAATTGCAATGCAACTACCACACACGGGCGACAACACAGCAAACACACCCACACACACACACACACATATACCCACATATAACCACATGTGCCCACCCACATATGCCCACCCACATGCGCCCACCCACATGCGCCCACCCACATATGCCCACACATGCATAAGTGCAGGACACAAGTGCAACAGCAACAGTAACGGGAATAACGACCACAATAATAATGCAAACAGTTTAAGGACATTCAGCTGAGGGGCCAGCGGGCGGCTGGAGGGCGGAAGCTGAAATTATATGCCTATGCATTGCATATACATGCATTTACATAAACAACAATCTAAAGTGCTTCTATGTGTGCGTGCGTGTCTGCGTGTGTGTGTGTGTGTGTGTGTGTGTGTGTGTGTGTGTGTGTTGACATATTGTTGTCGCTGCTGTCGTGCAACGCCCCGTGTCTGGACCGAGAGCTGAGCCTCTGCCTCGGATTGGAGCTCGCTTCGTGCCATGGGGTCGGTTGCTGCTCCTGATGCTCCTCCTTACCCTGGATGGACGCCTCGTCCTGGGCTTGTTTTCATGTTTATTTGTTTGCCAAGTTAGTGTTAACTTTAGTCATTCAGCCAGATATCCGTCGCTGGCACTTCAGACGAACAACCGCGCGGTTGGGCGGATGATTGGCGGGATTGGAGGGTTTTGAGGGTTTGGAGTGTTTGAAGGGGGGGGAGGATTAAAGGAAGAGCCGCCTGGGTGCGGGGGGCATTGCACGTTCTCGTTATTATAACGTGCTTGCCAGTGAATGACAACTGTACCTAGGCAACAATGGCAACAATACTTAGTGGCACATACAGCCCACAGGACACACAGTCCATGGATGCCACTCGTCTGTGCCCCCAGACGCCATTGGCTCTTACACATGACCTCATTAGCCATTGAAACGTGACTTGCCATTTGACTTGTTCCGCGACTTCTCTCTCTCTCTTTCTCTGTCGCATCTCTTTCACCACTCTTCTATGTGTATAAGTGTAAATGTGTTTGTGCGTGTATCTGTGTGTCTGTATCTGTGTGTGTTTCAGCTAAAACTATAATTAAATTTTCTATGCTGCAATTCCCAAAACCAGGCCGAACCGCAGCACCGAACGCGTTTTAGTAAAAATGTCATTGGGCGAGGAACCCACACACACACACACACGCACACATACACATACACATACATCCTCTTCTCCTCTTTCACATCCTGCGCTGCTGCTCTTCTCTGTTGAAACTTAACAATTTTCGGGAAATTTCCGATGGCTGACCTCAACGCTGCTGCCATTGGGATTAGGCGCCATCACCGCAACCGCTTCCAACGCTGCCATCGCTTCCATGGCCAGGGCATCGTCATCGCTATTGCCAGCACGCGGCACAGCAATTTGCATTGCAAACAAAGTGAAAACAATCAATTTTATTGCAGTTGCATTTAGTTAATTAACACCAATGCGCCAGGGTTTAGTTTGGGTTTTTCCAGCGGATCGCCCATGGAATTGGATGGCAAACTGTTGGCTCCTGTCTGTTGCCTGTTCAATTAGGTATAGCTTTTGGTCATGTCCATTAATTATTTGCATATCAATAAATTAAGCGAGCGCACAAGCTGTAAAGGATTTCTGAAACTCAAGACGTGTCCTGTATGCACCCATGAGAGTCTTGATTAAAAAAATATATAAAATAAACTGCAGACTTCGTACTTCTTTGAAGCATCGTTTACATTGCATGTCCTTAAAATGGAATAAGTGTGTAAATAAATTGAAATAATTGAAATTCAATAAATATTTTATATCCTTTGTTGCTTGAGACTCGAAGGACATTAAGGCTTTAAATTGACATTTCTATGGCCTGCAACTTCAAGTCTTACAATAACTTGACTCGTATATCCTTTTGTAGTTTCCATCCGCATTTAAGTTGGCTTTAATGGGACTACAGATATTTCTATGACTCCTTAAAATTATTCTTATGTATTTTCTGATTTATTTATAATTATTTAAATTATATTTTATATAAATATAATATTTTAATTAAATTAAATTTCTAACCAGAGAAACCGACGGTCATTTTTGAAGAGAATTTGAACTTTTTCGTAGAAAAAAAGGCTGAAAAAATAGCCAAAATTTAATGAATGAATTTTTCTTTAACATTCTTTCTAACAAGGATATTTATTCGTAGCATCAGCATCGAATTTCATATGAACTCAACTGAAGCTCTCAACCAACAGAATTCCTAGTATTTTCTTGCCGGCTGAAATCGTAAATACAGGGTATTTATTTACGATGAATTTCAAGCAGCAAATTACTAGGATATTTTTTATAAAATTTTTAAAATTATTTTTGCGTTTCTTAAAAATACAGAAAAATATTAAAATTGTTAAAAACATTTAAATAAAATCCTTACCATTAATTTCGGTCATTTGACGATTACCAAAATAAATTTATAAATAAATACAGGGTATTCAGGGGTTAAGGGCATGCAAGCTGTGTATGCAAATACAGGGTATTAAAATACACTGATTGAAAATAAAGGATACATACAATTCAAATGAACTTAAAGCATTTTTTAGCTTCATCTTAAAATTTTCAGATGTCCTTGAATCCTGTTATATAGAATTAAAAAACTTGCAGTTAGAAAATACCCAAAAACAGCTCTGCTTTAACCCGAATTACAGGATATTACAGGATATTAATTGACTCTGTTGGAACTATGCTACTCCTCACTACAGGGAATAAAACCATTAGGCACTTACAACCAGGACATTCCTTGGTTTATTTCCTATGCCTCGGCTTAAAGCCCGAGTCGTTGCCCTTAAATGCCAGCGCCCGTGGAGGGAAGCTGCTGCTGGCGCCTAAATTAGCTTGAATTAATTAAGGAGCATTAATCAAGCGTTGCGAAAAGGCGGAATTTGGCAGTGAATGGCAGGAAAAGATCAACACAAAAGCCCCGGACACACCGTTGAGCCGTCGTATGTCCAGTGCTACTGCATACGCTTTTTGCTGCCCATCAGCCCATCAGCCCATCAGCTCATCATTGCCATTCAGTTCATTCAGTCCATTCAACTGCTCGGTCCATTCGCTGCTGCTGCTGCCTGTGCGGGAGCTGTTCCGGCTTGGAGCCGGACTGAGCTGATGCTTGGACTGATGTGGCTGCCAAAAAATCTGAACTTCAATGCTTGCCACAACTAATTATGCCACTAATTGAATTTTCGCATTAAGCGCTCGCCAAGGGGCAAGCGGCCATGCGGCATGCGGCATGGGGCATGGGAAAACTAGGACGATGGGGTGATGATTGGACACGACGCGATGATGGGATGAGGCCAACAATGGCTCGACATGCGTGGATGTACAGGAGTTCATATTGCTGCCACATTTATGTCTGTCTTATTGATTATTTTGATACCCTGTAACTGAGCGCTCGTTGTGCGTGTGCCCCATAATAAATTTGGAATTCAGGACTTTATTGCAGAGTTGCTTGTATCCTGGACGGCAGCGTAAATTGGAATAACTTATGATTGGAATTCGTTAGGGGGAGGTCTATGGGGAGCTGGAATAAGCCCTGCCTGTTATTATATTAAAGGTAATATTAACTATAGATTCTATTTAATTTTTTAATTAAAAGTTGAAAAAATATTTTAGTGGCTTTTAAAATTGCTTGGAAGCCTCAGCCTTAGATCAAAAGCAACTTCGTCATTGAATGTCCTGCAAGCTTGTTAATTGGTGCTCCATAAATGCTGGCAATATAAAAATTATATTGAAAAAAATATGAACTTTGTTTGTAAAAAAATTTAATAGCCAGTTAATACTTTATTATATATAAAATTTTTAAATAAAAAATTGTTGAAAAGATTTTTTAGGGAAATGCAGGTAAAAGGAGAAAATAAATTGGATCAATGAAAATGCCGGGAATTTTATAAAAGTGAATTTAATTTAATGTAAATAAATATTACAATAGTAAGCCAGGTTAAATATGAAGAGCAGAAATATCAAAAAAATAAATTAATAAATAATAAAAAAAAAATTATTTTTAAGGAACAAAAAATATCCTTCTGCCATAAAAAAATGCAATGCAACAAAAACAAACTACTACCCGAAGACTCGAGAGATGCCAATTAAATTCATTAAGGTTCCAATGTGTATAAAAAAACTTGGTAAATAATCATAAGAAATCCCTTAATTTATAATCCTTGCCAGGATATCCTTGCGTCAACCTACAAAGGCTTCAGAAGCTGAACTCTTTGTTTGTCACTTGGTTTTGTTTGGAACTTTAAATGAAGTGATCGAAATGCAGGAATTGTGGCATTTAACCGGGCGAAATACGAGCCAAACGTGTGGATAATCTATAGATTGTAGCCGGGCACACACACACACACATACATATATAGATATACAATAGCACGTACACAGAGACATATTCAATCGCAATTGAATTTCCATGGCATTATTTACACTTGACTCGGAGTTTTGCTCCGCAATGTCAATGTTTGAATTTATGTAGCGGTTTTAAATATTTAATTAAATATTATTGAATTGATCACAAAGCAGCCCGCTATGTGGGTGTGGTAAGTGTGTGAGTGAGTGTGAGTGTGAGTGTGAGTGTGTGGCATGTATGTGAGTGTGTGGTAGCTGTGTGAGTGGCATATGCACAGGAGTGTGGCATACGAAAGAGTGTGATATCTCTGAGTGTGTGATCTGTGTGTGCGATGCTTGTATATGTGGTGTGTGTGCGGTATGTGTGTGTGTGTGGAGTGTCTGTGTGTGCGTGTGTAGTGTTGTTCTGTGTGCTTGTGGCTGTTTGGTGCACTGATTTGCCATTGTCCATTCTTGGTTTGTTTGCTTCTGTTTATGTGCTTAATTGCCAATATGCCGACCGGACTGACCGTCTGCCTGCCTCAAAAGGAAGCTCGTCATTGGATAATTTTTCGAACACAGTTGACCACTGAATCCACCCAAAACCGAAAACCCACCACCCACCACCCACCACCCACTGACCATCCAGCGGTCACCCATACAATGGCTCCTTTATCTGCATATTAAGAGTGTTTTGTGTTCTTGTAACATTAATTGAAAACTGTGATTCAGATTTAAGCAGACACACACACACACACACACACATAAATAAAGAGATAGTTGCCTCGCCTCACCTTACATCACACATCGTCTTATGGCTGTGTGTGTGTCTTGTGGCCTTAAGCCTGTTGTAACTGCATTGCCAACTATGTCCAGTTGCCAGTTACTACACTCCGCTTTCCACTTTCCACATTCCAGGCTCCAGTTTCCAGTTTCCAGTTTCTTGTTTCCAGTTTCCAGTTTTCAGTCTCAACTCAACTCCATTTCGTTGCCGGGCAGCCATTCATTTCCGTATGACTTGAAAATTTTGCGGCTTTTCACTTTGCGGTTATCCTCAGTATAAACCGCAAATGTAAAACTAATGGCACTCACAAATTTATGAATGCACTGCTAATGTATACGAGAGGGAGTACGTGTGTGTGTGTGTGTGTGTGCAGTTGTGTGCACTCAAGTGTGTGTGTGTGTGTGTGTGTATAAGAGTTTGAGTGGCACTATGCAGTCTTCTGATAATTATTTTGCCATTAGAATCCGATTAGTTGGAAAATTTCACTGCTGAGAAGATTCCATTTCACAGTGTGTGTGTGTGTGTGTGCGAGTGTGGGTGAGTGTGTGTTTGCTTAGAATGTGTGTTTGTGCGTGTCAACTTGGAGATTCATATTTGCACCCCACATCAGCCCAACAACCATTTGATTCATTTCCGCTACCATGTGCTCTGTGCTCCATATGCGGTTCCTGGGTTAACAGCAGCCTGTCCGCAGCTTGTCCGCAAGCTTGTCCTTGTGTATGTGCAGCTGCATGTTGCATGCCACATCGTAGCCGCCGTAGCTTAAGCTTTAAAATTTAACGGCCAAGCTCATGATAATCACTGGCATTATGAGCTGCCTGATGAAGTACAAACAACTAAATAAATAAGTAGCCAGCTCTCTGCTCCCTTGCCCTAGCCCTGCTGGCCCTACTGACAGTCGCTGGGTTCTGGTCTTGGCTGCGCTCCGGGTCGTTGGCTCGGCTACCAGCAGCTGCCCGCATTTGGCAGCTTAAATATTTTCAACATCAATACTCTTGCAATTTCGCATCATTCGGCATCAATAAACTATAAAAGCGAAATGCTTGCGGCGGTGTCTATGCTGTTTATAGGGCGAGGGTTCGCTCCGGCTGCTGCTGCGGGCATCTTGTAAATAAGGGGGAAAACAGCAAAAACAAAAACAAAAACAAACAGATAAATAAAAAACAAAAAATAAATAAAAAAAGCAAAAGAATAAACCCTATAATAGTTGAAAGAAAGTAAATGCCAAGTATATAGACAAACCCTAGTCAATGCAAGTCAATGGTGGCTCCAAGTTACCAAGCACCCAGCACCCAGCACCCAGCACCCAACACTCGGCAGTTACTTCCCTCCCCCCACACCCCCGCTAGACACTTCATGACTCCAACTCCACCACCCGACTGCCTGCACTCTGCTCGCGGCCCTTTTGCTGGTGTTGTGTTAAATTTATGACTTGAGCGCATTTCACAAAACATTTGCGCCTTGGCATCGGCATCGGCATCGGCATCGGCAACAGCGGCACCAACAACAACAACGAAGCAGCGGCAACAAAAACAACGAAGCAGCGGCAACAACAACAACAACAACAAAAAACAGACAAGCGTGGTAAAGTTTAGTACTTATTTACAGCGACTGCCGTAGCTGCGGTGGATTACTATTGAGCTTAGTTGAGGGGAGTTGAGTAGGAGTTGAGTAGAAACTGAGGCTGAGGCTGAGGTGGAGTTGGAGTTGGGTGGTGACTTGCTCATTGCTGCTGCTGCAGCAGTCGGCAGTCGGCAGCCGGCAGCCGGCAGTCGGCAGTCGGCAGTCGGCAGTTTATGTGCTGTTAGCAGCATAACTTGAGGCATAAATAATGAGTCCGAACTATAACTATTTTTATATAAAGAAGAAAACTGTATAAATTGAGGAACTTCCGGGACTTGACTTTAAAAACGACTTAAATTTTGATATGGATTTTGATTTTAATGTTTTTCCAATCCCCCTTCCCCCTTCAGTTGTGGGGAGTAAGTGTTAATTGGTCGTTTTAGTTAACCCAATAAATAGTTGGGCAAGGGTGGAGGGAGGGAGGGTTGTGGGGCTGCGACTCTTGCCGTTTGCTTGGGGCAAAAAACTTTGACCGAAATTTCTTGTCTTTAAATGCTAATTATAAGTTGTTTTTTGTGTGCGCTGAGAGACAAAAACTTTATCTAAGACGTCGAAAGGATATGCATATGCTATATAAATATTTACATGGCATGGCAAGGCATGGCAAGGCATGGCAGGGCATGGCATGGGATGGCACAAAAAACATCAGTGTTTAATTCAAAAGCATATGAAAAGTTTATCCTTTTGGACAGTGGAACATGGAATGAAATGAACATAGGATATGGATGTCGACGGGTCGGGTACAGGACAGGACATGATGTCTCTTAATAACTTTGTGCCAGCTTTTTGTTTGCCAGCGTTGACTGTTGTTTGTCGTTTTTGTCCTGCTTGTTAGCCAGTCCTTGGCCTTAGTCCTTAGCCTGCTTGCTTGAGTGGGTGTATTGCTGTCTTGCTGTATATTTGGATATATGAATGTATGGCTGTGTGTGGCTGTCTGGGTGTGTGGGTGTGGCAGAGCCTTTGGCAAACTCTCCTTTGACACTGTCAGCTTTTGGGTCTGTGTTTGTGCCATGTCTTGTGTCTGCTGGTTTTGGCCAATATTCTGCGCAAATTAACTTGTTTCAATTAATAATCCCCCAGCAAATATGTCAACCACATGACCCGCCCCCACCCACCAGCCCACCAGCCCATCATCCGCCTCCACTCCAGGGCCATGGACCCGTATATCATGAATGCCTCCTTTGGTCACACTGGCGCTGCTGAAAGTCAAAAACTATGCAAACTTTTCCCTGACTTTGACATTTATGGTTATCCGGGCTTCCAGCTTGCAGCAATTCTTGGAGGCGGGCGCAAGGGGGCGGGGCCAAAAACTTTTTTGTTGCCCTATTTGATTTGTCGACGATCGGATCTGACCAGCTTTACGACCCACACCAACCCACGGTCTTGACTCCATAAACTTTTTGGCCAATACTTTGGGTAAACATACGCTTAGTACTCCAAGTTCTCCTTCATTTGTCTAATGAGTTAAGGGTAAGGACGAACTGCGGCAGGGGGTGGAGGGTGGAGGGTGGTTTCATATCTTTCGCCTCAACTGTGTGCATTTTAGAAAATTTCGCTACGTTTTGCATTTTGAAGCAACAACAAACTGAAACTGATGAAAAAAATGAGAGAAGGGAAAATTCTATTTTACTGACCTTTAGGATTGAACGGCAAATGGAATTGAAAAGCAGCAGAAAAACAAACTAAGTTGCCAACTTGCAGGACATTGTGACGTGGCCTTATGGCCGCACTGGTGCCATCTTTTTGGTTTAATCCAATTTATTTTCCTCGCAAAACTTTCCCAAAGCAACTTAAAAGTTTTACGCTTAAATAGCGTCCAAGTCAAATCAAAAAACAAAAAAGAAACAAGAGTGTAAAAAAGAGAGAGACGCACACACACACACACACTCACACACATCCAACGTAAGGGATATATAGCAGGTCCTTTTCATACACAGTCTTTAAATACTCTAAAAGCTTTTGAAATAAAATACGTATAAATTTTGAAAGCAAATGCGGAGTTGATGGAGATTAAATTAAAAAAAAATAATAAAAAAATAAAAATAAAAAAAAAATAATAAAAAAATAATAATAAAAAAAATAATATTCAAGATTATATAAATTTGTATGTTCCCAGTGAGCAATGGGAATTCATATAAAGGTCCTTTATGGACTTTGTTTTTCTCAACAACCGCTTAGACGATGTGTTCCTTACACAGAGGACGACTTTAGGTCCTTGCTCCTCTTATTTTTAGTTATATAATAAATAATAAATAATTAAAATAGTCAACTTTTAAGCTATGGGTATATTGAGTCCAGATTATATCCACATTAATATTAAGGACATTGTGGAGCTTGAAACTACCCAAAACAGGAGTCTCCCCGGCACAAAGGGTAATTTAGATACATTTTATGGTCGTCCTCTAAGGACTGATCTATTTACAGCTGAAGTTGGAAATGTTGTGAGTGTTATATGTATAATTAAGGATATTTACTGCTATAAAGGATATTAAGGGTATAAGCATAAATAAGACCTGTCGATTTTGTAGTACAAGGACGAGTAGAACGAGTTGAATTTGACCTTTGTCTTTTATTGGACTGTTTCGTATGTTGATAGTTTGGCATTTGGACTGCACATTTTTAATTTATTTTTACATTTATTATTTAAATATTAAAATTAAGAAAATTTATTTATATTTATTATTTAATAATACATTTAACTAACTAAGCTACAGACTTATTTAATTTGAAGCCATTTTAAAAGCTGTCGTTTTATTTCTGTGACTTGAATGTTGATCCTCTTTTCGGAGAAAGGAAGAGGTTTTAATTATTATTAAATTTAATAAGTATTACTATCATTTAATAAATATATTTTACTTAAATAAAGAGCTCAAAGGATATACCTTATAAATAATATGCGTAATCATGAGCTGAGCTATAAATTTATATCCTATAGAGTCCTTTTTAATTAATGCTTGAACTACTGGCACATAATTAATCTCATACTTTGCTTGAGTTATATACTTGGTATTATTTATATACCAAGTCGTATTTATATATCAAGTCATACTTAAATACCAGAAGAACGACGATCTAAGGACTCATCGCTTGCCTTTGGAGTTTTTCATACTTTGATTCAAAGTGTTGTTATCCTTTTGACTAAGAAACAAAAATAAATATTCCAATTTTGATCTCACTTGAGTTCCCGACTTTCTCCACGAAAAGAACAATCATTCAAATGAAGTTGTAAAATGAGATTGGAAAAGGACACATTCAACACATTAAAGGTTGGAAAAAAAAGGAATCGACTTTCAACATTTTCATAATTTTCACATTCCTCAGCGTGCACAGGGTATAAGGATAACAATGTGAATGAAGGCGAGGACAAATATGGGGAGAGCAGAATGGGAAAGTTTACTC
Organism: Zaprionus lineosus; assembly: GCA_035044505.1. Taxonomy (NCBI): domain Eukaryota; kingdom Metazoa; phylum Arthropoda; class Insecta; order Diptera; family Drosophilidae; genus Zaprionus; species Zaprionus lineosus. The sequence goes on along the minus strand of JAWNNX010000591.1, from coordinate 1,370,120 downwards.
AAGTCCTGCAAGTGTTTGACTCGATCCTTTATCAGAAGGATGTGCTAAAAATTAAATAAATCGAACATTTTGACACATTTTGCTGCGTTGACTTATTCCCCATTATTCGCCATTGGCATCGGTTCTCGGCTCTCAGCTGTGGGTGGATGGGTGGGTGGGTGGTTGGAGGGTTGTTAGCCTGTTCGGGTCATTTGGCGAGCATCCTTGTTAGCCTGGCTCCCTGGTGCATGTTGTGCTGAACCTTGACGACAACACGAAGCAGCTATAAAATAGTTTTTGTCGCTAACGCATGCCGCATAGCAATTTCTTGGCTCCTTTCTGCTCCTTTCTGCTCCTTTGCCATTTGCCCCAAGTAGGAGCTTGTCTTATTTATTTGTTTAGAATTTTTCGCACGCCTTTGGTCCAGGGAAAGTAGGAAAACCCTTTTTCCAGTTGGCGGTAGGCGGGGCGGTGGCAATACTTTTGCCAGAGTTTTGGGTCAAGGCACAAAAGCGAAACCTAATAAAGTTGTCAAAAAATTGTTTAAGCATAATGATATGCTTTTGGCCAAAGTGTTGTAATCCTTTTGCGGCATAACCCGTTTAATATGTATTGAAATTCACAAAGGGTTAACCCAGCCCCCAACCCTCCCCATCGCCGCCGATACCCTGCAAACCGCCTTCACATTAAGTGGCCTTTGGTCCGAGTTCTATGATAAGTTTGATAAGTTGCAAGTTTAACAACGGTTGACGGCACAAATTGGTCGGCCATAAGGCAGTCCCGGCTACTTGGGGCACTCTTCCATCTCTCCACCCACCCATCATCCCATTTCTACCCCATCAGCCCCATCAGCCGCAGCATCATCAACAGCGGCAACTGAAAACTAACCGCATTTGAAAAAGTCAAATATGCAAAAGTCAAAAGCGTCTTTGCCACCTTCCTGGCCCTGCCCCTCGTCATCTTCACGCTCCACCTACCAACCGAGCCCCATACACCCACCCCCACCCCCACCCACACAAACGCCTTACTATTCAATGCTGTTTGCTGAAGCTTCTGCTTCTTCCTCTGTTGTTGTTGTCTGTTGTCTGTTGTCTGTTGTTGGACTGTGGCGGTGGTCATGCCAGCAATCATGTTACAAATTTCCAACCAGCCAGTTGGCCAACAAAGCAAACCGGGCCAAAACCAAGTAAAGTCCTCGATGGGCGCAGCTGCAGCAACAATTTGTATACATGTGTAGCGGAAACGCTCGTCCATGGATTCTGCTTGGGGACTCTTTTTGTGGTACGTGCTCGAGAGTGGAAATTTTTTGCTATTTGTTTTGGCAGCAATTGGAAAAATGTTGCATGAAGTGCATGGTGCAACTCCCCAGACAACTCGACCACCCCCCTCACCCCCCTCACACTATCCCATTTACGCGTCTCGTTCGGCGTGGCAGCGACCAGTGTGGGCGATTAATCAAAAATTGTTTACTTTAAATGATGAATGTGCAACATGGTTTTGACTTTTAGCTGCGCCTCGCATGCCGCTGTCTAACAACAGCAGCAGCAGCAGCAACAACAACAACATCAGGAACAACAACTGCCACTAGTCAGAGGCTAAGCAGTGGCACATTTTTGGCATTCGTTGGATTCGCCAGGATATCGTTATATATGGTAGGCCGTCATATTTACATGTGATATATAGAAAATGTTGCAGCAACAAACTGACAAGGGAGCTTGCGTCAGGCAGTCGCAACTGCCACATGGGACTGGGAGTTGAAAGTGCGATTGTGCACAGAGCAAGGACTGAGGACTGAGAACTGAGGACCAAGGACTGACAACCATTTGACCATTTGTTCGTCCACGCTACAAACTGACATTGCGAGCTTTGGGTGGACCAAAGGGATTGCTGGAAAGCGGCAGTGAAGGACTAGAGAACTGAAGGACTGGAAGGACGCCTTCCTTTTCATTTTTCCATGTCATGTGTCAGCGTCTCGTTGGCCGCTTCCGCCCAGCGGCAATCACAGACAATGCACGCTTTCGGTCTCTGTATGCAAATGCGAGTATAAATGGATAACTCCATCATCGCAATTCATGCCACTGCCACTGCCACTGTCACTGCCACAGCCACTGCCGCTGCCACTGCCACAGTCGCTGCTGCTGCTTCTACCACTGCCTCTCCTCTACCACTGCCACTGCCACAGTTACATCCAGTGGCATGCAGTGCCGCTCTGACGATGCAGTTACAACTACAGCTACAACAGTTGCCGGCGCAATTGTATGCAACACTTTGGGGCAAGAGTAAGTGGCAGAGTCGAGTAGCAACCGCGAAGAGACAGTCGTAACAATTGTATTTGCGTTAGTTGAAGTTCCCCCTTGGCATCCCTTGGCCGCTTGCCGCTTGCCGCTGCCTATCTATGTCCTGCCTGTGCTGACTGTTCTGACTGTCCTGAATGTCCTGGCTGTTCTGGCTGTCCTGTCCTGTCCTGGACTGGCCTTGTACGTTCACTGCAATTTAGCCAACAGCTGAAATTATGCAAAACGGAAAAAATGCCATGCGAACTTGGCATAAATCAATAGAAAATTTATACGCTTCTCAAAAGGCGAACAGTTTTCGCGTGTCTGCAGGCCGCGAGCTCCGACAGTTCAGATTTCGCATGTCCTTAAAAATTACAATTTCTCTTCTATTTTTTTTTTGATTTTCTTTTATCGTATTATTTGAAATGCGAGTCTTGCCGGCTGAATTTTAAGGCTCCTAAATGGGTTTATTTAGTTAACTACTGGAAGGAGATGCTAGAAAAAGTTATTATATGTAAATGAGTTGATGTCCTGGAGGGTCATTGGGTCAACGTTTGTGAGAGCAAGGATAAGTTTAGAATCAATAAGAGAGTCAATAAGAGAGTTGAGCACTTCTGCGGTTTTATTTATTGTTCGTTCAAGTCGTTGACTATAACTAGGATTGGGGATAGTTGTTAAAGGATAATGGAGCAGTTGTCTCAGTCTGTCATTAAGTGGGAAAAAATAGAAGGAAGGATTATTATCCTTGAACAATCTTAAGCTGTGATTATCTAAATGAAGAAGTTGACCAAATTATTGGTCCACCACCTGCGATACCTGAAACCCTTAAAAGGACCTCATTCACTCATTCACATTCGCCCTTAGGCAGTGTATCACTCATTAATATCCTTGGCTGATATCCTCTCTCACAGCTTTGGAGCACCCAAAATACCCCGCCCCCAGGAACGCGTCAAGTACTTATCATCTTAGAGGCCAAAAACCGTTAACACACCCCCCAAATTATGAAGGATATGAATTCCCAAGGGTAACTAAGTAATCTTCTGTGTATTTAACTGGGGGCACTTCTAATGAGCGAGGGGATTCCAGCTATTTGTTAAGATAGTGCAAGGACATGTGTGGAGAGCGCAGACAGACCGAAACTCTCTCAATTCCCCACACCCACCACACTCCTTCAGTCCGCTCCTCGACCGTCATATATCACTTAGCTTAGTTAATTATTATGTAACTGCATTAGGTTTTGACAAATGACAAATTGCGTCGACATATTCGTCGTCCTTCGCGTTTGTTGTCCTTTCGTAAATAAATATATATATTAGAGTTCATATGTGTGTGGGAAAAGGCAAAGATGGATGGGAATGGCAAGGCATGGCACTGGCACAGGGGGTGAGGTGAAAGGAGGTGGGCAGGGGGTTGGGAACTGAAAGTGCTGACTATTTTTGACACAACATTAGCGTCACGCCCACTGATAGTCCCGAAGGCGCAACCTAACAAATAAACAGTCCTTAAGTTAAATTTTTGGGTTAAGCTCCGAAAAATTACCAACACTTTGCCATAGGTCATTTATCATTAAAAGTATAACCACACGGCAGCAATGCGTAATTATTGGTTGTGCCTTGTGGCCAAGAAGGAGCCACTCTCGCGGCTGGGGTGGGTTGAGGTGAGGAGGCCAAGGGGTGTGCGGCGGCACTGAAGAAAGTCGAATGATTGAATGTGTTTCATCAAATGTGTAATATAAATTATAATTTTAACATATTCGCGTCTGGGTCTCTGGCCTAGAAGAATGCCTTTCTACAGCCCCAGACCCTGCACCCTGCACCCTGCCCCCTGCTCGGGCCCGCCTTCTGTGTGGCAAATATCGCGTGTCTAGGGGAAATCCAACATTTTGTTGCGCCACCGAACGACAGTGGCAACAATCAACGGCGAACAGCGAACGGCGAACGGCGAGGCACCAACAACAAAATGAGCTATAGAACGCGCGCCAGAAGTGCCGATTTGAGGTTTGACTTATAACGGTCATATACACACACAAGCACATGCACAGACACCCAGCACTCGTACACACACATACTCATACAAATATGGAGCCTGTATGTGTGCGCTAGACTCGTATCTAAATTTTATGCGGCGCCTACAATGCGAAATGTTGAATGCTCTAAAGTGTGCACACTCCTCAGCAGGAACTGGGGCATAACACACTCATAACGGTATAAATTAAAATATTTGTATGTTGTCTAGTGTAGTCTAGTGCACTGTAGTATAGTGTAGTGTGTGTGTGTGTGGATGGCTATACCATTTCACAGGTCTGTTTGCATGGCAAGTGAAACACGCAACAGAGTGAGAACGAGATACCAGATACAGCCAATTTGTGTGTGTGTGTGTGTGTGTGCTGGTGTGTTGCGGGGGGGTATGCGTGTGTGTGTAAAAATACTCAAATTTTATTGCCCTAGCGGAGGAGTCACGTTATATGATTATGATTCGCTAGCCAAACAGAGACCAAGCTCCGCTTGGTATTCATTTCCTAATCAAAACAAATGAAAACAACATGAATTATGGCCAAGAGGAAGCGGCGGCTAATAAGGGTTAAAGCCGCAGAGTTTAACATACATAAAATATTTCCAAAAAGTTCGGGTCACATGTGGTTTACTATACATGTATGTGTGTATGTGTGTGGCTTATTTTAATGAAATCCTTCCCTTTATCCTCCCGTCTACGCGACATACGTAATTAGAATATATAACTTGGCAGGGGTGGGGGGACATTTTTGGGGGCACTCTGCCTAAGGCTTAGCTTGAGGAAGTCTTGGGTGGGGCTTTAACTATTTAGAAGGTAACGCTCTCTGCTCTCCGGGCCATTTTCAAGCTCTGCTGTTTGATAATTAATGAAGTCATAGTGCGAGTATGTCTAAAGTTATATTTTGCTTTAACACGCAATTGCTGAGTGACGGGACGCGGTTTGTGTCTACGCTAAAGCGGGTACTACACTATTTTGCCACGCCTACATTTCCGCAAACTTTGTTTTTTTTTGTCGCATTCTTGTTTTCTTTTCTCTTTTGTATAATCGTAAAAATATTTTTATGATTTCATAATTTTACAGTTTCGGTTGTGAAAAGTCAGTTGTTTACGATCTGCCGCCCACCGCCCCCGCACCCAGAACATCAACCATAACATTTTTCAAGTTTCACAAATTTTTGTATGTCTTCATACCCTGTAGTCGTAAAATGTGTGAAGACAAACAAGAAGAAGAAGAAGAAGACGAAGAAGAAGAGGAAGGGTGTAATAAAGTTGTGTGTAACATGTAGCAGATAGAGAGCGCATATAAAGTGTTTTGTTTATTTATCCTTTCAGTTGTTAAGTTCTTTATTTAACCTCTCGATGCGCCGAGTGATTTTCTAATTCACCACTCGAATGGTTCTGTTTCCGGCTAAGGTTGTGGTCGGTGGTAAGGGAACTGCGCTCATTCGCCTGTTTGCTTATGGAATGTATTTTATTTTCTTGGCTAACAACTTCATTTTTTTGAAAGGGTATCCAGTTGACTGCTTAGTCCTTCTCATTTTCTATTTATCTGTGCTTTGCGCCTCATTTTGTAAATTTTTACTACCCGCCGCATTGCTAGTTTTGCCCACCAAAACTGCACTTAAAGCTGGCGGGAAGAAGGGGGGATAAAGGCTGTCGCTTTCGTACGTCCCGACTCAGGCTCAAGTTTTTTAATTTTACAATTTATGCAAAATCATATTTTTCAAAAACAAAACAAAATACAAAAAAAGGAGCAAGAAAAATACCGAAAAATAACAGAGAAACCCGTAAAGTTACTGCCTTGTACACGGCAAACGGCAAATGGAATCACAGCAGGCCGCCTATTTTTTGCTTCTATTTAAACAAGGCGCCCACCGGTGCCCATCAGTCCACGCCCCTTTTTTTGGGGGGCGGTGTGTTAAAGGGAATGAAAACACACGCTGTGTGCAGCTGTGTATTTGTTCAAGGCTCTTGCTCTACCTTATACACCAGCAACAACAACAACAACAACAACGATGGCTACAACGATGGCAACACGAGAAAGGACAACACGTGCACAGCTTGAAAAATGTTTGTTGTCAACATTTTAAGTTTGCATCGTTAGCTTAAAAGCGTGTGTTACGCTCTTTGGAATGGGCCAAAAATCGATAGATGAGACAATAACCATGATTTCGGCACACAAAGGAACTTTCCTTTCCTTCTTTCTTTCCCATATCCTATTTTAGCCATAATTACATGGATGTCAGTGCGGTTGCGTCCTTTGTGAATGTGCCATAAGAATTTCATATTCTTGGTACCTCAGAATGGATTCCCTTCAATCTGCTTGATGATACGGGCCTATGCGGGTCTCCGGCCGTAAATATGCGGAAGCAATCGAGTCTCTATTTTTAGAGATCTCGACAAATTGTCTTTTTTGGGGCATTTGACCTGCTGACAGGAGATGCGCTGGGAGCAGTTAAAGGCTAAATTTAGACTTTTTGTCCAATTTTAGATTTTAAGTCCAATGTTTTTTTAATAATCAAGGACATAAACTCAACACATGTGAAAACTAAGGAATATTTAATTTAATCGAGCTTTAATTTTAAGCAATCTAAAAACTATACTTAATCTTCTTTTAGTCTTAAAAATGTATGGATTTTCTTTTTATTAAATCTATTAGTAAAAAAATACATTTTTTCCCGATTTGTTAAATAGTTTTTCAATACTTAAGCATTGGACTTTCCACCGGGATTTGATATTGGATAATGTGGAGCTTCTAGTCAATCGCCATACCAGCAGATAAATTGACCGATTAAGGATCCACATAGACCGGCTGGAAAGGCCTTTTGAGGCTGCATAATTACAAGACTTAAAGAACTCAGTTTCTACAACTTATATAATAATAATTAATAATTCATATTAAGAAACTTTTTGAAGAATAACCTTTCTTTGTCACGTATTATTGACCTCTTGTTATAGTCTGACCTGAGCTTTGGTTTAGTATAAATAAAAAAATAAAAAAAAAACTACTTTAATTTATTAAGTATTATTATTAAGTAATATTTTTCCTTTAGATATTAAAAACATTACATATTTTTTGAATTAATTTTTATATTTATACATATTTTAGGACCATGCTTTAAGTGCATTTCTATATATCCTTCATTTAAGCTCAGAGAAAGAGAGTAATGAAACGCGTTTGTAAGCAGTGAAGTTAAAAGGAGTTGTAATAAATAAATTAAATAATAAATCTAATATCTCAACAATTAATTTTATAATAAAAAATTATTTGAAATAATATTTTTTTTTTTAAAAATCAATATTTTGATATATTTAATATACTTTTTATATATCAGAGAATAATTTAAAAAAAATAACAGAAATTTATATAAATGTCGGTCGTCATTAGAAAATTAATATACAAACTTTATTTAATTTTAATAAACTTTAAGTTTATCTAGCTTGCCAATCAGAATAAATGTACCCTAAAGCTGCTTATCAAGGATCTTCATATAAGACCCAATAACTTTGTAAATTCAAATTAATTGCTGAAATATTTGCAAGACTTTAACTTTCGACTAAAGGAGAGCATGTCCTGCAGCTGGAAGCATCAAAAATTTAAATTCCAAAATAAAATTGGTAAATTTTTGCGTCCAAAAAGAAAAGCGATGCGTTTATTTTCTTCCATAGTTTTCAGTGGAAAATAAATAAACGCGACTTCGGCTTCAGCCTCAGCCTCAGCCTCAGCTTCAGTTTCATCAGATTTCGATATAAAATATTGATTATTTTTATTGGAAAGTTATAAAGTTGATTGTATTTTATATTTTATTGATGAAACATTTATCAAACTTTTACTATTCTATACAAATATTTTGCTTCAATCGATGGGAAATAAAAATAATAACAGTTTTCATTTTCATTGAGTTCAGACGCCAAAAATGCAAAACGTAAACAAGTAAAAGTATCACCTATAGCGAAGCACAAGGTCCTTGGCACCACCCAAGTGCTGCGCGTTTTCCCCACTTATGCCAAGCATACACACACAAACACACACACACACACACACGCGCGCTCATACAGAAATACCCGAGGGAGAAGTTATGCCAAATTCTTGCAATTAAACTGTCAGACTTATGAATTCATTAAATATTTAAATTGTTGCTTTTGAATAATTAAAATTCCATTTCTATATAAATGTGTGTGTGTATACGAATACACAGACATATATATATATATATATATTTACAGCTATAAAGCCATGGATACTTTCCGAAGTTATAAATCTGCGATTAATTAAGGAACTCGTTCGGCAATTCTGGCAGCAGCGGTGGCAGCCGTGGCGTATACGTAATGCCAATATAACTTAATTAGAAAATCATAACCGAAAATTCAATTGCCGAAACGCTTCTGTTTTCTGTCTATTTTTATTATAAACTTTATTTCCTCCCACCACCCATCGTCTCCTCCCTTCATCCAGATGCTGCCCTCCTTGGGCGGCAACTATTGTCTGGCATGGGAAAAGGCTGGAAATTTATGCAAATCAAACAGAGTTCGGGGTGTAGCGATCAGTGCTGCATGCAGTGCACGGCTTTTGTTGTCGTACGATAAATGTTTTGTTAGAGTCCCATTTGAGTCACTCACCTGGATCGTCGTCGTCGTCCCAATCGATTTGACCGGAAGTAATATTGATGTGCGTCGCGAGGACGAGTAATGTGAATAGCGCCAAATAGCGCTGCCAACCAAAGGCATTGCCGCCCGAGCGGAACCTCGACGATGATGATGATGATGATGATGATGAGGTTGAGGATAAGGATGAGGATAAGGGTGAGGATGAGGACTGGGGGAATGATGGGGAAGGGGATGCACAAGATGAGGTGGATGTCCTCGATGAGGCTGACTTGGATGGGGAGTAGCTATAGGAAGCTGTTACGTGCATTGTGGAAGTCCTTGCTGTGTCGGAAGTGCGCGAACTTGGCTTAGTTCCAGTCACATCGCCTGCCGGCGCAGCCTTTAATTCCAGCAAATCCATTGTGTTGAGTATTATAATTTATTAGCTCACGCGGAGTACACGTTTGTATATTTGTTCGCAATTCGTTTTATTCCTTTGTTATCCTTTATCCTTTATTATTTTATTTTTTTATTCTTTATTCGTAACGCTTTATTCTTTATTTATTTTTTTGCTTTTCTTTAATTTCAAATGCTCAAATATGCAGCAGTTAACATTTGTATGCAGACGCACACATACACACACACGCACGCACACACACACAATATATATGTATATATGTATATCCCTTACACTTGCACGCGCGTGTGAAAAACAAAAGTTGTGCCCGCCGCCTTTAGTCCTCGACTGGGCGTTGGCTGTTCTTGTGGCTCCTGCAGCCGCTGCCCTTTTTGGCCTTTAACATTGGCCCAGCACTAATGAAGCAAAATGAGCAAATATTTCTTAAAATTCGCTTCCTTCTGCCAGTGGCGCGGCTCCCGGGTGCCCGCTTTCCCGCTTTACCACTTGCCACCCCCCTTCCTTTAAGCTGTGCCACGTACCACCGCACGGCTTTTTCTCGACTCGTACAACAAACTAATTAAGTTGTTTCATGTACAGCTCTTCGCTTGGGGCACAACTTTGATGCAGCGTCCTTGCTTATTGAGGTGCACGTTGTGCGCAATTTGTTGCATTGTTCACTCGCAGCACTCGCAGTCACTTTCCACTCACTTCGCTGCCAATAATCCTTCCCTTGTTCCTGCAACAGAATAAAAAATAGTACAATTTTTAATTTTCGTTCATTTTTTAATCAAAATAAAGTCTTAGGAATATTTTGTGGATTCTGTAAAGGATGCAATGTGTTTCCAATTGAGTTTCGTTTTTTTGAATAAATATGAATATTAAATATGAATAAAAAAACACCCATTTCATTGAGGTTTGTTTTCAAAGTAAAAGGATGAATAATAAATTTGAACTGAAGCTTCACTTCGACTCGAAAGTCATGCTAATTTCATTCACAGTTGAATCACAATGGAAGGATTCAATTTTGTTAACATTCAAAGGACTTTTTATAGGATATGCTAGGGGCAGATATTAAGTGTAAGAAATCAGTCATTATCTGACAAACATTCATGGATAAAATAAGTTATTCTTAAAAAAGGATCATTACTTTATATATAGTTTGTTCGGAGACTCTCCTAGGAAATTCTCTTAATTTAGAGTCCTTTACCAATAAAATGCTTCCCCCTTTAAGTCAATTTATGTATTATGTGTAACTTTGGCAATCCGTTTCAATAAATGAATTTTTTAAAACTCATTTAAAAGTAATAACTCGAGAATTCTTGTTACCATCAGGAGAAATCTTAAATATGGTTCAAGGTCCTAGTTTCTGTTCCACTTCCAGGAAACAAAAATGTAAGGATTCTTTTTCCATGTACCTTTCCCCTTTGTATAAAAATATTTGTTTAATTAAAATTTCTCACATTTACATAAATACATAATTGCTTTAACATAAATATTTTGCCTTCATTTAGGTATCTGCAACATGAACAGCCAGTGGAAAGTAATTTTTATCGGAATTTTAACTCCCTCAATTTGTGTGTTTGCTGTACACAAAATCAAAACTGTAAACTTTTTGATAAAAAGCTCATCATAACCAATAAACTATTTGGCCCACTGGCAGTAAGTATTATTTGCCTGGGTAGAGGTTTCAGTTTCACTTTCCGGGGCAAGCGGAGGTCTCCCACTCTGATTGGCAGCTAACAGAAAGTGTTGCCTACTTTTTGGGGCAGTCGAATTTCTGCCCACCATCCGCAGCGACTAATTTGCCGTTGCTTGGGCCCGCTCTCTGCCACTGCCCGCTTCATTATGCGCACTTCAAACTTTAGACAACGAGGCAGCAGCAGTAGCAGCAGCAACACGACAACAACAACAACAACAGCGGCGGTAACAATCAGAAATGAGGAAAAAAAATGAGTGGCACGATTGCAGCCACAGTGTTGTTCATTTTTTGGCAAGCGTCTCACGACTGACTACCGACTGCCAGGCCGCCTCTTCAATTGGATGCCCGCCAATCCGCCAAAGACTCCCCCTCCCCCAGTCGACGACCTGCTACCCCTCCCCCCTGCGACTGTTGTCCTCAGCCTGCCTGATTTTTAATGCAGGAGGCAGCCACTCACTCAAATTTTCGAGTGCGCCAAAGCCGTTGCAGCAAATGTTGTATAGTTTTTCGTTTAATTTGATGCCGTCGTTTCGGTAGTTTTTTGTTGTTGTTTGTTGTTCTTGCCGCCAGTGAAACTGTGTCGCTAAAGTTTTTGTCGGCCGGACAGGGACGGAAAGGGGGCGCTGGTAAAATGAAATGAAAAAAAGGCAAACTTTCACGAATAAAATAAAAAAAAAAAAAATAAAAAAAAATGAAAAAAAAAATTGTCTGCCAAAATCAGCGCCACTTTTGCCACAGACATTAAGCGTTGCATGCAAAATTACCAGCGAGTGGTTTGTATTTCCACTCTGATTGTTGTTTAACATGGTTACATTGTCCTTGCAACTGAATCCTGTTCGGCAGTTATTTAACTTGTTGTTGTTGTTGTTTCTACTGCTGTTGCTGCTCCTGTAACGTAACGGTGCATCCATGTCCCTTTACCCAACTAGCGGCTGCGGCTGTGGCTATGAGTGTGGCTGCGGCTCAACCCATGGCTCTACCCATGGCTCTACCCATGACTCTACCCATGGCTCTACCCATGGCTCCACCCATGGCTCTGCCCGTGGCTGTGCATCATGTCATGCTCTAGTTGCAAAACTTTTGCTGTTTTGGCTCCGCATTTTGGTTGGCTCTCTCTTTTTTTTATCGCTTTATTTATATGCATATGGGACAAGTGGCATAAAAAAGTGCAACAAGCAGCTAACTATACATAAATTTGTTTTATGCACAATATAAACTTTTTCCCATTTGTTGTCCCCCAAAAAAAAAAAAAAAATGTAAAAAACCGAAGGGACGCACAAAAAATCGAAAGCAAAAAAAATTTGCCAGGAACAACAAGGATAGTAACAAAAATCCAAATGTTGCTAACATGACCTTTTCGTGTGCACCTGGAGAACATCTAATTTGAGCTTAGACAAACGTCTGAACGTCGAACTGTGCAAAAGTTTTGCGCAGCTTAGCACTAAGAGTGGCATGCAGCATGCGGAGGCAGCTTCCAGCTGGAGGTTACTTCATCAACATTTCACGCTCGACTTGCCCAAGGAGCGGTCGTCTGGCATCGCTGGCACGCAGTAAAAATGTATGCCATGCCATGCCACATGTGGCAAGGAAAGCTCCTTGGCTGCTCGCTCTTGCCTCTGCCGCTGCCACTGGCTGGCTCCTTCGCTCACCTGGACAAACTCTGCAAAACTGGAAAATAAACTCAACTCAACTGTTGAAAATCAACTGGCGACCCAAAAGCGCACAGTCGGCACCACGTGGTCCACAAAAGTTTGCAATCAACTTTATTTTTTTTTTTCACCTCTTTTCTTCGCCACAAATACTTAATAGCCAATGGGCAGGGGCGAGGGGAACGCGTGGGCGTAGAGGGTGGGGCATATTGGGCGTATGTGCGTTCTATTTTCAGGCATTAAAATTGCTACCTGATTTCTATCGAGCTATGCAAAGTCGAGGCGCTAACATCGATGAAAAGGACATTGGCCAATTGAAGTGAAAAGTGTCCTTGAGCTACAAGAAATATCCCTAAGCGAAAGTGAATCCTGAGTTTCCTTCTATGAGGGTTTAACAAGTAAATAATTTAAATTCCTTTGGCTAAGTATTTAGATCTTCCTCTGTTCCTTATGTTAATCCTTCAAATGAAGGAAATACAATTTATATTATTTATTAATTTAGAAGTAGATCCTTTTAAAAAATTAACAGCTGCTGGTAATTAAAACGCTTTAAAGGACTTCCAGTAATGGACATAATACTTTCTACTCGACTATCTTGGGTCAGACTAGCCCAAAGCATATGCTGAGGCCCTACCTTTAAAGTCTCACATTCTCAATAAATCAGTAAGTAAAGGACCAAAGTACACATTTTTCCTTGGAAAGAACAAGGACCTTCCCACTTACATTGCCGACTAAGGAGGGGCAAGCCCTCACGCTGGCAACTGCTTTGAACTCTGTACAAACTTAAATTGAAACCCTTTCAGTGGCGCATTAAAGACTCATCTCCTTCCATCGACGCAGCCCCGAAATTCCAGGACTCCAGGAATCCTGTTATCGAATGTGTAACATGAAAAACTTTGATTAACAACTCAATAATAAAAATTATTTTCTATACGAATTCCCATAGACGGGGCACGCCCAGGGCGTATAAATACCCGTGTAAATGGCTGAAATTCCAAAGATTGGTTTGGATTGGAATGGAAGGAATTGGATTTAAGGAATCGGCCGGGTTTATTTAATTAAATCCCAGTTATCGGTTAAATAGATCAGCAAGTCCTGAAAACATTTATTTACATAAGTTACTTGTCTTTTGTGTCCCGGGCTCGAGCTGCAGATGCTTTTAGTCTGTATTTACATGTGTGTGGCTATGCCTATAGACATGTGTGTATTAGTATGTATAAATATATGTATATATTCCATACATATACACATATATATGTATGTGTATATGGGCGTATGGTATGTGTGCTGGCCATCAGTCGTTGAAGCCCAGTTTCCATTTCGTGCTGCTATTTTCCCAGTAAGTTAAAGTGTTTCGCCACGCACTCCAATAAAACCATCTGCACGCACACAAGCGCAAACACACACACTTACACTCACACACACACACTTCTCAGAGTGGTAGAGTGGTTGGGGAGCAGGCCAAAATATACACAACAAGTTTAGCCATTTAAAAGCTAGCACATTGCGTAGTTCAAGTTTCGTGACGGGCAACTCTTGCGTTACGCATACGCAGCGTGGGTCGTTTGATGGCTGCACGGATTGCCAGACATCAAGTGGGTCTGCCTCTGCCTCTGTCCCCCTGTATGTGTGTGTGTGTGTGTGTGTGAAGTGGTATGCCTTTGGACATATATTATGTTTACCTAGCATTCAATTTGGCTAGCAACCTGTTTACCAGCATTTGCATCGAAGTGTGTGCCATATGTTGAAGTGTTTAATAGCTGAATGCCAAGTGGCTGGGAGTCGTCGTCAGCTGCTGCATTCCTTCCCCCCACTCTTTATTGTTCCACATCCGCCAGAGATACACATGTGTATGTGTGTGTGTGAGTGTGAGTGTGTGAGGCAATTAGCTACACTCGACTAAATACAGGATTTTAATAAATATTTATTGCATAAATTCGATGCTAATTAAAAATCGATATCAAATCAAATGAACTCGACTCAAAGGAGCGGAAATTGAAGATTTGCTGCCTTCAAAAGGACGACACAAGATCGTGAGTGTGTGTGTGTGTGTGGAGGAAGGATATGTCAGCGTTACTTAAATTGAAGCATTAACATAGCATTTGAAATACTTTTGCTTGCCTCAGGTGTCAATGTTTTGGCCTCTGTTCTGGTAATTGCCCACACTCCTTGCCACTTCTGCACTTCTCATCCTGCAGGACAATTTGAAGAAAGTGAGCGACTGTTTTCAAGTATCGCATTTAGTTGCACAGCACGTGGATAGGGGGCGGGGGAGGGTGGAACGAATGAATTGGAGGCAGGCAAACAGACAAGCTCGAGTAGCAAATTGGCGGTGACATTGATGGGGTGATACTGTGGGAGGCTCCAGGATCACTGCCGGTAACGAGGGGCGTGGCGGACATGGGAAACAGCCGTCGTCGTGGGACGGGGTTGGGGGTAGGGGAGAAGGGAGAAGGATACAAGAAGACAGCAGCCACATCGACACAGCTCCAGCTACAAAGTACACAAAAAGTTTTCTAATTATTTTGTCATTAAACGCACACACTGCTACCGACACATACAATCACACATACACCCACACATATACACACACACACACACACACACACACACTTTCACTGGCAGCAGCCTTGTTTACAAGCATACACATGTTTGTTGAGCTATAAAAAAGGGTTACGTATCCAAGCCAAACCCAAACGTATACTCATATACACAAACATGACACACACACTCCCATACACCCACACACACACACAAATACACATGCACACGAACACATACTAACCAAGTCGTAAGCCCCAACGAGCAGAAGACACGAAGCAACTTTTTGTCCTAATTGTTTCATTTCATGAAATGAAGGTAAGAAATTTTGGCAGCTGTGCGTATATTGCCCTAGGTTGTTGTGCGCACAAAGACATGAACGACACACACACACACACACACATATATATATATATATATATAAACTCGGAGACACACACACACAAACAGAGGCATTGCCACGCATACAGTTGTTGCATTAAAGAAGCCATCTACGCGCTGCACATAAAGCGATTAACGCGGCGAATGCCTCAACAGGGTGGAGCGGGGGTTCAGGAGGGGAGTGAAGTGGCGTATGTAAAGGATGGCAGGGTGAAGGAGAGGAAGGGGTGGCAGGAGGCGTGAGAGGCAAGCACGGAGGGCACGCACTTTAACTGCCGCGAGACTGTGGCTGCCTGTTTGCCTCCTCATCTTGTTAAACAACAATTTGTTGAATTAATATCGCACACACACACATGCACATCCTCACACACACACATTCACACACACATACATTCACATTCAGTGCAGACACATATCTGTATGAAGCATATTTCAGAATCCAAGACCTTGCTCACTTTGACGCCAAGTCAAATATATATCCTTAATAGGACTCTTCTCTCCGTCTCCATCCATTTTCACTCTCTCTTTTCCCTCTCTCTCACTCTCTTTACACACCTCTCTTTTTGTTCCCTTCTTTAGCTCTTCCTTCTTCCACTTCTCTCTTTCTCTCGTCATACATGGGTGTTCTGGGTGCCAGCTATAATTTTCATATTGCCTTTGGCTTTTGGCTCTGGCTTTGGCTCTGGCTTTGGCTCTGGCTTTGGCTTTGGCTTTGGCTTTGGCTTTATCTTCAGCTTTGGCTCAGTCCTGTTCTCGAGGTCCTTGGAATGAGATTAATGATGGTTCATTCCGAAAAGTTTTTATTACTGATTACTGAATGCGAGGAAAACATCTTGGGATAAATGGAGATTGTTTCCCCAGAAAGAATTATGAAACTATTTTGACGGTTAATTTGCGTGTTACACATTTTTATTTGCCGGCGGAATTGTAGGTTATCACTTAACTAATCAAGCAGGTGCAAGAGTCAGAGGGAAGGCTACCTGGGTGCCAGGTGGAGTCCTTAAAATGAGCTCGTTTCCGTGTAAACAACATGTTCAACGCAAGGAGACGCTTTGCATTGACAGAAAGTGTCATTTGTATCATTGAAGGACTTCGCGATCCTTGTGAGAGATGATGACCATAGTAATAATGATCGTATTTTAATATATTTATATTTACTGTTATCGATAGTTAATAATTTCGATTTTTTAATGATATGTAAAGCCTGTAACAGCGTAGAACTAAACTTTAGACTCGAAACTTCTCTAAGAAATCTCGATCCTAAACAGGAATCAGAAATCATCGATAACTATAGAAATAACTACTTAAATTTTGTTTCGATAAATAATCGATAATCGCTTTAAAGCTACGAATCGATATCACAATCGGATTCATGTGCTGAATGACCTGATTTAAAGCCTTGAAGGTGCCCAACGGCAACAAAAATCTGATTTCTATTTTGTAGGTGTATCTGGGTGTTAGTGCCAGGATATATATCCTATGTATGTGTGTGTGCTTGTGTGTTTCTTTCACATGCACACAGGCATAAAACGCAATCCACAAAATTGCGCGTTTGTAAGTGAAAAAGCTGTGCAATTACTCAGGAGAGCAACTTTCTGATTCAACTGCAACAACTGCTGTCAAAATGTCATAAATTGAGTGCTGGCCCCGCCCCCACCCCCGTCTCTTCCTCTTTCCGCTGGCACAGCCTCTGTTGCTGTTGCTGCTGCTGTTGCCACTGCCACTGCCGGTGGAAACAACAATGAAAGGCAACAAGAACGCAAAGGGAGACAAACAACTAACCGCACAAATAAATACACTTTTTGGGGATAAAAGTTTTAATTGTTCGCAATGTTAAGTGACAATTAAAGGAACGAAGTTACTTCGGGGATCCCCATGAAGGGAGTTGCTATAAAAAGGTGTGTGTGTGTGTAAGTAAAACAGTACAGATGTGTGGGTAATGGAGTAAGTATAATTTTTGGAGTAAAGCTTTTGATTACATTTATTAAACAAAAGGTGACAATTTAAAAGAACACCGAATAAATACCTTATTTAAATAGGTATAAATTTATATATAGGTATAAAGTATGTATAGGGATTATACATAGTTATATATAGTCTACATATATAAGCAAAAATTGCAGTGTATAAATACATATTTATTCTGTGAATTATAAATATAAATTTTTTATTTGAAAATCTATTTCAAGCTTCAAGCTAATTATAATAATTATATTTATGCCTAATACGGTATAAAACGAAAATTAAATAATATATAAAGGTCTAAATTCAGGTTAAAGGCATACGCCTAATATTATATATTATAACATATAACCGGATATATGGAATATATGGATTGACAGCTAATCGCTTAGATATATATATATATACATATATATACATACATATGAGGTATAAGTATAAGTGTGTGGGTGTGTGTGTGGGCCTTATTAAATAGATAACATTTATATAGATTTTAAGAAATATAAATTGAAGTACTTAGTAATTGGATATTGATATTTAAATATCGTAAAAAAAAAATTAATCATAAATTGCAGTATATTTTAGAACAACAACTGAACATAAAGAAAATAATTCCTTTAGGAATAATTTTATAAGCTAAGGTAAGACTCTTGAGATTGGTATAAACTTAAGTATAGGTAAATAATATGAGATAATAGACAACAAATTTGATAGGCATAGAAAACGATTTATTAACTATTTAAAGTTTAGTATCAGCTTGGTAATAAATATAATAATAAATAAATTAAAAAAATATAAAAGTGTAAGTATGGGTATAAGTATTGAGGTATAAAAATGTATAATAAAACAAAAAAAAAAAATTATGAAAATTATAAAAGTTATACAAAATTATAAAAATTATAAAAATTGAAACATAAGTATAAGTATTAAAAATAAATAGTAAACATTTTAAGCAGTAAAAATTAAATATAGTTAAATATTAAGGTACAAAAAATAAATTATAAAATAATAATAATACTTGAATATAGATACAAGTATTTAGGTATAAAAAATTAATAACAAAATAATTATAAATATTGAAATATAAGTATTTAGGTATAAAAAATAAGTAACTTAATAAAAATGTTGTTTGATTATTGGATACTCTGTATGAAGACCTTTGCTTCACTTTATTTTATTTAAGTGAATATTATTTTAAATATTTATTTACAGTTTATATTATATATTTATATTAAATAAAATATTATTGTAATAAGAAAATACTAATTATTCTTTAATCTAAGTATGGTAGCATTTAAGTTAAAGTTGCAGCCAGTTCTCCTTTTGGCTCAAATCATTCATCGAATGTAAATAGGTATAAACAATGTATGGATCAATTCAAAGCGATAAAATCAACCATAAATAAAGAGATATATATATAAGATATATAAGTGAATAGATATACATATATATATATTCGATATAAAGTCATATCAAGCGACAGATGAATGCACACACACACACACACGTATACATTTATGCGGGACATAAAATAAAGGAACATTTGATTTCATAACCATCGATTGCATCTAAGCCCCAACGGAGTCCCGAGGGTTCCGTTTGCTCACCTGGAAAACTTTTGAAGCAAATTGAATTTGGATCACTGTGGCACTCAGAAGTTTCCCGAAAAGTCAAATGGCATGGATATTCCAGGCGAGGATGTCTTTGGTTAGTGTATGTAAATATGAAGGACTGAAATGAACCCAAACCCAAGGCCCTAGCCCAAGCCCAAGCCCAAGCCCAAGCCCAAGCCCAAAGCCCATTGTATAAGAAAACAATCAAATAGTACGTTTCCTCCTTCCCCCCCTTTACCGCTTCCACTATCCGTCACTCTTTTAAGCTTTTCCCCGACCAGACATGTACACCCACCCACCCTACACACACACACACACACTCGTACATTTAGAAACTTACAGTACCCAGTCCGTCCCTCACAGACGGACACACAGACAAACAGACAATTAAAAAGCCCCCGAGTACGTCGACTGTTTGACTGCATTTGCAGCGCTGGGCAAATCTCTGGGGCTGGGCCATGATTTTAGTTTCGTTGCGTCCCAGCGGTAAAGGGGGCCGGGCAGCCAGGCAGTAGGATGAGGGCGTGTCGAAAGAGAGTGGAGCAGGAGGAACAGTAGAGAAGTAGGGTGTGTGATGGGAGGGAGGGTTGGGAGGGGAGGCTGCATGAAATTATTGTTAGTATTCATTGCAGGGCTATGGGTTCTGAGCGGAGGCCTCAATTGCCACTGACGCGACTACAACTGCTGTTCCTGCAGCTCTTGGGTTCCTTCACTTCCCCCGCTTCCACTGACTTTCCTGCTGCTCCTGCCTATCGATGCTTCAACTGCTGCACATAATTTTAATGTTTCAGGACTGAAGCAGCGAATGGAGCCCAGAAGTACCAGGGAGCAATATATCGAAACATTTGCCATCGCTTTCAAGTGGTTCGTTCGCATTGGCACCGCCGCAACTTTACTCAATTACGTTGACTCCTCAAACTGCCCCTTCCTGCCCAGAAACCGCTGCAGTAGCTCCATATTGTCCCAGCCATCCCTCGATTCACATCAAATACTTTGCTAGACTTTCTGAACGAGTTGAGCCCCACCTCTCAGCTATGAAATCAACGACTTTCGTTCAAACTTTCAACAATTTGCGTTTTGGCCACGGCCTGGCACGGCATCAGTGGCTACACCCGAGCCCGAGCTCAAGCCCAGTCCCAGGCCCAGGCCGGAGACCGAAACCGAGCCCTACTAGGGCCAAGCCTAGGAACAAGCTCGATTCACAGCCCAAGCTCAAGCAGAGTTTCAGCTACGTCTCCAGCGTCAGCCAGCAAATCGAAAGCAAAAACTTTTCTGACTAAGAGACCAGGTGAGTTGCAGGTGAGTCGCTTACCCACAGACCACATAGCACGGCATTCGGTGAAGTTTACCATAGCTTTTGCTGCACAAATACCCAACGGGCTGCTTGATAAAAGTGCGGGGCTCGTTTGCCACATACCCTTGGGGCATTTGGGGCAGACACTGCGACGACGACAGCAGCAACAGCGACACCGACAGCGGCAGTGACAGCGAAAGCGCCAGCGACGCCGGCAGAGACGTCGGCGCAGCATTTACATCTACATTAGCGACGCCAACGCCAATAATGAAGCTGACGCTGACGCCAACGTTGATGTCTACATCGACAACAATATCAAAGAATATATATTTTGTATGTATATGTATGTCTGTGTGTGTGTGTGTTTGTGTGTGTGTGTGTGTGTGTGTGTTCATATAAGTATAAGCCCGACACGCTCTCTCGCCGCAACTATGATGAGCTGTTGTAATAATATAACGTCCGATTGTCGTCTGGGTCTAAGGTCTAGAATGCCACTCCCATTCCCACCGCATATGGATATATACACATATATATGTGTGTGTGTTAATGTGTGTGTATGTGTGTGTGTGTATCCGTGTGAAATTTTACAAACAGTTGAGCCCAAAGTTGTAAAGTTTCCGACAGGCGCCTTCACCTGCACTCGATGGTGGCAACTAAATTATTATTTCCACTGGTGGATGGGGAGTGGCAGGAGGCGGAAGGCGGAAGGCGGGAGACAGGAGGCGGGAGACAGGAGGCGGTGCCGTGGGGATAATGGAGCCAACAAAGTCGACTTTCCATAATTTTGAGCGTTGAAAAGTTAAAGCGACAATTATAGGAGGAAGGTGTGAGTGAATGAGGTTGGTGGAAGTGGAAATGGGGAAATGGTGGGTCGGGGATGGGGGACATCAATAGACTTGAAATGTTAATTAGAGTGCCACGGATTGCAGGTCACAGGCCCCAAGGGAAGTCGACTGAAGGATTTGTTTATTACGAAAAGATTGAGTTCCAAGCCGGAGCCCATTTGAACTTCACTTAAGATCAATATTTTCCATCTGAAGCACGAATCCTTCACTCAAATGCACATAATAACAAATGTAAATAGTTTTGAAAGTTTCAATTCGACTTCAATTACACTCGAATACCCCACAAGTCAGACTCACTTATGCAATGTCCCTCCTACCCCTATCCCCTTCCCCCCTGAGTCCTTCTCCATTTCTTTGCACTTTTCTGATGAATTTTCAGTCAATTTGATTGATTTGTTGACGAAGAATAACAAGTTAATAGTGCGACTTTTGACACTAGCCAAATGGAATTGGTCTAAGGATGAAATGGAGAATGGAAAGAGGAGAGAGTAATAAAGAGGGAGAGAAAGAGAGAGAGATAAAAAGACTTCTTCGAATGGAAACTAATTTGGAGCTTCGTTGGGGAAAGGAAAGTGTTGGCCGCATAAACACCTGAACGGAAGGTATACGAAGAAGGAGAGAAACAAAGTAGGAAGGTAAAATAAAGGAGAAGAAGTGGGAAAGCAAAAAAGAGTAGAATAGGAAGGTGGAGTCAATGGAACTTGGGCTTGTCCTGTGAGCTTATCAAATGCTATGGATCTACACAATTGAGTTATTACTGACAACAGAATGCGGTGTATCAACGTCATTATCTTCATTGCAATCATCATCATCATTAAGTGCAACATAATCCAGAACATTTTGAACATCATTATCATCGTCATTATCATCATCATCAACATCACTCAACATGGAAAATCAAAGCCAAACAATGGCCCAAGTTGTGGGTGCCCATTGCGTGCCTTCAGCTCATTGTGAAAAACTACAGAGGAATGAGGGGGGGCAGGCTGAGGAGTGAGGAATGAAGTTGAGGTCCTGTTTTGGCCAGAATATAAATACATTTATAAATTTACAATAAAAGGAGACAGAGACAGGATGTGGCTGTGCGGAGCAGCTGATTAGGACACACTTCAATTGTTGCTTTGTTGCATTGTTGGGCTCCATTGAAGTGTCCAGGATTGCGGTTCGGGCTGCCAGGCCAGGACACAGAAGATGGAAGGGGATTGGGCCATTGTTAATGATCAACGAGGCGGTCAAACAGTTGCTCGCAATTTATAATTTCTTGCAATAAAATTTTGTGAAATGCGCGATTTTGATTTCTATCAATTGGCCGAATGATCCTCGACGTGACATGCAACACCTTTTCATCGAAAGGGTTTTCAAGGCAGACAGCTGCTCCTACGTCCTGTGAACGTATTGTCTCTCTCTCTATGTGTGTGTGTGTGGGTGTGTGCGTCGTCAGTCAGTCGTTTGTTTACATTTTATTGTTATTGTTGTCCTTGATGGTATTCATAAATTATCTCTATCAAGATTGACGCTGGCCTCTCGCTTTTCAACGTTTTGGTGGTGAATTGGGCTTGGGTATGGGCTTGGGTTTGGCAGTTGGTCCTTGGGCAGGACGATTTGTCCATTGACTGGCGGACTGCCATTATTTTCTAGCTGGTTAAATTTATGTACAAGCATAATGCATGTTAACGAGCCTTTTGTTATTTATATTGTTATACATTAGTGGCATTTAAATGGATGGCAAGGATAATGGGATACATAATAAATAATTGATAAGTTCTCTGTTTTCTTTCGTCCTTTGATTGTAGAATGTGGCAGCGAAACGGATTCGATTACCCAGGATGGCCCAAATTAAAAGGATGTCTTCATGTCGATAAGCAAACTGTTAATTAACTCATTTCAATTATATATCCTGCGAATCAAAGTTCTTCCGCTTCCACTGCCACTTCTCACATTTCGATTGTCAACCTGTAATTATAAAGGTTACTCCTTGCTGACTGCTGACTGCTGACTGCTGCCTCCTCGAAAGTCCTTCGCAAGTCCTTGTCTTTCGGGCTGTGCCCATTGAGCTGCGAGCTTGAAACTCGCTTCTCTCTGGGACATCTTCAGATTGAATTTCCAAAGCTCTCGAAATACACTTCACCAGGACAATGTTTATCTTAAAGTTGAGCCCAAGGATATCCTTTGAAATGGGCTGGCCGCTTGGCATTCAAGCATTGAATCGATTCCTTATTTTAGTATCGATTAACTGGATATAGTTTTTAAAGCCTTTAAACTGATTTCAGTGCTCGTTACTCTCCATTAAATGAAAGCGTTTAATGGCTGCACATGGGATGGGAATTGAATCATCGTGTCCCTGGGATGCAGACGCATCCTAAAGCCGCATCAACGTCAGTTTAGCTAATGCATTTACTTAATGCAAGGGACAAGAGCGAAGGACATGGCAACGCAATGGCAGGATCCGCCGCAGTCAGGCGCTAATAGTTTTTAAGTATAATGCAATAAAGATGAAAGTCCAAATCATGCTTCATCAACATCAACGTCAACAATATAATCAACGAACTGCATAGAAGGACATCTCGCAGTGGCAGGACGCTGCCTGCAGAAGGCGTGGCTCGGCCGTCAAGGGCTGCTGCGTAGCCGGTGCTATCACTCCTGTCGCCTGTCGTCTGTTGCCTGCCGCTTGCTGCCCGCTGCCCGCTGCCTACCGCCCGCTGCCTGCTGCCTGCTCCTTGCTGCCTGCTCCTTGCTGCCTGCCGCCTGCTGCCAGCTGCCTGCTGCCTGGCTGCTGACAATTCAATGTCCTGCTCAATTTGTCTACACGCAAATGTGCACAGGCGAGTGGATGGCAGGGGGAGGCCGTGGGTGGTCGATCTGCAGCGACTGCTTGGGTGCTGGGCGTGTAAGTGTTGGGTGTGTGTGTGTGTGTGTGTGTGTATGTGTGGGTGCTGGGCAAGCTGCTAGGCTCTGAGTCTGTGAGTCCCTCTGACTGCAGCTTAGTCACTCAAGTGCACAGCAATGGACAGACAGAAGGACAGCCAGACAGACAGAGAGGAAGAGAGACAGACAGACAGATGGACAGTGAGACAGGGAGACAGAGAGACAGATGGATGATGTGACGGAGGGGGACAGGGGGAAAGGAGGACAGGGGGACAGGGGGACAGCCGCTTTGTCTACTGCTGCTGCTTCTGTCGAGGGTAAAAAGCGCAGCTGGCGGCGTTTGCCGTCAAGCCCGAACCTTCAGCTTAGCTCCGACCAGGACACAGGCCAGGAAGCAGGCCAGGATGAGGCCAGCTGGTTTGCCTGTCTGCCGGTGTCATCGTCCATGCTAACAAACAAAGGCGCCGACAACGAGCTCAAGGGAAGTGACTGCTGTGACTGACCCGGAAACATTAAAGAGTCTGCCTGTCCTCACACCTCCTTCCCACACCCACACACCCACACACACACACGCCTGCTCTGTCACCTATTACTTTGTGTATATGCCACCGTCTAGCCACTCGGCGGGTCGACCCTCAGTCGGCCATCAGTCGCTCTCAGTCGATGCCAGCTGCACTTTTCCTTTATGTATGTAAATCAGCATAAATATTAATAGTTGAAATTAATCAAAAGTATCAAAAAGAAGCAGCAATTGCAGAGAGCTAGTTAATTAGTTTTAGCCACGCACACACACGCACACAAACACACACTCACACATGCGTGTGGAATTGGCAACATTCTGGCCGGTCTGCCTTCAGCTCGGAGTCCATTGCAATTCTGTAGTGGCCATTACTAAAATATTAACAAACTCAATTAAAGCGAGCACTAATTTAGCCAACACACATGCACACACACACACACACGCACACATGGGCATTTTTAATCTGTCTATATGCATATGAATGCAATTCGCCTGACTTGGCATCTGTCTTTACAGCCCAATTTATAGCCTCAAATAAATTAACAAAATTAAATTTAAATTTTCCACAAATGACCGCAGGTACACACACACACGCACACCCACACACATACACTCAGACTCAGAGTGGCAGTTGAATTAAATGAAATTATTTGTTGGCCAAGCCAAAAGCTCAAATTAAATTTGAGCTCACAAAATGTTTGCCCTCGCCTAATGCAGATTCAAATATTCAGCTCTTGGCCAAGATTGTCGGTTGTAGGCCATAAGTTGCCTTCGGTTCAGTTTGGTTCAGTTGTTGACTCTGATAATCCCTCAAGTTTGTTGACAATGTGGCGCACAGGCTGCGACATTTGGCCTCCCTCCCTCCCCACACACAGATACACACACATCGCGTCACATATTGCGCATACGCCCCGCAGGCCGTTTGAGTCTGTAAAAAAAACGAAGACGAAGAAATGCAACACATGCCCCTTTAGTCGGCTGCTGTTGCCACTGCTTGAAGCACTTGCATATTGTGGCAGCCACAAAAAAGCAGCTGCAAGCAACTGTGGCAAGTAAGCAACTTGTGGCACGACTGCCAAGAGACACGCCGCAAAGAGCAGCACTTAATAATTACTTCAGAATTTTCATGTAGTCTTAAGGCGAAGACGAGCCCGTCGAGTGTTTGCGTCTGCCGGGTTTGAGTATCTACATGTGTATGTGTGTGTGTGTGAGTGCTGTAAACATATGTTTACTTTAGTGTTAAACAGGAGCAGGCAGGACATCAACATGAGAGGGCAAAAAATTGACTTGTTTGTCAATTTTTATATCCCTCGTCCTGGCGCTTCAGTTGACGTTGAAACTGGAATCCTGTTACTTAATTAACATAAATATTGCGCTAAGGATTTATTTATATAATACTATTTAGACTCATGCCCACAACAGCTTTAAGCCTTGGGCGGTAGATGGATGGCTAGTGGGCGGTGGGCAGTGGGCGGTGGGCGTTGGGCTTGGCTTACGTGTATTTATTTTAAGTTTTTCCTCCTCTCATTTTTTGTTTATTTCCTTTCATGTGTGTGGCAAAAACAACACAAAATAAAAACAAGGCTGCTTTTTGCTGCTTCCTTATGCGGTTCTTATATGAGTGTGTGTGTGTGTGTGTGTGTGTGTGTGTGTGTGTGGGTGTGGATGTGTGGCAGTAGACACACAATTTTCTGTTCTATTTAGTTTGGTTTGTTGCCGTTGAATAAAACATTTTCACGGGCTTGCGGGCTTGCGGGCTTGTGGGCCTTGCGTCGACCCGCGGCAACCTTCATATCAAATGTGTCTTGCACACGTATACACGACGTCCTGGCAACAGGACGTATGCTTGATGTGTTTTTAAAGTGTGTGTTTATGCGTTGCACAATGGCCGAAAGATGTATATAAAATATTCGTGTCTGATTGTGTGTGATTTTCTGTACATGTGTGTGTGTGTGGGTGTATTTGTCTGCTTATCTGGTTGCATGTGTGTGTGTGTGATATATTTATGCATGTGTGCACGCCTTTTGTTTGCCACCAAAGGCGAAAAAAAAAAACCCTTTTCACTGCTGTTTACAGATCATTGACGTTGATTGTTTAAATGGAATGTTTGCCGTGCATTTATTTGCCTTTACTTTTATTTGCGCGGCGAATTTGAGGCCAGAAGGATGTACGTTTTGGGGTCATATAAAATGCTAAGAATAAGCCAAATGAAAGTGCGTGTGCAGCTGTGTGTCTGCGTGTGTGTGTGCGTGTGTGTGTGCTCTTATCTTTCGGCTTGTTAAGGCTATGGGCGGACAGCCCCTGAAAGTAGGCAATGTTTTATTGATAGCCATTCGAATCCTTGAAGCATATGTCTTCCTAATGCATGAGCATAAAGCTATTAGCATTCAGTTAGCAGCAAGGATACGCAAACGCAAACGGAACCAATAAGCAGACAACCAAATGTGAGTAACAACGCCAGGACCAAGGATACGGGATATACCTTGACGTCCAGCAACGCCCAAGATTGAAACAAAAGTTTCCTGTTTGCGCCTCAAATTATAATTCTTTCGGTGTATTTTACATCCTTTCGATTTTTTTACATTTTTTCCTGCTGTTGTTGTTGTTGCTGATGTTGTCGTTGTTGTTGTTGTTGTTGTTGCCCTGCCTCACTCTATGTAATTATGAGAGCCTTTAGAGCTGAGCACAAAAAGTTTAATTGCTTTTTTCGTATTCCCAAACAAAGGAGTGCAATTAGCTGACCAACAAAAGGAGAAAAAAAGCAAGAAAAGAAGAGAGAGTGAAGAGAAGGAGGAGGTGAAGAAGAGGATGAGAGGAGGAAAGGAGGAGGAAAGGAGGAAAAGCTATTGGAAAAACGTTTTTGCCGTTGCCAAGGGATATTCAATAATTTACTTGACAGGATCGCTCAGACCTACGCACACACACTTTTTATGAGTATGTGTGCGTGTGTGTGTGTGTGTGGGTGATTGCGTGGCTTTGCTTGTGTGTGTGTGTGCAGTTCGAGTCCATTAACTTTGTCGTTGGACTGCGAGGAAGTTTGCTTCATTTCGATGTGTGCTTAATTTTCATCCTGTTTTCCATCTCATTGTGTAAAATATATACAGTTATAAAACTGTTCGTTTTGTTTATTATTTTGTGCTTCGTCCTTTCGAACGCCCGCCGGACCAACTAAAGCAACAACAACAACAACAACAATGACAACAAAGGTGAGAAGAAGGACAACAAAAGGAGGCATAAACATAAACAAAAGAATTCATTATGTTGCTTTTTGTGCATTTAAATTTGATAAAACACACGCCATTTTCACACACACACACTCACAGCAGAAAAAACAAACAACACACACACATGCAGAGACACACACACACACTCACATGTCTCGCTTGCAGTTGATTTAAAACGTACTTTTCGTGCGTTTTTTGAGTTTTGCATAAATTTTGCCTTCTATTCCATTTTGTTTACTTTGACCTGGTTTTTCGTTGGGCTTTCCGGCCCCGCATTTTTCATTTCCATTCTCATTTTCACTTTTCCACCTCCTCCGTCCTTCGTCCTTGCCGCCTTTGTGTGAGCCTTTTTCGGCTCTCATTAAAATAGGTAAACAAAATCGCACCAAATTTACTGATAGACAACAGATAACAGTTAAAACTTTGCGCAAACTTCTGAGTGTGTGTGTGTGTTGGTGTGTGTGTGTGTGTGTGCGAGGGTGATTAATTTTATGAAGCGTTAATACACAGGAAGTTAGAGTTGGCAAATTAAATGTTATGTCGGTCGGCGTCCACCGTTTGAAGTGTTTTTCACGCATTCCGCAATTTTGGGCACTCGAAGGAAGCAATCAAAGCGCTGTTAAAGGGGCATGTTAATGTTAATTCAGTTAACAGATGTTAACTAGATTTTTAAATGTAACTATAATATAATATAAATTATGGCAGAAATCCGTTCTTTTATTTAAAGGCTTTTAAATAAGCTGAGCCACAATTTGGGCTTTGGATTTATGAGTCGTTTATGTCGCACGACTGTTAACTGCAATCACAGCCAAATAACATTTTTATGTTAAGTCTTTCCAGCGCAGTATAAGTTTTATTATACACTTTGCAGAAGTCAGAGGAAGCTAATAAATTTGAGATGAAAGTTATTTGAGAGTTTGAGAGGTTATGTGAGGAAAGGATAATTCTCCTCTCCCTCTTAAAAAATAAAAGCCCGATTTTTATATACATTTCTGGTATATATATACATATATATATATATATATCTGATATATTTATATATATCTCATATCTATGGCCTTCCTTTCAACAATTATCTGGGTTTTATTCTAAGAAGCTTTTACTTGATTTCCAGTCCTTTCATTGCTCTAAGGATTTTCATATGAAATGAGCTCTTCAATCACTCGACTGTTACCAACTATTAAGCTCATATTATCCATCCAATTACAGGGTATCTTTAAGTCGACTTTAATCTATCAAGTGTAAGCCATTTGATTCCGTCATTTAAATATTTCCACTAAGCACTTCCCCAACAAAAGAGAAAATCCTTTAAAGTAATTCAACAATTTTTATGATTATCAAAGACTCCGATTTGAAGTGCCTCTAAATCAGCCTTAAAGTTAATGGTCGTTTTTCATGTGTGTGTGTGTGTGTGTGCTTGGGAGTGTGCATGTGTGTGTGAAGCACTTGTAGGTCAACACAAATCAGCATAAGCTACAACTACACATCGGGCAATAACATTTTTATGTGTTAAAGCTTTTGTGACAAAAGGCCAAATACAAGCGACGAATGCAAATCACGAAAACAAAAAGAAAAAAAATGAAAAAGGAAAAGGAAAAGCCAGGAAAAACTAGAAAATGGAATTGAGCAAATGGAAAAGGATGGGAAAAAGTTACTGCAGCTTTTGGCATGGAAAGTTTCTCGTTTCTTTTACCAATGGCCATAATAAATTTCGACAACAGTAAGCAACAAGCAACAAATGGGAATAAGCAAAACAAACGGCCAACTGCAACATCACAAGGTCCTGCACATGGACCCCCAAGTCCCGCACTCCTCGCACACTAAGAGTCCTGCCCGCCATCCACCATGGTCCATGCTTCAAGGGTGTTGCTTACAAAGCGAATCTTTCCACTTCTCTTTCAGGATATCAAAGGCGGTTGAAAGGCACAGCTTAGCCCCAATGTGAAGGGCAGCTGTTGCTCTTAATTCTGTTCTTAGATCTAACGATTTGCTCCACTGTGCGCATACCTTCTGTGGATGATACACTGTCAGAAATGTTGAAGCTGCATAACCCTGAGCAGTGTGTGAGTGTGTGAGTGTGTGTTGTTTACTACAAGGCTGTAGTGTACATTGTAGATATACCCAACTGTATCTCTATATGTGTATGTGTGTGTGTGTGTGTGTGTGTGTGTGTGTGTGTATTTCAGCCATTTACATTTTATTCTATCTCATATCATGGACGAGCGATTTCATTTTCATGCGTGTCCAGTGCCTTGCACTTGTTTGTTCACATCTTGTTGTTGTTGTTGTTGTTGTTGTTCCCTTAAATGGCCATTGTTGTGGCATCTGTTGCTATCAATGTCCTGTTTCTGGCTTCCATGTTTACTTAGGTGCCTCAACACACCGAGACACACGAACTATTTATTCAAGTCCACAGGCGGAGGAAAAAATAGTTTTAAATGTAATTTTTGAATCCGCCTACCAAAAAGGACACTAGCCCATGCATCGTCCTCAGTGTTCCACTTCAGAGTCGAGTGTTACTTTTGGCAATACACGTCTCCACACACACACACACTCACACTCACACACAATCGCATGCAAACATTTTTTCAAGCCTCCTTCTAGTTGAGTTTGGGGTCGGTCCAGTTGCCAGGCAAATGCATAAATATTATAAAACGTGTACCGCCAGGACTTGGCTGCAAAGGTGAATGAAGCTTATAGTCGACCCCTTGAATGCCCCCTTGACGTGCTCCCCTACCCTCAACCCCATCCCCGCTGCACTCAGTGGCCCTCTCACCCATAAATCTGTGCATTGAGTGTGCGGCCAAAGTGCTTACCCTCTGCTCTTATAAATAAGCCAGTTGCCTTGCATATCCTTCATATCTATCTCTCTGTATGTGTAAGTCCAAATGTCTGACTGCCTCGCCCATTTCCCCCATACCCCATTCCCTCACTCTCCCTCTCTTTGATCGCTCCGCAGTCTCCGTTTCGTTGCATGGCAAATTGAAGCTTTTTGGGTCCTTTTTCGGCAAAATGCTTTGAGTTGCTGCAAGGACCATTTATGCAGGGACCGACAACTAACTGATTTTACCTCAAATCCTCGTGTGCGCCATAACATTTTTCATTTTGCAACTAAAATTCCCATAAATTCAAATTGCAACAGAAAATTCCAAAGAAAGTGCATTTGTTCCCTGCACTTCTTTAATCTTCGCTGCCAACACACACACACACACATGCAATACATGTATGTGTAATATATATATTTATTTTATATATGTGTGGGAATTTGCATTGCTTTAATTGCTTAAAGTGTGTGCTTTGAAATTTCTGAGTAAATGATCCATAAATGTCAATGAGTCCTTGCCGAATGAAGTTGGGTAAGTAACGATGCTGTGTGAAAGTCCTTTTTAATCTGAATTTCTTACAAGGAGTCAGCAAAACACTTTTACTTGATTGGTGATAAATTCGATTTGATTTACTGAACAAACTTATTTATGAAGTATTTGACATTTACAGAATTTCTGGGAATTATTTAAGTTACTTAATTTTCGAAATGGTTTTCACAGTCCTTCGAACAATTTAAGTGGCTGATCCTGCGTGTGTGGGTGGGCAAACAAGCGGCTCATCTGGCGTACACATTTTTTAATTGCATTTAGCGGGTATTAAACTCAATTCAATTCAATTAAATGAATGCGGAAAAAAATCAAACAATAATAAAAACAATGCTAAATACTGGTTTTTCGCTTAACGAAGCTTGCATATCCTTCGGAAAATAAAAGGACAAATTATCGCAGAAATTGTTTACAGCATTTTTAATTTATGTGTTTCTTTTTCCCTTCATTGTTGCAACTTTGAAAAAGGAATTTAATTTTTTACAAAAAAAGGGATAAAATTTGGCTCAGAGAAAAGGATAATAGGCATAATATAAAAATTAAAAAATAACAAGTCTTAGATTATTTTATTTTAATTTTGTGGTGTTAATATATAAATGTCCTTCTGTATAAATTTTCCTGTTCATTTATGGCCTCAATTAATTGGATTTGGATTTTTATGTAAATAATAATTTTAATAATAAATAAAAATAATTAAGTGGCAAGCAATAATTAAATTACAAATTTGATTTTAATTTTGATTGATTAAATTAAATTTTTATTTAAATAAAAAAATACAAATTTAAAATATCAACAAATTTTGTTAAATTTATGCATTGAATTATTTCGATATTTATGCTAAATAAAAATCCATTTAATTGAATCAAAATGAAACTCGATTTACAGCCCAAGGGACCTTCACACAATATGAATTCATTTTAAATATATCAAGTTAAATTTAAAACACTTTTTTATTTGTAATGTATAAAATAATTTCTAAATTTTGAATTCAACTTTTGTTTATTCAGAGTTAAGAGTCGACACTTGATTTTATTTTCTAGAAATTGAACAGAAATCATGTGTTTTTTATTATCCTTAATTAAAATATAATTAAGAGTAAAGTTCAACCTTAAATTATGTTTATAATTATTCTAAAATTCAAAATTAAATATTTTATTTGTTTTCAGACTTTTGGTCATATTTTTAAATAATTTATGTTTAATCTGTAAATCTTGGCAAATTAATTTGTACCTTTGTACTGCAAAGCTTCGAGGGAATCTCCTCATTTATAAAATTAACTAGGAGCAAAGCTTTGTCTATAAATAAAAAAATAATATTTCATTTAATTTAATAGAATATAATTTAATATAATAATAATATATTATATATTATATTATATTGTGTTATATTATATATAATAATATAAGCTAATATAATAATTAATATAAATAAAAATAATATATATAAATAAAGACTAGAGTCAAAGTAATGGAGGTTTTGTCAGCTATTTAATATTTTAATAAGTTTCAACTTTTTGTAACAATTCTTATTTTTTTTATTATTTATTAATTAAGTGCAGGAAAGAACAGCAATAATATATCCTAACAACACGTAGCTATAAATGTTAAAGCCGACGAATCGGAAACCAAGTCCCATACCACCGCTTGAGAATTGGGAATCAGTTACAAAAAATTTTATTTTCACCACAAAAAATTGAAAAATTTTTGTAGCAGAAAAAATTTAAAATAAATAATTTGTAATAAATAAATGTAATAGAAATAAAAATAAATGTAGTTAATCTCTTGAGCACTTCCTTTATTTTATAATAAATAAGTTTAATCAATTTAATTAACTTCAAATTTCTTCATATAGGTTTTTATTTGCTTTTAGTGTATATTTATATATAATTCTTCATTTAAATCTTAAAATAATAAATCTTCTGAGCTTCACCTCGATCTTTACAGATCTCACCTTACGTTACCAAGAAAGCTTTACATTTTCAGGCATAACCAAAGGATCTTTATTTTTAAGTATGTTTCTCTATAGATTGAAAATATATTTTTAATATTTAATTTTAATTTTAAATAAATTTTTAATATTTAATTTGATTTTATTTAAATATTTAATATTTAATTTAATTTTAAATTTAATCTAAAAAAATTTAGATGTGTCGGTTTTTTTAAAATATAAATTAAAAAATCAGAAAATATATATGAAGAGTTGGCTTATTTCAAGGGCCAATTTCGAGCTTGGACAAAGCTCGTCTAATGAGCGAGATGCTCAGTGTGTAGGGTATAGGAGTGTGAGAGGAGCGATGATGAATAATTATAGGCAACTTACATGTGCACTTAATTAAAAAGTGATTTAAATTCAAGCCCCTCGATAAACATTGACAATTGCCACGTGGCCGGGCGAGGCGTGGGGGACTTTGCCCCTTATTTTGCTGTTTGATTTTTGAGGCTTTGGTCAGCGCGGGTCTCGCAGTGGAGAATTGTGTGGTTAAGCTAGGATTTACTGTTACGGTGCATCGAAGGGAAAACAGAGTTAATGAAAATGCATTTCCACCATCGCCGATTAAGCGCGATAAGGAGCTGAGCAGCGCGAACACACAGGGCACACAGTCCAAGCGAGCGACAACAAGGACACCAGCGAGCAGGAGGCGAACTTGTATTGTATTTAATAAAGTCGACAAACAACGTGTAAAAGCCTCGAGTTGAACACGCGCGTTATACTTTTTTTGCGAACGTCGTTGGATTTACAATTTTAATAAAGTCATCCACACGCACGGCCGGGAAGCCAAGGATACGCAGCAAAGGAGCTGGAGCCGGAGCCGGAGCTGGAGCTGGAGCTGGAGCTGGGGCTGTTGCAGGAGTTGCTTAACCGGTTAACCGAACGGCATTTGCTCCTTACGCGCTTTTCGATTTATAAATTGTACAAGGACTGCATATACGTATGCAGGACTTTTATCGCAGCGCAGCCAAGGATCCGCTGAGTCGCATCAATTTTTAATATCTATTTAACATTTCAATCAGCGTTAAAAAACAACGGCGCCCACTCGACGTCGACTGTGCGGCAATTGAATAAATAATTAATTTCTCATTTATAGTATTTGATATTTTTGGTTGTTGTGTTTGTTGTGCGTATGTGTGTGTTTCCTGGGTATATCAATATTGTTATTGTTGTTGTTGTTGCTGTTGTTGCGGCTGTATTTGTTTTATATGTTTCATGACGCATCGCGAAACGCCAATAAAATTAAATGGCCAGCAACAACTTGAGGCGACACCGACACCGACTGCAACAGCGAAGGAATCGTAACACTCGCAACACACGTACGCACACACTCGCACACACACGTACGCACACACACGCTTGGCACACTCAGTCAGAGTGACAGTTAAGAATCGGTTGTGCTTTTGGGTGCCTGAGCCAGACTTTGCCGTTGTCCTGGTCGCGTATCCTTGAGCACGGTGTAGCGCCACGTTCCGACACGAATAGGAAACTGAGCAGCGCCATTGGCAAAAACTGGCACGAGTCCCAAAATGTCCTTAACGCGAGCCAAATGCGAGCCAAACGCGAGCCTGACGCGAGCACCACATTCCGATTGGGATATTTTCATCGTCTCGTCTCGTCTCGTCTCACATTCACATACACGTGCTCGTTCCCGTTCTCGTTCTCGTTATGCCGTCGCTTCGTCCTCGTTCACATTGATATCCTCGTGGTGGCTCATATCCTCGTTTTCACTCAATTCCGAATGAAAGTAAAACTTTTGCTGGTATTGGGAGGCACGCGGCTCAACGCTCGGCATTTTGAGTTTGTTTTGGTTTAAGTTGCATTGACTTGATGATCCTTGAGGCACTCACAAGTGGGCCTATCCCAAGCACTTTTATTTTATCCTTTGCCGCATGCCGCATGCCGCATGCCGCATGCCGTTTTAAGTTTTCCCCTTTTCCCTTTTTCGATTCACGATTCTAGCTATTCGTTTGTCTGTGAGGATTACGCCAAGGATTCACACAGCACTTCAATGATTGTAAATGCGAATGCAAATAACTAGTTCAAGTACCAGGAATTTGTGTCCTTTGTAGGACTGTTTAAAGAACACAAATTACAGTTCATCAAAAGGACAATTACAACTTGTTCAACTAAGACAAAGCTTAAATATAGGACTTAAATATAGGACTTAAATATAGGACTTAAATATAGGACTTATAAAAGGAACTTAGGAAACTATGAAAAATAAGTTTATCTCTAAGGACAACAAACGATTATCCTTTTATGCTTGCACTTCAAAGAACCCAAAAAATTACTTATCAATCCTGTAATCCCCGCAGCCAAGTTATCAAACACACTCAAAGAGTAAATGTCCTAAGAGCAGTTAACATCCTTTGGTTTCTGCTCATGCGCACGAAGGACTTTCCAGTCGCTGGGTGGGAAATATAAGAGTTTTCTCTGGGATTTTTGCACTTTATTCAGCGTTTCAAAGGGAAATCATTTTAAAGGACATTTCATTCTCGACAGGAGCTCCAAGACTTCGGACTGCAGGAAACAAAATATACAACTTGTTGGTCATATGTCAAAGTGAATCCCTCAAAGTCGACGTAACATTCAATTTTACATTTTCATGAGTTTCCAAATCTTCAAAGAGGACTTCAGTTAGTTCTATATGAAAAGGACATAGGATGCCGGCAGGACTTACCCGATCATGAGTGCGATTCGAGTTTATTGGTGGTGGTGGTGGGGCTGGTTGTGGAGGGGGTGCACGGGGTTTTGACTTTGTACCAGTCCGCTGGACCTTGCTGACGGGCTTCAGCTTGGGCTTTTCGTCCTGCGGCTTGTTGGGCATTTTAATAACTTTCACGGTTTGACTTGGCTATGGATACGGTGAAAATGGGAGAAAGAAAATCACTTTGAATATGTTGATTCCATGTTTAAAATTTATTGTGTGGCCTTCTACGTTTGAGACTAGACAATGTAACCTTATACTTTTGTCTCTACGGACAGGTGGGCATTAGCGACGGGCGGTGCGGGTCAGTCAATGCCCGACGGCCCCAGGGCACAGGACGTGGGACGAGAGACGAGAGACGAGAGACGAGGGAGCTAAGTAGACAGCCAGCTGGCCAAGCAGTCAGTCAGGATTGAGGCAGATGCCCAGCCAGCCAGCCAGGCAGCCAATCAGTCAGTCAGTCAGTCAGTCAGTCAGCCAGTCAGTCAGTCAGTCAGTCAGTCAGTCAGTCAGTCAGTCAGTCATTCAGTCATTCAGTCAGCTATTCAGTCAGTCATTCAGTCATTCAGTCAGTCAGTCAGTCAGCTTTTCGTCTGAGGCATGTCAGTTGTTATGACGACGAACACGCACGCACTTATCTACAGACACCCACACACACACACACACACATGCATACACCCACACACATGCATAGCAGCATACACATTCATATATAACAATACATCATAAATGTCAGCGCCTGAAATTGCGCATAAAGCCATATAAATGAGTCTACTTTAAGGCGCACTATATTTATGTACTTTTCGCTGGCCATAAGCGCGAAAATTGTCGTCCTTGCGTGAAATATGTCTATGGCCGTAGATTTGCCCGCGCCTCGCGCACTTTTCATTCCATTCCATTCCATTTTATTTTATTTTTCTCTTCCATTCATTTTTGTTTTTTTTTTGATTTTCTTTCTTTCTTTTTTTTCGTGCGTTTCGCTTTGCTCTTATTTTATGCATTTTATAAATTAATTTGCATAAATTATGGCATATGGGGGATAAGTGTAAACCGGGCCAAGCGTTTGCTATTCGTCAGGACTAAAACGTTTCAAAATTCCCTCAAATGACAATCATTCATTTAGACCATCAGTCAGTCAGGCAGTCAGTCAGTCAGTCAGTCAGTCAGTCAGTCAGTCAGTCAGTCAGTCAGTCAGTCAGTCAGTCAGTCAGTCAGTCATTGAATGAGACTCATTCCGTTTGTAATTTGCATTTTCACACGGCATTGTCATGGCCACAGAGGCAACTCACCAGCCAACAACAACAACTACAGCAACAGCAGTAACAACTACAACAACAACAACTACAACAACTATAAGAGGAGCAACAACAATGACGCTGATTGTCTGCTAAAGAGCATAAAGTCGTAATGGAGTGGATGCAAATAAACATAAAAACCCATCGAATTGTGAGCCACACAAAAGGCGACAAAACAATCGGTGAATAGAAAATGGGAAATGGGGAAATGGAGATGGGTGATGGGAGATGGGGAGATGGGAAATGGGAAATAGGAAAAACGCACGCGTACGCACAAAATGCGGCGTCAAATCTCTTTATTTCACTTGTGTTCATTTTTTTTTTTTTTTGTTACCCCCTGCCACAGTCTCTTCCCCCCGCCCTTCAAGACACTCACCCTCTTTGCCGTTTGTTGTGCAGAGCCTCTCGGTTGTCCTTTCGTCCTCTCACACTTGAGAAATAAAAATAGAAAGTCGCACAAAATTGAAAACACGCACGTGTGGGGAAAGGAAAAAAAAAAAGAAAAAATATTGAATGTTTCGCCTTTTTTGTACTGCAATTGTCTTGGCTGTCAACTCGTAATTGTCCTTGCCCTGTCATTCGCATCTTATGTCAATTGTCCTTGCCACTTAGTTGAACTCGGCTGCAGTTCATGTGATCAACAACTGATTCCGTTGCTCAGTTCCTGGGGCTCGGGCTCAGGCTCAGGCGTTGCCAGAAGCAGGCGCCAAGGCACCTTGTCTGCTGCAGCCAAACAAAAGCTGATTGCTACATACAAATGGGAACAATTTGTAATTAAAGAAATCGCTTAAAAGGAAAAGTTTGAAGGAACTTAAGTTTTGGGTCCTTTAGTGCACTGAAACGCCATTTAAACTCGTTCAGTCTCTGGACTGTGACTGCTCATATGTGTATTATATATATGTATGCGTGTGTGTGTGTGTGTGTGTGTGTGTGCTCAGTAGCGGCCGACACTGCCACAAAAACCATCGAATAATTAAGTCATAAAAGGCTTTGAGTGCCGCCCTCAGCCCCCGCGCCACACCCCCCGATTTGACAGCCACGCAGCTTTGAAAATTAACCAAACTATAAAATGTTTTAGTTTGAACACCTGAAAACGTAAATGTAGCCACAGTCACAGCTGCCGCTGCCGCTGCCGCTGCCGCTGCCACTGCCACTGCCACTGCCACTGAGGCAGCCGCAGTATCTACCTCTGCCTCTGCCTCTGCCTCTGCCTCTGCTTGTGCCTCTGTTGACGCTTTGGGCGTTTATAGAAAAGCTTACCCAAAGGACGTACACAAACGCCCACACATAAAGCACATACACACGCACATTTAAGCCAATTAGCATTTATGTGCGACGCTAACGCCACTGCCGCTGCCTACGTCGACGTCGACGCAAGCAGCGGCAAAGCGCGTTACATTTTCATCAAACGCACGACACTTTGTTTTAATTTGAGCAACCGCACGCACACACACACACACACACAGAAGGGGCAAGAGTGAGAGGGCGAATGAGGGAGAAAGAGAGAGTGAGAGGGCGAATGAGAGAGACTGAGAGGGAGAGGGTGAGTGAGAGAGAAAGGGAGAGAACGTAAAGCTAGCATGCATGAACTAATACACATACACAGTCAATCACACAAGCACATAAACCCACACACACACACAAACACACACACAGCAACACAGTGACAGTTCTGGTTTTTGGTTTCGTCACGGACTCCAATCTAGCACATGCAGAGGGAGGGGGGGAAAGAAAATGATATGCTGGATGGTGGAAGGGTGGATGGGGGGAGGGTGGCAGGAAGAAGGGATAGGCATTTACAGATTTTTGTTTGTTTGTCGGCCAGCAGCTCCCACGGGCCCCTGAACGGGATATTACATTGTTTTGGGCAATTCACTTTTACAGTGATTAATTTAAATGTGAATCCCCTTTACCCGCAACGACACCCCTTGCCACTCGCCCCACACACCCCACACACCTCTCACCCAACTCTCCCAATCACTCTTCATTCTCCATTCCTCATTCCTCATTCCCCATTCCTCACCCACACCCGCACCCATAATCCTGGTACGTGTTGCCTATCGCCAAGAGACCCGCACGCAGCGATCCGCAGCCGTGACGACTGTATTATTGTTGTTGTTGTTGTTGTTGTTGTTGTTGCTTTACGTTTTTATTGCTTTTGTTTTTGTCATTGTTTTTGTTTTTGTTGTTGTTGTTGTTATTTTTGTTTTTGTTATTGTATTTGGCGTTGCTTTGTTTTTGCTTTAAGGCTCTTTGGCAGCGAGCACGTGTGTGGCTTTCATAAATATCCTTGAAGCCCACAGCCGCCATTTTAAATCGAATTGCTCATGACACTGATGAATATAATTAGCACTCAAGAAGACAACGCCCACAGTTGCCGTGCTAATGAGGTATCCGCCACGGACGGTCTACGGGTTGGGCCCCGGCCCGGAACTCAATTGATGTAATGGAATTGATTTAAGCAAAAATGTGATTGTATTTTATAAAGTCATTTATGTAAGGACAACAACTGCAGGCAATGAGAGGTCCTTGAAGATAATTTGTGGAATATTAAAGTAAGAAATCATTTTAATTAGTTTCCCAAATTTATTTGAGTTCTTAGAAGGACAAAGCGTATAACCGATTATTTTGGTATTTTTTTAATCTTATTTTTTTTCATCTTTTTTTATTTTTATTTTTTTTTTAAATTTTTTATTTTTCTTTTTATTATTTAATTCATATTAAGATAGCTTGAAAATCATGTCTATATTTAAGCTAAGCCAACGCTAATCGCAGGCAAAATATATCCTTGCAGATTAACGGGAAGGATGTAAATACTTAAAGGTCAAAATAATAATTACATTTATAAGAAAAAAGAGGAATGCGGAAGGAGGGAAGAGGAGAGAGAGGAGATAACAACGGAAGGAAAGAAATAATTTTTTTAATAGATTTCAAAAACTTTTTTAAAAATAATCCGTTTTCAAAATTAAAATCCAAAGCCACAAAACTCGAAATATTGAATTCCCCTAATAGATAATTAGCAAATTGAATTCTAATTAATAAATACTTCTGTTGATTGCGCCATTAAAATAGATACGTATTTATAAATAAATCCTAAATAAATATTTACACAAAACGGTTAAGTGCACACTCGCGTTCAAAATATTGGGAAAGGTAGCTTCAACTTGCTCTAGACAAAAAATGCTTCATATTAATTAAAATTTATTTATTTATTAAATATTTAATTTTTTAATTTTTATATTTTTAATTTAAAATAAATGCGACATTTTTATTTACCATTTATTTATTTATATAATTATAAATAAAATAGTATTTAAATTTTAACCAAATATAATTCAGTGTTATTTCTAGTGATTCGCCAAATATCCTTTCATGCTGTCCTTTGATGGTGTCCTTTATAAATAAGCTCGCATACTAAATTAATTCTGGCAGGATAATAACAATTAAAAATAATATAAATAATCTGACTTCAACAGTTTAAAGTATGTTCCCGCGCTATACTCATTATTTTCACCGCGACTGTGAGTATAAATAAACGCTGAGAGCCGAACAAGCGGTTAATGAGGATGGCAAATGTATAAAGTTGGGCAAAGGGTAATAGACAGGAGGAAGCGCTGAACATTAAATGTAAGTGTGTACACACATTGTAAATAAAAACATAAACACATGTTTATATATGTATATGTTCTCGACCAACATCGAGTGAAAGTCATTTTGTAAATGGCATTTGAATTGGAAGCCTTTGGATGCTGCATTTGATTTTCATAAAGTGGAAAATTTACCCCAAACAAAATAATTTTATCAGCAATTTTATCGCTGCAAATTGAAGGCATTTAGAAAATTTTTAATTAAAATTAATGGAAATGAAATTCATGTGGCCCAAGCTTCAATCATTGCCTCAGTCATTGCCTCAATCATTGCCTCAATCATTGCATCAATCATTGCCTTAATCATTGTGTCAATCACTGATTATAAATTTTTACATGAATGCCCATCGTTCAAAGCGATGATTGGTGTCAAATTCAGATCGAGTGCTGATTGATTGAAATTGCGACCCATGATTGATCGATTGATTAAAGTGGTCTGAACATTTTGAAAAGGAAAATTTACCCCAAACAAAATAATTTTATCAGCAATTTTATCACTGCAAATTGAAGGCATTTAGCAAATTTTCAATTAAAATTAATGGAAATGAAATTCATGTGGCCCAAGCTTCAATCATTGGCTCAGTCATTGCATCAATCACTGCCTCAATCATTGCATCAATCATTGCCTTAATCATTGTGTCAATCATTGATTATAAATTTTTACATACATGCCCATCGTTCAAAGCGATGATTGGTGTCAAATTCAGATCGAGTGCTGATTGATTGAAATTGGGACTCATGATTGATCGATTGATTAAAGTGGTCTGAACATTTTGATAAAATTGCTTTGAGCTGCACAAGTATGAAAATGTTGTATAGAAATCCATAAACTCTGCAGAATCAAAATAATTTAAGCTCCGCTTTTCAAAAGGATACCCAATGCAAAGGGGATACCTGTTGGCAGCCTCTGAGCGCCTCAGCCGCAGCAGCTCGGTTTTCGGGTATGAACACAATCCACAATATGGCAAGCTTCTTAGAACGTATGCCATACAAGCAGCAGGATGGAAGAGCGATATGAATGGAGGCGGTGTAGGTGGGGGAGGGGGAGGGGCAATCCTCAACACTCGCTAGAACCGCCACAGACCCTTGGCAGTTAATTAATGAATTGCATTGGGGCGCTGGTGCGTTCGTTTTCTCACCTGATGTGTAAATCAATCCAATTTTCGGTTACAGCTTATACACATATACTCCTGCATGCACGAATACAGTAATACCAAGATAACGATGCCTTTGTGTGCGTATGTGTGTGTGTGTGTGTGTATATGTGCTTATGCGTGTTGGTTGGGCAAATGTGCGTGTGACAATACGAAACATATACACGATCATGCATCATAATCTAACACCCAAGCACACGAAAACTTAGCACACGCATAGCCACACACACACATAAGCACACAAATCCATATACACTCGCACACACATGCACATACGCATACATATGCATGCGTATACACAGATTCACATCAGTTGCTTTGTAATTAATTA
The DNA here is from genome assembly GCA_035044505.1 of Zaprionus lineosus. Lineage (NCBI taxonomy): Eukaryota > Metazoa > Arthropoda > Insecta > Diptera > Drosophilidae > Zaprionus > Zaprionus lineosus. The sequence goes on along the minus strand of JAWNNX010000591.1, from coordinate 1,327,776 downwards.
CTTCACACATTGACGCCGGCCCAACACACACACACACGCACGCACTTACATATACATGCTTACAGCACACACACTCACACATACACATTAAGGCAGCACTCACACAGACACACTGACAAATCCGTACAATAACGTAAATGTAAACTTTACTCACAGCTCTCGTTCTTGCGGCCGTTGTTGCTGTTGCTTCGTTGTTGCTCCGTTGTTGTTGTTGCTGGTGTTGTTGTTGTTGTTGTTGCCGCTTGTGCTGCTGCCTCACGCTAACTAATATTGTTACCAGCATTTTGGACGGTTAGCTGCATGTTTGGTTAGCTGTTGCCGCTGCGCTGCTCCTCATACGAGCATCGTAAATTATGTGCCATTTATGCGGCATTGGATAGAAATGGAAATTTGTCCCATTTGTTGCTGCGGCTAAGTGAGACAGACAGAGCAAGATATAGAGACAGATACAGAGTGAGAGAGAGAGAGAGAGAGAGAGAGAGAGAGAGTGTGAGTGTGAGTGTGAGGGCGACAGAGATAGCAATACGGAAGACAACAAGACACTTGACGGCTAGACAAGAGACAAGAGGGGAACAGAGACAGAGAGACACTTGAGTATTCATATGGGTGCCCGGCCCCTGCCCACCCCTTGAACGCCCACAAAGCATGTGCCCTGGCATTGATTTATGGCTTCAACTGAGTTTTGGCTAATATTAAATGAAACGTTAAACCCAAATGCTACTCGTGGCCTAATGGAATAGATGAGCTTTAATTTCAACTATAATTATGGCAATTGCAAAGTTCTGAAATTTGCAAAATAGAGATAATACTCCTAGTCCCTCCCCACCCCCCACCAACCCCTCTCTTGTACCTTGCCATGTGAAATTGAGCTGGTCGACTGGGCGGTGCGTTGAACTCTGCCAACTCTGCATTGGGGCTGCCAGCCCTTTGGTAGTCAAATAATGACGCCTACAATTAGACGATGAACAAAACTTTGGCCAACAACTCAGTCAGTTGGTTGCTTCTGTTGCTACTTCTGCTGCTCATTCAGCTCCTGCTCCTGCCCTTAACTCCTGCTGCTTCTCCCTCTTTCACCCTTTCACTCTTTCTGCTTCGGTTGCTTTGGTTGCTTTGGTTGCTCCTCCTCCTCCTCCCTTACTAGCTTCAGCTTCTTATGGCCTCCTTCAGCTGCCTTTGCTGCTCCTGCCACGACTGCTGCAATTACGCTCCTGGCAAATTAAGTTAGCGCCTCGACGTGCCAGTGCCAAGGATTAGCAGAATAAAATGAGTACAAGAAATTATATAAAAATTTTCTTACTCCTGCAAGACGAGTCGTCCACCCTTCCTTCATCTCATCTCGCACTCACATCCAACTTCTCAGGCCACTCCGCACCACCTGGCCGCCCGTCCACCCGTCCGCCCGTCCGTCTGTCCGCCTGTTTGTTTGCTAACCAGCACCTTAGTGTTATTTTTAATGAGGTCTACGGGGCGTGGCTGTTTGTACAGCCCACAAGAAAAGGAGCTGCTGATTAGGACGCTGCACCTGAGTGCACCACCTGCCTTTCTGTATTCAAAACTTGCTTCCCCTTTAATTATGGCATAAGTTAAATTTGCTTTTAACTGAACCTTTTGCTATATCATATTATTGCGTATACGCTCCGTTCTCCACTCTCCATTCTTCACACTCCATTTTCTGTATTCTCCACTCCCCTGGCGGCTCCTTTCGGCCCCACCCCAAAAAACTTTGCACCCCAAAAAAGTTGCACATTTGATTATGCTGCTAACCAATAAGCGCAATCATGTCCAGCAACAAGAGCGGCAACAGCAGCAGCAACAACAGCAGCAGCAACAACAGCAACAACAACAACAATAACAACAGCAACAACAACTGCAATTAACTGGCGCATAATTCCATGTGCTCAGAACGTTGGTCGTCTGTTGGCTGACCAGCAAACAAATTGTTGGCTTAAACTCAAAAGCGGCAAAAATTTATGTGCAACTACAACAACAACAACAACAGCTGAAAACAACACAGAAGCGAAAAAAAAAATTAAAATATTTGCTTCCCAACTGCAACGTCCATGAGAATGGCAAATTTTTGGCAGCCAACAAATGGCAGCCAGCGCCCAGCGCCCAGTGGCCAGCGGCCAGTTGCCGGTAGCTGTTAGCTGGTAGCTGCTAGCTGATGGTTAGAGGAGGTTGGTGGCTGGTAGTCAGTTGCCTGTACTCACACTTGCCACACATGCCACCACCATTCGCTGTGGTTTACACATGACACCAGAAACAAACCAGCAAATAGTCAACTTTTTTGAAGTGGTTTGTTTCGCTGGCAGTTTGCAATTGTTGTTGGCAACCTCTTTACGCGGCGGTCAACAAATGTTTTAAACAAATAGTTAACTAATATTCCAAACAGATAAATTACTCTCCGAGCGTTTGGAATACTAAATTTACACAAATATAAGCAATAAATGAACAGACCTTCAATTTAAGTTGGCAATGGGAGCATTGAAATAAATGTAGCATACATCTATGGGCGAGCGCTGCAAGGCTGAAGGATATGTACACAATGGAATAACCAAAGCTTGCAAGGGAATAGTCAAATGAGTTAAATTTTAAATAAACCATAAATTAAATAAACTGTTTAAAGTGCACAGCAGGAGAGGAGAAGGGAACAAAAAGTGTAGCATACATTTGTGCGCATGTTTTGTATGAGCTTAACCAAGTTGAAAGTATGTGAAATAAGTTTTTGAAGCACATTTATTTTTGAATAAATTATTACAAGCAGATTTATTACTTAACAGAAATTAATGATTTATGTCCTTTATGACAGAGAGTCCTCTTAAATGCAGTCAAAGGGTAGACTCAAAGCAGCCCCAAGGAGCTCATGTCCTCATCTTTGAAGTCATTAGTGATGGATACATCACCTTTGGCCAAGCACTGAGCACTGTGCACTGAGCTGCTCGCGAATGAGAAATTGCCTTTAATGCTTTAATAACCTTTGAGTATTTAACAGTTAACTGCCACGAGCAACAACCTTCTTAGCCGAGACGCAGCTTCTTTAAGAGCAAACATTTATTTCCTATGCTTTCGCGTGCCCAGCTGTCTTCAAATGTGCCACTAAAAATATTTTCACACAAAAATTGCCAGACTACAAGTGGCAAAAGCAACAGCAACACCAACAGCAACAGCAACAGCAGCAACATCATCAGCAGGAGCAGCAGCAGGAGCGGCAGGAGCAGCAACTGTAAAATAAAAAAATATCATGTAATTTTACATTCAAGTGAGCGGAAAATATAAATAAGCAGCAGGTGCTCATTTCCTGTTCCGCAGCAAACATGGTACAGTGGCACACACTTACACACACGCACACACTCACTCATACTCATACATACACACGCGCAAGCTCACGCAGCTGGGCAAGCATATCCTGAAGCTTGTACCAAAAGCAGAGCAGTTGGAAGAGGGGACTATCAGGCGGCAGACAGCGAAATGCATCCATTTGAACTATGGCCAACTTCAAAACGCACACAACCACACTCACACACACACACACACACACACACATATACATGCAGATGCATGGCACATATCTAGTCACCAGCTGGTAGCTTTGGTCATGTGGGCGTTGGGCATTGCGAAAAGTTCATTTATATAAATGTCGCTGTGGCATCGCTGCCATGACATGGGCGCCATGCACACGCCCCCCACTCATAATGAGCTTCAATTACAAAGCATAACAACACCCACATCAGCAACTAGAGCGACATCAACAACTAGAACAACAACAACAGCAGCAGCAGCAACAACAACAACAACAACAACAACAACAGCAGCCGCAACAACAACATCAAAAAATGGAAAAACTAAATAACTCGAAAGTGAACAAAGGCAATTACTTGCCCTTGGCGCTAATAACTTTTACAGGTGTGAAATGTGTGTGTGTGTGTGTGTGTGTGTAAAAGTGTATGTGTGTGTGTGTGTATTACGCATAGATGACGAAATGTGTGTACAGCTCTATAATTAACAAATGATTAATTATGCATGACTTTTGGCGCTCGTAGTGGCTCGTTATCAGGAGGCACACGTGCCACGTTCCCATTCCCCACTTCCCCACTTCCATTCCTCTATCCTCTCCTTTCTTCTCCTTTCTTTTCCATTTCCACTGCCATTCCTATATTCGCACCCCACTGGTCCCTAGGCATGCTCATTCCCTTGCCACTGCCTCTGCCACTGCCACTGCCTCCGCTTCTGGTCTCTTTCAACGTCTACCTCAATCTCCGGCTTTGGTTTCGGCACCGAAACCGGGAAGTCAGCGTTGTCCTTGCTTCGAGGTCCTGCGTGTGGCTTCCCCCCTGTGCTTTGCCTTTGTAGTTGGCGAAAAATTGTTGCCCATTATTGCCTTTGATTCATTAACATTTGCTCCTATGATGACACACGCCCACCCATTCCCAATCCCATTCCCATTCCCAATCCCATTCCCAATCCCATTCCCAGCCCCACCCCCACCCACAACCCACCCCACTAACACCTATACAAACGTATGTGTGTGGTTCCGATAACATCCATTCCCAAATGGCACTGCAATGTTGAACGTTTGTGTCTTGTTTTGCATTTAACTGTCAGGATACATTTACATAGAACATGAGAGTCAGCAACATTGTTTGCATACAATTACAAGAATGAGTCCTTCGAATAGATGGCAACAAGGATATGAGGATATAAGGAGGGATATTTAGCGATTCGCTCGTCTGAGGAGGAGTAACTTTAATCTGTGCAGCACTTCACGTGGAAGGACCTCAGTGGCGATGAACTGGATGAACTTAAGTTGTAATAAGGTTCCCTAGCTGAAGGAGAAGATAGGATTAAGTTGTACTTTAAAAATAATAATAAGTTTTATTAAAAATAAATAATATATAAAATATAATAAATACATTAAAAAAAATTAAATAAAATATTAAATACATTTTTTGAAGACTCAAAATGCAAGTCCTGCAAATATTTGGACTGAAGCTCAATAAATCAACTTTAAGATTGACATTGAATAAAAATAATAATTTTAATAAATAATTGGAATATATTTAACTAAAATTTAGATTTTATTATTTATTTATTATTTATAATTTATATAAAAATTAATTTTTTTTTATTCCAATATATAAATTTAAGTTTTATTTTGATTCCATATTAAAAAATCGTTCAAGTCTCAGCTCTTCATTTTTATATCCAAATATTTATTTATAATTATCTGTTTTAGGATCAGAAATTTATATATTTATTTTTAATTATTTTTCTATATAATATAATTATTTATATATCCCTTCCCATTCACGATCCTTGGAATTGTCCATCTCTAAGACGAGGGTCAACGTTTCGGGGGCAACGTTGGAGCATTTCTTGTTGTATGTTGTGTATGTCAGTTGAGATTCTTGCATGTTGCAGAGAGTTTGTTTAAGTTTTGCTAATGTTGCCGGGCAGCCCAAACAATATGTGGCAACAACAAGCCCAACAATGCAACGTGCAACAACAAAAGCATGCAACTATTAAACTATGCAGGTTAATTTGACTAGAAGCGCCGTTTGCTTCGCTTGTCAACTTGTTGTGCGCCTCTTCTTCTTCCTCTTGTTGTTGTTGTTGTTGTTGTAGCTCTTCTTCTTAGTAGATGAAGCAGGCCGCGGGCTAGTTGAGGGCACAAAGTTGGCCGAGGCATGTCACGCCCCTCCGCTACCCGTGCTTTCCCTTGTATCCCTTTATTATACCCTTTTTATTGCAGCTCCTGCAGTTAAAATGTGAACAAAAGACAATGGACAAGACACTGGCGGCATACTTTTCATACACACACACACACACACACACACATACACATACACTCCTTAGTTATATACATGCACATCTATTTAATACTCTACTCAGTTTTGCCATCGCATTGTTCCCGTTGCCTAATGTTCGCTGTGTGAAGTTGTTTTCCACTCGAAGTGCGGCCTCTTTAAAGTGCAACGTTGCGTATGCGCAATTATTAAATGTTGCATGCAGCCGCCTGGGTGTTGCATTAAATGCAATTGTTAACGTTGTAAATTGCAGATTTCAATGTAATTGCTCACAGCAATTTGGCAGAACGTTTTTGTCCTTCATCCTTCATCCTGCATCCTCCGTCCGTCGTCCTTCGTCCTTCGTGTTAATTCCATTAACATTTGCCAACGCCATAAAAAAACGACGGCGAAAATTAAGAGATAGTTCCTGTTCCGGAACAAGGACGAAAAAAATGTCGCGTTAATAGCAAAGCGGAGACTGCACTATTTTTAATCGATTCAACCCAAAACTCTAAATGTGTGCGAGTCGATGCCTGCCTTCCCAGCATTTCATTCAAAATTCCAACTCCTCCTCTTTGAATGAGCTCAAATTTAGTGTCCTTATTTTGTCAGTCAATTTGGAGCATGATTTTGACCCAATCTATTGGCGGGAACTACGATTAAGGATTCTAGCTTTTATCGGGTACTCCAGTGGCTCCTGTAACCCTTTACAGACCAGCCGAAGCTTACATATTTTTAAAAATTTCCCCCCCTCTCCCCGCCCTTCCCAACGGCCAACAGCTCAGCCCGTAAATCCGATAAAAGCCTTGTCGAGCCGCTGTCAACCGTCGGTGGCAATAAAAAAACAAAAGGAGCACCGATGGAGGAGACACAAAATATAATACTAAAGAGGAAAAAATGCAAACAAAATTACCCTAAGAAGCGATTGATGAGCTGCCAGATACTCCTTAATTTGGCGTGTACTAAGGACATAAATTGCGATCCGCCTTCAGCTCGAATCCTCAGAGCAAGCTGTGAGTTTTGAGTAATGAGACTTGAGATTACGAAGTGAATGGTTAAGAAACTGTGTTTCTAGGATAAAAAAGGATATTTTGTATTTCAAGAGTATTTATTTGAATTTGGAATATTCAAGGATATCAACTGGTACCCACGCCTATGGTGTTTGCCTTTTCCTATCCTTTAATTTTTTATACCCGCTCGACGCCTTCACTGATACAGGGTGTCCACCCTGACGCACAAAAATATCAGCAAGGGTTGATTGCTATTCACGCTGGCCACACAGAAAAACTGACCCGCCCCCAAACCGTGCAGCCATTGCCTCCGCATCCTTGCACTCTCCGCGACGATGAATCCTTTGATGCTTCATCGTTGCCCGAATTCAGTTACTGCTACGTTGTTTTTGTTGCTGTTGCAGTTTTAGTTGTTGGTGTTGTTGCTGTTGGTGTTGTTGGTGTTGTTGTTGTTGCTACTGCTGCTGTTGGTGTTGCACACTAATTTGGTTTTTTATTCAAATCGAGCGAAGTTCTCGTATTTCGTTATCGACCTTTGTTTGTTAACGCTTAGCCCAGCGATTTTCAAGTTAGTTAGATAAAGTTTTTTCCCAAAGATTGGGGAAGAGCAGAAATGGGGGGTTGCGACGGCAGGAAGGGGGTAGGGAAATGGGGGGCTTGGTTTGTTTTCCGCTCGCAATGGAAAACAATTTTTGATGGCTGTGCATCGCATTGGGAAATTTGCATTCAATGTCAATTTATGTAAATTGCATTGTCCGCCAAGCATCGCGTATTGAATTAGCCGACTCGAAGGTATATGGCCAGAAGGCGTGGCAGACGTGGGGCGGGGGTAGCGTCACATGGAAAAGACAAGGCGAAACTGTGGCCAATTGTTGGCCAATTTGTTAATTATGCGAATTGCGGGAATTGGAAATGCTTCATATTTAAGGAGCAGCAGGAACAGAAAATAAGTGGAAAAACTCTCAGAATGAGAGAGGGAGAGGGAGAGGGGGAGGAAAATGCAATTTCATTTGTACTACTTTTGCCGGAAAACAGACGAAATATGAATGAGTTTGGCCGAATGACCGGTCAGCCAGAAGGCCGAGAAAAGTGAGTGCTTTGGACGTGGCCAACAAAACGGACAATAGACCGTAAAATAAGTGCAAAGGCAGGCGGCCGCCACTGGCGACTGGACAGATGGACCGATGGGCATATAGTCGGGGAAGTGGAAAAAAGTGGGCGTTTTGAAGGGGGAGGTGGGACGGCGGCTTAAAAAGAAAATGAAAAACTTTGTGAGAGCGCAGAAAATTCAGCGAAATGAAAAATGAACAAAGTGCCCTAATGGCAAAGCGTACTGAACATCAGTGGGTAGCAGGGGGGGTTGGGAGGTGCTAACAATGAACAGCATGTTCCTATTTAAAAAGAGGACGAAAAAAAAAATAAAAAAGGAAAGCAACAAAATTGGCAATGGACGCAACGGCGATGGCACAAAAAAAAAAGTCAAAGCTTCAATTGAACAGTTAAACTTCCATTAATTGTGCGCAGCGTCTCTGCAATGGTAGCCTTCAAAGGAGGTGGTGGAGGAGGAGGAGGAGGGGGGTGGGGGTATGGGGCCAACGGACAGGCAGGTCACACAGTCATCTCCCCCCGGGCACCCGATGGCAAATGTGTCTCAAATTTCAAATGCATGAAATGCCTGGGCAAACAGGTCAGACGCCAAAACTGTGGCAAGTTATTTGAAACTGGCCAATTGTGAATGTGCCCTCAAAAGTGGGCGTGGCTGCGGGGGGCTTGCGGGTTGCGGAATGCGGGATGTGGGCAGGGTAGAGGGATGAGTGGAACAGATGGAAAGTCGAGCAATTCAATTACATGATTGTGTCATTACCGGGCAACAACAACAGCAACAACAACAACAAGAGAAACAACAACAACAGCAACAAAATGGAAGGACGCACGGAATTAACCAACATTTGGGCAGCTAATTGGCTGCCAAAATGACCCCACGCCTCGTCGTGTGGAAATCCATTGAAGGAAACCCCCGGTAGCTTCAATGGAGCGCATGACCTTAAGTGTCGTCGGTCACACTTCATTGAAGACTGTCAAAAATTTTCAATTTACCAAATTAGCAGCCACTGGGAAAAAAGTACAAAATAAAGAATCCCCCCTACCCACCCCCCACTCCCCGTCACATGTCTGCCACGGCTACTTCTTTAGATTGTTTGAGGACAAAGGACATGCAGCAAGAAGTGGAGCAATGACACCGAAATTGGTATTAAGTTCAAAATAATGATGACAGTCCGGATGAGAATCGCCAGCTGCTAATAATGAAATTCGCCTCGGAAAAAATCCGCCTGGCGATTCTCCGGCTAATCTGCTAACAATTATAAAGCGGAGCCTAAGCAGCAGGACACGCACGACTAGGTGATACCCTGAAGAAGAAGGACTCAAAGTCTAAATGGCTGGCAGTTCCTGCGAGAATAAAATGTGAAATGATAAAATGGTTTAAGAACTGCCAGGAATATCCTGGCGCAGAGCAGCTGCTCTCCAAGGATATAAATAGACATTAAAGCGCAAAAATAAACAGCAGTTTAAAGACGCAAGCAGAAAGGAGGCCAACGGATGAGGAGAAACCAATAAACGAAATAATACAAAAATATTATTTAACACGTGAAAAATAAAAGGAAAATAAATAATAGAAGGAATATGGAAAATGCCTTGGGGGGGGGGGGAGAGGGGGGGAACATAAATCATTGACGGCGATGAATGGAAAGCTCCGCGCAACAAGTCGACAAAACAATAAAAAAAACTCATATAGTCGGAGGAGGGGTGGAGGGGGGAGCATTGGTGGGAGGGGCGGTAGGCGACGCGTCGCTGCATCGAGCGGTTGACCGAGTGAAATGAAATAAATAGGAAATTAATACTTGTATTAGAATTAATGGGCCCAAGGGAATTCCAGGGAAAAATGCGTGAGTGAAGGGAAAACTCAAAGCGAGTAAAAACGCGACTTTAGTTACTCAAAAATGTGGGTGACTCCTTGGAAAAGGACACACATCGCTATGGGTCACCATGAGTCACCATTAAAGAGCATTTCCATAAAATGTGTGCAACTTTAAGGGACATCTATGGAAATTCAGGAGTAAATAATAATAAACGCTGAAGGACATATTTAGTAGAAAGTCTAAAATGTATTGCAAGGATATTTATTAGTGTATGTATAGAAATTACAAGGCTTATTTGGGGATCCTTTTTAACGAGAAATGTATCTCCGACTGAGTCTAAAATTTGGCTGTATTTGGTTTAACTTGTGTTTTACGGTTGAAGAGAATTTCGAAAGGGATATGAAAGTTAAAGGACATCTATAAAAATCTTCAAATGATAATTAATTAATTTTAATTTTTATTTAATTTTTTTTTATTTATTTTTAATTTTTTTTATTTATTTATACTTATTTTCACATCAACATTTCATGGTTGCTTTTATAATGAATTCATCCTTACGGATAACTTCTAGTCACTTGGAAGGATATATTATGCGCAAATCAAATATATAGAATAAATAATTGCATTCAGAAGAACAATATATACTATTGTTATTAAATATCCAAAGAATTTATTTAAATTTTTAATAATTTTTGTTTAGGTTAAAGGAATTCCCCTTAATAAATAATATTTAAAATAATAATAGAAAATAATTAAATACATTAATTATCATTTATAATAACTAGTTAATTATAAAAATTAGCTTATAATTAATTAAAATATAAAAATAAAATAATTAATTAAAATTAAAGTATAATAAAATTAAACTAATAATAAGCTAATAAAAAATGTCTTTATTTATTATTATTAATAGCAAAGTAATAAACAATTATCGAATAATTATATATTTAAAATTAATTGACAGAATTGTTATTTACTTTTTTTTATAAGAGCTTAAAATTGAAATTTTTTTTTTTTTTTTAATTTTAATATTCATTTTTTATGCTTAAAAATAAAATAATGAAAAATAAATATATATATATATATATATATATTTTTAAAAATAAATTGTCAAGGAGTAACTAAAAGAGATGAGAAGATAAATGATTAAATCCTAAGCGAGAATAAAAAAATAAATAAATAGAATTTTAAATTTAAAGACAAAAAATAAAAAAATATTAAATTTATTATGTGAGATAAAGCAGCGGAATATGGGAAATCCTTGTTAATAATTTATATATATAAAAAAATCATTAAAAAGAAAATCCTTTGCCTGCGCATCGGCGATTAAGAGGAGTCAAAGGGCAGCTTTGCTGCGATTTCAACAATAGAAAATTAAAAAGAGACTTTGAACAGAAGGACGAAACTCACATGGATGGAAATCCTTTGAAAGCAATGCCAAAGTAAATACATGAATATCCTAGTTAATATTTTTCAGTTTCATACACGTAATTCGTAATCGTTTTTAATATCGCTTTTGTTGACGTTCAACTCAATTGAAGTTTGCTTTTTATATGTCCAAGGATATCAAGTTTCAATAATTGCGTTGAGTTCAGCCCGGCAAGGATTTTACAGAATTAAAACTCGTGGATGGCGAACGTGTTTACCTTCATTTAACATTAAATTCAATCAAAATGCAATATGCCAATCGAGTATTACACAATTAACCCTTGTATTTAAACAAAATACACACATACACACACACACACACACACACACACCCAGGCACACACATACATACAAGTGAATTTCAATGATTTTTTGCACTGTCTCTTTTCGAACTTCGATACGGGCAATTTGTGGTCGTCGCTCCTTTAATGACAGACCCTACGGCCGTTCGGCAAGTGCAGTGAAGGGACGAGGGCGTGGCAGCAAGGGACAGGACAACACCGATAATAGTCACAGTCATTTTTTTGATAACACACTGATACCAATAAATAAATGTACACATGTGTGAGCAGAATATTTAATATAGTTGATCCTTTTGACCCGCTCAAACGCTTGCAGCTAGAATAGTGCAGCATTCGGATAGCCTTTTTATTTGTCCTGCAGGATTTTTATTACTTTTAATTCCCCTGAAATTACATTACTAAGCCTGAGCCTTTAATTATCGTTTAGTTTTCAGGGTGGGAAATAAAGGACTACCCCCTATAATTTTACTTGAGCTGAAGTCCCCCTTGAACTTCGCCTTGTGCCGTCATCCCCTCCCTCACAACTGAAATCCTTATACACTTGGCCTTCGTCGCAGGAAGTGATTGCATTTTTTTGTAGCCAAAGCATTTAAGGATCACATCCTTGACTCTTTTTATTGCCGCTGTGAATTTTGTGCACGCATTGTTGCAATTGTTGTGTCACTTCGACCCTCCTCGCCGCCGCTGGTCTTTGTGGCTTGGGCAACCCGAAGGATCTTTGTGGCAGCGATTACTTCGTAATCGGGTGGTGGGAACTGCAATTAAAAACATTACCTTAGTAGGCGTGGCCCGCACTCACGCCCACACTGCAACGATGTAAGACTCTTTTGAACACTTTATTAACTGTGCTCAAGCGAAGAGTCGCGTCGCATCGCTGAGCACCGACAGGACGCTTCACGGCCAGCCAGCGACAGGACGAGGTCCAACATTTCGTGTAAAGTCACTCAAAGGCTTCACCATGTAGCTTCGCCTTCTGCAATAACAAAAGCTCCTCGCATGTACAGTCCTTGGGCCTTGTTCTCGGGTTGTAGGAGGCGAAAACAAGCCAGACGATGCATGAAAATAAAGAAGAGTCACAAAGAAGTCCTGCCCAAAGAAATACCAACCAGTTAATACTCTTTCAGAGGACTACAAACAGATCCTTAATAATATTCTTATATAACATAATTTTGGTATAATCATCCCTATATATAATATAAGGTTTCACTTCTGAACTTGAACCTCTATCAAAATAGCTTCGATGCTTTGAGAATTATAACAATGTTTTTTACTGGCTTTTGTATTTTATAAATACTAATAAATAAATATTCTAAATATAGTATATGCATTCAATTGATATACCACACAATATTTGGTATCCTGGTGGCAAATTAATGGTATTTATTTATCCAAAGGAAACCCATTTAGGTGGTTGATAAATTAAGAAATAATTAAAGGATGCGCTTCGGTCGCTGGAACAGTCCGAGGAACAGATCCAGTATATTCCATGCTAAGTATATTATACATATATACATATATTTTATGTAACTGTATTATAATCAGGGCAGGATATTCCTAATGTATAATATTTATTGGTGTTTTTATATTTCCAGCAAATAAATTACCATGCAATATTTTATTCACGATCCTTCGTAGGATTTCAAAACCAGATCTAGTAATATTTACACAAAAATATTTTTTACTTTTAGTATAAAGTATATTTTTGGTATATTGCTTACTTACGACATCAGAAGTATTTCATATACTGCACCTTCTAAGACTCCTTCGTGAATATCCTTAGACAAGCTTAGATGTCATTTATATAAAATGCAACTGCTTAAGAGTGGAGTAAAGGATTCCAAGCAACGTTTGCCAAACAGCAAGGATTCTATTATTTATAGTACTCAAAATAAGGACTCTATGATAGGAAGTACTTACAATTAACTATATTTTAAGCTATGAATGAAATGAAATGAAGACTTTTAAATCGAAGCAGTCATAAAATATCATAACATAGCTACAAATACTGCACGCAAGGATAACAGAGCGTTCCTCCTGTGGAAACCAAAACACCCTCCTTTAGGGTACAGCTTCCGAGAGCATGCAGGAAGTAGGGGGATGGGGGAGGGTCTTCAGCAACAGCGACGCAACGACGTGCCACGCGTGACAGATGGACAATGACAGTTAATGTATGTGTGTGTGTGTGTGTGTGTGTGTGTGTGTGTGTGGGTATGAATATGTATGTGTATGTGTGTATGAATATGTATGTGAATGTGTATATGAGTATGCACCACACTCAGCGTGTATGCGGTGCTTTTTCTAAGTGCGCTTTTATTTATATGTTCATTTTTGTTGTTGGTATTTTTGTTGTTTGGTATTTTTGTTGCTTGGTATTTTTGTATTTCTGTATTTCTGTATTTCTCTGTGTTTTTTTTTTTTGTATATTTTTTGTAATTCTTATTTTGAGGAAACCCTGGCAGGAAACCAACAAAAAATCATTTGTTTCTTGCCCGCTCGGCGCACGCTAAATTAATTCCAACCGCCAAGCCGAACAAAAAGCTTGGCAAAACGGAAACGGAAATGTGGCCGAGACGTCATGGCTTCAGCGCAGTTGTCAACGTCCTTTCATTTCTTTCTTTCATTCGATGCACAATTGTCGTGTTAATTTTGACAAGCAGATGCCCACGTGCTCTGCCACGCCCAGCTCTCAATACACACACAAACACACACATATACATATACACATATATATATATATATATATATGTATATGTGTATATATTTATATCCTTGCTGGGCATAAAATTTGACATTCGCCATTCGCTCGTTTTGAAATACACAAAATACAATACAAAGACGTCAACTTGGGCACAACTGTCACTTTTGTTTCATCAAATGTCAACGCAACAACCGAAACAAAGCCACAAAACGACACACCCACTCACACACACATACACACACACACACACACATACATATACACCTTCACATCAACATGCAAATATATGAAGAACATGTAAACGTGAATGTGTGTTTGGATGTCTGTATGTGTGTGTGTATGTAAATGTATGTATATGTATGTGTCTGTATATGCATGTATGTGTGTGTGTGTGTGTGTAAAACACAGTTGGTTGTGGCATGGACGATGGATGGTTTTTTAATTGCCATTTCAATTTTCGTTATGCGAATTGCCTGTTGAAAGCCGCGTCCTGTTTTTTTCCCACTTGCCAACCCTTCGAAAACTATCAAAAATTTTTTTGCAATTTTTCCGCACAGTCAGCACCCAAATTGTTTGACAACCGCAGTCACAATTGAATTTACTTTATTGACATTTTTAGCGTCCCATTTCCGTTCATTGATTTTCGCCTCTGCGTCTTGGCTGAAACTTGCCCCGCATTTTGATTATCGACACTTGTGCCTCATTCGGCAGCCACTCAAATTAGTTGCCTGCCACGCCCACCTGCGTGTCATTTGCATTGAGTAACTAAGCAAGAGTTTCGAATTGTTAGCAATTTTAATCAATTACTAAACTCACTGATCTGACGATCGGTTAAGACTGTGATTAAACTGATGCCCGACTTAATGACAGTCATTTGAGGCTCGAACTGTCATCAGATGGGGGAGAATAGATCAATTGAAATTGAATACTGACTTTAACTCAGTTAATACAGTGATTACTCAACGTAATCATTAGAGATAAAAACAAAAATAAATAGTACAAAATTAATTAAAAAATCTGTAGTATTTTTTTATTCCTTTTAGGAATTAATAACGCGTAAAACCAAAAATAGAAATTATACCATTTTTTGTTTAGCTCAAGAATTATTACAGTATATATTAAAAAATTATAAATATTTTATTTATATAAATATATTAAAATATTATAATTACAATTTTATTAATATGAAAAATATAATAAAAAAATATATTTTTTAAAAAACTATATTTTATATAAGTTATAAATATATAAATGTATTTAAATATATATTATACATTTTTTTTATATTTTATTTATTATTTATTATTTATAATTAAATATTGAATATAAAATAATAAAATTTATTTATCGTTATATTATTGATTCTTTGTATGGATATTTATGTGTTGTTGGGTGTCGTCTTACATATTGTTCTAAAGGATGATGCATTTTAATCCCGAACGCAATCACAAGTCTAGATTTATTACATTTATCAACTTAACTCCTTCAGATTTAAGGACTGTGGACATTTTCTCCAAGGACTTCAGCATTAATACATGGTTTTTAGATGAAATATCGAGAGATCAAAACACAACAAAAGAGATCCTGTGATCACAAACAACGTGTATATTTGTTACGATATGGATATGAAATATTAAAAATAACAAATTTATTTTTACTTAATTATATAAATAATTTGGTTTATTTTAAATAATTTACCTTTAAAAATATTTTTTTAATTTAAACAAATTGTAAATATTTTGGAGGCTACCAAAAAGCGTGAGTAGCCAAGCATCTGCCTCTATATAAAAATCTATACATAAACTTATAGTAATATTAATTGCATATTTTTAAAATTTATTATTATTATTATTATTGTTGTTATAACTATTTATTATTATTATTATTTTTATAAGTATCTCTATTTTTATTATAATCAGAAATACCAAAAGACAAATACGATATGGTTCCATGCAAAATCTTCAAACTTCTTTTTGACGTGACGAGAGACTTAAATTTCTTCCCCAATAAATGTATAATCCCTTGGGATAAATTTAAATAGATTAAATTAAGTTATTAAATTATTACAATGAAAGTAGACCATTCTTAGTTTAATTTTTTAAATTAAAAAAATAACTTCTTTTAAATACTACACCTGCTCGCATTCCCTTAGCAAATGATTCAAATATTTCCTTTAAGATTTCCGTATATCTCAGTTATACAGAATTAAAATTAAGCACACATTAAAAATAAACAAAAAATGTATAATTAATAAATAATATATTTAATATTTTTACCCATGAATATAAATAAGAATTAAATGTAAAATATAATATGCCGGCAACCGTTAGGTACAAAAATCAAATAAAATTCAATTGGACAATCCGAGACCTCAGATCAGGAAGTAATGAACTGGATCCGAATCCTTGAAGCAATTATGGAACCACCAGACCTTGTCCTCTACGTTGACACCCTGAACATGGAGACAGCCCTTGGCTGCATTATAGAAGGCATCCCTGAACGCCTCTGGAATTGCTTCAAAGAGTTTTTCAAGGAGAATGTCCTGATTTAAAATCAAACCTAGTTTATCGTAAATGCAGGTCATGTACAAGCTCAAGTCCTTGTCCTGTGTGCTGGGCACGGGGCCGTCAATGAAGTCCTGAATAATTGCTGGATTCGAAGAAAATGGATTTTAAGATACTTTAAGGATACGTACTGAAGGACATACCATCGGTTATGCCAAACTCCTGTTTGCACATTTCTCGGTAAGGTCTAAGTGCTTTCAAAAATCCAGGCACAAAAGGCTTTGTGGAAAGGAAGGAAAACCTAAATTTCAAGGATTAAAGAAAACTAAAAATTTGCTATACGAACCCAAGGATCAGAATCTGCCGCCTGCGCTCCAAAGTAACAACTCAGAAATATTACAAATAAATGAAAGTTTCTCATTGTGATGGACCCGCGACGGGACATTCAATTTGAATGACAGCCTCACGATTTGTGCTCAGATTATATTGAATTTTAAAAGAGATTCAGAGCTTATATTTATTTTATAATCATCGCATTTAGACGCTGAATTAAAATTAGTGTTCATTCCAAATTATAGTCAATGCAATGCCAACTGCTAATTGTCTACAAATTGCCAGGTTTGACATGCCAAATGGCAAATGCACAAATGAACGAATGGATTACCCCAATGACAATCAATACCAAATGGAAATCCGAGAATATATTATACACATTCACATACAGGTATATGTATATGTAAGTGTGTGTGTGTGTGTGTATAAATTTCACTCTGATTGTCAGGTAGATGCCGCCCAATTTTCCCCTTTTCCGTATGGGTTATCCGTGATATTTCTTTTTTCTCGCCCTTTTCCCGACTTTGGTTCAGTTTTTGCGTAAAGCTCATGTTGCGGGTGTAGCACATTCATTGAATATTCTATTTTTTGGGCTGCGGTGGGCGTGACTAATGAGTTTTCGAGATTTTACGACATGTTCGCTCTGTAACCAAAAATAGTTTGTTAAAATGTATTTCATGTTTGTTCGTTAAAACCATGAAGGTCCATGAACAGCGATTATAATCAGTGGCTTTTTTCTAAGTCCCACAAATATATTTGATAATCAATAATTGAAGCAATTAAATTAGCAAATAAAAGTAACTATCTCTGGGCTTATTATTTTTCTATGTATATGGAATTTGGACAGCAATACATATGAACCTTAAGGATCTGCGGGCAACCAAGCCATCGCTTTCCTAAATAAAGTACTTTTCATTTCTACTTGTTGTGTTTGTCAATTAAATTAAAAAAATATTATTATTTTATTTATATTTTATTTTATTTATTTATTAATTTTTTTATTTCTTAATTATTTATTTTTTTAATGCGTTTCTATTCAATGCTTTACATTTTAAATGCCCTTTTCTATGTTGAATAAATTTACCTTAATGGATTCGATTAAGTATCACTTTAGGACTGAAGGACATTTTCAATGACACATTTATGGAATTTCTTCAGCTTTAAGGAAATCCAAATTTCAGTTTTAATTTTATGGCTTCTTTCGTTAGTTTGACTTAAAAATCATTGAGTTGAATTCAAGCATTAAAATTTCTTATTTAATTATTTATTTAACTATGGAGCAAATCTCTGACAGTTTTTTGAGTACAGGCTGCCAGTAAATACAATTTTATGCCCATAATGAAATGATAACTGGTTGCATGATTTAATCCTGTAGTTTCTTTTTTTATCCTTGCGTGGGTCAGGCTTCGCCTCATTAACCACAGCAGTGAAATAAATATTAAAAGTTCACAAATGTGTTGCATACTTTTGGCCGCAACATAAATCCAATGTGCGGCCCACCTGCAAATTTCGCAGATTTAATTATCTTATGATGCCCAATATTAACGCAACGTTCCTCTGGACATGCGATATTCGTTGTTTGGCAAAACTACCAAAAGGCCCATTTTGTGGAATTTTAACGAATCTGCGAGCTTTCCTGATATTATTTACCTCAAATTTGGTGGGTCATTACGGGTTTTAGGGTACTAGAAAATGAAGCAATGCCCGCAGCCTGTGAATCCAAAAAATTTGACGTAATATTGGATGAAATTGTGTGGCATATTTTGAATTTCATATCTGAAATAGTTTTAGATTGAAATGTATAATTAATTTACAAACAAACAGCTTTAATTTAATCAATTAATTAATTAAGCAACAGTATGAGCAAATAAAGAAAAGTATAAATTGAGCCGCAGCTCTGTTAAAATTGTGTTGCATATCTTTAGGCGGCACCTTGTAATTCAAGAATATTTAAAATGAATTTCCCTCTTATAAAAAGCTATGCTTGAATGAACTGGTATCTAAGCTTTGGGCTTTGACTCATTAAATACTTGTTATTTAAGAAGAAGCGAAATTACAAAAATAAAATAAATAAAGAAGAAAATAATAATATTAAGCAAATGCTTAAAATTTAATTCGTACTTAAAATAATATTTTTTATAAAACTATTCAAATTTAGACACTGCACACACATATTTAATTAAATTTTAATTAAATTTTCATAAAAAGAATTTTAATTTTTATTTAAGATTCACCTTAAAGTTTTCTCTGTTGCATGCCAAGCTCCCCCACACAGCCCCCCTTAACATCTCTCCCCGCTGCACCCCACATATAACGTTTATGTATTTTGCTCTCAATAAATGCTTCGCATTCTTGACTTGCCTCCAGTATTGGGGCTTCATGCAGCAATCGAAAGCGCAAAAGTGTGGAGGGTCGATGGTACGGAAGGGGCGAAGTGGGGGGCGTATAGCGCCCTTTAATTACTTATGGAGCCAGAAAGTGCAGTCGGCGAACGCATATTAATTTTATTGCACTGCCATTAATGCCTGTCGATGCATGAAATTATAGATACACACTTTAGATAGCGCTAATTAAATAATTAAATATGCTTTAGGCGATGGCAGATGCCAGATTTATTGGGACGATCCATCAGATTCAACAATTATGGCGGCAAATATATCAAAATGCTGCAATTGGAATCGGAATTGAGGCCCCCAAGGACATTTGGCAACAGCTGTGCGCAACATTTTATGCATAATTTTATTTGTATAAATTTATGCTTAAAATGTATAAATTTTATTTTTTTTTTAGTTTTTTTCCATAAATTAATAATTTCAAATGCTTTTTTTTTTTAATTATTTTTTTAATGCAGGTGCGATAAATGATGCAAGCTAAAAATAATAGTAACTATCGTTCAGGTTATAGGAACATAAATCATTATCCAAAGGGAGGTCCTGGTCGAGTTTAGTTTTGTCCTCAGCGTTGATTGACCTGCGTCGAGTCTCAGATGAGGAAATAATGCTGCAAGATAAACAGATTTTGCCACAGACTAGTGCTAATTGAGTTGCAAGATGTGCGCTCACCTTGGGATCGGACTCCTTCCAGCAGCGATGCAGCCAGAAGGCACGCTCGCACAGGGTGTCACCCTTGGGGTAGAGACACCGCTTGCCCATGTTCATCGCGATGTCGTACATGGATTCGGGGAGCCGTTCGAATAGCTTCTCTATGTGCACCTCTCCATCCTCGTGCAGGACATCCACCTCATCGAAGATACAGTACATGTAGCATTTGAGCTTCTCGTCCTCGTGTATCTCCCCGTCACTGAACTCCTTAATTGCCTCTGCGGGTTGCAAGGTTGCAAGTAGCGTGAGAGATGATAACGTCTTGTTGTTCCCCCCAAATCAAACTCGTGTCATCGAGTGGCCAAATCATCAACCCACTGCTTACCTTCGGTCACACTGGTCTTTGCAACACAAGTGTCGTGCACGGGTTTCAGCTTCTCCAACAGCTCCGGCGGCGGATACTGCAAGTGGCACAAAAGTTCCAATTAAATTCATTTAATGAATGTTGTGTGTGGCATGTGATAAAGATGGGTATTTGCATTCGTATCTAGCGAATCGATCAAATTAAATTTTAACTCCCCTGCTGGCAGCTACTTACCACCCTCCTTCTAGTTACCTTCCACCTACCTTCAACCCGCCTTCCAGCTGATTTCCAACTTCCTTCCACCTACCGTCCACCTACCATCCACCTACCTTCCACCTTCCTACCACCTTCCTTCCACCTACCCTCCACCCACCTTCTACCTACCTTCCACCTGTTTCCCATCTGTTTTTAATCTGCTTCCCACTTCCCCACCTACCGTCTCATCACGTCGAGGAGTTACTGCTCCTCTGCCAGGACCAATGGCAAGGCAGAGCAATAAAATGCAAAAAACTTTAATAGTTTCACGCGGAAACATGATGCTGCACGGCTGCCGGCCAAGTTGCAACGTGACAAAGACCCAAGTAGCGGTTAGCTGCGGTGGCACGTGAAACACAGGATATCAAGGATCAAGGATTTAGTGCCGCCGCTGTACGTGCATTCAAAGGGATTAGTGCACCAAATTGAACGACTCTCGTATCAACGCAAATGCCCGCCAACTGCAGCTACTTTTGCCGTCCAATTGGAGGCTAAGCTTTTTATAGCTTTCGATTCACGTCCACAACTGTACCCGATCGGGGGCAATTAGATGTCATTAATCGGCGGCAAGGCTCGGGCATGTAATTACAAGTGCTGCCAGAGCCTGTAATTTGTCAATCAACAGGCACTCAGCCAAGGCGCGAAAATACATGACTCAAGCCGCAAATAATCATACGCCATGTTTGACGGGGCGGCAGCCAAAATGGCGACCCGAACACCAAATGGCAAAATGGCCAAATGGCCAAATGGCCAAATGGCCAAATGGCCAAATGGCCAGCTGGTCAACTGGCGTGAGGTGCGGGCAATGGCAACAAGTTAATAACAATAACAATGCCAACAACAACACGCACGAAGCTATTAAATATAATATAAGGGCTCTGCAGCGCCCCCCACCCCCAGCCCTCAGCCCCCGAAGGATCCATCGCTCGCCGTTTGTGCCACACGAAACGCGTTAATTACGGCCATTGCATATTTTTTCTTTCTTTTTGTTTCATTTCTGTTTTTCGTTGCGTTTCCCTTACTATTCATTAATTATTATGCAAGCTAAGCGCTTGGCAAAAGTTTTGACCAACGCTGGGAGGAGGGAGAGGAGCGGGTGGGTGGTGGTTGGTGGGGGTAGGTTTACCGCATACTTTGACATGCAAGCGCAACGTGTCAAATTAATTTTTAATAGTCCTCCACAGCCACCCACCAAACTCAGCTGCTTTACGCCCACAGTCGTTTGAATGTTCCCAAATAATAGATTTAAACGACGCGCAGAGGCGGCAGCAGCAACAACAAGAGGTGAAGGTGTAGCAGGAGGAGGGGCAACAACAGCAACAGCAACAAAGGCAAAAGCAGTTGCTGAGGGGCCGTGCAGTGTAATTAAAGTTGGGGCCACATTGGGTCACTCAGAGGCAACTTCAGCGGCAGTGGCAGTGGCAGTGGCATTGGCAGTGGCAATGGCAGGGGCAGAGGCAGGGGCAGCGGCATTGGCAGTGGCATGGGCAGAGGCAGAGGTAGTAGCAGTGGCAGATGTAGAGGCAAAGGTAGTGGCAGAGGTAGTGGCAGAGGTAGTGGCAGAGGTAGTAGCAGAGGTAGTGGCAGAGGTAGTGGCAAAGGTAGTGGCAGAGGTAGTGACAGTGGCAATGGCAGAGGCAGAAGTGGTAGCTGGGGCCACCCACATGACCCAAAGCCTCCGCAGCTGCCCTCCTGCCTCTCGATATAAACGATAATAAACGCACAAAGGTCCAGGCAAGTTGCCACATTCAAGTTGACATCAGTGTGTGTGTGTGTATGGTTGTGTGAGTGTGTGGGTGTGTTGCTGGTGTCGTCAGTCGTTTGTCCGTGTTGTTCTTGTCCTCATCGTCCTTCTTGCCGTCGTCATCCTGTTTGCCATAATTGCTCAGTGTGTGTTGAAGGCATTTAATGCAGCAGCGGCAACACCCCGTCTTTAGTGAGAATGTTTGTGAGTGCGTGTGTGTGTGCGTGTGTGTGCCCGTGTTTATGTAAGTGTGTGTATGTGGTGTATTGACATCTGACACTTGCAAATTAGACGCCGGCAGGCAAATGGTCAGTACAATGTTGCATATGTTGAATATGTTGCACATGGTGCACACAACTTATTGACACCTTATTTGCGCACACACACACACACATACACAAATATGCACACACACACACAGTAACACGTGCGTAGACGCTCACAACGAAACGCAGAACTCGTTTGCGGTTTGCACATGCAATTTACATGTGTAATTTTTCGGCCAACTTGCCACAGAGCGGCAGCGGCAGTGGCAGTGGCAGTGGCAGTGGCAGCTACATCATTGTCAGTGGCAAGCAAACCGAGAGGACAACTTCGTTAAACGAACTGCGCAATTCTGCAGTTTGTCAGTTGGCGAAAAGGACCAACAATTTTGAATAGCGCGCCTGTACGTAGTCCTTTTTGCGGCTACCACAGGACATAATCGATTTACTGCTGACCACCAGACTTGCCCGTCTCCATAGCTGCACACATTCTATTAACATGCAACATCCAACATAACAACTCACATCGGGAAGCTTCAAACGGCTGGCTGGAATCTGGCAACGGGCAACGGGCAACTGGCAACTGGCAACTGGCAACTGGCAACTGGAATCTGGAACCGGGAGCCTGTTGCCTGGAAACTGGGACTCTGCGTGTCCCGAGAAAGGGTGACACAACCAAAAACCTGGCTGGGAGTTCCAATGAATTATAATTAATGATTGCGGCCTGTGACTGTGCCTGTGCCTGAGCCCGAGCCTGTGCCTAGGCCTGAGCATGGGCACAGGGCAGAGGGCAGAGGGCACGCAGCATAGGACTCAGGACTCTGGTCCTGGACGATGGCTTAGCTTTTAAAATTTATAGCCGGGCCACTAGCCGACTGCCTGGGCACAATAAATTTAAATTAGCACTAGGCAAATAAATAAATACACACAATAAATAACTGGCAAGGTCAACAATTTAAGTCTGACCCAGCGAAGGATGCCAGGGATGCGAGTGCTAAGGATCGCCAAAGGATGGCAATTTGATGTACATTTAACATTTTATTGCTCATTATTATAACTTTTATTACAACTACTATTGTTGTATTATTTACAACCAGGTCAGCACCTGAGCCATGATTTCTTCTCCCCTCCCTCCCTTCCACCCACACTCCTTCTCTTTCATTCTCTTTGTCGCCGGGCATTTCTTTTCTTCGTGTATCGCTCAAAGCAAATGCAACTTGCATCATTAACATATTCACAGTCTATTAAATTTCAGTGGAAATGCTCTCGAGGGCCTCACGACTGCCAACTCAAGTCGTCAAGTCGTCGACGTCGACGATATATATATATATGAGCATATAGTAAAAGGGAGGGGAGTAAAGGAGACCGAGAGAGAGAGAGAGAAGTGGTAGAGCGGGGGGTGGGGGGAAAGAGCCTTTGGCAACATAATTAGAAACTTTTGCACTTAAATGCAAGTTGAGCATGCGGCCAGTCAAATGAATGCATTAAGCCAAAGTGCAAGCCAAGTGCCGTTAGAAATGGCCCATAATAACCGGCGAGTATATGAACTGGAACTGCCTGCTCTTAGCCATGGCTTAAAGCGCTGTAAGTGCAATGCTAATGTTGCTACTGGCCATTCCTTGGCCGGCCATTCCTCCAGTGGTGATTACTCCGGTGGAGATTCCTCCGGTGGCGATTCCTCCGGTGGCGATTCCTCCACTGGTGATTCCTATTTTACTACTTGAATCTTTTTTTTATAATCTCCGAAGCATTAGGGCGCTGGCCAAAGGACCTTAATATAAGTTCTAATCCTTTACAAGTGAGTGACTTCACATCTGTAAATCAAATGTTGTCTTCTCCTTAATAATATATTTTATTTATGGTTATGTCTTAAGGGTGAAGAGGGGAGGTATGAAGAATTACAATCAGGTTCGAAGAGCAAGGACTTTTGACAATTAAAAGTAAATGAAATAACAACTAGTCTAAAGCATTTCGAAAATTAAAAATATATTAAAGAATTTTATAAAATTAAAAATTAAAATAAAATCATTTGAAAAAATATTTGGACTTGAAAATAATAAATAAATATTAATAATTAAGCTTATGATCCATTTTATTAATTATTAATTTATTATTATTATTATAATTTAAATAATTTTTTAAAAACTTTAGACCTTTCTTAGTATAAATATTAGTTTAACATATTTTCTGTTTAACTAAAAATAATTATTATAAAAATAAAATAACTGAAGAAATTTGCTTACAGAAGGAGTTTAGAAATTTCGCTTCCAGATTATTTTTAAATCCACTAAATGAATGAAACGCCTATAAATTCTATGTTAATTAATTGAATTTATTTTTAATTATTTTTTTTTTTTAATTAAAGTAAACAGTGTCTTTGATGCAAGTATTTAGTTTGCTATATTTTATTTCCTTATATTTTTTAAATATATTTAAATTCAACATAAACATTAAAAATGAATTAAAAAATAAATTAAAATATAAAATAAAATAATTAACACAAGCTACAAATTAATATATTATTTTTATATTTAAAAACTAAATAAGAAAAACTTAAAATTACTTATAAAATTCTTTAAAACATAATTTTATTGGATTTTACATTCGTGCCCTCAATGTACGCATATTTTATGCATTTTGGGTGTCAATATATTGGCCACTACTGTAACAGATCTAAGCCGCAGGGCAGCTTCGGCTACATGAATAAAAAATAAATGATTTTTACAACTTGTTATTAGTTTCAGAATTATTCAGATTTGTATCTCATTATTAAAACAAAGTTTACTCGCTTAATTTAAAATATACAATTTAAATGAAAAAATAAAAATAATTTAAAATATTTTGTAAAATCAGCTTAATTTTTGGAGTGATTTAAATAAATTGAATGTAAAGAGCGAAATGAATAATAAATATTTTCTGATTACAAATTTAAGTGTCATTTTGGGCTGGCGCTTTGGAAATATTTTAACAAAGTTTTAAAATTAAAAAAAAAATTATATATATGTAACAAAAATAAATCAAAGTTGAACAATTTAATTGTTACTCTTGATAAATAAATATGAAAATTTTGGCAGCGTTGGGAGACCAAAATCAGTTAGGGATTTGGTCTGATTTCGGCCACTTGGTTGATGGGCGGGCCATAGGGTGGTCAGGGGTCGGTTAGAAGGGCGTGGGGTGGGGCTGGAATATATTTGTAATTTAAATACAACAAAAGCACTCAACTTTACGCATGAGGCATGAAATTGGCCATAAATGCATAAAATGTGGCGCGTCATTAAAAATTAATTATGGGTAAAAATAAGTAGGACTTTACTTTGCATAAGCTTTGCGAGTGGCCAGTAAATGGACAGGATATTTGATTTGCTTTAGAACCATTTGTGGGTATTCATTCAATGATATTTCGATGGCCAATGAATCGTATGAATGTTTCAGGACATTTTGCAGTAATAACAATGAATGCATTAAATGTCATTTAACACTTGATTCAAAATTCAAGTTTTGTTTTTTTATTTGCGGACAACAAAGAGAGAAGCAAACGGGGAGAGGGCAAGGGAAAAAGGGGTAAGACTGGTAAGGGGGAGGGGGAGGGGGAGTGGAGAAAAAAAAAAGGATTTGGTATTAAACGCATCAGCGCTTAAAATGGGTAAAGCGGCCAATGGCATTGATATTCATGAGCCCCGAGCGTTTGAACTTGACAGTGATTAAGATTTGACTGTCCCAGCCAAAAGAGAAGCACACAAATACATAGATATACATGTATATGTGTATATGTGTGTGTGTGTGTGTGTGTGTGTAGAGTAGAAAATAAAAAGACTGCCGACATTCAGTTTACAAATGTAAATTAGACCGCCATTTTTTGCGCCTCTGCCAGATATTTTAATTTAGTCTGTAAAAATGACACGGCCGCAGCTGGAAAGGACACGCAGGCATCCTGGCAATGTTTAGTCCTTTGTTTTGGCCCTGCTGCTGCTGCCGCTGCTGCCGCTGCTGCCGCTGCTGCTGCTCCTTTGGTTGTTGTTCTTGTTGATGTTGTTGATGTTGCCTACTAACATCTGGGCGTGGGCTCTGGCTCTGGCTCTGGGTATGGCTCTGGTTATGGCTCTGGGTTTGGGTTTGGGTTTGGGTCCGGGTCCGGGTCCGGGTCTGAGTCTGATCTTTGGCCCTTTTGCATTTTCGCGGCGGTGATTTTCAAGTCAAAAGCGCGGACGACATCGAAAGGGTTTGGCAAGGGCCGATGGCTATGGAAATTTTTCCTGCCTGTCGAATTTTTATGCGAAAATGTCACAAGCTCCAAAAGGAAAAAAAAAACACAAAGTAAAACCAAAAACAAACAAAAAACTCGCACAGAAAAAAAACAAAAAAAAAAAACAAAGAATAGAAAAATTGTAATAAAAACCCAAATAAAAGAGCAAACGATGGCAATTTAATGGTTCAGTCGCGTAAACAATAGTCTTGTCCGCCCGCCTCCTTGTCCCTTTTACCCTTCACCCCCTCCCTGCCTCCAAGCCACTAAGCTACATTCTCTTCTCTTGTATCTTGCACTCTTATCCTGTTGTTGTTGTTGTTGTTGTTGTTGTTGTTCTCCTGCGTTTGTGGCCAGAGACAAAAAATGAAAGAAAATGTGGAAAATGTGGAAAATGTGTAATGTGTTTTTGAAAGCCAAAAGTTGACTTGCAGCCAGCAGCTGGCGTCTGGCAACTGGGCAACTGGGCATCTGGGCATCTGGGCAACTGGGCAACTGGGCATCTGGGCGTCTGGCAACAGACCAGTCATTTTATCTGCGCGCTGCACAAAACTTGTCCCAGCAAATGCAAAAGGTAAACTTTAATTATAACGGGACAGCAGCTATGCTGCTTCTGATGTATGAGCTTTGTGCCTCCGCCCACCACCCACCACCCACTCAACCCACTCCACTGCTACCTAGCGCTGACCCCGCCCCCTTTGGCCGAATTTGCCTTATTAAAACTTTTCGTCAAGTTGAACGTCTGACGTTCCGTTTGGTCTTTAAGCTCGTCGTCTGTTGCCATAGATCTGCAGCTTTCTTCTCGCCCTCCCTCTCTCTCTCTCCCCCCTCTCTTTCTTCATATTGCTCACTCGCTCGCTCGCTTTCTTATGCGCATTTAGATATATTTATTTGCTTGACAACGACAAAGGCAACGTCAACGGCAACGAAAGCCAAAATTTAATTAGATTTAAATTGTTGAATGTCTAATGCGACGCTCGATGCTTTTCATTTTTCCTGTTTTCCTGTTTTCCCGCTCAGAACTTTCCATCCCGCTCACTCGCACTTTTTTTGTATTTCGTATTTTTTTTTGTGTGTTTTTTTTTGTTTTTTATTTTGTGTTTGCTGCACGGAAATTTGTCTTTACAAGTTTTTGGCGTTGCCAGCCCAGAAATTGTTTAATTAAAAGTTTTGTGCCGCTCTTGTTATGCTTTTTATGAACATGTTCTCAGTTTCTCTGGGTTGAAAGTTGTTTTGGATATTTTTTTTCTGCTCTGTTCTGTTCAGTTCGTTCCTGCAACACTTAGACACTATACTGCAACACACACACACATACATACACACACACGCACAAAAGTAGGCAAAAAGGCATCTAAAAATGATTTAATTAATTTAAGTCAGCGTCCGCGGCACCGCGTCGCCTATAAATAATAATATTAAAGGCGGCCTTTTCATTGAGCCGCGGACGAGGTCCTTTGTAATTTTAATAAGCAGCCATTCAAGTTAAAAGTGCTTAGATTTTAATTAAATATACAAATGCACATCAAAGCTTCTGCTCAAAACGAAGCTGGGATATCATAGCTATTACCTGCCTCCCCCTACTCCCCACTTCCCACTCCCCCTCCTTCTTTGACTCAACCCAGCTAGGCAGGACGTTAGAACATAATTTTAATTAATAAATTGCCATCATTTTGCAAAAGTTCAAATAAATTAATTGAACTTCGATTTTTTAAAAATCAAACAAACTTTTGGGTTGTATAGATTTTATTTTTTTTTTTTATTTTGCTCTCTCTTTTTCATCCTTAACGTCGTCGTTGTTTTTGTTATTCTTGTGCGTCCTTTGGGTTCCTTTGAAAGGCATATTAGAAAATTGCTGAGCACTCAAGTTGTATTCAAAACAAAGACTCGATACTCGTAAATTTGACTAGCAGATATTCGATTGCATTTGTTCAATCAGAGGACTCGCAGGACTCGACAAAGGCCCATTCGAAATATTTGCTTTTTTACGCAGCATTCGGAGTACGCAATTAAAACGTAAAACCAATCAAAAAATTCCATACCCCTTTTGTGTGCCAGTATGTGTGTGTGTGTGTGAGTGTACGTGTGTGCGTGTGTGCGTGTGTGTGTGTGTATGCGGTGTGTGTGGTATATAGACTGATAATGGCAAGGATACTCTCTTTATACATAGAGTTACACCTACATAAGCTTCGACACAAACACACACACGCACACACGCATACACCCACACACACACACAGGTATTCGAATAGCCATAGAAACATAGAGAAAATGGCAATAAAAAGTATTGGACAATTGGAAAAACCAAAGCCGAGTGAACCACAGAGCCACAGCACAAACTTTTCCAGTCATCATCATCTCAGGTTGACACCCAGTTTAGCCAGGACTTTGGACTATGCCGCAAAACCTGTGCGAAAGCGAAACTGATACAAAAAGCTATAGAGACAGGGTGGAGCGAGGGTACAGAGTGTGCAGAATGAGGGTAGAAAGAGTGA
The DNA here is from genome assembly GCA_035044505.1 of Zaprionus lineosus. NCBI lineage: Eukaryota > Metazoa > Arthropoda > Insecta > Diptera > Drosophilidae > Zaprionus > Zaprionus lineosus. The sequence goes on along the minus strand of JAWNNX010000591.1, from coordinate 1,298,395 downwards.
AAGCGAGCACACAAACAAATTAGCAAAAGGAGCAACCCAAATAAGAAAACTGAAAAGGACAGATTACCAGGAAAAAGCCGCCAGCCAAATATCCTTAACAGTGCTGCTCGAAAGTGTGTGTACACCATTTGAAATTAAAGTGATACAAATGAGATGAGGATAGATGAGAGGTGGAAAGAGGTGGGGAGAGGGGGTAGAAGGGGGGAAGAAGGGGGAAGAATTGGGAAAGAGTGGGAGGAACTTGGGAAAAATTGAAAAAGTGGAAAGATGTGGAAAGAACTGGAGAAAATTGGTAAGAAGTGGAAAGAACCGGGAAGAGGTGGAAAAGAATGGGATGAACAGGGAAGAATTGAAGAGAAATGGGAAGAACTGGGAAAATTTGGAAGAAATGAGTAGAAGTAGGGAAAATTGGGCAGAAGTAGGCAGAAGTGGGAAGAAGAAGTAAAATTCTTCAATTCTTAGATTTTTCGAGGAAATAAGTCTGTTCATCTCAAGGAACAACTATTGTGGGGAGAAGAAGGCTCAGTTTTAAAGGCAAAGCAGGAATTATTATAAAAAACAAACAGTAAAATTTTTGAAAATGAAAAAAAAATATAATTTAAATTATTAATTAAGATCTGTAGGGGAAGATATGAAATTCTTGGAAATTTATTGACTAAATTAAATAAATAAAAAATAAAAAAAGAAAAATAAATTAATTAAATAAATAATTTTGTGATTAAAATAAAGGGTTTTTTTTTCCATGCCCAAGGAATAATGATTTAAAAAGAATAAAAAAATAAAATGACATCTTGGAATTTTTATTTATATTATATATTTTTCATATAGAGATAAATAACTTCCAGCTTAAATAAAAATTAAATATTATAATAACCCCAATTAAGCGAGTAGAAATCAGAAACTGGGAACTTCTTCCATCTATCGCATAAGCTTGAATTAAAATTTAAAAAATAAAAATAATGAAATCTTAATTTATAAATTTCAAAACTGCTTAAAACAATTAATGGAAAGTGTTTGACATGCCTTAAAAAGATGCCAGGGGCACAGATAGGATTAAGGATATATAATCATACCACTAAGGAAGGTCTCCTAAAGTTGAAGTGGAATAAGGAATTTAAGGCCAAGGATATTTGCTTGTATTACTGAAGGCGCTCAAAGGCAAAGTCGTGATGCCTGCAGTTAGGGTATAACAAGCACAAATAAAGCACTTCGGGTGGTCGCTCGAGATATAACGGTAACTAGGTGGGCATTGAATTGGGTGGGTGGGGGGAGGTGGAGGTGGTGGTCTGTGGGGGCTCTGTGGGGGCTCTGTGGGGGCTCTGTGGGGGCTCTGTGGGGGCTCTTGGCAACTGTGCGACTGCTTTCCAAATGTGCCAAAGTTAATTAAGATCGAAATCAATATTGGCCCTTTAGCTAAAAGCATCAAACAATCCAACAAACCAGCACCGAAGGAGCAAGGCTTCCCGTAGCCAATGTGTCCAGCGTACGTTTCAGCTGCGCCCAGAGGCGTCAACAACGTGCAACGTGCCACTTCCCAACACCAGCAACAACAGCAACAACAGCAACAACAACAACAATAACATCGGTAACAAAAACAAAACAAAAACCCAAAAAGTGTCAAAGTGTAGGAAGCAAAGTTCCGACTACTAACGAAATAATTTCAGATATTTTGTGTTGCTAATTCGAATTCGGCGCATCTTTGATTTGGTTTGGAAGGCAACTTGGGGATCCTTCCTCCAATGGCCATCACAGCTCAAGTATGTAATTTAATTTGCCTAAAGTTCGTGGGTCCAGCTCGAGCTCATATCGAAAATCCTTTTGTTCTATTAATTATTAAAGAACTTTCTGCACTAAATAACAGTTTCCGAGAATTTATCTATGGCTACTTTTGTATTAGGAAAAACTTCCGCTCAATACCCTTGGGACAACGAGTACTGGATAAGAGGGTATATCATAAGACGGTTTATATGGATAGGAAATAATTTAGAGTTTATTTATTCTTTATATAAGAGATATATATCTTAAGTTAAAAACTGACAGCTTTTGGATTTGTATGAACTTCATTTAAATTTTACTTTGAAGCTTGCAACAACTGCTAAGCTCTAGAGGAACTGATAGACTGGAAAATTAAATAAAAAAATTAAATCTATAAATTACTGAATATTTTAAAGTATTTATTATTATTATCTTTTTTTTATATTATATGTTTATAAACAAGAATAATTCATAACGTGCTACCACCTTTAAAATTTAACTTGCGGCTTTGTGCAATGAGTAAAAATTTAGTGCATACTTTTAGGGACGGAAATTTTTCAGTGATAAAACAAGGCTTTAAATTACATTAATTTTTATGATTATAATTAATAAAATATAAATTGAATATATTTTTTTTTTAAGATAATAAGATTTCAAAGTTCTGAAATATATAATTTAATATAACAAATTATTATTATTAACTATTAAAAATAATCTATTTTTCTCCGTCTTCTTCCTACGCCACCCACAAATATTGATTAAAGATGAAAGACAGTTTGTTGACTGTTTTATAAGTTTTAGAACACATGTTTATAATTATATTAATATAACGTAATTTTTATATAATTTTTAAATTTATTTTAAAAAAATTTTAATTTATTTTTTAGGCTAACTAACAATAAAAAGAATGATAGGCAAGTAAGCCTAAACCTGAATAGCCTAAAGAACTGTGGGGTTGCTTTGCTTCGGTTTATTTCAATTTTTTATGAATAATTAATTTATTATTACTGAATTATTATAGTTTTTAACGTGAACATATAGTGTCTCATAGTCGGTCACATAAAAAAATGAAATGTTTGTTTATTATTCGCAGCAACTCCTGTGAAATCAACGCATGAATCCTGCAAACGTTAATGCGGCCACCAAAAGTGGGAAAGCTCAAATGTATTTTCTATTTTTGGCCTCCTTAATGTACGTCCGAGTCCGGGGGCTAAAAATACTTAAAAGGACTCTTTGATGCTTATCCCTTGGCCAGCAATTAGTTGGTAGCAGGAACTTTAAGCATACATAAATGGCCACATCCTGTAATGATCACTTGGACCAACAGGATACAGAATAAGCATTTAAATATCATAAAATTCCGTTACATGTGTTAAATCTTTTAGCTAAATGCTCTTTATGGCTATAAATTGGCGATTTGTTGCGGTAACTGGCATTAACATAATCCTGGCGATAATTGAAAAACACGTCTGTGGCCATGTTAATGTTCGAAAAACAATTTATGTTAAATAACAATAACGTTTTTGGCTTTCGCATTATTGCCGCTTAATGAACAAGGGACAGTGGCAGGGTAAAGGATGAAGGGTACAAGCCAGAGTATGCTTTTGGCCTGATAAGCGATGGCCAACATTGTTGCGGTCCAATTTGGCTAACAATGTTGGCTGGCTTATAAAGATACTCGCCGGTAGATAGGCAAGGTAAGCGCGAGCTACGTTGTTATTGGGGGCGGGGGGCTGGTCTGCGGGGTGTGATTTAAACGCCAGCTTATCACAAGATCGTAAAGCATGCGAAGAACCCTTCTCGTCCTCGTTTATGTCTGGCAAATCAAAATTAATGGCTAACCATAACCAACGCACAAAGTTGCACCTCTTCGTCCTTCGTCCGCAGCTGCCAGTCGTCAGTTGCCAGTTGCCCGTCTCCAGTCTCCAGTTGCCAGTCACAAGGCGCCAGTCTCTCATCGTTCATCTCTCATCTCATCCGTCGGCCTCCGCACACCTCCAGCTGCCAATGCAGCTCATATAATTAGAGCAGGTGAGGGGCGGCGTTGAAAGGACCAAGGTTCATAAAACCCTCAATAGACAGCCCGAAATGTTTCTAGAATTGTGACTTGGACGAGGCTAAGTCGTGATGCCGTTTCTGGATGCTGCTCCTTTTTGAAGCTCCTGCCGCTGCCGCTCCTGCCACTCCTGCCACTCCTGCCGCTGCTACTCCTGTTGTTATTGTTGCCTTTGTTGTTGTTGTTGTTGCATTGGCGCCACGTTTTCAGTTGCCGAGAGCCTGAAATAAAATTAAAAGTTTGTGTACGCGCCACCAACGCCCGGTCATTCGGCAGCGCACAGTGGCAGCCAAACGTAAGCCTCCCCAGCACTCAACCCAGTTACTCGAATGCATTAAATTTGATATTTTATGCGGCGCGGGGCGGTCAAAGCGCCACGGGGTGTCATGGGCGTCATGGGCGTCATGGGCGTCATGGGCGGTAAGGGCAGCTGTTGCTGGTATCAACAACAACAACAACAACCACAACAGGAACAACAACAAAAGCGTCACTTAATACCCACTCACACAGCCATTGGCTTTGGTGTGCACAATCTCTGCACCATATACCCCTTTCCATGCCCCCCCTACCCGCACCCGCCCCACCCCCCTTACTTTTTGCCCATTTGCCAGGCCCCCTTTAGACGCCCTCATATCCCGTGACAATTGCAACCGGAAACGCACATAAATGTTGGCAACTAACTTGATTTTTTTTTGCTGTTGTTGTTGTTGTTGTTGTTGCAGTTGCAGTTGCTGTATCTCTTGATGTTGTTGTTGTTGTCACTATTTGCTTTGCTTTTGCTGCTGCTGCTGGTGTTGCAGTTGTTGTTGTCGTTGCCTTTGGTTGCTGTGTAAAATATGGCAACAACATTATTGCTACTGTTTGTTGCTTGCAGCTGCGTCCACTGTGATTTCACTGGGCACATCAACTCTTCTAGGAGACTCGTAACGTGGGAAAGAGATGGCAGATGAGGTGAGAGCAGAGATTGAACTGAAAGCCATCAATAATCCTAGGAGAGTTAAGGATGTGATTTAACAGGGAATCTAATGACATTTAAGATAAATTAAAGGATTTCTGGTACTTCCACTAAATGAGGTGATAATTTGCTCTGTGATTGAAATAAGAATTAATTTATTTATATTTATTTAATTTTTTTTATATTTACTTATATTTATTTATATTTATTTATTTTTATTTACATTTGTTTATATTTATTTATTATTTTTTTTTTTATTTATATTTTTTTGTATTTATTTACATTTATTTATATTTATTTTATTTTTTTTATATTTGTTTATATTTATTTATGTTTATTCATATTTATTTATTTATATATATTTATACCAAAAAATTAAAATATTAAATTGATTTTTATATAAAAAGAATTATTTATTTATTTTAAAAAAATATAATCCATTTGTATGTATAAATAATAAATTTATTAAATTGGTCTAGGATTCAAATATCTGCTATATTTATAGGCGAATTTTAATTAATATAAAAAAGATGAGATCATAATTCCTTCTAGAATTAAAATATTATATAAAATATATATAATTGTATTTAAATTTATTATTTGTTGAGAAGCTTTAAAATTTATAGTCTTTGACTATTTGATGAACTTAAAGATAAAATAAAAATAATTATATTTAATTAAATAAGTTGACCATTAAATCAATGGAATAAAAAATAAAAAATAGAAGGTGTTGGCTATGAATAAAAGGAAGCTCCTTCGTCCTTTAATAATATTTTGATATTATTTAAATAACATATATAATAAATTAAATTAATAAATTATATTTTTTATATTTTTATGTCATTTACCACATCTTCCCAAAAGTCGTCAAGGACTTGTTCTACCTTGATAACCGTAAGGGTATTCGGGATGTTGGTAAACTGAAGTTTAGTCTGTTTTTTGAGTCGAGTCACAAACACGAACAAACTTAGTGCCTGAGGACGCGTCGCAGTCATGTCCAAGCACTTTACCCCTTTGGCGTGAACTTTTGGCACTCACTGTTGCATGTGTCACACGGCACCCGCGGGGCGTCATCTATGCCTCGTCCTGCGCAACGTCAATTCCCATACAGCAACAATCTAAGCCAAACCTTGGCCGAACTTTGATGGCCCAACAGTGTGGCAAGTGTCGTGGATGCGATGGGTAGAGGAGTGGAGGATTGGAGGAGTGGAGGAGTGCCGGGGATCGACGAGTCAAAGAGGCAGACTAATTGGAAGTCATAAAGAGTTCGGAGTTTCGAAAGCCATCAAATTATTGGGAACAGTTCATTAAAATGGCAAAATGTGCATAATTTTCGAATTAAAATTCAAAAGTTTTCGATGCCAAAATAATGAACTTGCCTCGCAATCTGTTGCCAATAGTCAAAAAGTCATAAATTTCAAATGCAACAACAGCAGCAGCACAGCCAACAACAACAACAACAACAACAACAACAAAAGCAAACAAGGCACAAGGAGCGTCCTCAACCTTTGGTCAAAGTGTTGAATGAGGCAGGAGCCAAGAGCCAAGAGCCAAGAAATTGGTGGTTGTTCCTTTTTTTGGAAATATTTCTCCCGAACTCTTGGCGTGCAATGTGGCAGGCTGCTTTATGAGTGGAGCGTCATGCGGTTAGGGGAAGGGGTTATGTGGTGGTGGGTAGATGATGCCTGGTGGGTGGCTTGTGGGTGGCTGGAGGTGAGCTACCAATAATAACAATAATCATAACGGCAACAACTTTGCACCAAAAGTGCCAAAAACATTTCAATGATTTCATGTGCGCCCCCAGCCATCCCCTGCCACACTCGTCCTTTCCCCCCTTCCTACCGCCCTCCCCCCCTCAACACCAGCGGCTGTTGTTGCAATAATTTTCAAATTTTCATTTGCCGTTGCGCCTTGAAACACACAACGCAGATGTTGCTCTTAGCAGAAGTGAAAAGGCCAACCCAAGGAAATATGGTCACAGTTCTATACACACACAAACACACACGCACACACACAGAGAGGCAGCTCCTTTTCAAAGAGCTGAAAAGCGATTTCTCTTTTATGCCGATTTTTGTGAATTATGAGGCAGCAATTGTATTGGCTTTTCGATTTTTGGCGCTTTGAGCTGCTTTTTGTATTGAATGCCCTGTCCCCAGAGGCGGTGGCCAACAAAGGCGAGGCTGCACAGTGCGAGAGAGAGAGAGAGAAGGTGAGAATGCTCAACAAAAAGAGAAGCAGACGAAGCGAGTGAAAGAGGTGGGTGGTAGGGGTGGTGTGGGTAGGGGGAGGGGTAGCGCTGAGAAGTGTTGAAATGTAGCGCATAATTAAGTTGGCCAAGGCGTCTCGGTAATTGGTTTATTACGTAAGCTTTTCCCTAAGGTGAGAGGAAAACTTGGCCATTTGGAGGACCCTAACGACAGCCTCAATAAACCTAACCCCGGATAAGCGAGCCAAAAGTTCAACAAACTCCAAAGGCCTTGGCCAACTTGACTACAAGTTGCAAGTCTTGGCTTTAAGCTCCGAGCCAAATTTCAAGAGCGAACAAGAATTTTCACATTTTTTAATAATTGGGAAAAATAAAAAAAAAATGAAAAGTACATTTAAAGGATGTCAACTTTATATAAATAAATATAAGACGGATATATATAAGGGATACAACATTAAAGGACCTTAATTGATGATGGAAAATGTAAAATACCTTGAGATGATAAGGACATCCTTCAATTAAACAAACTCTTTCAATTTCAATTGCAATCAAAGCCTATCAAAAGTATAATACCAAAAGTGTCCTTTTTGTCAAAAGGATACAAGTGATAACTAATCACAAAATAAAAGGACACGACAAAGAAAGCGAAGGTATGGCAATTAATTAAAATCTAATTAAGAATTTAATTGTTCTTGACTTCGCTTCAATATGCAAGTAATTATTCCTACTCACATGTCAGCTGTCCTGAAATGTCCTTACACTCAGCAGTCACTTTAAGTGCAAAAAGTCTTTAAGACATTCATTCAGTGAAGTCCAAAGGAAACTTCCGATGTCATCAAGTCACTTAATCTGCTCTAAAAGCACTGAGATATGCGCTGAATGCCGTAGCGTGACTTCTGATTATCCTTGATCCTTATCAATCATCAATTAGTTCGTTCAGTCCATTAATTTAAAGTTGCTCCTTCTGCCCGAGCCACTTCTATATATTTATTTTCAATTATACCGCATTCCACTTTGTAATGGACTTTTATTATTGGTCCTGCGTATTGTGTGGGGTCCTCCTTATTTATATCTTTCTCTTCTTTCTTCTTTCTTTATTATTTTCTCTTTTTTTTTGTGTTGTTTGTTATGTGTGGTTGTTGAAATTCGCGTCCTCATACCTCATACCTCGTCCTTTGCCGCACGCTGTATGTTTTATTACATGCCAAACATTTTTCATATTTTCCGCATTACTTGCATTTATGTATGAAGCCACGCACACTGACACACTCGCTCACACACGCACACTCAAGCACATATATACAAACTATGCACACACACACACACACACAGTTGTACACACAGAATGTTATCTTTGCGCTTCCGGCTGAAAGCATTCCTCAGCACTCGCTCTCTCTCTCTCCTTCTCCCTCTAATATTCCGTGCTGCATAGCTCCCTCTCGCTCCCTCTCACAAGCCATGTCTTGTCTTTCTTCTGGCATTATCAATGGACAACGTGACCACCAAGTTGTCTTGGAAACTGGTCAAAAAATAAATGGATGATTGAATGAAAACCCCGCCAGCTGGCAAAAGGCAAAAAACTGAAGCAAAATTTTGCCAACGGCAAAGGCCAAGTCATCGTCGTCTTTAAGGACGAATAAGAAAATCCTGGCTGCGCCAATTTCCGCCACTTCCCCCCAATTGCCCCGCCTCCCCCCTCTCCTCTCTCAAACAAGATGCTTCACTCCGGCGATGCACTCGCCATGCCAGAGTCTTGCATTCATTGGCCCATAAGCTTCGAATTTGTGTTCCACGTTCCTCCGAGCCCCAAGCTGCACCCCTGCGTCCTCCCCTCCCCCTTCCTTACCATCGATGGCGAATTCTTGTCTGCTCCAATTTGCTGCATTCTGCTTCTTCTTCTTTTTTATATATATCTATATATATTTCGTCTTCTACCTCTTCTACTGCTTCTACTCTTTCTCTTCCTCTTGCTCTCCTTCTTCAACTGCTTCTCCTTCTTCCACTACTTTTTCTTCTTCTTCTTGCTTTTGACCAGCTGCTTTATTAAATTTTGCTTCGTCCTGGCAGCCAAAACTTCAAGTCAATTTCTTAATGCTCCCCGCTAAATTTTGTCTGCTCCAATTTCGCGGCAACTGCTAAAATAAACAAAACTCGATTGTTCCCTCTGATAGACTGCCAGATACCCTTTAAATGTCATACATACTTCCCATTTATTATTTACATCATTTTATGGCAGGACTCAAATGTTCTAAAAGTTTATGGGAAGAATTTTTCAGGCCTTTCCTCCAGTGGCAGCTGAAAACTGGTGTTCAGCTGGTCATCAACTCTCTTCTGAGATATTTATCCAACAGATCTGAAATTTTTACCCTTTGTTTATAAAATACCAAGCTACTTAAATACCAAAAATATAACCGGTAGCTAATTAAGAAATGTGAAATATAAGCGATTTTAAACCAACTTCGTATTTGATTGATGGGAAATTCTTACTTATTTTTAGGGCAAAGCCCGTCTCATTTTAATAGCTGAATATCCATCAATTAACTACTTGGTTATTTTTAGTATTTTATTTATACAAATATATATCATATATTCTAATGCATTGAATAACATTTACATTAACATTAACATAAAAATTAACATGAACCTCAACATCTACAGAAACCTGAAATATATTCTTGCCCTTCTTCTTGGCACAGTTGTTGCTCCCTCTATAACTTTTGTAAAAATTAATAATTCATTTTCTAAAAATTTAAATCATAAAAATCAAAAATTTGTAATTTAAAAAAAAAATACAACAAATTTATTTACGCAAAATATAAAAATTAGTCTTCACAAATCAAAGACCGAAAGGTAAGAAAGTCGAACCGAAGTTGTCGCATTTTAATATTAATTTTTATTTAGTAATAATTTATTTTATTTTATTTTTATTTTATAGAAAATTAAGATTTATATTTAGTTGCATATTTAAATTTAAATATTTTAAAGTATAATAAAAATACAAAAAATATATTTTCGCACAATAATAAATATATGTTCACAAATCAAAGACCGAAAGGTAAGAAGGTCGAGCCGAAGTTGTCGTATTTAAATATTCATTTTTATTTAATTTTTATTTAATTTTTATTTACTAATAATTTATTTTAATTTATTTTTATTTTATAGAAAATTAAGATTTATATTTAGTTATTTAAATATTTTAAAGTACAATAAAAAAATCCAAAAAATTATATTTACGCAAAATATTAAATATATCTTCACAAATCAAAGACCGAAAGGTAAGAAGGTCGAGCCGAAGTTGTCGTATTTAAATATTCATTTTTATTTAATTTTTATTTAATTTTTATTTACTAATAATTTATTTTAATTTATTTTTATTTTATAGAAAATTAAGATTTATATTTAGTTGCTTATTTAGGCCATCAATTGCTTTGCACAGATTTACAGGGTATTCAAAATAGGAGAGTAAATTAGATCCCCCTTTACGGCAGTTACGCTAAGTCCGGGGTCATTACGGCGTTTGTTTTTGTTGCCGCTATTATTACATGCATATAAAAATATTTGTTTTATTTATTTATTTATTTGTTGTTTGTGTTGTTTGTGTTGTTTGTGTTGCTGTTGTTGTTGCTATCGTAGCTCTTGTTGCTGTAGTTGTCCTTATTGTTATTGTTGTTTCTTTGTTGTCATCTCGTTTGCCTGTGTCCGTCTCTGAGTCTGTCTCTGTGTCTGTCCCTGTCTCTGTGCCCGTCGCTGAGTCTGTATTTGAGTCCTCCTTTGTATCTGCGTCTCTCTTTGTATCTGTATCTGTGTCTGTGTCTGTGTCTGTCTCTGTGTTTGTGCCCGTGCCTGTTCCTGCGCCTGCAACGCGCCTTCGGGGATAATTGAAATTGTTTGCGCAATTTTACACTCCAAAGGCTAATGGAGTAGTCGACCGAGTCGACCGACTCAGCGCTGGCCAACTGAAGCGAGACCAAGAAGCCATCCAGCTAGCCATCCAGTCAGCCATCCAGTCGGCCATCCAGACGGCCGTCCAGTCAGCCATCTAGTCGGCCATCCAGTCAGCCAGAGAGTCCGCCATCCAGTCAGCCAGTCAGTCAGCTAGCCAGCCAGACCGTGGTCTCGGTTTTGGCCAGCTTCAAGCCAGTGGGTCATCTGGGCGGCAATCCGATGCCTGACAAAGGCAAAGTCCTCAAGGCTGACCCGCCGCCAGAAGTTGCCAATGAAATGTTAGGCAAATTAAATTTATGCATTACAAATGCAGGACAGATTATTTTGGGTCATGGATAGGAAGTCCTTGAAGGATAAGCCGACTGTTTGCCCAAATGAGCAACAGCGAAGGACATGCCAATGATTTCCTTTGCTTTGCGGCTTACTTAGTTAATTAACACTGTAAATGCGCTTAATTTGTTACACAATTCCTGCAAATCATTTCACTTGCCATCCTCAATTTTAATATCATTTGCTTCATTTCGTTTGTATGCGTCGCAGGACATTTGCAAGCCCACAATTCATTCAGTCAGGCTTCATTTGCAAATGGCACATAATTCAATAGTTTTGGTTGAAATCCTTTAAAGGAATCATTTGGATTAATTTGGTTACAGAAGTTATTTCAAGGATATGATGTTGCCTGAATGCAGTCCTGCAGGATGGCTAGGGGAATGCATTGATCCTGCCTACCTATTGACATGTGTCCCCACAGGATAGTCCAGATTCCTAGACTAATAGAAAGGAATCTCAATTGAATTTGGGCTGTTTGTGCTTGTGTGTGAATTAAATGGAAGGATATTATATTTCAAAGGATAACACATCTAAAGCTGGGAAGATCCTTCTAAAAGCATAAAATAACTGCAACTTCAGAGAAAGGGAGAGAGAGAGGGGAGAGAGAGAGAGAGAGAGAGAGACCCTTTGTATCCTTGCACTTCAAGTGGAGTGTCTGCCACTCACAAGGAGTTGAATTGCCAGGAACTTTTCCTATAAAATTCCAATTGGAATTCAATTAAATTAAATTTTAAAATTTAATGAAAAAACACAATTAATTTTATTGAAGTTAAAAAAATAATAAACTGTTTTGTTTGTCCTTCGAATGTGAAGTGGAAATTCTACTAGCTCAGTGGCCCTGAGAAGTCCTTAATTGCCATGCGTGTTGAGGTGCCACTGTATGTGTGTGTGTGTGTGTGTGTGTGTGCACATGTTTCCTCTGATTGGAATGCAATTAAAGTTGCAATTAAAGTCACTGTCTGTGGGGTTGCATGCATCAAGCTGCAGCGCTGTTTGGCCTTGTGGCATGACAACTGTTTGCGGCTGTGACTGACTGAGAGGCAGCTGAAAGAAAGGAGGCGGAAGGACAGGAAAAGGGAAAGGGATGGGGCAAGTGGCAAGGGGCAAGGGGCAAGAGAAAAGGGACAGAATAGAAAGGGAAGCGAAAGTGAGAGGGGTGAGTCGTTGAGCAAAGCCATTTGAATATTAGAAGTGTTTTTCACACCTTCAAGGAGCAAGGACTCACAGCGATGGGTCCTCTTTTTATTTGCCTTTGCCGTTGTTTGTGCACGCATGACGCCTGCAAATAAAACAGAAATTACAGCTCATTAGAAAAATGAAACAAAAATGTAAATAAAAAGTCGAAAGGAAGAAGCGAAAGGATGGCAGAAAGGATGGCAAAAAACATGCTGCGGGACAGCAATAACAACAGCGGGGGATGGGCCACAGGAGGAATGGTGATGGAGATGGAGATGGAGTAGCAGGCGCCGCAGGAGTTGTAGTAAAAGCAAACAGCGGGCGGGCGCAAAAAGGATTCAACAACAGGATATGGCAAGGCAGACGACGAGTGAAAAATGTAAATAAAATATTGCACCATGTGTGTGAGTGTGTGTGTGTGTGTGTGTGTGTGTGTGTGTGTGTGTGTGTTGGAGTGGGTGTGTGTGTGTGAGAAGTAGAGACTTGAGGCCAGACGCAGGGCAAGCCAGGAGGTCGCAAGGACGAAGCCGCCGCTGGTGGTTGGGGCCGATGGGGCTGACGGGGCAGGCAGCCAGCCACTTGAGCACGTTGTCAAGTATGTCATGGTATTGCTGTTGCCTGTTCCTGTGTGTCTGTCAGCCAACAGCAGCAACACCAACAACCCCAACAACAACAACAACCGCAACAACAACAACAACAACAGGAATAGCAAGAAGAAAAAGTCGAGGCAGGACACATTATGCGTCGTTTAAATAGCAATAAATCTTGCATAAAAGCGCGCGCTTCTCCGTGGCGGACGAAGGCGTGGAGGCTGGCTGCAACTTTAATATGAAAATCTGTTGGCCAGGACTAACGATGACGATGAGTCCTTGCGCATATTTGCAACGCTAATTTAGCAGCAAGTCACCAGATTGCGCCAGGATCAGAGCAAACACAAGCCCCAAGCCAACGAAAAGCTGGATAGTTGGGTATCCTTGGAGTTGGAAGCTGGGAGGACGGGCAGCCGGGCAGCCAGGATGCTGAGCTGCTGAGTTGCTGAGTTGCTGTAAAGCTGACAAGCCAGGAGACCATCAAGTCATCAGCCATGGACCATTAAAAAACTTGAAAGTAAATTAACTTGACCAAGTCTGAGCGTCAAATTGAATTCGTTTCTTTGGCCTCATCCGCCAAGGCGTTGGCATCAATATTGACTCAAAGGGATCAGCGCTAAATGTTGCACGCAACGCCAGTGGCAACACCAGGGGCAACACCAGTGGCAACACCACTGGCAACGGCAACGCCATCCATCTTACTTAATGTCAACTGCAGCTCTGCAGCTCGCCAGGAGACGAGAAAGACTTCAGGGAAGGAGGCGATAGGAAAAGCACTGGAACAAGTGAGTGGCGCGGGCGGTGGAGGAGTCCTGCCATAGCCCGAGTCCTGCCAAACTCTCTTGCTCATTATGCGATGACAAAGAAACAACTAGTATTAAGCGTCATTGTAGGAGCAGCATCAGCAACAGAAGCTACGGCAGCTGCAGGAGCTGCAGGAGCTGCTGCAGGACCTACAGGAGTTTCAGCAGCGGCAGGAGCTGAAGTTTCACGCTTTTATGATTTGCTAACGACATGAGCTTCGTCCTGGCGTTTGCTGTTTAAAAATCAATTTTGTCACCGCATGCGGCCCTTGCAATGTTGCCAAAGCTGCATGCAACGTACTTCCATTCACGCCCCCTACCCCCACCAGCTTTCCCTTTACCCCTTCCACTTGTATCCTTTGTTTATATTCTTGTCATGTCACTGACTGCAGCAACGCCAACGCCAACGCCGTCGGTTCGTCCTCTTCTCCTTTGGCAGGAAAACAAAAGCCAATAGCCGTCAACGTGCCGAGTAACACGCCCCAAACAGACTCCAGCCAGGGGGCTGAAGAGTGCAGGGAGTGGTGGGCAGTGGGTGGTGGGTGGTGGGTGGTAGGCCAACAATTCATATACTAGGCAACGCCGCCTGCCGACTGCCGCCTGCCGGCGTGCGTCAGGTGTGGCATTTTAATAAATTATGCATCCTGCTAAATGCTTAAACAATTGAATTTCATATTTACATAATATGTAATATGCTGTGACATCATTATGCGTGGGTGGGTGGGTGGTACGTTGGGTGGGGGGGTGGTGACTGAGGAAGCGAGCAAAGAGGCTGTGCGTCCAACTTTGAGTCAACTTCTTGCCTGACGCTTTATTGAATTATGTTTCGTGTGTTGAGTGGCATCCAAAATTTCACAGGCAGCCAACGGGACGAAGGGGGAGGGGCACAGCGTGGGCTGGGGTGGAGGGAAGGAAAGAGGAAAGTGTCGCCATCCATCAATGTGATATCAAATTATGATCGCACACACAAAGCACGCTGAGTTTTGCTGACTTTTAAGTGAGTCCTTAAATAGACTTAAATTCTTCACTCCACTCAAATGTCCTTGCTCTAAAGTAATCTAACCGTGTATCCTTAGAGACTTGAAAACTAAAGTTTGGTATGCCTGTTAGTAAAATATTAAATAGTTTAAGGAAAATATAAATAATTATAAAAATAGAAGCCTTTGAGCTTCCTTTAGGGAGCACAAAAGGAAGTGCCATAAAAAGGAAGTTGCAGTAAAAATTGACCCAAACCCCAAACTTGACCTTCAGCCCATAAAACACCTTTTTTCCTTCAGCCGCAGACCTTTCAATGTGTTAGCCATGTATTAGGACTTAATGTGAGGCCAGGACTATTTTTGGTGTGTATAAAAATACATATCCTTAAAGCAGATACGTCGTTCTATGGCCGAGATTACATGCGCTTAGCTGATATTACGTATACGCCGCATTGTTCCACACGTTGTGTTCGGGACGCCGTCAATTGACAATCCTTGGCCTCAGCCAATTAACTGACTGTCTAAGTGACTGACTGAATGAATGAAGGAATGACTGACTGACTGATGGACGGACTGACAGACTGACTGACTGACTGATTGACTGACTGACGGACTGACTGAATAGTCGACTTACCGACAAACTAACCGAGCGGTTGGCCTGGAGCACATTTATGGAGGATGTGCCTAATTACAAAAGGACGCCACGTGACTGCCACATGTGTGAAGTTGGCTGGGAGGCGTGGAGGCGGGGAGGGTGGGGCGTGAATGGGTGGAGGCTCTGCTGGGAGGATGCGTCTAATCAAAACTTTTATTTGCATGAAATTAAATTCAAGCAATTGCACTTAATTTGCCAAACAGGCCGGGCGAACAGGCTGGCAGGCTGGCAGGCGTCGACTTGTGGCAGGGGCATGGGATGCGGGGTGCGGTGGGGGGATGGCAAATAAACTGGGAGGTCGCATCAAAATATAAAAGAAAAGATTTACGCAGAGAAAAGAAAAGGAAGAAGCAAAAAGCAAAAAAAAAAAGCCCGAAATTAAAAAGCAAGCCACCAAAATGGAAAAGGCGAGGGACGCGGCGGCTGAGAGGACCTTCAATGGAAAGACGAGCTCGCGGGCGTAGGCAATGGTTGGTGGCGGGTGAAGGTGGAGGGGTGAAGGTGGGGCTGGTAAGAAAATTATGTGCACGCTGGAGAAATCTAAGACGCTGCTCTTCCATTTGCTGGGCGCCGGGCATTGGGCGTGGCAACAACACACACACACACATACATATATAGAATGTGGCAGCCACAGCCGCAGCTTCTTTGAAGTACGCACACACACGCACACTCACACACACACACAGCTTAAGCGTACACACACTCTAGACGCCCATAAATAAAGTATTTGATGTGCATGAAGTTAATGTCTTATTATGCCCAAGTTGTCAAAAACAAGCGGCCCCCAGCCCCCAGCTACCCTCCCCCTCCCCCCCTTCCTCTTCTTACCAACAGCCAGGCTTCAGTTCCGGGCGTGTTGAAGGGGCGGGGGAGGCTCCTTTCCAAAGTAGTTAAACGCTGGCTGGCAGTCCGGGCCGTTAAGCTTGCTTAATGTGTGTGCGTGTGAGTGCGAGTGTGTGTGTGTGTGTGTGTGTGTGGGTGACTGAGTGGGTGGGTGGATTTTATTAACTTGAGCTGCTTCTACGAGCAGCTCGGCAGGAGCTCTGATTTGGCTAAAGAGCAGCCCGCGCCTGCTTAATGATAACAAACTCAACACAAGTGATAACGCGTCAAATTACCAAAGCACATGTGTATCCTGGATGTATGCGTGTGTGTGTGTGTGTGTGTGTGTGTGTAACATGAATAGGTTCCCATTGCCGTCGCGGGTGTTGTAAATACAATCAATGAATTTCAACTCGTTGTCTTGACTTCCCATAACCCAGACCCACATTTACTTCCCTCTCCCTCTCTCTCTCTCTCTTCCCAGGCAATTGTCGGATTGCAGGCACGTGTGTGTGTGTGTGTGTGTGTGTGTGCGTGTCTGTTTGCGTGTGTATGGGAGTGTGTGTAACAAAACGAAATTAGGCAAATTTAATGAATTTATGCTGGTGGCGTCTCTTTTGTAATCTGAGTGCGCGCGCAACGAAGTAAGTGACCTGCTTAGTCTTCGGTTAAGTGGCTGCGCTTCTAGGACTGCTCTATGGCGAAGGGGGGTGAAGGGAGGTGAAGCGATAAAAGCGGAATGAAAGGGAGGATAGGGGAGAGAAAGAGGTATAAGGTACGTATGCCTCAGTGTGTGTGCCCGGGTGTGCAATGAGATTTCTGGACTAACAACAATTTGCCAGCACTTGGCTTTGGCATGGACCCTACAGCTGAATGGCTGTATGTGTGTGTGTGTGTGTGTATGTGTGTGTATATGTGTGCCTGCTTGTGTAGTTATGGTACCAGGAAATGCGGCTATGCGGTAGGTTAATACCACTTGGGGAGGTATTAACTTAAATAACATTTGTGGCCAGAGCCCCGATGTATAGGATGAAGGACCTTCTGATCACCTTAAAGGAATTAACACCGCGAAACACAAACCACTTAACTCATCCAAGGACCTGAGGAATTTCCTCTTGCTTAACACAATAATGAAGGCTGAAATGTGAACTATGAGATATTTCCGAAAGGTACTACTCCACAGGAATTCACCTTTTGATTCGATTTCAGGCGCAATTTCCAAATTTAAATTGAAAATCAAATAAAGGATTCAATTCTCTGAGCAGCTGAAAAGCTTAGAAATCGATAGTTGATATACGAATATAGAATCCATCCACCAGGTGTGAGATATAAAGGGAAGAAAAGATGAAGCCAATCAATTACTCTGAAGGTAGAGCTAAATGGAATGGGAACAGATGTGGGAACAGAAATATTAAACGAGCTTCAAATATTAATAAATATAGATTTTAAAATATAAGTAGCAGGATATAAATAGAGAAATTTTAATAGGAACAGAAATGGGAACAGTTATAGAAAGAAAAATAGGAATATAAATGGAACAGAGGAGGCACAGTGAAAGTTATAGGAACAGTAACAGTAACGTAAATAGGAACAGATACAGAAAATTAAATAGAAACAGAAATTTAGAAGAAGTAGGAACAGAAAGTTAAATTTAAATATGAACAGAAATGGGAACAGAAATAGAAAGAGTGATAGAAACACAAATAGTAATAGAAAAGGGAATAGAAATAATAGAAAAAAAAGATCAATTATTGAGTCGATGTTTCGATGAAAAATCTCCGAGCACTGAGCACAGAATTGATTAATTTATCAGGTGCCAATCGATGGCACTTCTCTCAGGTCATAAAATGCTCCAGCCAAAACTGTACCCACATGGTGCTCCCCGAGGTACCGCAACCCTTAACAATAGCAGAAGCAGAGGTTGTCTTTGAACACAGTGAGTACAGTCAAAGCAAAGAGCATTTATACAATACATTGTATCAATGCTCTTTGCAGTCAAAGAGACTGTAATGGGCACAGTAATAGGAACAATAATAGGAACAGTAATGAAAACGGTAATGGGAACAGTAATAGGAATAGTAATAGGAACAGTAATTGAAACAGTAATAGTAAAAGTAATAGAAACCAGTAATGGGAACAGTAACAGAAACAGTAATAGGAACAGTAACAGTAGCAGTAATAGGAACAGTAATAGGAACTATAATAGACAACTCTACAACAGTAGTAGAGATTGTAATGGGAACAGTTATCGGAACACTTATCGGAACCAAAGTAGACACGAAACTAGTGAAAAAGATGGGAACAGATAAGAGCAGAAATAAAATTTAAATAGAAAGAGAAATAGGAATAGATATGGAAAAGGATATGGGAACAGGTGAAAAGGTGATCAGTTGAGAGAAATAAATGAACATCAATTGAAAATTAAAATTATTCGTTTTTATTCATTTATTTACTATTCACATTCATCAGATACAAAATTCAGCTACGAATCTAAAGTTTTTTATTAAAATTGAAACGGAAATGCGACGACTGAAATTCCAACTTTTTTGATGAGGAAAAAACTGAATTTCGTCGCTTACACAAATTCGTCATCCACATGCGGCAGATGTGGACTCCATTGGAAGTGGATGACATTGTCCAAGTTATAGATATATTTGATACGCTCCAAGTAGGTGGGCTTGCGATGATGCCACATGCGATAGAAGCGATCGACGTAGGGGAAGGTGGGATCGTCAAGGAACAGCTTCTTGTAGGCGGAGGCAAGGACCTCTCCGTAGCCCTGCGACCAGGCGTATTTATCGGCGATGAACTCAGTATGGCGGAAATAGTAGAAGATCATGTGCTTACTGATCGTGACGTATAGGGGCATGACGTACTTATAGATGAGCCAATGGCCAACGATGGGTGGATGGAAGTCGGCAGTGAAGCCAGCCGCAACGAAGAGTGTCGTGCTGCGATAGCATGTGCTAAGGATCAGCAAATAGACGAACAGAAAGCAGTGCAAAATGATGAAGGTTATCAGGAGATGAAGGAAGCGCCAATGGGCGAGCTCGTGGAAAAGGTAGGCGGCCAGCTGATCATTTTGAAGACCGTGATCATTCTTAACTTCGTTGGAAGACCGCTTCGCCGGATTTCCATCAATTAGCATAGTCTCCAAGATAAGGACACGCTTCAAGCAACAAACACCCCAAGCGTGGATCTTCAATTGATTCAAGTACATGGGTTTTATTGTATAGACGCAGTTTTTCGGGTAATTGAAGTGCTTGAGGACGGGTGCCAGTTCGTCGCTGAGGCTTCCGGGTGGTATCTTTACCTTGCCCTTGCCCAGAATACGTGCTCCAAAGAATTGGTATATTGGGATGCAAATTATGGAAACCAGAAATAAAAACAACCAAATCCATAGGATGTATAACTGCCCGCCAATCTCTTCAATGAACAGGACCGATATGGTGAGGGGAATGAGAACCACCTGAAGCAGAACGACGAACAAAAAATGTGTACATATTATACCCACCACAGGCAATGATTCCTCCTCAACATCATAGTATTTATCCAGGATGAACTTGTCATACAATATCTGCGGAATCCTGCGCATGATTACATAACAGGATGCAAGACCTACATATGCCACACTCTGCCACATCAGATCGTCCACAATGCTGTACACGTCTACAATAATCTTCCATAAGTGCGCAAAAACGCTAAGGTACAGCTCCATGCAGCTAAATACGGCGTCAAATACAAAGGACACAAGCTTCTGCTCGACAAAATGCATTTCGTCTCTCTTCAAGGATCTGAAGGCTTTGGGCGACAATTTTTTTTCAATGTTCTCTCTTATCTTTGCATGATAACATAGACGGATCTGTCGCCAGCAAAGGTATATGTGAAATGTGTTATGCATTACGATCATAAAACAGAGTACATGTCGAAGGAACACCGGGGAGGTAAAAGATAAAGGCTCGGGTATTATCTTTAAGCCAATACCGCCATCAGGAATAACCATCGGCCGGCTTTGCATTGGATATTGATATAACGAGTACTTCGTCTTGGTTACCCGAGACATTTTCGTATTCAATTTATTGACAGTGTTTTATAGTCTTAAATTTACATTTAACGTTATGTTAATTAAATTTTAATATATTTAGGTATATAAAATTGAGAAAATCAAAAATTATGGCTATGGTGCTTATAAATAATCTGACGGAAATATCGAATCTATTTTGAAAAGCAAAATTCCTTCCTATTTTTAGGTCTTGCTTATAATATATTTTAAGCGACTTTAAGATTTCATTTTTTTTAATTGTAATATAATATATTATATTTTAATTTTATATATATTATAATATAATATTTATAAATTTATAATCTTATCACAATATAAACAAATAACGCTATAAACAATAAATAATCGCCAGATAATTTCTTTTAGTGAACTTTCTTAGGTGCAGCCTAAAAGTATGCAACAGATTCTAATATAATCATCGCTTTTGAAGCTGTTAACAAAATGTTAATGCTGCTCAATACCACAGAGCACAAACTACAAGAGTAGGCGATATCTTAACAGAAATATGTTAACGAAAATGGTTTTGAACATTGGCTCGGTAAAGAAATCGACAAAGTCAAAAGCAAAATTGAAAACACACAAATGCAGAGAGCACAAGCACATTGGCTCGGTGCTGAGAGAACTAAACTTCGTTCTCTCTGCTTTTTGGCAAAATGAACACTATATGCCGCTACATGCTGCCTTGTCTTACTTAGGCAGTTCAACAAGCGCATGATTTTCTGTCTTAGTTTAAACAAAATAAACGAGCCTGGCTATTATTTAGCGCCGAACTTATACCTTATAGCCGAAGTTTACACTTGCGAAGTGATGTTTACAAATATCACACATTTTGTCCATCAAGAACAAATGCAGAAGCAGATCTTTGAAGATAGATCCAATGCAAATAATAACTAAATTTAATAGAAATTAAGTTATTTTTGCTAACATTTCAGCAACAAATTGAAGCATATGGCATCGCCAAATTATACGAATATTATATTTTGCGAAGTTAGTAAACTAATTATATTTTAGTTAGTAAAATAATTAGTTCATAACATATTTGTCACAAATGTGTGACATCATAAAGTAACCCTTGATCAACAAGAATTAATAATTCAGGCAGATACATCTCATTCATTCAGAGGCTTCTGCCTGACTGATCACTTAAAAATCAGCAAAACGAAGCAAAAGCGATTCCTTCATATTCTTGGGCTGCCCTTTAAATAAGTGAAGTTTAAGGGAAATGATAGACAAAAGCGTGCGTATGTCACAGGCAGGGCCAAATTAATTCATTTGTATGCATTGCTTCGGCCCTAGGGTATCATACGATCGCGCGGTCGTTTTTCAGAGGCCACGAAAAGTAGCAAAACTCTTTTAAATCGCTTCAAAAATCATTTTTCGGCAATGGGTCACACATACCATTGCTCGCTTCTACGGTGTAAAAGTTACATTGGTATGCGTTTATCAGAGGATAGACACAAGATGCCTTGTTGCTCAACTTCATACAGAATCAAAACAAAGCGACCAAGAATTGTACAAAGCTTATGCCAGGTTGTATGCCTGTGTGCGAATAGGAAGGATACATATGTTCTTCCTTTTTTGTCTTCGTTACGAGCACTCTCTGCTCTCTGCGTTCATCGGTTGTGCAAAGCCAAGTAAACAAAACTGCGTGCCATGTATTTGTTGGTGTTTTGTGTTTGCAGCAATTGTCTTTACGCTACCGAGCCAATCTCAAGATTCTATTTTTAACAGTAACATTTTTCTGTTAAGCTATCGCCTACTCTTGTAGTTTGTGCTCTGTGACTCATAACCTTTGTAACCGAATTCAGGTACAGGGTATTAAATAGTCGCATAGCTGAGCTCAGATGTCCAACATTTTTTTATTAGTTGACATCAAATTTCCTTTGTTTAGCGTAAATTTTCTCAGTTGATTAAAAATTATACTCTTTTAATTTATTCTGAATTTTAAAATATGTGGTACATTTGAGTAATTAAATTTATTATTAACATTTAAATGTATAAATATTTTTTATTGCAAGATTATTTCCATGTTTAAAAAAAAATTTAAAAGTTGACGCATAAGATCCAGCAAAGGGCCTCATGGACGACATACTTTGTATAGAAGCCTTTCATTTAAATTATAGCACAGCTCGAAAAAATGTCTAACATATTAAAAACTCTCATCAATGTATTGAAGCCATAAAATTATTTCTGTCAGTCAATAAACTTTGAAAATTAGGATATTATTTTCCTAAATTGACCAGCTTTCCCACCTGTCCTTCAAGTCTCCAATAAATAACAAAAATAATTTCAGCAATTCTCAAACAAATTTATTAATTCAAATTATAGCATTTTATAGATTATTTCTAAATATAATTTTATAATTATAGCAACAGCTTCAAAATAATTTATTTATTAATAAATCCAAACGTTGAATAGCTACAATTTTAGATTAAGTCATATTTTTAATAATATATTATTTTAAGCTTTAAATATTGTTTAAGGAAATGTAACAGTATTATTATATTATTATATCATAATATTATTTAAAATAATATTATATTATTTATTTAATTATACTATAAATACATTTATTCCATTCAATTTATTCATTGAAGTCCACAGCCTGTGAAATGTGGGCCAAACTTGAACAATTTAACTATTGCTCTCCATAAGTGGAGAGATTTGTTATCTCGCCGCATTCTCCCCGCAGATCATGTCACTGGCAGCCTCATTATCAAACATCTGCGGGCAATATAACGGACGTAATGGGGTAAATGTACAACCATCGCCTCAATAGGAAACTTGTCATAAGAATTCCGAGCGACAGCCACCCCTGCCGCAACCCATGTATGTCCCTGCCCCGTCACCCACTGTCACGCCTGACCATCCTCCGGCACTCACTGCGTCGTCCAGAGCTAAAGTCGAAAGTGAATTGGCTTCATTGCGTCTAAATGTGGTGTCAGACACGGTTCTCGCTGCCCACCATCCGCCCATCCGCCCATCCGCAATCGGCAATCCGCCACTCGCCATTCACTGGAGACCATTGACTATCGAACGTTGACCGACGGACCAAGCGACAAAACGACCAAAGGACCAGTCGAACAGGCAGCCGGCCAGCGACCGTTGCCTGAGGCTTTGAGCACGCCACCCGCCGGCGTCATGAAGCAAGTTTCTTATCTGGTTGCTACTGCCTTCGCCTTCGCCTTTGCCTCCAACTGCTGCTCCCCGCATCCGTTTCCCACCCTAAAATCAAACTGTCAGTTTTTCAGTGCGGCTAAGAGTAACATTTAATGATGCCAGAAATAATATATTTCGTCCTCTGTCCATGCCAGCAACCCCCCAATCTCCTCTTCAATTCCAGTAATCGGCTTCACTTGCCACACCAACGGCATGTAGCTGCCACAGGCGACGGGTTCACCACTGCTTAAAGGCGACATTTATGGTACAAGGAATGCTGCCCGCAAACTTTTGCTTTAAATTTTAATTGAATGCTGCAACGAAATTTCCACCTACCACCCACCACCCACCATCTACACCCCAACCTGCCATAAGACGGCCAAGTTATTTCTTTCCCTTTTGTTGGTATTACGCACATTTATTATTTTCCAAAAAATTAAATTGAAAGTGAGAAATGTTCTCCTTGTACAATGTACATACATGTTTTTCTTTTGTTTAGTTGTAGTTTTGTTACTGTTGTTGTTGTTCTTTTTTTGTTTTTGTTGTTGTGCCATAAAAGGTATCCAAAAGTAAATTTCCAAAAAGTTAATTGAAAAATATTTCGAACAAAGGCGAGCCAGCCTTTGCCCGTTGTCATCATCATCATCATCATTATCATCATCATAATCAACCTTTCTTATAATCATCATTATCATCAAAGGAAACGACGGGAATGATCCTTTGCTCTTCTCCACACGACGCGCTCCGTTTTAGTTTTAATAGGTTTTAAGTGATATATTGTATTAAAAATTAAATAATTATCACATCATATTTCAAAAGAATCGTTTCTGCGATTGTGTTAAGTTATGTTGTGTGTACATGTATGTGTGTGTATGTATGTGTGTTTGGGGAAGGGCGATTACCGCCTTTTGGGGCACAGTTAAATAATTTACAATTTACGAGTCTTTAACATAAAATTCTATGTTTCAACTAGTTTTCTCTTGTTCTTGTTGTTGTTGTTGTTGTAGTTGGAGCTGTGAAATGGACACGACGGGAGGTCGGTTCCTCCTTTCGTCCTTCACAACCGATGAAAGTTGTACGAAAACTTAAACTTTAGCTATGACTTAAATTAACTTAATGTCTAGCGCTGATGCTTCTTTTAGCTATTCAAATCAACTGATTCCATATTTAAAGTAGTTCTAATTTGATGTCCTAATCGAAGCGCGTGTGTCGTCCTTCTCCACCGCCGCCGCCGCCACCACCGCCGTTTCGGTTACCGTAGCCACCGCCACCGCCGTCACCGAAACCGCCACGACCATTACTCAGGCTGCCTTTCTTGAAGCCACCGCCGAAGCGACCACCGCCGCCGCCACCACCGCCATAACGGGAGCGTCCGCCGCCACCGTCGTAACGTGAGTTGCGGGCGAGATTCTCCAGCGCGGGATTGATTTCCTATAATAATGAAATGGAATTTAGTTATGGCATCTCAATATATTGATCGATCAAAAGTGAACCCACCTGATTAGCCTCTCTGAGTACATCGACTAGCGCCTTAGCCTGCTTGGCGTTGTTCTTTGTGAAGAAGGCAAAGGATGTGCCCTTAGTGTTTGAACGTCCTGTGCGTCCAATCCGATGAATGTAATCCTCGCTGTTTTGTGGATAGTCAAAGTTGATGACGTACTTAATGCCATCGACGTCTGTATTAGAGAGATTAAAATTATGGATTAACATGGATTGATACTGGGCAGAGTTTCTAAGATTAAAAACGTTAGGAACAAATTCTCAAATTGCCAAATGGTTTTCTCTTTGCTCTGTGCTCGCTGCTTGCAACAATTTTTAGCGTTTTTCCGAGATGTTTTACACTTTGAACACACTTGTCTTTTTTAATTCGCTTTGTTTTCTTTTTTCTTTTCTTTTTTTTTTTTGTTGTATGTATTATTTCTATATCTATTTTTATATTTTTAATTATTGTTATTTTTTTTTTTGGTTTTTGTTTTTATTTAAAGTTTAAAAAGTTTTGTCTTTGTTTGGTTTTTCATTGTTTTGTTTGTGGTTTTTACGAAAAAAAGAAAATGTTTCAAAATGTACGTTACCTTCTTGGTGCTACAAATTGTTTCACTCAATTTTCTCTCAATCAAAATCTCAAAGTTTTGCGGCGCCGCGCAGCTCGTGGTCCAAACTCTCTCCAAAAAAAACAATATCAAAGATCGCATGATGAAGCGAACGGCGAGAGTTTGTTGCTAGGAGCCGCGTGCGCGTACGCCTCATCTGACTCGACACGATTCGACTCATTAGACTCATTTGGGGGCCAGGCCAACCGGTATAATCGCATATCCACCAGCTCAAACCGGCGGAGGATGCGCCTTTCGTAGACCAAGGAAACTTTTCTCAAACAAGCGGCGTGTCCAGGATCAGTTGCCACCCACTGTACCACAGGAACACGACGGCCTATGGCGGCGCAGGCAGGTAATGCGGGCAATGGGCGTGACGGCCCATTTGGTAGCTAGGCACTCAGCAGCAGCGGCGGCAGCAGCAGCATCAGCAGCATCATCATCGTCGTCGTCGACGTCGACGTAGACGACGATAACTAAAATGATTGCAACGACGGCATCCTTATTACCATCATCTTCACGTCCTTGTGTATTACCCACACACCTCAGCTCTCTTAAATCGCGATTTAAATTGTACAAATCTCCTCCACATACAACTTGGCAGCGTGCTCTAGGATGTGATGCGTGGATTCTATACGGTGTGTGTGTGTGTGTGGGTGTTTGTTGTGTCTGTGACACACATGGATAAACGAGTGTGTGTGTGTTGTGTGTGAATACAGCTTGGTGAAGAAGATATCGTGGGCGTGGGCGTGGACATGTGTCGTTATGGGTGCGCCGCGCATGTGCATCCTTCGACGAACGACTGGACGACCACCACTAGTAGTAGAAAAGGAATATGCCCGCTGATATTGTGAGTGAATCCTTGTTGCTGTTGCTGCCTGGCTGATGTTTGGAGTCTGTGCTTAGCAACCCGTGCGGCCGACGACGTCAGCCTCTTTCAGATGTTGTGCCTGCATGGGAGCGCCGCCTTAAACTGGCTTTTGATGCCGATGCCGTCTTGGAACAGACAAGACGTAACCTATGACCGTTCGCTTGTTCATCGATTGTTTGGGTCGGCTGGTCAGCTAGGCTAGTCAGCTGCTTGGTTGCTTGATAGGTCAGTTGGTTGGTTGGTTGCTTGGCTGGCTGATTGGTTGGCTGATTGGTTGGCTGATTGGTTGGTTGGTTGGTTGGTTGGTTAGTTGATTGGTTTGGTGGTGCGTTCGAGGGCAACACAATTCAACTCTTTCTCAAATTGACAGCAGAGGCCACGTATATGATGCATGATGTTGGGGATATGCGTCTGTCTCGTATGCGAATTACGTATCGATCGCGTCCGTCGATCATTCATTCAATTCAATGATCGTTCGATGAACATTTTTATACCTTTTTTTTTGTATTTGGTTTGTTCATTACTTTTGTTTTCAAAGTTCAAAGTTCAAAGTTCAAAGTTTTTTCCCTTTGATTTCTTTACATTTAATTATCAGTTTCGCTTTTCGCTATTCGCGTTTCGCTCAAGTTACGAGTACTGGCAATGGGACTTCTTGTCGTATATCATTTATCCTCCCCATCATACTACAATAAACGGCCTCTGTAAACGAGAAAGAAGGAAGAGAGAGAGAGACAAGAGAGAGAGAGAGAGAGGCAGAGAGAGACACGCACACAGATAACATGTGTGCATCAAGGCACATCATATATATTCCACACAAGGTGACGGTTACAGGGTGGGGGCAGGGCAGGTCGGGACGGGTTCAGGGGTTGGGTCGGGACAGGAATAAAAGTTTATATTGATTATTAAAGTTTTTGGCTCTTTGGGCTTACGACTAAAAACGAATGCTCAAGACTCTAAAGGGGGATTTTTTCGCGCACGCTAATTTCATTTTGTTAAATATATGTCCAAATATGATGGATGAGAGGGAGGGGGGAATGGAGGAGCTTCTTGGGATTGAGCTAGCAGGTGCAGTTATAACTAAGTGTGTGTGTGTGTGTGTTTGTGTGTGTGTGTATACAGTAATTGGAGTGGAGTGGTGTAGAGTTGATTACGGGCGATGTACATGTTACGTGTGTTAAGCAGTATATGAGTGGATGTCGGATGCGTCTCTATTATGTAAGTGGGAAAGGGGCCTGTCCATAGCAGCTACATTTGATTTCAAGTTGGATTTTTTGGAATCTTACCCAAGCCACGGGCTGCCACATCGGTGGCAACCAGAATGTTGGACTTGCCGGAGCGGAATTCACGGAGCACAAAGTCACGTTCGGATTGTGATTTGTCACCGTGAATGGCGCCACAACGAACTCCAAAGCTGCGAATGAATCGGACCAAGTTGTCCACGCGACGTTTTGTTTCCACGAAGATGATGATCTTGCCGGGATTCTCGCTGGTATCATATATGTCTGACAGAAGACTCTTCAATCTGATGGAGAGAAAAGCGTCACATAAATATAACATTTTAATCGGAATTATCCTAATCCTTTGCTTACTTGTCCTCCTTGCTGAATTCATCACACACATCGACTACCTGGCGGATGTTGTGGTTTGCCGATAGCTCCAGGGAGCCAATGTTGATCTGTATGTAGTTTCCAAGGAAATCTTCTGCGAGTTGTTTAACCTCTTTTGGCCATGTTGCGCTCCACATGAGCGTTTGACGATCGGGCCGGATCTGTGAGACAATCTTGCGGATTTGGGGCTCGAAACCCATGTCCAACATGCGATCAGCCTCATCCAGCACTAGGTAGGTGCAACGTTTCAAATTGGTTGAGCCCGCCGAAAGGAAATCAATAAGACGGCCGGGAGTGGCAATGACGATCTCACATCCGCGTTGCAGATCACGCATTTGACCGCCCTTTGGAGCGCCGCCAAAGACGCAGGTGTTGCGCACGTACGAGGACGAACCGAACTCTGTGGCGACTTGCTGGATCTGCTGTGCCAGCTCACGGGTGGGTGCCAGCACCAATGCGATGGGTCCATCGCCACGCTGCAGGGGCTGTTGGTTGTTGATGTGTACAATAGCGGGCAGAATGTAGCCTAACGTCTTGCCAGAGCCTGTCTTGGCAATGCCCACAAAGTTGGCACCGCTCATGGCAATGGGCCATCCTTGGGCTTGAATGGGTGTTGGTGATTTGTAGCCTTGACGACGGATCTCCTTGACAACATAGTCGGGCAGGTAGGCTTCAGAAAAGTCCTGTATGGGATTGGCTGCTTGGCCGCGTACTGTGATTTCGTGTTCATCGCGATACCGCTGAACCTCATATGGTGACCGATTGGCAACAGTGGGATGCTCCTGGTAGAAGTTCTTCTTGAACGGTGTCAGATTGGAGAAATCCACTGGGCGCATGGGCAGATCTTGGCTGCCACCGCCGCCGCCGCCTCCTCCACGACGATCTCCACCGAATCCGCCGCCACCACCGCCAAATCGAGAGCCGCCACCGCGATCATCGCGACGCTTCTCGATGCGACCATTACGTACACCATGATAGTCGTTGCCACCACCGCCTCCACCAAAACGTCCGCCTCCTCCTCCTCCACCGCCACCGCCTCCACCGCCACCGCCTCCACCGCGACGGTCATCATCGCGATCACGGCCGCCTCTTGAGCCGGATCCATAATCACGATCGTGTGGTGCCCTGCAAGAATAAGAAATGCAACCATTAATATATTTAATAAACAGTG
This sequence comes from Zaprionus lineosus, assembly GCA_035044505.1. Lineage (NCBI taxonomy): Eukaryota > Metazoa > Arthropoda > Insecta > Diptera > Drosophilidae > Zaprionus > Zaprionus lineosus. The sequence goes on along the minus strand of JAWNNX010000591.1, from coordinate 1,269,164 downwards.
CGGAAAAATTCTTGACCACAGCAAAAGTCTATAAATAATTTGCATTTCACTTGCTGTAATTTTCTTATAAAAATTTAAAATTTATTATTTATTTTGCTTCCACAACTGTGCTAATTGCTCAGCTTTCCGCCAAATATCTTTCTATCATAACCACAACCATAACCACCACCACCATCATCATTATCATCATCATCATCGTTCAATTCATTCATTGCCGCTAAGCGCGCACCTTGACCGCATGCTGTTCGTTGGCAGTTTGCTTTGTGACTGGATGGCAACGCTACTAAGAGGCTAAGGTTCTGGCAAAGTAGATCGAGAGTGCGAGAGGGAGACAGCAATACAACCGCAATAAACTTAAATAAAACTAATTGCGTGTTATAGAAATTAAATAAATTTCGAATAATGCAAACAGTAAAGCAAATTTGATTGACAGTAACATGCAATTCTAGCTTTAACAAGAGACATACTGACATACTTCCCGCCATGCCCAGTCCCGCCCCGCCTCCACACAAACTTCTAAAATAAACAACAACTCGGCACCAGGCAGCCAAAAACACAAATGTTACAGCTCTGACATTAATCAATTATACACACACACACACAAACACATACTTATTTTTGTTTGTAGGCAGAACCCTAAACTAAGCTACTCCCTCCTTCCCCCTCTTTTATTTCATTTCCCTTCTTCGAAATGCCAGCCCTGTCAATTTTGACTGCTCCTCCCTCAGTTTTGCTGGCAGCAACAGACACGCTAACTTGCCCAACTGACAGAACGAAACGGTGAACGTTTTATTAGACAGCGAATGTCTTGTCTTAGGGCCCAACATTTTTTGCCTGCGTTGTATGTATACACGCGTTCAACATACATGCATACATACATACATACATATATAAATGGACATACATATGCATGTTCTCTACCTGTCGCGCTTTGACATGCAAAAAGGCAAATCGTGCGCGCACACGACAGTCAGCGGGCGGGCAGACTCTCATAATCAATTGGCGTCATTTGACATTTTAAACTAACAAAATGTGAAAGGTAGACAGAGATGGACTGCTGCGACAGCTGACGATAAAAAATAAATCGTAGGTATAAAAACTGTACTACGAACTGTTATACGTTCGGCGAGACACGCGAAAAATGCCGCCAATGTGCTTATATAGAAAATTTATACACATACACATACACACACCCACACGCACACACATTAACACGCCGTAGCCGCGTGTTCGTGTTCGTGTTTTGAGCATACAGACAAATTAAAATGCTATAAAAAAGGAAACGAAGTAAAGACACGTTTCACAAATCAAGCCAATTTTTTTTATGACGTACACTGTCGTTTACCCACATTGTTGTTGTTATGGTTGTGATTCTTGCTATTAGTTGTTGCATTCGGAACTATAAATTATTTCACTGTTTCTTCTGTTAGCATTTGATTTTGATTTTGATTTTGCGTTTGCTTTTGCTTTCCCTTCGGCACTTTGCAACTCTACATTAATTACTCATCGTATTTCAGTGTATACAGACATTTACGAACGGTGAGAGCAAAACGTGGGTAAGAAAATGGCGACGGAAAAAACCACCACATGTACGTACACATACACAACTTGCCAATGAATGGTGTTGTGCATGTATATGATTGCTATTAACTAAATATTATTGAGTTTACTTACATTATTCCTGCAATTTTGATTTCCTGTGAATCCTCGTCTGGGTCAATTAAAAGCGATTTCCTCCTTCGTTTGGACAAAGTAGCTTGCCTGTCTGCTGGGGATGCCTCGTCGAATGATTTGAATGTCTCAAATCGGGTTGACGATGAATGAAGCGTACGCTGTGTCTGTCCGGAGCAACTGGGTAATGTTCTTAATATGGGTATTACTGACTCCTGGCTAGACCGGCTCCCTTGGAACTGTTGTGGTTGTTCTCTGCAGAGCAAAGCAAAACTGCTGCTGGTTGTTCTGTTGGTCGAGGAAAAAAGAAAATGGCGACGTTGTGTTATACTTTTTTCGATGCTGCTTGGTGAAATCAATAGGTTGCGCCAACTACATGTTGGCAGCGCGATCGCTTGGCTTGAAGTTCGCGTCACATAATGCACTAATTTAAACATATTTAACTTAATCTATTATATTTTTTATAATACTATTTTTTTTTCTGCTATGATATTGCACATAACTCGTGCAAGACCTTCCGCGCGTGTTCTTACCTAACCTCGTCCAAAATGGAAATGAAATGCGATTGTTTCTTGCTCACGATGGTGGAACAAATTAATCGGCTGCCACCACAAGAATCGATTTATAAGTTGCAACTCCTTGGAACGATATGAAAAGAATTTTTTTCTCTATACAATTTTGAACACGTATATATTTATAATTTATTTTATTAAAGATAAAATTACTTAAAAAATTTTTTTTTTCTTGTTCAATACCAGTCAACTTAATATTTGAACACGAATGACAAATTTCAAGTTATATGCCTTAATAATTTATCAGCGCCATCTATTGGAATTTGAAGGCTGACCCATATGGCAAACTAAGTCTGATGGCGCGGTGCAGTACGGTAACACTTTGTTCATTCAAATAACAGTTACATTCTCATGTTATATTAAAGTTTATTTAGAAGGTAAATCAATGTGATTCAATAAGTATAAATACATAAATACATCTACAAACCTAACAAATTACAGAAGCTTTTATACATTTTGGCACGACGACCCTTTAAACAGCCATACAAATCGTTTATCTTAAGACAATCGATTTTACTTATGGTCTTCCGCTGGCCAATTCGCACGCCCGGCTGAAGTGGCGTCATTGTGGGTTTGTCGCCCTTCTTTTTGCTGAAATAAAACTCTCCGTAGTGCATAACGGAGTTGTAATCATAGTCGAAGGCGTATTTGCCACGTTTACGCGAAACAAGCTTGAAATTCTTTCGGAAACGCGGCACTATATTATCCCAGTGTATCTTCACATAGTTGTCACGATCGGCGCGGGACTGTTCGTGATAAATGCCAATGGCGTGCATCAGCTCATGCATAATGCGACCTTCGCTGCTGAAGCAGTGGGCGCTTGTCTCGTCTGGACGCTGCAGGGCGACAACCTGTTCGCCGCCGCGCTTTCCCACATACGACCAGCAGCCCTTGGGACCATCCTCTGGAGGCTCAATTAGTAAATAGTCTTCATCTTCCCCGTCGTAGGGCACGAAACTAATGCAGGTCAGCGAATTGAATGTCTTCAAAGCGTGGATTATGGATTCACGTTCGTGATTCTCGTACCGCGGACTTATCTCAAAGGGTATGGTGCCATTGGGCCACAGGCGCTTTGGGTGACGCATGGGATTCACACCCAAACGCAGGGTAATGTACGTATAGGGATCGATGGCAATGTCACCCTGGAACAGCCGCGGCATTGTTTCCGGATCATCAATGCCCACATCATCCTTGCCGATGTCTGGTCCAAATGGATCGTACTCATCTGTATGGAGAAGCAAGAGGAATTGTAGGGGAACACTTCAAGCAGCCCAATGCCATGACGTACCTGCAGCCACACTGGAAAATTCGTGCTCAAAGAAATCCACACCTGCCGGATAACGGGCCTGTTGCGGATGCTTCAAGCTTTCTCTCCCCGACGGCGTGCCCATCACTGGCACCAACAATAGGGCCATCACCATCACCATCACCAGCGGCAGCATCAGTGCCCACTGTTCACACAGTATAAAACTTTGATTCATCTTTGGGATCAATATTTGCATCGACTTGTTTGCCATTGGAAGCGATTTGGGGGCGACTACGCCATGTCGGGACCACAATCTAAGAGCAACTGAATCGAACTGAACCGATGCACACATAAACATCAACTAAACTCCGGATCCAATCCGCCAGCAAATGCGCCAGAAGAAGCAGCAGTAGCAGCAGCAGCGGCAGCGGCAGCTGCTGAATTGTGGTTGAGCAGCGACTGAGCGGTGGCAGAGGGGCGGCAGAGCAACGGCTGATATCGAGGCAGCGACTTGTATTTAATTTATGCAAAATGTGCGAAAATAAAAACTAAATAATGTTGGGCGTCGGATGGATAGATGGATGGATGGATGGAGGGGAGTTTCATGATTGTGGCATCGGTGGTGGATGAGGAGAAGGAGGAGGAGGAGTTGATGGTATCGGTGTCGTCGCTGGATACCTTGTGCAAACAAATCCAAAATCTATCAGCTGTAAGCGACGATCGTCAACTGCTCACATGTCCGACTCGGCGCTCTTGTAATTTAATGCCGCAATGGGAAAAGCGATGGGCAAGTGAATGGCCTACGTTTATAATACACTCACATCGGGTATGTGGCCTTTGGTATCTTTGATGTGTGCTTATAATAATAACGGTATTTTCTTTTCTTTTAGACATCTTATGACTCGTTTAAAAATAAATTTAAGAATTTAAATATGCCAAAGATATTTACTATTATTTTGTTGTTATTATTTTTTTATCATCACAAAACTAGCTATAAAATATTTGTTGCTTTCTATATAAGCTCTAAAAAAGGCAAATAATTTATTTTTAAGAATCAATTTTTAAATTTTTTGTTTTAATTTTTAGTTAATTTATTTATTTACTGTTTATAAAAAATATTGTTTTAATACAATTTTTATTTATTTTAATTGTTTAGTTGATTATACATTTTTATATTTTACTTTTTTCTTTTATTTTTTTAATTTTTTAAATAAACATGCCTACGCTTTCAAATTTCATCTATCATTTTAAAATGTAGTTTTTTTTTTGTTTTAAACTCTGAATCGTTTTTGTCTTTAATGACAAATTAGTTACATTTTTAGTTAATTTATTTTATTATTATTTCTATTTTATTAATTCTACTTTATATGTATAATTTATATTAGATATATTTTTAGAATTGAACTTTTTTTATTTAAATAAATTGCTTTCCAAGGAGAATTTTTTTTTTGAGTAATGTTTTCTATTTGTAATCTTTTTTCATTAATATAATATATAAAAATGTATAAATATATAAAAATTTATATTATGTAGATGCAACATTTTTAAAGCACAACTTTTTTTTTACTTTTAGATAGAATATAAATATTAAATTCATTTATATCTTCAATTTATATTTTATATTGAAATATATTGTTTTAAATTTATATAAAATATTTTTTTGAAATTTAAAACACATTCCCAAGTTATGACACACACGACCCATAGTCTAAAATATTATAAAAAGAAAAACTAAAAAATAAAATATTATATTTTATTTAAAAAATATCAAGAAATGAAAACTAAATATAAAAATAATTTAAATTTAAGTGAGTTTAAGTAAAATTTTAAAATTTTTTTTTATTTATTAAATTATATAAAAATATCTTTATTAATTTTGGAATATTTGTTTTATATATTTATTTATTATATTTATATTTGTATGTTATAGTATATTTGTTTTATATATTAATTTTTATTTTATTTTTTTTATTTTTAATTATTTATTTTTTTTTTATAAAAATATTGAATATTTTCTAGATCAACTGGAAATCCCCTCGAGTTGCAGCTCCAATGAGAGGGCATCATTGTGTCGGCTAGGGGGAGGGGCTATAGACCGATTGTCCGTTGGCTTCATTTCTTTCTGTTTCTGTTTCTGTTATTGTCGTTGGTCAGGTTTACGTTTTAAATAAATAAATTTCGCAAAATTGATTTCAAGCGCCGGACGCCGGACGCCGTACGTCGGGCGCCGCACACCGGGCACCGGGCACCGGGCACGACGAATTTCGTAAACGCATTTTGTTAAATTGTTGAATTGTTGTGTTTGTTGTCCAAAAGTGGATGTTGTTTCTGTCATAGTCATTGTTGTTGTTGTTGTTGTTGTGGTTGTTGTTTAGCTTGTCAGTTGTTGCTTTTGTTGTTGGCATTGTGACAGCACAAAGCAACATTTGACACCTTCGGCCACCTTTAGGCCATTTCATTAAACTAGTTAAGAGTCGAGTGTCCGGAGTTAAGAGTGAAGAGCTACACGGGAGATTTGCCCATCGTCCGTTCATCTTCATTGTTGGGCTTTAATTGCATGAGTGGCTTAGTGGCCAAGACATTTTAATCGCTCATCATTAATTAGTACCTTATACTTGCAACGAGTTTCGTCTTAATTAGCACCACAACAACAACAACAACAACAACAACAACAACAACGACGACAGCAACAACAAGACTTTCATTGAATCTCGATAGCTTTGAAATTTAAACGTATTTTAGACATGCGAGTATTTTGTATGATTAAACAAATTAGGCACCTGCCATGGGGTATACACGACTAGCAGATACTCTTGATAGGTGGGTGATAGATTCTTGGATTCGAAAAAGATGTGAATGGGAGAACAAAGAAATATTTCAATGTTTTTAAATTGATTATAAATAATTTCGAAGTTTAAAGCAATGCATTTTATTAATGTTTGACTTTATTTATAATTAATTAATTTATATCTAAATATATATTTAATTCGATTATAGAATAACTTTATATAAATTATTAAATATTTTTCTAAATTGGGGCAGTATTAAATTAATTAATTAATTTTTTTTTATATATAGAAGGGAGTGATCTTTGCTTTTATTATTATTTTATTAAATTATTATTTTATTTTTATGAATTAAGCAAATTTTCCTAATTATTAAGTTTTTGATAATGCATTTATTGATTTATAAAGTATATACCATATTTAAAATTTATTTTAATATTTTATTTAAAATTATAAATATTTTACTAGAAGTTTATAAAAAACTTTAATTCGAAATGTGAATTTTTTACTTCAATTAATTTTTTTTTTATTTATCATTATTATTGTTATTATTATTATTATTATTATTATTTATTCTTTATTATTATTTATTATTATTATTATTATTATTATTATTATTGTTTTTTTAATTTATTATTTATTATTATTATTATTATTTACTGTTTTTTTATTTATTGTTTTTTATTTCGTGCTTTTTAAAAATTAAATATTATTTATTTGTTTCAATTTTTTTATTTTATTTATTTTATTAATTTAATTTATTTTGTATATTTTTATTCACTAAGCATTTTTCATATTTTTTAATTTTTTTTCTTCCTTAGAAGAAATGTTATTAAACTGTTTTATTTAAATGTTTCTTATTTAAATGTAAACTTCAAAAATTCTTGTCACATTCAATATACCCTTTCCCTGGGATGGCAGAGGGTATGCCGGCCAGACAGAGCGAGGTGAAATGTGTGTGCGACAATTCGAGGTGTGATTTTGGATTTCGTTAATGAATAAATCATTTTGGGAACACAGTCAAATTAGTAGATATCCACATCTACTCCAATTATGAGATACTTATCACGGGATTACGAGGAGTATCTAGATACTTGAGACTTGCAATGGATCCAAATTTAAATTCCTGTGGCTGGCAGCTAAAACACCTGAAGTTTCGTTTTATAATTAAAGATTTTGTTGCTCCGATAGTTGATTTAATTAAAAGACATTTAAATATTTCTATTAAATGTTATTAATTAGTTAGTTGCTTGCTTGCAATTAGTTTTCTTTTATCTCAAGTCCCGCTGCCGCTGCTTTTCTGCTCTCAAATGTATCTCGTCCCATGCCCAAAACGACTTCTGCCCTGAAGGCCCTGCCAGGCCTCAGCTCGAGATAAGCACAATCTTTGTTTTCATTCAATATTTTATAAATAAATAGAATAGTTTTAGATTATGAATTAAATTGTTTTGTTTTTCAGTTTTCACTAAATTTATTTCAAGATTAAATCATGAGTGTGTGATTTAAAGTGAATAGTCATTCATTCAGTAAGTGAATGAAGCTCATAATTATTAAAATAAAATAATTAAATATAGATTTTAAAATAAATATTATATATTTCATAATTATATATTTATTTTATTTTTAATATATAATATATTATTTTTTACTTTCTGATTTGTAACTTTAGTTAAAAAATATAAAAAATGCCAGTTTAATTATATTAATTATATATAGAGTAGACTTAATACTCATATGTATATGTATATGTGTGCATACATACACATATACAACATACACATCTGTATACCATATAGTATATAAGTAGCTGAGCCTCGAGTACTCGAATTCCAATACAATATTAATATAAATAATTAAATTATAAATTTATTTTAATATATATTTATTATTATTATTTTTAATTTATTTATTATTAAAATATTTATTTTAGTTAATTTAAATCTCTTATATAACCAAGACACATACTCAATACTAAGCTAAAATTGTACTCATATTTATTTTTAATTTTTTTTATATTAAAGTCCCAATTTTTAATCAAAGCTTCAATAATTTATAACCTATGAATTCGCATCTTTATGTAGTCTTAAGTCTGGAGTTTCCGAAACTTGCAAATTTCTGGCTCAAAAGTAAAGCCCCATTATAAGTGCTTATGACTGCAGCGGAGCGCAAAGATAAAGATGAAAAAGTATCTTTATCTGTAGCTTTTATCTCCATACACAAAGTGTGTGTCGTTTGGCACTTGAATTTATGTGTCAGTTGGGCAGTAAAGCGCTTTCCTGTACAGGCCGCCCCCTCCCTCGCTGACAGAAACAGCAGCGGCAGCAACGGGAGTTGAAACACTGCCAGAGGGGAACGACAGGAAGTAGGTGGTGGGGAGAGGGGTGGGGCGGGGGGTTGCGGTGGGGGTAACGCGGCAAAACAAAGCAAAGCGACTAATTCAAAGTTGTCACGTAATAAAACACAGACAGCAAAAATAATATGCTGAAAGCGAAAAACAATCGCTTCACAAATAATAAAAATCAAATAAATTTGCATTTTGTTTTTTTTTTTTTTGTCAAAGCCTCGGCTCCCGTTAGCAGTCGCCCCCCTCCACCCTCCCCGCACACCATAGCCCAACCCTCCCATCCATGAGCGTAAACGAATTGAACCTTTGTACAAATCGTTATTTGATTTGATTACATAATGACTTTACACACACACACATATATACACTCGCACATACACGCACACTCACACAGACACAATTCTTGTATTCAAACAATAACAAAAGCTAAACACGCCCCGTCCCCCTCTCCCATTCCACTCCCTGTATCTTGGCTGCCAGCTAACTGTTTGGTGTCCGTCTTTCGCATTTTGCCATTGTTGATACCCCGTGAATGCCCACAGTGGGGTATATAGCGTGATACAATGACATAATATCTGCACATAAAAAAATAAATATTTATTATTTGTTGCCTTTGTTAGTTGGGAGGTAATTTCTTTGTATTTTAAATGAAATTATCAGAGTTCTATAATATTTTCTTTAATCTATAAATTCTTAGCAATGAATTATGAAAGATTTTAGAATAATTTTTTTATTTTTATATTTATTATTTTTATTTCTCCACGCAAAAAAATAAAATTATCAAATATTATTATTTCCTATAAATTAAAGTTAAAGCTTTTTTATTTACAGATCTTAAAGAGTTAAAATTACAGTTAAGGTATAATTTAATATAAACTAAAATAAAAAATTTAAAGGAAATAGAAGAAATTAAATAAATAATATGTATTTTAGAGATATTATTTATTATTTAATATATGTGTATATTTATTTATTTATTTTTTTATTTTTCTATTCATTTATTTATTTATTTGTTTAGTAATATAATATAATATGAGTGTTCATTATATAAACTATTGTGATGTTAAAATATATATATAAATGGATATAGAATTAATATATAATATAATATAAAATTAAAATAAAAAATTCATATGACCTGGAAAAAATATATTTATATTAATATATTTTATTTTACCATAAAGTTAATTAAGTCAACTGTACCTAAAAATAAATTAAAATGCTCAGAGCTTTCTTTAAGCATTTAAATAAAATTGTTTGAAAGAATTGAAGATAAAAAGGAGAATAAAGTGAGGATAGAAATATAAATATATTAATATATATAAATATAATAATATATATAAATATATTTTATTATTCGTCTGAAGCTATTCACTTCATTATATTATTAGAATATACAATTAATATATTATATATATTATATTTCTTATTATATTTATTTCTTTATTAGAATATACAATATATTTAAATAAATAATAATCACTTTAGTTTATATTATATTAATTTGTTTATTTATTTCTTAATTAATTAATTTTATTTTTAATAATTACAAAATTAAATAAAAATTTAATAATGCTTAAAATGCGATACATAAGAATCGTTTATCTTTTCTTTAAGTTATTACTGCCGCAGCAATGTACAGGGTATTTAATAGCCGCGTCTGCTGAGGCAATGCCTTATTTTTTTTTTCATGTTTTGCTTTGCTTTGCATTTTCATTGTTTGCTTTGCTTTGTTTTGACACCAAAAACCGATATCTCCAATTAGATTTCGAATTGAATTAATTGAATTGCATTAAAACAGTTTGTGATTTGTGGCCGCGTTGATAGCTGTGACAGGCGACGTCCCTCGTTTCCCTGTTCCTCCGCTCTTTATCTTTTACTCTTTTGCTCTTCCCTCCTCCATGCCCCTCCTTCAACATTCCGACTGCAATAATCTGCATAACTCAAAGATAATATTTGCCATTTGTGCTGCAAAACGCGGGGCGGAGTCTTCATTTTTCTTCAAATATTTAATGCGAATCTGAAATTTGCTTCCCTTTGTTGAGCGCTGGAAGTGGGAGATGGTTGGGTGATTGGGTGACTGGGTGTTAGGGTAGCTGGGTGGTTGGGTGGTAACTGGGTGGTGTGGCCTGGCATTGTGAGGGATTTACGTATTAATTATTACGTTGGCATAATGAAACTTTTATTCTTTGGCGCTTAATAATGCGAATTCCCAGTCAAAGTTTTCCATGTTGTCATGGAGAATCAGACGCTGCCGCCGCTGCATTAACCGAAGGATGGGAAAGGCCACAACTTTTAATGCCGCCAATGTCGATTTTTAGTTACAAGACTCGCAGGACACAGAAAGCTTTCCAAGAATTACGTGAGTGTGTCGAATGGTTAAGCTGCATTCGTCCAAAGTCGGCTTAAATACTTAACTGTATATACCTACACACACACACACATACACACACATACACACACACATACATATACATCACATGTAAATAAAATTTAGGCTAAAAGAGAGAAAACTTCACATCGCGCTTTCATCTGCCCTGCCGGCAGCCTAGGAGGGATTTAGAGTCTCTAAACATGGGATATATTTTATATATTTTTAAATTATATTTTTTTACAGTTATTTGAGTTTATATATAAAATAAATTCATAGAAACAAACTCAATATTTGAAATGTTGCTAGTAATTAAATTTTGTCTAAAAAAGTGAAGCAAATCTGAAAGTCATAAATGAAATTTATTTATTTTTTTTTTAAATTTCATTTAAAATTCAGAACTCGGATTTTAAATAAAATTTATAGAAATTCAAATTTAGTTCAGATTGAAATCTAAACATCGATTGGTGCTTATAAAATGAATTTTAATATTATTAACTTTTTTTCATTCTCATTCCAAATTCTAAGCTTTATGAGGCATAAAGAATTCATAACAAATTCGTGAGTCTCATAAAGCTTAGAGTTTCGAATGCGAATTGCATTTAATGTATTAAATATGCAACATTTTATAATTTTGGTTTTTTTTTTTTATTTTTTTATCATTTTAAATTCATATCATCATTTTGAGTGAAATCTATGATCAAATTTAAAGCTTGGTTTTAATGCCAGAGGAGGAGGGTGAATAAATTTTATTTTTTTTTTTTTATAAAATAATTAAATTATTGAATTTGCGTTTAGTTTGTTAATAAATAATTTATTTAAACATTTTTTATTTATTTAAAAATGTTGTGTTTTTTATCATTTTGAGTGAAATCTATGATCAAATTTAAAGCTTGTTTTTAATGCCAGAAGAGAAGGGAGAATATAATTTTTTTTTTTGATAAAATAATTAAATTATTAAAGTTGGGTTTAGTTTGTTAATAAATAATTTATTTATAAATTTTTTATTAATTTAAAAATTTGTTGTTTTTAATTTTTAAATTATTTGCAATACTTTAGGCATTTTATATTTATTTTTTTGAGGCTTAAGGAACTTTTTTTTTTATTATTCAATTAATTATTGAATAAGGAAACTTTTTAAAATTTTGATTTAATTAGCTGAAACGAACGAAAAAATACGATACGAAAAAAAAACTAAATAAATTATAAATAATTAAAAAATATATTTCAAATTATAATTTTGTTATTACTAAATATTTTGCATATGGAAGCGTCTGCCGCCTTAAATATTTAATAATAAATTCTTGACACACAGAAAATTATTTAAGATTTTTAACTGTAAATTATTAAAATAAATATTATTTTTTAATTATATTTAAATTTATTTATTTATTTTTGTTATATATTTGTTTAATTTTAATTTTTAAAAAATGTGCAATGGCTTATAGGCATATATAGATAAATAGATATAGTTATATATATCCAATTTAAAGTCTCTCCCAGAAATAAAATCAAAAAATTAATAAAAATTCTTAATCAAAGCATTTAAAATGTCGACTCGCATCCTTGAAAATAAAATATAAAGGATAAACGAAAATAACCTATGATTATTTCTCAGTCGATAATTGTGTTATGTATACGTATGAAAAGGATGCCACTTGGCCAGGATAATAAATCATAATTTATTTAAACTTAAAAGTATTTAAATCGAAGCCATTCTCTTTTTGATGGAAAAACTTAAGCCAAGAATTTGAATGTTTCATTTAATTTTGAAAATATTTCCAACAATTGGAAATCATTCCTTGCTCTTTTTGCACTCTGATCCTGCCTTAGAACGGGTCACAAAGGATGTTCAGCTAGCGAGACCAAAAAAATGAAAATTTAATTAGAGTTAAGATTTTTAAGCTCAAATTTTTGACTTAGAGCAAAACCAGAAGCCAAAGTAGTCACCTTCATCTACGTGTGTGTGTGTGTGTGTCAACATATCATAAAATACAAATATGTCTGTCTGCATGTGTGTGAGTGTGCGTTATACAAACTTGTCAACAGTTTTCCATATTGAATTCATTTTGCATATAAAGATGTTTACGATTGCCAAATCTCATATGCGTGATATATGCACATTTTTATAGTTGGCTGACATTTGATGCCACTTGAAGGACGTCGCCAGCATAAAAACACACACACACACCCACACACACACACATACGCAGATGTGTACAAACAGCCATACACAGACTATATCTATAATATGCACACACTCAGTCTCCCCTCCCACCACCCACTCTATCTTCCTCTTCCCCCCAACCCCATCCCTCCCCTCTCTCCTCTCACTCTCTCCCCTTCCCCCTCTCCCTGCTTGCACTGGTGTGTGCCTTTTGTTGGGAATATTATCAACATTGCCACGTGAACACATTTACAGTTGCACACAGTTGCCGCCCACAGAGTTACGCCCACAGCAAAATGTGCTGTCCCGTTGGAATAAACAAAAGCGATGGCAGAAAGAAGAGAAGAAGAGAAAAATGTAATAAATAAAAAAATAAGATGAAATTCGATTACGTAGGCATTTTGTGATATATGTAAATCGATTTAACGACGCGCCCTTTGACCCCTCCCGCCCCCACCACCCACTCACCGCCAACCTGACCTCAGCCCATCGCCTTTACCCTTGCCCTCACACGCACACAGAGAAAATGTCATATAAGGAGAATCGTTTGATAACGCATCAGGACCAAGGCATTTGCATTGCAAAGGTTGTCGAGCGGCTGTCGAGCGGCTGTCGAGCGGTCGGAGGTTTGGGCCAAGCTTTGAGATTCCAGCTGCTTGCGTGGCAATTATAAATTATTTCAACTGCCGCCTAGTGTCATGTCAATGGCTGGATAGTCGGCTTGCCACGCCCCCAACTACAGCTTACAGACTAGCCAAGTCTCAATTACGCCGCAAACACTTGCCACTTGCCACAGCGCACGCAATGTTCATTTAGATGCATGCCCCAAGATAGGAAAAAGCTATGCATTGCCTACTTTTAGGCAAATTGCCACTGGCCCTGGCCCTGGCGGTGGCCAAAGCGAAATGAAAGTGAAGATTTTGTAAACTGACTTTTCCGGAAAAGTGCCGCCCAACGAATGCCAAAGTCGGAAATTAAAAGTAACTAAATGTTGCCGCCATATCTGGCTAATAAATCAACGCTGCCGCTGCTTTCAGCGTTGGCTATAAATTCAATTTGTTGACCTCTGCCCCTCTGCACCTCTGCACCTCTGCACCTCTGGGGCCCTGTGACCCCGCGTCCTGCTTCGTCAGATTCCGCAGGTCAAGACAGGTCCTTGGCTAAGGGAAACCTGAAGCTCATTTGTCTGTATTTGCCACGCGTTTATTACATTTTATCAATTGTCCTAACGTATCCTTTGCTCAATCAGTCGTCCTCGCAAGCAGACAGTCAGCGGGACTCCGGGATATACAGTCATTTAGTGGCCACAAAGTGACGAAGGCGGAGTGGAAAGGGTGGCGGATGAAGAGTGGGGAGTGAACAGCGTCAGGCAGGTGGATGGGTGGTTGGGTGGTTGGGTGGTTGGGTGGCAGTGGGCGTGGCTACTAACATTTGTATGCGCTACCGCACAATTAATGAAAATTTTAGAATTTCCCAATCTATAATTACATCACAGTTAGAATCCTTGGATCCTTGGAACCATGGGCCTAGGGCGTGGGGCCTAAGGGCTTGGGGCGTGGGGCCTGGGGTCTGGGGTCTGGGGTCTGTGGTTTTGCTTTGTTGTGAATTATGTTGCTGCGGTTGCTGCCTCATTTGTCGAGCGTCGAGTGGCAAGGACCAAGGACTTGGCTGTCTTCTTCCTGCTGCTGCTGCTGCTGCACAAGTCGCCAGGCAACAGGAAGTTGGCGGCCAGATCGCCGCTTCAAATCAAATGCGTTAGCTGCGCGGCGACGTATCCCCAGGGAGGCATGAATTTGAGTTATGAGTGAGGCGCCACTTTTACGGGCAGTCGTAAATTTTTGACGCACTTTCTCGCTGCCTGCTTACAGGTAAGTAAAGTGATGGGCGGTGCGGGTGGTGGATAGGGGGGGAAGGGGGTAAGCTGTTGGTTGGGTGGAGGTAAGGAGGCAGCTTAATATTCACACCTTTTGTTTTGGAGTTCAGGTCGAGTTATTTATGCGCACGCATTACGCTTGATAGTGATGGGGATGGCAGGGGAGGGGGAAAGGTGGAAGAGGGGAAGGCGACAGGTACTGGGGGCTGCAGGTGGCACCGCTGGCATCTTCCTGGCCTGCCTGCCTGCCTGCCTGGCTGCCTGCCTGGCTGCCTGATTGCTGATGGGTCATGCTTTATTATTTACTCTGCCGCTTGGCCCTCGATTCTCGTTACTCAAACCCGCAATCCGTCGCTCTTATTGTAATTGAAAGGTATAAATAACATTAGGCAAACAGCAAATAAATTTTCTCTCCCCACGTGCGTGTGTGTGTGTGTGTGTGAAGCACTCTTTGGGGCAGTTGCGTGCCAGTGGCAGGCTAATCTCTCTCTTGACCATCAAGGACTCACAGTCGGCATCGCTCTCATCATATTTTATCAATTTATTGGCAGTTATGTGAATGTCCCTGTCCGTCCTGCAGTCCAAACGATTGTCCTGCTGTTCGAGCCGCCTCCCATTTGCGGCTCGTCCTTTTTGGCTTGTCCTGGCAGTACATCAAATTGTTATTTATTATTTACACTACACATTGATTACTATTATTGCTAATATTATTATTTGTGTGTGTGTGTGTGAGTGTGTGTGTGCGTGTGTGCGTGTGTGGGTGTGCTCTCTCTTATCAAATTGCCACGCCCTCCATTCTCGGCCTCTGTACATTTTTCGCTCCATTTTACCAATTTTTCATCTTATTTATGGACTCTCGACGCTCGGATGCCCCTCAAGGTATTTGCCAAATGATAAATATTCCCTTTTTACTGTTGCTCTGCCTTCCCTCCTTCTCCCCCTCCCCCTCTCTCTATCTCTGTCGCTCTCTTTCTCTATCTTTCTCTTTCTCTCTTTCTGCCTGCCCTTTACTCAGTCAATCTTCCTGCTATTTTGCATACAAATATATTTACAATACATACACATGTATTTCCCTTGCTCCTTTCCTTTCCTCTCTTCTCTTCCTTTCCTCTTCCTTCCTTTACCCTTCTTCCTTCTCCTCTCTCCTTGCCCTATTCTTTTTTTTGTTTATTATTTATTGCGTTTTTTTTTTATAATTGAATTTGAATAATAAATAGACACAACACTTTGCCTTCCGGCTGTGTGTGTGTGTCTGTATTTGTATGTGTGTGTGTGTGTGTGTATTTCATTGTCGTATTGCGGGTTATTAAATTATTGTTGCATCTTCTTTGAGGCGTGCAAATACAATAAATGTGTTTAAGATTGACAAATGGTTCTCCTACGCAGACAGCTTTATAAATATTTCCCGAGTGTTAAGCACAAATAAAAAACACACACACACACACACACACACACACGCACACACGCAACAAATAATATCAATTTTATAGATGTCCAATTTTTATTTATCTTTTGCCACTCACAAAATTTTAAGCACATTTTTCGACCAGCTTTTCTCTCGGCTCTTTGATTGCTTCCTCAGTGCTTAGTCGGGCTTGGGAAATTTAAATTCAAGATTTTCCGACTCGGAAAATTTAAGTTTCTTACTGAAAGGAAAGCCCAAGGATGTCGCTTGGATTTTTTAAATTATTTTTAAGCATTTATTTATTTAATAAACAACTGCAAATTTATAACTTATGTCTTGAGTTATATTTAATTTAATATTATTTAAATTTTTACTTGATTAATTTAATACATATTTATTTTAAATTATGTTTAATTAATATTTTTTTATTTTAAATTATGTTTAGTTAATATTTTTTTTTTTTATTTATATTTAATTAATATTTTTTATATTTTATTATATATTTTAATTATTTAAATTGTTTAATGTATTTTTTTATTTTATTGTATATTTTAATTATTTAGTTAATTTAATATTATTTATTTATTTTTTGTTCTTTTATTTCAACATGACGATATATTTAATTAATTACGTTTAAAACTTCAAATAATATATTTATTTTAAGTATATACATATTAAAAAATAATTTATTCATATTTATTGTTTTTATTTTTAATATTTTGTATTTTTATAGTTTTATATATGGCTAATTTTTAAATATGTTAATATATTTATATTTATTTTAAGTAAAGTATTTGATATTTTTTAATTCATTTACTATTTATTAAAACTATTTAAATAATTATTAAAATATTAAAATTTATAAATTTAATTAAAAAAATAAATAAATAAATTTTTTTAAATTTTATTATTTATTTTTAATACATTTTTTTAATTTTTTATTTTTTTTGCAAGTTTTCTATTTGAAATATAATAATTATTTAAATAAATCTAATAAGCTTTTTATATTTAAATTTGAGTCATTTAAAGGATGTCTCCAGTTCCTGACAGCAGTTTTTTTTATAAATTTCCAAACAGAAGGACAAATTTAATTAAGCATCTGCCAAACTTATATTCAAGGATATTTATAGAATGTCTTTGGCAATTATTTAGTTAAAATAAAATTAAATTTTTTACTCCTTTAATTAATTTCTGTCTTCTGTCTGTCAATTCCTTTTTAAGAAAATATCCTGTTATGTTAATCCCTTTAATATTCAGAGCTAAAACATCCTTCACGTTTATTGATCGCTTAAGATGAGTGTTTTTCTTCTTTGATTGCCTCCTTAAGTCGTCCTTTATACTCAAGACCGCCAAGTGAACAACAGGACTTTTCTGTTTGGCTTGTTATGTCCTGAAATTGATTCCCATAGTTAGAACTCCTTAAGAATGTTGCGCTTAGTAGGTCAATTTACAAGGTTGTGATATCCTTTCATACTTTCTCTCTGCCTTTCTATCGTTTCTTCCTTTGTGTCCTTGCCATTGTACCTACGGCTGTGAGAATTTCACCCACTGAGCTGCTCTTAGTTTTAAACCATTATTCCATTAGGCTGAGCGCATTTTATTGTATGTATTGTAATTTGCGGACAGGGAACTAAATCAGCTTTTATCCCCGCATCCCCGCATCCCCGTATCCTGCAGCTGTCCTGATGAACAATTCACATTAAATATTTACCACAGGAGCTCACATCGATTGCAATTGTTGCTTGGTGACTGGTGAGTGGTGACTGGTGACTGGTCACTGGTGACTGGTCACTGGCTACTGCTTGTTGGAGGTGACTGCGTGTGGCTGCGTGTACGGACCGAGTCCATGGTGTCCTGGCGGAGTCCACTAAACGGCTATTAGCCTGGTCCCCCCTTCAAGCAGCTTCGAGCATCGCGCGCGGTGGCAAAGCTCATGCAAAATGCATGGCCCAGTGGCTAGACGGTCGAAGCAGGTAACGGTACATTGGGTAAAAGACAAGTTAACGAGACGTCTCAGTGGAGCTCCTGGCTAATCAAGCCAGGACGATGAGAGTCCTTTGCTTTGGCTGTTAAGTTTATGTGTCATTTAAATTAATCACGAAATGTGATGAAAAGTTTTGTCAATTACTGTGAATTATTGTATGTGTGTGCGTGCGGATGTGTGTGTGTGCGGATGTGTACGTGTGTGTGTGCGGATATGTGTCGTCTGCGAGTGTGTGATAATTAATTGACGCACATATTTGATTGTGGGCCAAGATTTATAAACAACACATTAGCGGTTCGTGACGCTCCACTGACCGCATTTCCAAATGTGTTTCAATATGTGCCCAGACTCTCCGACCCCCAGACCCCCCGACCCCCAAGCCCCTAGACTGCCGGACTCCTGGACTCCCGGATTCCCGGACTTCCCATTCTCTTGGCTCTTTACGCTCCAATTTCATTGAAATGTGCAGCGTTGGCTTTCGGTTCCGATTCGAAACAAAAGGCCAGCTAAACCGCGTTACGGAAGTGGTAAACGTGCGACACACACACACACACACACACGCACACGCATGTAGGAATACGCACAAACTGGTACACAAACGAGCTCAGTCCTTTACAGGACATGTGGGTTGCGTTAGGCAATTGCCTGCTTACCACAATTTGACGTCCAAAGTAGCAAAACGAGTAACGTCCAGGACTCAGTCTCGCTGATGAGGTGCCAATGGCGATGGCATTGGAAGCTCCACTCATTGTCACTGGCAGCTCGGAGCGCGATGTGCCCGTGCCCGCAATGCTGCTCAAACATAGCTACCAAAGCCGTCATCCATTGGCATTGCTTCCGCCATTCTGCCTCTACTCCTTCCACCCCCTCCATTCCCGCCACTCCCAATACTCCTTCAACTGCATTTACTGCTTTACTCCTTTCACTCCCTCCACTTCTTTCGTTCCCTCTACTCCTGATGCCTCCACTCCCTCTACTCCTTCCACTCCCTCTACTCCTTCCACTCCCTTGACTCCCTCCATTCCCTCCACTCCCTCCACTCCCTCCACTCCCTCCACTCCCTCCACTCCCTCCACTCCCTCCACTCCCTCCACTCCCTCCACTCCCTCCACTCCCTCCACTCCCTCCACTCCCTCCACTCCCTCCACTCCCTCCACTCCCTCCACTCCCTCCACTCCCTCCACTCCCTCCACTCCCTCCACTCCCTCCACTCCCTCCACTCCCTCCACTCCCTCCACTCCCTCCACTTCCTCCACTCCCTCCACTCCCTTGACTCTTTCGAGTCCCATCATTCCTTTCACTCTGTTCATTCACTTCCCCACCACTTCCTCCTCCTGTCCTCTATCCACGGCCGCTTCCCACATCCGCCAACTACTTGCACACTATTATTTGCTGCACATGCTCCAAGGATCGCAGGATGAGCTTCTGTTTTGCGCTGCTGCATGCCTTCCATGTGGGCACATGCATCCAATCCTGTTTGTATTGATTCTGTAGGTAATCGTCATTCTCTAAAATGCACTCCAACGGCAATCCCTTCCATTCCCCTCCCCCTCCCCCTCCCAACTCATCCTTCTCGGCCGCGACCTCCTTTTACCACCAGCGCTGCATAATGAGTTACGCAAAATGCATCCCGATTTTCAACGGTCCGTGCGATTGCAATGCATTTTGCAGGACTTTGTGCTACTCGTTGGCATCGACTAGATATCGGAATTTGCGAGGAGGCATGGGGGCGTGGCGGGTGGTGGCCAAGTGGCGACATGACACTGAACATTTACATTGACTAAACGAGCTCGACGCATGAACCCCTCCCTCCAACCCACCAACCTTCCGAAAATGCGTTGGGCTCCTTTTGTTCCTTGTTGCGATGCTCTAATTGAAATCTTTGTTTGATTTTCCAGTTACCGTTACTATTGCCATCCAGTTGCATGCCTCATTAGTTGCTGTGGCTAAAAGTTAGGCGATTGGTTAATCGGGACCTAAACCGATGATTCGAATTGATTTTTAAGCCACTTTTAGGAAGTTACTTAAGGACTGTGTTTTAAGGACTTTAATTTTAAAATTAATTTGGGTATATTATTTTTTAAGGATAAAGGACTAAATTGGGGAGCGATTGGATTTTATGAGAATTGAAAGGGTTAAGTTTTTTGACTCTTTATATTCCTTCCTATAGTGTAGTAGGAAGAGAATACGGAGAGGATAAGATTTTTCTTCCTCTGTTGCGGCTAGAAAAAGGATAATTTTATTAATGCCTAGCTTAAAACAAGAAACTGCTTCAAGCATTAAAAATTCAGTAAATTATTTTTTAATTTATTTTTTAATTAATATTTTTTAATTTAAATTTTAAATAATAAACTTTTTTAAGCGTCGTTTTTATTTTTGTTAGGCGCTATAAAATCCTTGGGATAGTGTAGTTTGCTTTCTGTTTAAGGATAAATAAAAGAAATAAATGAAAAATTAAATACTAAAATCTTTAAAATAAAATCAAAATTATTTTAGGGTTTTCGTCATGTGAAAAAATTTACTAAATGAAATTTTATTTTAACTGAAAATTTCCCATTATTTTTTTTTATTTTTATTTATTTTAATCTATAATTTTTATAGACTGACATTTTATATCCTGGCTAAAAGATGGCGATAAAGAAATTAAAAAAAATTAAATTCAGTTAAAATAAATGTATATATTTAATATATATTTTATAAACTATCGGTAATAAACAGACTTATAAAAAGGATATTAAATCTCAGTTAAAATATTTCTTATCCTTTTACTCATAAAATTCAGTAAATTCTTGATTCTAGGAAAATTTCTCTGCCTTTCTTTTGAGTCCTTAAAATCTTTGATTTGGTTGGATTTATGCCGATTAAATTTAATGCAATAAAAAATGATTATCCTTGATAATATTTATCCATTTAACGGGACTTTGTGTGCTACGAGCAGAGACCGTTAAATGGTTTCTAATTTCAACCGGGCTTCTCTTTGTTTCAGTGGTTTTTGCTGAATCATTAACGGGTTTTAAATGAATGAATGTTACTCACGTTTTATCACCTGCAGGCGGTGACCATAATAACCGACTATTAGTGCTTTATAGTTAGAAAATTGCTGTTAATATGCGGCTGCCTCCCCCCACTGTTCCACCCTCCCTCCCTCCCTCCCATCCACCTCTTCGTTCGTCTGTCTGTCTATTGGTTGCCCCCCGGTCCCCGGGAATCTAACTATAACTATGATGCCGAGTGTAACAGCTGTCATTTATGCGGTAATTATCGTTTTTATTACCTCGGGCTGGGCCCTCATCTATGCCCACAACCATGCACATAACCCAACCGAGTGAACTCACACACACACACAGACACACACACATGCATGTTCAGCTGTCGCTGTCAGCAACGAGCCATAAACTCGATTGATATTGGCATGACCGTTTTCCTAGATTCGAGCACTCGAATACGAGTAGTCTACTAATGTGTGTGTGTGTGTGTGCATGTGTCTGCATATGTCTGTGTGTACTTACCAAGTGAAGCATTGGGTTCAGCATTGAGCTGATGTTCTTTCCCTGCGCTCGGACGGTCTGTCGTTTGGTCGTTCATCTGCTTTATTGGCCACTTGCTTTAAATTGTAAATCTTTCAGTCAGAAGCCAAGTCAAATGTCATATGACAAGTTCCTGCTTCTCTCTCTCTGCTTCTCTCCTTTAACCAAGTGTCCTTCTGCCTCTGTCTTTATCTCTATCTCTATCTCTATCTCACTTATTACGTAGTCTGCCCTGCCTTTTCCCGTTTCAACTCTTCCAATCTTCTTTCCTATCGGCTCTTCTGTCTCCTGTCAACCCTCTCTTCCTCTTTCTCTTTATCCTTTCTCCTTCCCCCTCTCTCTTCTTTCTTTCTCCAATTCCCTGGCACTGGCTGTGGCTGTAATTGATTCGTGTTAACTCTTGACTGGCAATAGACGAGCCAAGCAAATGTGACTCGCAGTTATCCTTCGACTGACTGACTGCTTTTGGTTCTCCTCTCCCAATGTATGTGTCTGTATTTATGTGTATCTGTGTGTGTGTATGTGTGTGTGTCCTGGACTGTGCCAAGTGCCTTCGTTCTGCCTTTGTGCGGGACACATTTGCTGTCATAGATCATGCACTTGGTTAAATCAAAAATTCTTGCTGTCAACTTGCGTTTTAACACACGACTGACTACACTCAATGCGTTACCCCCAGACTCCTCTCCCCCTTCCCCCTTCCCACACCCTACTTATCC
This sequence comes from Zaprionus lineosus, assembly GCA_035044505.1. NCBI lineage: Eukaryota > Metazoa > Arthropoda > Insecta > Diptera > Drosophilidae > Zaprionus > Zaprionus lineosus. The sequence goes on along the minus strand of JAWNNX010000591.1, from coordinate 1,246,502 downwards.
CGCCCACCCAATCTCTGTCTCACTCTTGTCTCTTCTTAATTTTTCAAAACACTTTTCGACATTGTAATTTGAATTTCATTACGACAAACCTCTAAGTGATGTTTAATTACATTAAATTGCTGTAAGCCAAATATGTGGCATGCCCCAACCTCCAACCCCCTGACAACAACACCAACACCACACACTTGCACGCGATACCTCACTCTATCGGTGCCATCCTGAATCCATGAATTTGGATGAAGTGCCGCGGTCTAACCCACTTTAAGCCAACGAACGCAAAAATATGCACATTTCTTTGCCAGCTCGCGATGTGTCTGCGTTTTTCGCACTCGCTCAAAAAAAAAAAAAAAAAACTTTTGTAACTCGAGTTATCCTACTTCCTTCCATTTGCTTTTTTTTTGTTCCTTCCTACTGCCAGCAGCCTTCTTTTACCATGGAGGGCGTGGCACCACCAGCTCACCTGACAGTACATGAGGTAACAGAATATGGTAACTAACGATGATTGAACGCTTTCGGTTGCTTGATTTTGGCGCCCAGATACAAACCCTGCGTACGACTAGGCACCTTTGCCCTCAAAAGTATGCTACATAAATTACATACATATAGACATATGCATGTAGATGGCACACTTGAAGCCTTGACAAACACAGCACACTATCACATCCAATACAGTAACACACCAGCACACCAACACACTCATTCACTCATTCACTCATTCACTCATACACACACACACACACACACACACTCACATATATAGAGGACCTTCCTGCAGTTGGGAAAGTTTTGCATGCATTTGGCGCATTTAACGGATTAACGTCATAAGCTTTGGCGCTACAAACGCGATGACAGATGAATTTCACGCGGCTGCCGGCTCGAGTCTGTGTCTGTGTGTGTGTGTATGTGTGCTTGTGTGGTCTGACTGTGTGTGTGTGTCTGTGTTAAGCCTTTATGCTCTGTGGTGTGTTCTCTGATGCTTGACAACGCGTTGCCTCTGTTGCATTCGCCTTCTTCTGCTTCTTCTCCTTTTCCTTCTTCTTCTTCTTCCCCCTCCTCCTCCTCCTCTTCATCTTGCCTGCTGAAATATATTTTTAAGTACAATTGCCATTGCGAATGCCGTGCAGTTTTGTTGGCGTGCTCGTGGGCGTGGGCGTGGCAGCTCCTGCACTCAGACTGTCTTCTGACATCAATCAATAAGATTAAATATTTTTTTGGCTAAAACTTTTTGCTCGGAAATCCAATTATCGAAAAGTATCCGAAGGATGCATCTTAAATCTGAGCGATGAAATCTTTAACACTTTTTTAATGTTGCACATTTCAGGCAGATGTTGCACACACACACACACACACACACACACACATTGCGCCAGCTAAAACATTTGTCTGTATAAATAATATAAATAATTTATTTGATTTAAATATAAAAATGTGGCACAGTCAAACAAACGAGCGTCATGCAACATCAACGTTGCACGTATAGTGTTTGTATAGAGGATATATGTGTGTATGTGTGTGTGTGTGTTTTATATTTTATTTATGTATTTCTCGTTTTTTATCAACATATTTTGAGCCATTTGAACATTTTAACGGGCATTTGCTTTCGGACTGTAAATGTTGTTCCATCGTCTGCCACTGCCACAGCGACTGTTGCGAGCTTCTGTTGCAGCTTCTGAATGATGATTTAGCGTGCGCAATCAAAGTGATGTGTATAGCAAATTTACCGTTATTTATGCATACAAAAGTTGCACGGCAATTAACTTTCGTGTGGGTGGTTCGTCTGGTACGTCGTTTGTTTTAAAAAAACGAACAGAAGCAGAAACAAAAATGCGATGCAAATCATTGATTATCCCTGATCGACTGGCGTATATCCTTTTAGTCACTCAAAGTATCCTTAAAGGATTATAGTAGTGGAATTCGTAGATATATGTGTGTATGTATAGACTTGGGATTTCCTTTTAACTTTGCGGCGTCTTTTGGTCTCTGATGAAAGGCTTATTTTTAGTGTGCCATCACTTCGAATACAAAGGATAAAATCGTTTAATTTTTTATCCTTATATTATTGGCAGTCAATAGTCCTGTCCCTTTGCCTGATCCCAGGGTATTCGCATTCAATGTGCGTCATTTAAAAATGCCATGTTGCACATTCGAGTGAGCGGAGGCACTGCGGCTCACCCCTTAGAAATTCCGTTCCCATGTTGAGCAAATAGAGACAGCAGCTGCTGCCAGGACACCCCTGGAGCTTGGTGATCCTGCCCCTGCCTCCTGGTTGGGGTGGCACAGTAGTGGCCATTCATATTATTGGTTTAGTCGCATTTGCATATGTAACTGCGATTTACACAGCGAAAATAAAACACTAATCGAAGCGAATCGAAGTGGAACTCGGCACCCGAGGTTCATAATTGCCAAGCATTTGAAAGGGGTTGGCCGAGGGTCTGAGGTGCGGGTAAGGGTTAAGGTGTGGGAATGGTATTTGGATAGACGATTTCTGTGAAATATGAACAGTTAACAGCCAAACGGGCAGAGCAGTCAAAATGTACAAAAAAAAGACAACATCAATAAAACATTTCAATTACAGCAACTAAACAATGTTATTTTCAACTGTGGGGAATAATTTAATAATTTAGAGTTGACTATTAATTTATTAGTTTTCTAATTAAATCAATATTTAGAAAATTATTTAAGAAAGGGAAATTATTGGAGTGACAGTGACAGTAGCTGCATTGAAGGCAATGGGAGGAAAATTCAATAATTGCATAAAAATTACAGAATTGGCTGACATTGAATGTTATGAGACTGTGGGAAAAAGGGTGGAAGAGGGCGAAGGGGGAGTGAGAAAAATATATAGCGATCTTTAAAGAGAGCAGAATAATTATTAATAAAATATCGTGTTCGATTTTATTATCTTACTTAATTTAAAATTATGTGGTTCTATCTGGTAAAAATTAATGATTTTTTATATTTTGTTATGTTACATTGTGTCAGGCTACATTATGTTATGTTACATTGAGTTGTGTTCGATTATGTTAAGTCATATCATGTTATGTTATGTTACATTATGTTATGTTGCATTATGTTATGTTGTATTATGTTACTTTACATTATGTTATGTCATATCATGTTATGTTATGTTATATTATGTTACCTTACATTATGTTACTTTACAATATGTTATGTTCAATTATGTTGTGTTACATTATGTTATGTTACATTTTATTACATTATGCTATGCTACATTATGTTATGTTACATTATGTTATGTGTGAATGCCTGAGCTATGTTATGTTATGTTGCCTTATGTTTTATGTATGTTTATGTTTTATTATTTTATATCATGTTATGTCATGTTATCTTACATTATTGCATATTATTATATGTAATGTTATTCTACATTATGTTATTTAAAATAATGTTATATTATATTAAATTTTTGTACGCTTTGTAATGTTATGTCACGCTATGTAATGTTATCCAATGCTATGTTAATTAAGATTGCGCTGTACAATTTTATGTTAAGTCACATAATATGTTATTTTTTATAATGTTATATTTATTTTAAGAATATTATTTTTATTTTATTGAATCATTTAATTTTTGAAATGTTTTGCTTCTGATGTGGTAATAATGATTTTAAATAATTAAATATATTTAAAGGCTCATACTAAAGCATGAAGGTCTTAGATTATATTAGAAGATAGTCAAGATTCTACATCCTTTAATTTTTCACCTCTCACAACTGTATTTCAATATCTTTATTTATCTTCCTTTATCAGACGTTGATCCTTAAGGCAAACATCCCAGACATACAATTTATAATGAATGTAATTTGTTAATCCTGCGATTCAAAAGTCGCAATATGAAGCAATTAAAATCAGGATTAAGCAGATTATTAATTTCTTTTGGCTGCCTTCTTCTTCTTCTTCGTCCTCTTTCTCTCGTTCCTCTTCTTCTTCGTCTCGATTGGGAATTGGGATATTTTTGGCTTCCTCCTCCGCTAATTGCAAAACAATGCAAAACCCTCACATTTGCATTTATCTTTTTCGCTTCTCCGAATCCTTCAAATCGTTTCAGTTCTTGTTTCCGTTTCCGTTCATTTTCTCATTTCCCTCTCCGTTCCCATTCCCGCTTCCGTTCCTGTTCCACTTCCCACTCTTAATTCCGTTCCCGTTCTGTTTGTGGTTTTTGTTCTGTGCTGATTCCATCGAAAATCAGACACAACGTTCAATTATAAATAAATGGGTCAAGGGTCAAAGCTAGAAGGTGTAGGGTGGGTGAACGGTGGGCGGCGGAAGGAAAATGCTGATTTGTTTATCCAGCAAGCGGATTGCCGCGTTTCCCACTTCATATTTGTGGCATTGTCCGAAGTGATTCAATGCGATCAACTGGAGTGCCTCTGGCTATTTGCCTGTAAGTCCAAACGTAGTTATAGCTCTGCTCTGCTCTGTGTTCGTGTGTGTGTGTGTGTGTGTGTGTAGTGCGGCAGGTTTGGTATATGCAACATGGAATTCTTTGGCGTACGGCACAAAGTAAGCACGGCACGAGCTCAACGGCTGTCAGATTCTGGCCACATGGAAGCGAAGCTCTGCATGTCATCAGCTAACGAAAGTTGCAACCACTTTCCCAATGCTGATCCACTTGGTCCTGTTCCTGTTCCTGTTCCTGCTCCCGTCCTTGCCCCGCCTCCGCCTGTTGTTCCTCGTGCTCTGGCTGCTCCTCCTCCGGTTGCTCCTCCTCCGGTTGCTCCTCATCCATCTGTTCAGTGTGCTGCTCCACCTTCCCCTGCTGCAGCTGCTCCTCCTCCTCTACCTCCACCTCCTTCTGCCCCTTCTCCTCCTGCTGCTGCTGGTGGTGCTGATGATGATGAAATAGCGTGCTCAGAGATAGCGCCATAGTGAAGGCATGGCGGTGTATGCACATGCCCACGGATGGCCTCCCTCTGGCGCTGTGCAATGTGTGTGCGGCACGCTAGAAAGGAATGTGCAACAGAAACCAAAAATATGCGATATAATTCCAAAGCACAATACCATGAAGTACATCATCAGTGCAGATTTATGGTTGACTGCTAGAATAGGTCAGCAGCCGCATTTATTGGAGAAGCAGCAGCAGCGGCAGCGGCAGTGGAGGCGGCAACGGCAACGGCAACGGCAGTGGCAGTGGCAGCAGTAGCAACGCTTCAGCTCTTGCCACATAGAGTACATAGTGTGCCTGCTAGCTGTCGATGGGGTAGGTGAAGGGAGGGTGGAGAGGAGCGAGCGGTGCATCGGGCGTTTGGTGAAATTACATGCACATGCACATGCCACAACGCCAACCGGAGGCCTGTACCCGTCCCTTAGCCACTCTCCCTGCCCATCAGTCCATCTCTCTCTCTCTCTCTCTCTCTCTCTCTCTCTCTCTCTCTCTCTCTATCATGACTATGTTGCATGCATCTTCGTCCGCAGACTGAAACACGTCCGCACACCCCTTCACCCACACACACCCACACAGCCACACACACTTTCTTACCCACCTCCAACTTATGCCACCCGATACCCATACCTGTTAGCATACATACATATACATATGACACGCCCAGGCGCACGAGAGGCGGCGCCCAGTCATCATCATCACACGATGCGGATGCTCCATGGCTTTGTTGCCTTGGCGGTTGGATCGAGCACTAGAAAATATTGAAATCTCACTGACTGACGCCGCATCTCTAATGACGTGTGTTTGAAATGAAATATTCATATGTGCGGCGGGCAGATGGTTGGGCGGTGGCATTTGAAAGCTGGCAGTTTGAGGTGGCTGTCAGGTGGGTGGGTGACTTGCGTGGCTGGGCTGCCGGTTGCTAGTGGAATTTTCCATCATCACAGTCACAGCCTCCGTTTTGAGTTTTGGGTCTTTAAAGTGTCACCAAGTTTTGAGGGCAGGAAGCAAACGGCATAAGCTCAAACTCAAATCGCTTGGCATTAGTTTAATGGTCGGTCCAACTGGCGCTTCTTGGCCGGGCCAAGAACAACCACAAGCAGCCAAGCAGCCAAGCAGGAAGGCAGCCAAGCAGCCTAACAGTCAGGCAGCCAGCCAGGCAGCCAGTTAGCCAGGACTTCAGCCAGCCGCCCGCACATATTATCGTTAAACGTCATCAGCAACGTCTTAACTTAAATTTTCGGTGTGGTTGTGGGGGCTGGAGGTGGGCGTGGGCGTGGGCATGGGCGTCGGCGTCAGTATAGAAGAGGGGGAGTGACTTGTGGGGTAGAAGGAGGATTTGGGTGCCTGATTTGTAATTCAAAACCTGTTTGCTGTTTGCCTTCGTCTTGGCCTGTGCTTGAGCCTTCGCCTTCGTCTGAGCCTTTGCCCCTGCCTTCGTCTGATCCTTTGCCATCGCCTTCGCCTGGGCGGAACATATGTTACGAATTATAAGGAATTAGATTCATAATAAAATAAAGCAGCCGCCGTCAGGCTGTAATCAAAACAAAACATTTTTGGTTGCCTCTTTCTGCTCCTTTGATTTCAGTTTCCCGCTCACGCACGCACGCACGCACACACGCCACTCACGCCCCATGACTAGCAGTGGCAATGGCAGTGGCAGTGGCAGTGGCAGTGGCAGGGGCAGTGGCAGTGGCACCAGCAATCAGTGCACAATGTGTCCATGGTTTTTGGTAAATTTCACTAAACTCCAACAGCCATCCGCACGCCCATTGCCAACAGCAACAGCAAAGGCAGCAAAGGCAGCAAAGGCAGCAGAGGCAGCGACGCCGGCAGAGGCGACGTCCCATCAGGTGAAATTTGATTAGGGTCGTAAGGGCAATGATTGAGAAAACGTGATCAAATATGTTACCATAAATGTTTAAATGTTGCTATAGTTTTTGGTCCTTTGTTCTCCCAGTTGGTCAATCCTGTTACAGTTGTTGTTGTTGTTGTTGCTGTTGCTGTTGTTGTAGTTGTTGCTCTCCATGGCCCATTATTGTCCGAGGAGTCGATTAGGGACCGGGCGAGGCGGGACGCTGCGTCGACACTGCACATGAGAAATGAAAACTCGGGTTTATTATGCTGATGATTTTTGGCTGTGATTATTATTGTTACCCATTTTATGCCTGTCGACGCTTTTTCCAATCCCTCCAACCCCCCTTCCTCCCACACCCCTTTCTGACCCATCCCCCACATCCAGACACTCGGACGCAGATTTGGCCTCCTTCTTATGCAAGTCAATGAGGGTCGGGACCGCTTTCAACGGTAATGGCCAAATTCTGGCATCTTACGTTACGAGACTTCGAATTAGGCTTACATAAGGACCAACGAGTATCCTGTTTGGAGGAACAAAACTGTGGGCTACACAATCGGGCAAAGGTGCACCAAATGGTGACAATATGTGACTTATTGTAGGGGGAAGCTTAAGGAGGACCTCTTATTGGACTCATAGATACAGATTTGGGAGTAATTGTGAATATCCTTTTTAAGGCACACGTGAGTGAGAAAATAAACAAAGGAATTCATATTTCAAGTAAATGCATCGGCTCAAAGATAAAAAAATTATTGACTTCTAATTTTAATGTCTGTAACTTTGTCAATAATAAATTATTATATATTAATCATATATCCTTTTTAACTAAGAAATAGGATTTTGTTATTTTTAAGTCCTTTTGTTAAATTTTGCTTAAATGTTTCTCATAGGCTTAACTCTTGATTATCCTCACTTTAAGATCGTCCTCTTCAAGAATCTCAAGGATCTCTTTCTTGGAACGAAATAAATCTTTTCTCAACTTCAATATTCTAAGAGTTTAAAATTTGCTTAAAAAATATAAAATAAAAAAATAAAATATAAAATAAAAAATATAAAATTAAAGTCTCTACTCTTAACTTAATTAGTTTTAGATTATAAATAATCTTAGATAAATATTATAAGTTATCAAATTAAAAAAAAAAAATAAAATAAATAAAATTAAATAAAAATCCTTAGTCTTATGTCAATTAATTTTATATATGTATAAAAAAAAAATTATATTTATAAAATAGAGAGAATAATTATAATTATTTATTTAAATTTTATTGTCATTATTATTATTAATCATTTCATTTTTAATTTTATATTTTATTAATCTATTCCATATTCAATTTCGGTTATTCTCACAATATCTCTTAGAATTATCCTGCCAGACCTATAAAGGATCTATGAAAAGCTAATTAGATTTTCCTTCAAAGCGTGAGGAAGATTTGAATTAAATTTGAATTTTCTTTGAGTCTGATATTTAATTGGTTCAGGCTTCGATTAGTTGTGTAATTTAAATTGTATTAATATAACTGTAAATTATATTTATATACAATAAAATAGATTAAGGAATCTGCCCATTGACTTCCCCTGCTTTCCCTTGGCGCAGCGGCATGAAGTATCCTTAATTTGATGGTTTATTAAGGAATAACTAATGACCGCAAAATTGGTTTGCGGTTTGACCTACCCAAAAGCCACCACTACATATCAAAAGCGCAAATCCACACCCACACACACACACACACACATACACTCGTAATAAAGACCGGCACTCATACACATGCAGACACCCATAACCGCAGTCTTATACAAAGGAGATACAGAAAGGACTTTGAGGTACTTAAGTGATGGCCAATTGTTGGAGACAAGAAATTGGAAAATCCTTATAAATTATCTGCACATAATAAACACATACAGATAAAGATATAGATGAAGGAGGAATCCATCGATAAATGAGATATGAATATAGATTAGATGGAAGCACCTGAAAAATGTAATTGAAATTCAGAGCGGAGCCGGGAATGAAATTCGAATTGGAATTCAAAAATCGCCATGAAATTCGGCGTAAAGGACGAATTGGAATTCGGAGTGAAATTCGGTATGATAATGTGATAATGGGAGGGGGAGGGGAAGGGGGCAATTGCGTGATGATATTCGGTGTGGGGTTGGATAAGGATTAAAGCGCAGCGGGGGGCATTAATTTATGATTGCTTAATTAAAGCAATTAAATTGTTAGGACACCCGCGACTCATAATCGCAGCGATTGACAGTGGACAGTGGGGCATTTGGGTGGTTTGGGTGGTTTACTCGGCATAAACGCATTTGCATAAGTAAAGCCCGCCTGCAGCTGTCCTTTCGCTGGCTGCAAAACCCCATCGTCGGTGAAACCTCAGCCTGGGCGACCGCAACCCTTTGCTTCCGTAGGGAAGCTTTGGGTTGGGCGTCATCATTTCTAATTTATAAACCTAATGCGACGCTGATGCAGCACAGCGAAGAGTCGCCAAGTGCGTGGCGGCGGCGACTAGCAAGGACCAAAGGAGCTACCCTTCCGGCAGGAGCAGCGGCAGAAAAGGGGAGCCGCCGGAGCGGCGAAGGAAGCCGCGGGAGCTGATGGAAGCAGAGGAGTAGCGATAGCTGCAGGAAGGAGCAGCATCTCAGACAGCAACTGCATTGTCCTCGCTATTTAGGATCATTTAATATGCAAGTGTCCTTTGTCTTTTGGCTCTGTGCGCGTAACCATCTCCGTTTGCTGTCATATTTATTTTTCATTTGAGTGCAAAACTGAAATAAAACTTTGTCATTGGCCAAAACAGCAAAAGGGGCTCGAATGTCGACGTCGGGCGGACGCTCGTCAGCTGGCTGCCTTCTTGGGAGACGCCCAGGACAGCATGGCAACAGGGTGACGGGGTGACGGTGGGTAGCCAGGACTCTCAGGCATTTCTGAATTGGCACTGAAAGTACATGTATTTTCATATAATGTTTCTGGCGCAACTGCAGCAGCCGCTTCCTGGGAAATTGTAAATTATTTAGCGTGTCGCCAGAAAGTAGAGACAGAGACAGAGACAGAGGCAGCGAAAGAGGGAATGGGAGAAGGAGAGGGAAAGGGAAAGAAAGAGGGAAAGATGGTGTGAAGAAAGGATAGCATAGAAAGATGTAGGAAGCAGGAGTATAGAGGCTGGCAGGCCGTGACCGAGTTCTCATCCTTGTGACTGTTCGCGAATGCAATGCCTGAATAATTGAATAGACTTTTCTGCGTAATAAATGCTTTCTACTGTCCCGACAAGCGCGACACGACGGGTGAAAGTTTTTGCACTCAACAGGAAAAAGGAACTTTTCTCTATTTTCATCTGTTTTCCTCTATTTTCTACAATTGCTGGCGCTTGTTTTGTTCGCTGCAGGATCCCTCAGCGAGGGGTGTGGGGATGGAGGGATAAGTGGGGGATTGGGTGGGAGTTGGGTGGGAGTTGGGTGGGAGTTGGGTGTGGGCTGGGTGGGAGTTGGGTGGGAGTTGGGTGGTAGCTGGGTAGGAGTTGGGTGGAAGTTGGGTGGGAGTTGGGTGCTTGGGTGGGAGTTGGCTGCTTGGGTGGAAGTTCGGAGGTTGTGTGGGAGTTGGGTGGCTACTTGGCTTGGGTGGCTCTCAACTTATTAGCTAATCAGCTTCCGATCACCGAGCCACCTGTCAGGCACTTGACATGCATATTTCAGCGGGGCACTTGAGCCACGTGTTCATCTACATTAAATTTCGATTAAGGGAACGAGCCGGAAAGAATGCTCAAGCAATTAGGCACAGCGTCAGTGACCCCCCTCCCTCCTTTCCACCCTCCTACCTAGCTACCTACCCTCCATCTCTACAACCCCAACCATCCGCCCCTTTGTCCAGTTTACCCAACGACTGTAAGTCTCCTTCAGTCGCGCCGCTCAATTATTTTCCATCCGGAGAACTGAGGCGGATGACTTTCGAGTGCGTGGGTTTTCCTTGTGGCCAGCGAGATTTTCCACTTGCGCGTTACTTTCTTGTGGAAAACTTTTCCTCGTCGACGTTTGCGCTTTGAGACGCATTTTTTCAACAAAAAAAAGAGAAATTAACATTTTCCTGCAAGCTGGACGAGTCCGCCAAGGATTATCATGCACAGGAAACGCTTAAAAGTTAAATCGCGATTTCAAGTACTTCGGAATTTATAATTCTCAATACTTTTGAATTCTATACATTTAATCCTCTTATTAAAGGATTATATTGTCCTGCGATAGGGTATTAAATGTGAATATAAGAATCGGGTCAATATTAAGAGATATATTTCTTAGACATGATTTATTTATAAGATAAGTTTTAAAATAATTAAATAATTTTGGAAAATGTAGTGGTTTGTATAAAAAAATATTTAAAAACTTTTGAAAATATTTTCGAAGTATTTTTGGAATTTTTTAAAAATTTTCGATTATTTAATGTTAGAAATATATATCACTTTATTTAAGGTGGTTGTCAAATAAAATATCTATGGACTCAAAGACTTTAGCTTTAAAATAGATACATTTTTATTTTATAAAATTATCCATAATTATATTAATAAGTAGATAATATTTGTATCTACCTTTATTTATAATTAATTGAAATTGAGAATTTATCGCAGTAAAAATAAAATTTAAACTAAAGACTTAAAAAAATTGATTGAACTTTATTTTAAATATTTTTTTATCTATATTATTTTTTTATATATTTTTTTAAAATTTCTTGTTAATTTATGTTACTGAAATTATTTATTGATAAATATAAATGTTCATTTTAATAATTAAACTATATAATTTTGGGTAATTGTTGGATAAGTTTTTAATAAATGATGAGTCTTATTTAAACAGACAAATATCATATCCTATAAAAAGTTGTTGTTTTTTTATAATTGTAGGTAATGATTTAAATAAAATGTATATAATTTATATTAAGTTTAAAAATACATAGTTAAAATTAATGCTTCCTTGTGCTTAAAAATGGGCGATAAGTTTAAGTCAAGTTTATATGTCTTTTACTATATGTTGTATTTTGTATATATGTATATGTATATGTATTTTATGTTATATTAAATATATTAAGAATTATATATTTTTTATATTTTATTATATATTTTATAAGTTATACTAAATTTTTTTTTTATATATTTTTTTTGTATTATATTTATATTAATTTATTTTATTTTATTTATATTTATTTTTTAATATTTTATTTGGTACAATTTTTTGTTTTGTAATTACAAATTTATATATTAAAAAAATAAATATAAAATAATAAATTATACATTTTAAATTTAACTTTAAGCCTTAATACATTTTTCTGTAATTTTTCCAAAACATTTGAAACGTTGTTAAATCTAAAAATTTTGAATATAAATAATATTTAAAAACTTAAATTAATAATTTAAGCCAGTTAAAATCTCTTCCTTTTAAAATGTGCAATTAATTTTTAATTTTTTTAAAACACTGGAAGCAAAGTTAAACTTAAAAATAAAATACACAAAAAAAATTTAAGACTTTAATAAATAATTTAAGCCAGTTAAAATCTCTTTCTTCTGAAATGTGTAATTAATTTTTAAAACTTAAAGCAAAGTTAAACTTAAAAATAAAAAATACAAAAAATATTTAAGACTTAAATAAATAATTTAAGCCAGTTAAAATCTCTTTCTTCTAAAATGTATAATTATGCGTCGCGCACCGCGAGGAATTTCCATCTTTCCGAAAAGTCGGAAACTCCATTTGGCATTCAAGGTAAATGAGCATAAAAAACAAAAAAAAAAAATAAAAAATAAAAAAAAAAATAATAAAAAAAATAAGAAAATAAAAAAAAAGATGATAGGAGAAAAAAATGTGTAAGAAAAGAAACGCACAGCCAAAAGTTAAATGCAAAGTTTTGAATGCGAAAATGAGGGAAAAGTGAAAGTTCTTTTCTCTTTGTTTTCCAGACCCCCTACTCCCCCTACCCCCCTGCCCAGCCCACCGTCTGACTGCCCCTCATATTATTATTATCTGCCTTAATTGTTTTTCTTTCGACTTATTTACTTCTTGGGACCCTCGTGGGCCACTCAGCAAGTGCGCTAAAAATCTATTATTAGGCTCGTTTTTTTTATTATTATTTTTATTTTTTCTCCTCTTGTAGTTGTGTGTGTGTGTGTGGGTGGCTGGGTGGCTGTAGTTACCTGTAACCGTGGAAGGACATTCCGCGCACCGTGAGACCACAAAGCGAGTCGTTTATTTCCGCACGGAAATTGCTCGGTGACAAAGCACTTTTATGAACCCGCTCGACATGGCCCGAGCCTAGGCCCATCTGTCCGTGCATAATAACAAAACATTTTACTCTCCACCCCCCCTACCTACCACACACACTCACACACACACACACGCATTTCGCGACTAACTGGGAGCAAGACATCAGGTGCTTGGATGATTTGACAAAAAGTGCTTGGCGTTTTGTCGAAACGCGCGCTGTAAGATTAGTGAGGATTTTATGGACTTACGCGTCGACGGCGTCTGTTAAACTGCGTGCGAATCGTCCTGTACGCACACACACACACACACACACACGCACTCCCCTCTCAGTACATTTCAATCCCTCCCCCCGCGTGACATCCACACTTTATCCCTGTCCAATCAGCAACACCTGCTGAACTTTTGTCGTTTCATGGCTGAAAGTTTTTCGTGCTGCCACAGGACATACAAGGGCTGAGCAGGAGCAGGAGCAGGAGCGGGAGCAGGAGCGGGAGTGGGAGCGGCACTGGTGGGGGAGGTCTTAAGCTTTGGGTTGTCGTTTTTGCCGTTTGCCGCCAGTTTTGTTGTCTATTTTAATTTGTTTACTTTTGTTATTGAGCTGTCCGCAGTTGCTGGCCGTGTGGCACGTTTGATTGGCCCTAAGCCCACGGGTCATCCCAGGTGCCCGGGCGACAGGTGCCACACAGTCACACAGAGGCAGATGTCTGCTCTGACTTGACTTTTGTGTTGCCTTTATGTTGCTTTTGCTTTTTGCCTTTTGCTTTTTGCCTTTTGCCTTTGCCGTTTTTGCTTTGCGCTTTGCGCTGTTAATTGAAATTCATACAAGACGCAGGATCAAGATGTCATTCCTGGCAACTATTTAAGCTTGTCGTCTGTCAACTATCAATGCCATCAATGGCAGTGCCACCATCCCACCAGTCCACCAGTCCACCACACAGCCCGAAAGCAGTTCTATTTGTGGCAGACACGTTCAAGGATTCATTTATACATTTTCACTGCAAGGATAATTATAAAAACCGGAAACGGAGATGCCGAGCAGCTGCCATTGACGACTTCGTTGCACTCTACTTTTATTTTATGCATTGCAACTTTTTTGTCATCAGAGGCAACAGCAACAAGAAGGAGTCGGAGGAGGAGTCGGAGGAGAAGTCGGAGGAGGAGAAGGAGGATTGGAGGAGGAGTAGAGGAAGAGGAAGAACAACATTATCGTCCTCAGCTTTTGGTAACTTTGTCTGCTATCAAAAACTGAAAGGAGCAGCAAAAACAGTGCAAGGATACACACGAAGTTGAGGCGATTGGGCGTGTGGATGGGTGGATGGGTGGGCGGCTGGGTGGCCTGGACCACCCACATTGATGGCCATAACTCTTTGTCCTGCTCAGCAGTTATTGAACATTTTCAATTACTTTCAGTTGAGAGCATAAATTTTTAATAATTTGAAACATGATAAAGGGAAATTAAAGGCGAAACTTGTCAAAAACCGGCCAAGGCGGGGCAGCGAGTCCTGCAGCAAGGAGCTGGCCGTCAGCGACCCACAAAAGTGACGACTGCCTCTGCCGCTGCCGTTGCCGCCGCTGTTGTTGCGGTGGAAAGCTGGGAAGATGGGCGGTTAAGTGAGTGAGTGGGTGGGTGGCTGGCTGCCTGAGTGGGTGGCTGGGTGGTTGGGTGGCTGGGTGGTTGTTGCTGGGGACTGGCTGCTTGTCGCACGCGATGTTTTACCAAACTATTATAATTACGTTGGAAAGACAAAAATTTTAATAAATGATAACTTTTTTGTCGTCAGCGCGTCAGAACTTATTAAAAGTATAACGCATAACGACGCCGAGGATGAAGGATGAAGGATGAGGGATGATGGGAGGGGGGGTGAGTGTTGTCCTGGATGCCCAGGACAGGGCAAAAGGGTGGCGCGATGTCGAAGACAGCGTTTCAAAAATGTTGCCAAGTAAATTTTGTTATCAAAGTTTATAATGCGATACGACGGATGGCGACGCTTACCCGTTGCCCGGCTGCAGGACCCCGTGTCCTGGCTTCTGGCTCCTGCTGGTTCCTGCTGGTCACGGCTGCAGCCCGAATATGTAAATAGAATTCCAATTTAAGTGGACATTACTTTGTGATGGAAATGCTGCCCCCGAAGATGGAGCACGACTTGCAGGACTTTTATGAATGGCGCGCATCCTTTAACCCCCTCCCCCCTCACCGAAAAAAAAGGTGAAATTGCCACTAAATGAAAATCAATTAATTTTTATGATCGCAACAAAATTTCAAAAGCTGCCAAGGATATTCTGACAAGATTTGTTTGAGTGCCACAAAAACTCATACATCCAGGCAGCTAACCACACACCCAAGACACTTAAAGCGCCACACACACACACACGCACACTCACACACACACACTCACACACACACACACATACACGTATATAGAATCATTTATTTTTAAATAGACGCAAACATTTGGAAGCACATTTCTTGCTTCGGGAATTCAGGAATTTCCAGGATTTTCCGAGCTAACAAAATGGCAAAACTTCTGGCGACAAATTATAATGGCGGACGCACACGGAGAAAATATATTTGAATTTAATTTTGAGGCGTCTATCGGGGGCAGTGAACAGAAGGATGGATCGAGGGGTGTGGCAGGGGGGGGGGGGGCATTAGAAGTGGGTGAAGGGAGGAAGGAGGAAGGAGCGGCGGCAGCTGCAATGGCGGCAACAGCTGTTGAGCTACTTTAACAGTCTGCTAGCTCATTAAGTTTTCCTACACACACACATATATACATATACACATACACTCACACTCACACGGACACACTCACACGCACACATACACGCACGTTTACTGTGCAATATAATGCGGCACACAAATAAATTTGTCACAGAAAATTTTGCAACTTTTGTGTAATCCGCTGGGAATGCGATGGGTTGTCGCGAGGTGGGCGGGTGGTAAGGCGGGGGGGCGTGGCCACCAAAGGCAACCGCAGCGGGAACAGAATCTAGAAATCAACGAGTTTATCTCATTAAAAAGTTATTTTCCGCAGCAGCTGCACACACACACACACACACACATACACACACACACATATATTGTCAGAGTTCTACTAAAAGTCTTATCCTTATACACATGGCAGGACTCCCAGGCAAGGAGAGGCGGCCGCCATGTGTACTTAAAAGTGGAGACAGCCAGCGAAATATGTAAATCCACTTCATTTAATTTCGCATTTAGCCAAAATGCTAACAGTAAATGACAAATATTCTTGTTAAGAGGCATAAATGTTGGTAGCGAGGGGCGTGCCGGGATATACGGGGTGTAAGGGGGCGGGGCAGCACGCAAAAGTAGAAGACAAGACTTTGGTTTTGGCAGCCTTCCAACTGGGGAGCTTCTTGTGGTTTCTCTTGTTGCTGCTGTTGTTGTTGTGGTTGTTGTTGTTGTTGTTACATTTATTATTGTTGTTGTTGCTGTTGTTGTTGTTGTTGTTAGTGCAACTCGACATACTTTGCCTTCAAGTATTTGCAACGGCGTTCGCTTTGCCGCCAAAAAGACAAAGTACATTTCCGCTGGCAGTTTCCGGTTTCCGGTATTGTTTTGATGCCGCCACTGTCGTTGGCAGCGCCATTGCCACCATAGTTGCCGCCATGGCTGCCACCTGCCACCTGCTACCTGCTACCACACTGTTGCCACAAATCGTTGCCATTGCTACCGCCGTTCCAGGCACGTGGCATACAAATCATCAGCATCGACTCGCCGCTTAATATAACTAAGTGCAACCCGAGACGAGAATTGCAAATCAAACAGAGCTTGTTGCATGCCACACACAATGAACTGGGAATTCACATCCCACCCTCTCAGCCAGGACCTTCGATAGCATTTTGACCACTTAAGCATGCCCCCTGACAAGTGAATATACAAAGTGTTGTAGTTGCAAGGCTTGGATTTGTCTGCCACCTGCCACCTGCCACCAGTCGCTTGCCACCTTTCACCAGTCGCTTGCCACCTTCCACCAGTCGCTTGCCACCTTCCACCAGTTACCATCAGGCTGACTGTCGGGCAACGTTGCCATTGTTGTTGACTATTTCTGAATGCTTCAGCATTTTGGTCAATATTTGTGCTGCGCTTTTGCGTATCCGCCAGTCCAGAGCGAAGTCTCCACCGAGAGTTGCCGCCAGCTCCGGCAACGCCTCCGGCTTTGCATATGCAGATGTCGTAGCACGAAATGCTTTTAGCCAGGCTCTTTTTTTTTTTTTTTTTTGCCTTACTCTTTGAGCTGCTTCTACCCTATTTCTCGTTGGGCTAACAACATAAAAACGTGCTTACACCTCGTATAACCAAACACACACCCATACACACCCCCATACACACCCATACACACCTATACACACCCATACACACCCATACACCCCCATACACACCCATACACACACATATATACGGGTGCAGAGATATACCACACATGTGCTTCAGGTTTTAGGTTTTTCTATCGGCAGTTTACTTCGCCCTTGGATCCACCTGCAGATGGGGGTGGGGCTGTGGGGTGTGGGGTGTGGGTGGTGGTGGTGCTAAGCTTAAGTCTGCCTGACCACTTGGAGGTACCCCCAACTTCCCTCCTACAATCATCCTTCACCCACCTGCCAACCGGCTGCCTCCCATTTCTGCTCCTTCCCTCTCTCCCCCCCTCCTCCCAGTCATCCTCCCCCCTAATCCACTCCTGTTTCTGCTTCTGCTCAACTGCCTTTACAGTAGATTAGCATGTCGACCTCAAACTGGCCTGGCCCATAATCCATAAGTCCTGGCACTCAGCACTATTGCAAATTTACTTTCGTCAAATTGATCCTTGGAGCGCATTCATTTTATTTAATGGATAAAACTTGTTGCCAGAGCTTCCAAATTGAATGCACTTTCATTTTTCCCTCACATCATTGAAACTCAATTTAGAGTCCTGTTTGTTGTTATTTATGTTGTTGCCATTGTTGTAGTTGTTGTTGTTGTTTTGGTAGTTGTTGTTGTTGTTGTTGTTGCTGTTGTTGTTTATGTTTCTATTCTTGTTCTGTCTGTTTGTTGTTGTTTGGTTACTGCCTGCCTGGCTTGTAGCCTGTGGCTTGTGTGGGCCAAGGACTGCATCAGTTGATGCAATCCCTGAAAGTTTCGATTGCCCTGATTAAATCGATTTAATCATTTAGTTGAAGCAACTAAATTTTAATCTCTCCTCCTGCGACGGCTGTGAACTGAAGCCGTTCGGAGCTGAGTGAGTGGAAAACTCGAACGCTTCATTTGCATTGCAAACTGTTTGCTGACTGCGTTAACTTGACAATCAGCTAGAAGTTCGTCCTGTTTGGGGATGTTTGATTTAAATGGATCTGAAATTCCTTGGAAGTCCCTTGACCATTGATCATCCAGCAGCCCTCCCCCCATCCTCTCCATATTACAGCCTCCATCTTTCATCCTTCAATTTCCATTCTTCATCCTTCGTCCTTTGTACTTCATGTTTCATTCGCCAACATACAACATCGAGCATTGAACATTTAAAGATACAATTGAAGGTTGCCAGGACCTTTGTATTATTTACTAACAACTTAAAGGACTCAATAAAAGCGCCCAGGGATGCGCATGCTGCCTCCTCTTGATCCTATGCAAACAGGCAAAGGCAAAGGCGAAGGCGAAAAAACTGATAAAAGAAATAAAAGCGAAAGAGAGAGAGAGAAAGAGAGAGAGAGGGAGAGAGAGAGAGAGGGAGAATTGAAAAAGGAAAAGAAAAGGAAAAATTGTATTGCCAGGACGAAACTAGTCTGTCTTACTGACTGACTGAATCACTGGGCGACATGCCAACATCAGACCCAGACTCGCCAACAGCTCCCTGCCTTTGTGTGTGTGTGCCTGTGTGTGTGTGTGTGTGTGTTTGTGTGTGTGAGGAAAGGTCAGCCTTTCATGTTTATTTTGTATTTTGTTTATGCAAAAATTGCCAGAGCAATTTCATAATGGGTCAAAAGAGAAATCAACTTTTGTTAAAAGTGCTTTAAAATGCACGACAAGAGCAGCAGCAGAAGTAGGAGCAGGAGCAGCAGTCGAAGGCAGGAGCCAAAGGAGCGACAACAAGAACATGGCCAACAAAAAGTAACAGGACATGCGCCTGATTGTTGCCAGGTCGTCGTCGCTCAGTCCATTGACTAAATGGAGCGGATGTCAAAAACTAAAGTTGCAAATTTTTCGTTACCCGTTTCTGACCGAGACACACACACACACACTTACACTTACACACCTACACATACATATACCCAAGCAAACACTCACACACTCGCATAAACACTCGCACATACATTCATGTCAGTCGCATGCAGAGCTGAGAATGTCGACAAGCATAACAGGAACAACAACACAAACAGCAACGCAAACAACAACAACAACAACAACAACAACAACTACGACAACAGCAGCAGCAGCAACAACAACAAGATGATGAACAATAACAACTACGTCAACAACATCGTCCTGGCACTTGAAGCAAACCTTTCCAGGCGGCATCCTAACCGCCATTTGTTGTTTGGACGCCGGTCCGTTAGATTTGCTTGGATTCGTTTGGTTTTCGGTTCTGTTTGCTGCCCTCAGGAGGATTGTCCTTTTGCCTGCTGCCCGCTGCCCGCTGCCTGCTGCCCGCTGCCCGCTGCCCGCTGCCCGCTGCCCACTGCCTCGCTGCTTGACCAATGAAGAGCTTGTCCCAGGCATTTGTTAAGCTTTCCTTCACATAGTTATAGTTGCCACTCCTGCCCCTTCGCTCACTCCCACTACAGTTCTAGTTCCAGTTCCAGTTCCAGTTCCAGTTCCACCTCCAGCCTCAGTTCTCATAGTTGTAAATGCTTTTAATTTTTCGACATTTCATTTGGCAAGTTTTTAACGCCGGCGACACCCAAAAATCTATTTATTTGTCCCCCTCGTCCCATCCCCCATCCCCCACCCACGAAACCAGCCCAACCCGACGAGAACTTTTGGTCCTGTCAACAGCTGTTAATGTGTCGGTGAAAGGCCGCTTTTCCGTTTTCCATATCCACGAACAAGTCGCACTTTCAGTTTTCTTCCTTTTCTTGTTGTGCCTTCGGTTTATTTTTTTTTTTTTTTATTTTCAGTTTTCATTTTTTTTTTTTTTATTTTTTATTTTCTTCATTTAAATTATTCAGTTTTTATTTTGGAATGAATTGCTTCCGATTTTCGTTCCGACAACAAATTTGCTTTGCTCTTCGCTGTTTGCCCGGAACCAATGGAATATCCTTCAAATTGACTCCCAGTTGGAAATGTATGCAAAATTGCTATTTGCCAGCGGAAGTGCAACGCATTTACCGTTAACACAGACACTCCCAATTTTCCATGACAGTTACCAATATCCTGCAAGGTAGCACACACCCATCGGGTATGCCAAGGATTATCCTTCTCTAGTGGCAACATGTGAAGCGCATAGAAATTGAAAGTAAAAATTAAAAATTTTGAAAATCAAAATTAATTAAAATATTAAACTATTAAATGTATTAATAATTTTTAAAATATTTATAAAAATTATTAATTATTAAATATATTAAAAATTTTACTTTAAGTTAATTCTGAGTATCTTTTATGTCCTTAATTGATTGGGGTTAAGGTTAGAAAATGATTATATAATTTGTGTTTTTCAAAACTAAATAAGAAATTGAAATCAGCTGAATATTTTTTAATTCATTTTTTTTATTAATAATTTATTTATTATAATTGTATATTTTATTTATAATTTATTTTAAGTTTTAGATCGAATTTCATATAACTCAGCTCTATTGGGGTACAGGACATACCGCTTATATGCAAAACCTTTTATGCAAACCAAATTTTGCATATACGCAATATTTCCCTTTAAGCAACTAAAATAATTAATAATTAAATAATAAAATAATTATGATGTTATGATAATGTTTAAAAACAAAATTATTTTGCATTTAAGCAATATTTGCTTGTAAGCTGTTTGCATATAAGCGATATATACTGTACTTTGGTTTTTGGGTACAACTTAAATACAGTTTAGGTATAAAATATAACTAAAAATTTATTAAATATAAAAATTAACATAAATAATAATATAATAATTATATGTAAATAACAAATTAAAAGTTAAAAATGTTCTTATTCTTATATTTTATCCTTTTGTGGAAGGCGTTTCTTATGAGATGAGATTTTTATATAAGCTCTGAAGACTTGCGACTTTACCAAATCTTAGTTTTAATATTTATGTTTTTTGATTTCTTTATTATTTAATTGAAATATGAAATATTTAGCAAAATTAAATTTTTTTATTTTTTTAAGGATACCTGAAAATCGCTACCTGAAGAAGGAACAAATTTCTGAGCTAACATTTCTGAGTTCTGTGACAATTTTTCAACTTTATCTAGGATTTTTAGATTTCAGTTCGTTCAGTGGAGTTCCAAGCGCAGTGTAGGGTATCCCCTGGGCGTCTTCAATTAAAAGATGCTTGATAAAAACTATTTTCTCTTTCTACCATAATATGCAATTGCTGGTTTATAGCACTTTATGGGAAGTAGGAATAATCGTAGGGTATCTAATAGAGCCTTTAATTATTTGAAGCCTTCCTTTATTCCACTTATGTTGTCTATGCACATAGATCACTCTACACTTGGTTACACTCCACTCCAATATTTTTACCAAATTGTAGGGTATCAAGTAGTCGTATACAGTTGCCTATAAAATTTTCTGTTAATCTTCAGTTGGTCTCTTTCCTTTGGACAAGTTAAAGCCCCACTAAAGGACTCATTGGCAGCTCTACACGTTAGTTGTTTGAGTTTTAAAAAATGTAGGGTATCTGAAAGTCGTATATGGCTGGATGAGCTCGCTGCCTACTCTAGTTACATTCTAGCACATCCATCGCGCTGTTGACAAATAAATAACGGGCGTTTTCCTCGTTGCATCCATTAATATGATCAGCGTGAGTTTGAGCTTTTAGCTTAATTGACTTTAAAAGCCAACAGTTGTTGGCCGTAATAAGAGCAGGACCTCATCTTATAGTCCTGCATTTGTTGAGTTTCTCACTTGTATTTATTTTTATCTTCATTTCTCTTCTTATTTGTATCCATATTTATTCCCGCTGTGCGTGTGTGTGTGTGTGAGTGTGATTGTGTGTGTGTGCAGTGCATCCTGTAAAATGGAGTCCATTAGCCCGCGCGCTGTGGCCAAGACGATGTGTTGCATCAACTGTGTTGCAGCTGCATGTGCAACATTTTACTGTCACTTATGCATGTCCACTTGTCACTTACCTGCAGCTTAATCTACACACACACACACACACACACACGCACATCAGCATCACACTGTGTATGTGTCTGCCTGTAAGTGTATAAGTGATTGTGTATATTGTAGTATTATTAATATCCTTCGGTTGATTGCACGCAGAGTCCAAGGTAGATGCCACATGTGGCCGGACCCACGGCCCAGTGAATTAAATTGCGCAGATTTCTCTTGTTTTCCGATATAATTGTCCGTAATTTGTGCTCTTCAATCTCCGCAGCTTTCGGTATTCCCATCCAGCCAATTCATATGCGGACAAATTAAGGATCCCGGAGCAATGAAAATAATTTAAATACCTTTGGGTTTGATTGGGGCGTGTGGCGACGCCCAGAGAAACTCTTAAATTATTGTGAATAACATCGAAAACGGCCAATGAAGCAGCCTCAGATACAGATGCACTTTGAGATACAGATACGGACTCTGAGATACACAAATAAATAACAACTCGGAGGCAGCTTGAGATACAAATGAACTTCAAGATACAAAGCAGTGATATGTACATTGATTGTAGATAAGGATTCAAATTGCAACAAGGACAACAAAAGCAGAAAAATAACTGGAGGTATAGATGCACTTGCAGATACAGATACAATAGTTAAACTATAGATACTTTGTATTTTCTTTGAGGTAAATTACAGATATGCAAATGCGTTAATTTCAGATGAAGATAAATTTAAGAATGTCCTTTAATTTCAGTTAATGCAAATGTGCAGATAGAAAGGCGAATGGAGCTAAAGATTCACAGATATAGATACATGAAAGTATCTACAGGTTTGATGTTAAGTGCAGATACATTGATTTGATACAGAGACCGAGAACCAAGCTTGAGATACTTGTGCACAATATTTAAAAATAAACATGAATAGATACATGAATAAATGTGCATTTATCTATACATAAGCAGACACGCATGCAGATACATGAGGGGGCAACGCACTTGAAGATACAATTGTATGCAGATACACAAGATACAAGTGCATTCACGTAGCCAGCATTTAGATACATAAGTATCTGCTGCGGATACAGATACAGTTACTCACGCATAAACACAGTGAGCTTTTTATATAAAGATGATAATGGACTTGAAGATACATAGCAGATAGAAGACGTAGATACAGATACAGATACAAATACCTGAGCAGATGCGACTTAGGTTTAACAATAGAATTAAGATAGAGATGCAAGAGAGAGTTGAGATATAGATAAATAATATAATCCATAAGCAAACATAAATATATAAAAATAGATACTACCTAAGCTTGAGATACATTTCCATCTGCAGATACAAAACATTTACACGGAGAGAATCGATAAATTGATAATCACCTACGGAAACATTTGCAGATACTTAAGTAGTTGTACTTATGGATTCAACCGCAACACGCACACACACACACACATATAAATATATATCTATATATTCACAGATACTAAAACAAACACAGATACAACACAGACTCAAAATGGGCGATGCTGCAGATACAGATATGCAATGGATTGAGTTGCATCTGTAGTCAAGGATACAAAGACAGCTTCCAGATGCAATTAGATATTCATTTGCAGACATTGACACGAAGTCACTAGCACACACTAACACACACACACACACACTTGAGAACATAAACAGATACTGATGCAAACATGGATAAAGATTCAAATGCTCCGACACCAGATACAGATACATTTGATGAGCTGAATTTATGGGTCGTTGCTGCCAGTGAATAGTGTGTTGGCATTTCTCTCTCTGTGTGTGTGTGTGTGTGTGTGTGTGTGTGTGTTGGTATAAGTGCGTGGCATGAAATCGCTCGCGAAACTTTGTTGGCGTTGCGTAATTGAGTTGATGTTGTCCCCTGCCACTGCCGCTGCCACCGCCACTGCCACTGCCGCTGCCACTGCCACTGCCGCTGCCACTGCCACTACCACCGCCGCTGCCGTTGCCACCGCCGCTCCCCTCCCTCCGTATCCTCTCCCACATTAGCCCCTTGATGCTGCTCTTTCGACCCGTCGCTTTGGCCAGTCCCTTGACAGAAATGCGGCACACAGTTGGGGCACCCCGCAGCGGCAGTGGCAGCAGCAGCGGCAGCAACAGAAGCGGCAACATCCTTGTCATAGTTTTCCGCGCTGTCTTAGCCAAGTCAGCCATGGCCATGGTTGTACCTTGTAACTTGGCTTCATCTGCTTTGGCGCTGCGGTTACTTTTTCTTCTGCCTTTTACTAGTGTGTATTTGAGTGTGTGTGTGTGTGTGGGTGTGTTTGTGTGTGTTTTTTTCTGCTCTTTCTTGGCTTCTGTTTTGGCGCTTACTTACGATAACTTTATGACGCTTATCGCTACAAATGTGCTTGTATCTGGGCACTCGCTTTGCTTTGGTGTGTGTGCGTGTGTGCGTGTGTGTGTGTGTGTATCTCTGTATCTTTATTTCGGCTGCAAGTACATTTCGCGGCACCCGCAACCCCCGCCCCCATCAGTCGCTACTCCAGCCCGCGCCACATAAAAGTAAAGTGTAGCCAAGTTGATGCAGCCAAGGGGACCCCGGGGATGTGGCAAGGCAGCTGCGTGGCATAGGCGGCTGGGGTGTGGCGTGTGCGGCTGATGGTGTGTGGCGGGGCATGGCGGGGCCAGCTTTGAGTACTGAAAACAGGGGAACTTGCTTCTAAGTAACTTATGCCATAATTTCGTTGCGCCAACGTTTTTCCTCCTCCGCGCGAATTCTTTATTTGCCACTGTCTCTGCCTCTGCCACTGCCTCTGCCACTGCCACTGTCGCTGCCCCTGCCGCTGCCCCTGTTCCATACCATGTGAGAAGGAGCAGAACGGTCGCGGGGGGAGGCATAATCGCAAAAAGGAGTCTGGCAAATATTATTTTTTATATTTATTTCAGTTTTTTTGCGCCTTGCGCCTTGCGCCCTGCTTAATGTTTATTATGAATGTTACTCATGAGCGTATTTAGTTAATTTTATTTCACACAAGAGAAGGCGGCACTGCCAGTGAAACCCCACTAACCAGCCAGTCAACCCTCGCCACGCCCCCCAAGTCGCCCACTTTGTCTAGTTGCTGTGCCTCTTTTCGAGTTTTTGCCCGAATGGAAAAGAGAGTCGAGTGTTGGCTGAAAATTAAGTTGATGCCATCAACACTTTGCCCAGTGTGTGAGTGTGTACGAGTGTGTGTGTGTGTGTGAGTTGTTGCCAGTGTGTGTGTCAACAAATTAGAAGTCAGTAAACCCAGCAAAAAGCTAAAAACAAAAAAAAGACAGCAGCCGCTTATCTGCGTTAAGTAGATGAGAAAAGTTTTGTGCTCGGTTCGTTGATAAGTTGAATTACACACTCCCATATTTCCATCAACAGGCGTTAGATGGGGGCGGGGAAGGGGGTGGTGTTGGGGATGGTTGGGTAGGGAATGAAGACAGTGTTGGGTAATGTGTGTGGGTGACTGTGCGAATCTGGACACTGGACTGGAGTGAGGCGCCAACTCATGCAGCTTGCATTAATGGCTTTGCGTTCGTGGGTTAAAACCAAGGGCCAAGGAGTTGGCCATCTTAGCCAGTTTTACGGGCCAATTGCCAAGTCAGCGTTGTTGATGGCATTAAATTGGCGACACTGTTGCCCAAATCTGCGCTGCCTCAAATGCAACCTGCAACCTGCAAACTGCAACCTTCAAGCTGCAACCAAACAATGTTGCAACATGGCCCTGGCGTTGTCTCCCGAGGAGTTTTGCTCTTTAAAATGACCTTCGAAATAAATTGGTTCTCTGTGGGTAAATGTAGGGTTATGGCGGGGGGAGGGAGGGTAGGGAATAAGAACGAATGTTAGCATCTGCCTGAAGCTTAATTAGGTTTAAGTAAATGCGAAAGTTGCACTTTATGTGTGCGCTTTAATACACAACTATCCACGGGGCGACACTTCGAGTGCCACATGATTTCAGATTGGAAAGGATTTCAGAGACAAAG
The DNA here is from genome assembly GCA_035044505.1 of Zaprionus lineosus. NCBI lineage: Eukaryota > Metazoa > Arthropoda > Insecta > Diptera > Drosophilidae > Zaprionus > Zaprionus lineosus. The sequence goes on along the minus strand of JAWNNX010000591.1, from coordinate 1,220,264 downwards.
TACAACGACTGGAAGATACACTCATCATATAATTAGCAAAAGTAATCAGTTTAATATAGCCTTAGATTTAGACTAAATATAGAATTAAAATAATTATCCTGTCAACTCCTCCAGAAGATCAACCTCAGTTTTTGGGCAAAGGAACAATCGACTTGGAGACTCTCCTTGGGTCAGAATTTGACTGTCGCTTGTAGAGAAAATATAAAATATATGTAAGACATTCCTTGGACTTCTGACCCATTCATCTATAAGGATAATAAACAGGATTTAAAAAAAATACAGCAATTAACTTGAAATATTTTGGGCTTAAATTTTCAAGAATTTCAGGCACGCGACTTTTTAGGTTTTAAGCCGCTGGGCGAGAATTTTGGTTAGATATCCTTTCTCTCTCAAGCTTAAAAGGACTGTTACTTCTTCTTTAAATATATTTGATTATATTTTCATTACAAGCTTAAGGATTATCTAGGTTAAAATCACATAAAGGGAACTATAGAGAAGTTATATTAAAATTGTTGTTAACATATCTAAAGGACCCTCATCTTGGTCAAGCTTATAGTTAATGTCCTTGAAAGAGATCACATTAAGTCTCATATCTATTTATATACTTGTACTTAAATCTCATATCTGACTCACTGATCCTTGCCAACTTTAGCTGCTTCCACTCTCCAAGGATAACAGCTAAGAGCTTACAAACATGAAAGAAACTGTGAAGCCTTATTAGCTGTAGCTCCAAAGTGAAATGCGGAATATGTGGAATAAATAATATATATATATATACAGATATATGTATATATATGCAGATATATTTATTATTTATATATCCTTATATAGAAACTAGGGATAAATATCTCTTGCTGCTCTCCTATGATTAATGATTACATCTGCTTAGCGTGATTCGTGGCTCTTGCGTTCATATCAAATCGCTGCTCAGATTACGTATACGCACGTTACGCATACGCCATGCACGAGGCGGGGCGGTGAGGCGGCCTCGCTTTTTCTTGTTTATCGGTGCTAATTTGTAAAAGCACTTGAGGAAAAATAAAATTGTGTTTAAACGCTTTAAGAACGTGCGTTCACTTGATGTGTAACAAGCACTCGGAGCAAATTTAAATTAAGCCAAACTAATTGAGATGAGGGCAAGGACTGTGCAAGGAGTGGGCCGGGAATGAACTGGATAAGGACTGAGCACGGACTGGGCAAGGACTGGCCACTGACAGTATAAGGACTGAGCAAGGAATGGATAAGGAATGAAAACAATTTTTGCTTGTGGTTTCCAGCGTGAAGCCCGTGGCTTCCAGCTACAGCGCCAGCTCCTTCTCCTGCTCCAGCTCCTGCTCCAACTCCTGCTCCAGCACCAGCTCCTGCTCCAACTCCTGCTCCTGCTCCAGTTCGTGCTCAACGTTAAGGTTTCACCTGAGAGGCTATTTTTTTACCTAATGAAATCAAAATAGATGTATCCTGGGCGCTTTTGACGTCGATTCTCGTTGCGCGGAGGCTTCGCGGTGGATGTACCTAAACGTCCTTTAAATGGCAGTTAAAACTTAAATTCGCTGCTATTTTGTCTTACAAGTGCATTAGGAGTTGGAGCAAGTATTTTGGGTGGCCACGCCCATACGCCCACTAGCGCACACTTGGACACACTATTGCCGGTCCCAGTGGCAACGACAAATGCATTTGGTAAGAAGAAAAGCTTTGGCCATGACTTTTGCTTTTGGTTCGTCAATCACCTTTTTATCTTGCAGGACATTACGAAGCGAAGCGCAGAGCTTTTCCCAGTATTATGTTCATGTCCTTCCAGCTGCGAGTGTGTGTGTGTGTGTGTGTATATGTGTGTAGTGTCCTTGTGCATGAAGAAATTTATTACAACCTTTGGGAATTCTTTTAAGTAGTTGCTCGATTCAAAATAATTTTCCATTTATCACTGTGATAACAAAACAGTTTTTTCTCGGCCAAGCGCGAAAATGGCAAGCCAACAACACCAACAACAACAACAACAACAACAACAACAAAAATAACAGCAACAACAACAAGAAGAAAACTAACAGCAAGGAACATTATGAGTGTGCCTCGCTTTGTGGCATTGGGGGGCGTGCCACTGTCCTAGACAAAATAAAGTGCCCTCCCCCCAAAAATCCTTAGCTCGCCTGTAGCCATCCTGGGAGTTGAGTCGAGTTGAGTGGAGTTGAGTTCAGGCGCTCGTTAGGGAGTCCTGCCAAGTTTCCCATTGCCCTGTTTCACCTCGCTGTTGGCTTCCTTCGTCCTCATGGCCACCTTCTGACTTGCTGACGAGCTGTAGGAGCTAAAGGAGCGACCAAGGAGCGGCCAAGGAGCTGCTCTGCCTGGTGTTGCTTCGGCTTCAGCTGCTTCTGCTGCTTTCTAATGATAAATGCCGGGCAGCAGGTGATTTAAAATAATTTCGGTCAGCGCGTGAAAAATATTTGTTGTTGTTTTCAAATTTCTGAAATTTATGAGCTGCCGTTTTCCAACATCCCAGACGTCCAGAGTCTGTCCCAGTCGAGCCACAGAAGCTGATGAGCGGGACGACCAACGGCGGAGAGCGCAAGCAAGACAGTGATAGAAGTAGAGAGGGTAGAAGAGGGGGTGATGAAGTGAAGGGGAGGGTGGAGGGAGGAGGAAAAGAAACAGGCCACAAAGTTCTGTTGGCCAAATTGCTTAACGGTCATGTTTGCCATAAGAGACTCGTGACGGCAAATGTATTTGTGGCTAAGGGAAGCACGGGACAAGAGAGATGAGTGCGGCTGCAGGGGTACGGGCTATGGGGTGTGGGGTATGGGGTGCTAGGGTACTGGGGGTGCTGGGTACGGGGTGCGGGTGGCACAGGCATTGAGGCACCAGCACAGGAGGAGGTCTGTTAAAAACCTTAACTTTTGGTCGCGACACGTCTTTGCAACACCTCAACGTGATGCCACAACAGAGGTTAGAGGCTAAAACTTTGCTTTTGCAATTCGGCCAACTCATTTACCGCAGCTCCACGCCCCCCTCTCCTCGCCACGCCCTATTTTGCCACCCCAACAACCTTGGCAGGAAACTGCCGCACTTTCCAGGCTCACTTGCTGGCAGTTTCTTTTGTGCGGACTTCTGGCCAGTTGATTTTATAAAGCGAAGCACTGGCAGAGACGCAGGCAGAGGTGCAGGCAGAGACGTAGGCAGAGACGCAGGCAGAGGTGCAGGCAGAGGAGGGGGCAAAGTCTAGAGCATAGTCACAGGACTTGGCTTAGGCATAGGCACAGGCAAAAGGAAACTGTGGCAGTTGCCAAAAGCTTGTCAGTGGCAGGCGACGCTGCACGTTGCACTACCAAAAGGCTGCCAGTCGTCGGTTGCCTGCCTGTGTTGCAACGTTCGTGGCTTGTGCCACAAAACTTTCATTTGTGTTCGAACTAACTTTGACGAGCTGCCGCCGTCGTTGCTGCCACTGCTGCCAATGTTGCCACCGCTGCCACCGATGCCACCGCTGACACTGTGAGAAAATTATGTGCTCGGCCCATTGAGCAGGTCGTGTTGCACCATTAGACACACGAAGTGGCAAGCCCAAGGGATGTGGAAGGGTAAAGGATGGCAGGCGGAGGGCAGACAGAAGACGAGGAGTTGCCATGTCCAGTCGCCCACTGAAGTAACTTGCATAATTTGCGGCGCTGCGTCAAGTTTTTGCCTGTGGGGCAAGTTTTCTGATTTGTGTGTGTGTGTCGGTAAGGGGAGGGGGAGGAGGGGGGCGTGGCAATATGTTGATTAAGTCATCAATTAGAGAGATTGCCGCCACATTGTAGCAAGTGCAAGGATCTATTGATTTTAGTTGAATATTCAAAGTTAAGCGCAGGTAAAGTGGCCATTGCCTCGAGCCTTGAGTCTCCCTCGTCCTGGAACGCAACGTCACCGGACTAATCGAAGGATATTTGGGTAAATATTTGGTTAGGCCGCAGTCGCATTATGTGGATGCCAACACTCGAGCAGCTTCATCAGCCACACAGAATGGGGGAGTAGGTGACTGGGTGACTGGATGACTGGGTGAATGGGCGAGTGTCCTTGTCTTCCCTCAGCAGCTTCAGTCAAGTGCTTGATAAATAGATTAAATGGCTGTGGAGTGTGCCGTTAAGGAGCATCTTGTCCTGTAAACGATACCCTTGTTTACCTTGTGCTCGTTCTGCCCAAACCTCATTCATATGGCAGCTCAGTCTCTCTCTCTCTCTCTCTCGCTCTGTCCTGCTCATGCAAGCGGTGGCTGGGAGCAGTCCTTGGAGAATGATTCCACATAAACTTTTACGACATCGGAGACCGATCGGAATGTTGTTCGATAGTTGTCTACGCCTGTTGGCAACATTTGCATGCATACATTTTGGGAATTAAAATGAATATAGATACACACACACACACACACACACACACACACACGCACACACACAGAGCAATGTCTGTGCATTTATTGCAAAAGTTTAGCATAAAGTTTGGCGCTTCTCATGCAAAACTGGCAATTGACAGCAGCCAAAGAAATGTGCAGCCCCCTTAAGCTGCTCAACCCCCCCGCCCTCCTCTACCACATACCTCTCTCTCTCTCTTCCTTTGCCCCCCCCTTTGGTATCCCTTCCCTTGGCCACACTCCACGTACTGAGAGCTGATAGGATTCTTTGTTTTAACGACTTAGTTTGCGGTCATTCCACAGCTGCCACTGTGCTGCATGTCACTCAAGACACAAACAGTTTCGGCGGCCGCCACAAAATGCAGCATCAACTTATCCCAAGAGACGAGTGCGATCAAAGGCACTGCTTAAACTTGGTTCGACTTACTAAATTTAATGAAAGCAGCAGCAGCAGCAACTAAACAGAATTTCATTATGAGCCGGAATTTTGTGCAGAATTATGCAATGGTCCTTTATAATCCTGTTGCCGCTGCATTGGTACATTTGGAGAATGTATTGCGTGTTGTCCTCGCTGCTGCTTTGTCCCGATTCCATATCCTTCCTCGAATGAGGGTCACAGCTGCCGTGCATCGAGGTCGCGCTCTGCGTGTCATTGGTGCTTTCAATTAAAATTTCAACGTGCACGTAACAACTTTTATTGAAATTACGCTTGCAGACAGCTGTACACACACACACACACACACACACACACACACACGCACACACGCGCGCAGGCAATCTCATACACATATGGCTAGGTACATATGCACATTCAAACATGTCCAGCTGCACGGAATCCTTCATTGCATAGCTGCTGGGGCACGTGGCAGCGGCAAAGGTGTGTGCCCCGTGTGCGTTGCCATTTGTGGCAGCTGCCTCTCTAATGAAGCCCAAAACACAAAGCGTTTCCCGGACACAAGCCCAAGCCCATGCCCATGCCCAGTATCAGGCCCATGCCCATGCCCAAGCCCATGCCCACGCCCAGACCCTGACTCTGGCTATGGCTCAGCATTCAGGAGGTCGACTGAGCAACAAATGAATGAGCTGACATCTCGGGGAATGCAAATTCCGATGATAAGTCCCAGCCCACAAAGTGGGTGTGGCAGTACTATGTGTGTGGGCTAGTACTGGGTAGGTCCTGTGGGCAGCATTCCAGCATTGGGCAGTCGCCTCTGTGATAACCAATATTGAGGATATTTGATTAATGTGATCGGACGGCGATGTGCAGCTCCAGCGCCCTTGACCCCCCCACCACCCACCCATCATCCAACCAACCCAATGGCTGTTTACTCTTTCCCATCGGTTGCCCTCGTGCTGCTCCTTTCTCTGCATTCACTTTAACAACAAACAAGCCCCGACGACTGTGACAATAAAATGTTCCTTCTTTCTATTCATGTATTCACATAATCCAAGATGAAAAATAGATTTTACCAAAAATTTTACTGCGCAAACTGCTGACAAGGACATTCCGGCGGACTGAGCCTTTCTGACATGCTGGGCGGGCGTTGGCTGCGTGCGTCCGTTCGTTCGTCTGGCTATCGCCACGCGTTCCACACTCCGACGCCCCGGGCTGTTACATCAGCTAAATGGTTAAGAGCGCTACTCCCAATACAAAAGACAAAAACCGGAGACAAAAAAAACAAAAAAAAACAAAAAAAAAATGAAACTAGAAAAAATGAAAATTTGTAACAAATTTTAGAAAAGAATCAAAAAAAGACCGAATGGAAAAAAAAACAAAAAATATACTGAATATACTGAAAGACTTGCGACCGATGAACGGCGACCGACGACAGTCCGGAGCGTTGATAGAACTCTCATTGGCGCTGCCTTTCCCTGGCTCCTGGCAGGCGTCCTGCAACGCTTGACAGCCCCTAACGCCGACTTCAACGCCATCCTCATCCCCCTGACTTTGTTACATGACAATGAAAATTCAAATCCATGTCCTGTGACCGCCTATTGGATACCCTTTGCCGCAGCATGAAAGAATCTTAGTCCTTCTCTCTTTCAGGGGTAAAGGAAACTTAATTTATCATAAGTTTAAATTAAATTATATTTTTATTTATTTAATTTTTTTTTTTTAATATTTTATTTAATTTTTTTATTTTTTATTCCTTGAAAAGGATATTAGGTCGTCTGCTACACCGCCGACCCTTAGTAATGTGAGCCTCAGTTCCTTTGCCCAAATTTTTCAGCTGCGCTGCAAACATCGAGTTGAGTCCTTTAATTCCATATTATTTATTTATGACTCAACCTTCTGCCACTCGGTTAGGGTATCTGCAAGTCGTTATCCTTGCGCCTTTAATATTCGGTTTGCTGTTTTTCTTCAGTGCCGGTTCGGTGCTTCGTTTGGAAATTGTCATTTTAGTATTTGGAATTCCCAAGCTTTGCTGATTTTTTGATGTTTCTGCTGGTTCTGCATTTTGCCCAGCTCCCCCCTCCAGCCCTGCCCCACCCAGGCAGCCTCAGCCATCTTCTAGCCATTCTTTTTTTTGGCCCATTGCCACTCGACGAATAGTATTTTGTTGGCATTGCTGAATTAAACCAATCACTACTATTTTCACACTTAACTTGCAATTTGCATAAAATATTACCCAGGACCCAACAGTCAAGGAGACGCTGTCGCTGGGGAGACAGCAGTCAGGATGTGTATAAGTTTGTATGCGTTTGTGTGTGGGTGTGGGTTTAAGTGTGGGTGTAGGTTTGAGTGTGGGTGTGGGTGTTTGGGTGCTTGGGTGTGAGTGTTTGGCTGTGGGTGTGGGCGTTTGCAGGATGCTCGTTGAGTGGGCGGGTCCGCATGTTGATGGCGCTTGCAAATAAGTACGCAAGCCATTGACAGTTGCGTGCGAATTTCTTTTATTTCTTTATACATATAAAATACACACACACACACACACACACACACACACATACACACACACACATACACACACTCACATATATACTTGTATATAATTTACCCACTCACCCCCCTCGTGGCATTGAAATGTTGTATAGTTCTGCATTTTTCTTTTGCTGAAAATAAAAGTTTTTCCATGTTTTTCCGAATTTTCTTTTTTTTAGTTTTCTTTTTTCGTTTTTTGTTTATTTTTGGTTTTTTTTTTTTTTGTTTTTTTGTTTTTTTATTTGCATTTTGCATTCAAGGAGCGACGGTCAATGCCTGAATTTGTTTTTAATTTGGCAAAAATGATTAAATTTTAGTCACTCGCATGGCTTAGTGTGTACTTACTATTTATGCACACCCACACCCACACCCATACACACACACACACACACACATATATACATAAACCGTGCGCAGTCATTAGTGCGAATTCTGAACTAAAACTCAAAACTGCGAAACTTACGAAAAGTAACTAAACGGAACTCGAAACAAACCTTTACACTACATTAAACAAATGGGTTAGAGGCCGAACAGAGGGTGGAAGGTGATGGGCGAAAGGAGGGGGAGGGGCATGATGAGTGGGAGAAGTAGGTGAGGAGGGCCTGTTGGAAGAAGGAAGGGGTCTTGGGTGCGCCTGGGCAGATGGGCCATGTTGTGCGTCCAAAGAATGGCTTTAATGTTTGTGAGTGCGAGTGTGTGTGTGTGTGTGTGTGTGTGCCTTTGACGACTGCTGACAAAGGCTTTTGAGTGAAACGTTGACGAGTCGTAGGACGAGGCACCTCGCATATGGAAAGGACATTAAATGCCCGTTTACATTTACATGTCTAAAACAGAACAGAAATGGCCTCACTTACTGTGTGTGTGTGTGAGTGTGTGTGTGTGAGTGTGTGTGTGTGAGTGTGTGTGTGTGAGTGTGTGTGTGTGAGTGTGTGCATGCGTGTGTGTGTGTGTGTGTGCTAGACAACGGTAAAGTGCGTACATATCTGTGTGTGAGGCGAAAGGATTAGAAAAATAGAAACGCCCATTCAAAATTTTACCAGGAATCACTCAGCTGGACGAGTGCCTTCAGTTGCGTTTTACGAGGAGTCGTAATTTTTGAATGGCATCGCTTTGGGTTCTCAGCCAAAGAACTCAATTTGAGTTCCGAAAATCTCAAACTTATCCCTAGAATTTCTGAAAAAGTGTAAAATCGGTTATCATTTGAGTTCGGTTCGGCATTTAATATTTGAATATTTGAAAATGAGTTGAGATGAGCGGCAAATCTATCCTTGAGGATTTGATTTTTATTTAATAAAATTTTAATACATATTTTTTTACAATATTTAAATTTTTATTTTTATTTTTATTCTTTGGCTCTTAAAAAAATAATTTGATTTATGTGTGTAAAATTTGAAATTAATTTAATAAATTGTTGGTAAGAATAAAGATATTTATTAATAGAAAATTAAATTATTTACTCAGAAAGCCAGGATTAAATTCTATAATATATTACCTAAAAATAAATAAAACAGTTAATTAAATATTATTTATTTTAAAACTTTTTTTTTTTTTATTTTCTATACATTGCTTATTTATTAATTAAAATAAATTATTTTGATTAAACACACGCATTCCGTTTATTACATTTGAGCCTCTTAGTAATATTTTATTAAGTTTTAATATTATTTATTATATTTTGATTAAATAATTTAAATCTTTATTTGAATTTTAAACATTTTGGGTTTAAAAAAAACATTTGATTTATGTGTACAAAACTTAAAATTGTTTTTTTTTATTTTTGTTGTTTTAGTAAATTTTTGTTAAGAATTGAGATGTTTATATCTAGAAAATTAAATTATTTATTTAGTAAGCCACTATTAGATTCTATATTATATAAATTAAACATAAACATTTTTTATATATTTTTAAAATATTTTGTTCTTATATATTCTATAAGTATTTATTTATTTATTGAGTAATTAAAATAAATTATGTTACTTAAAGAAATTTATTTTTATTTTAAGCCAGGAAGCTTCCCGATTTGGCACCTTCAGCTGCTCCTTCAGCTGGCAGAAGGGAGACCAGCTTACAGTCGGGATAATAGCGCCCAAATAGGCGGGATAACTGTTTGAGTGTAATATTATTTTTATTATTTTTATTAAAATTTTAATTTAAGTATTTGTTTAATTCAAAATATACAAATGAATTAATTAATCCAAGGTGCGTCCTTTTAACACTTATTTTAGATCTGAGTTCATCATTTGGAGCCTTAAGTTCTGAATGAGACACAAGTCGAAGACAGAAACTTGACGTATCAGGTCCTTTATAATAAAATCTTAGGCAGGATAAAAATCGGTAGATACTTAACTAAAAAATCAAAATATTTTTATTTGTGGTTTTTAAATTTTAAATCCCTAATAGATCAGTCACAGTCCTTCAATAATTCAGATTATTCCAGGCTAAAATCAGGAAAATTGAATGTAAATTTGTGGATCGCAACTAAAGGCAATTTAAGGTCCTTAAATTGTTGAACACTTTTCAAAATCATTCCCTTCGCATTAGTACCAACATCATTTATCCTCATTTCCACTTCCTTTGCTCTTTCGCCATTGATAGGTAATCGTATCCTTGACAAAACTCTTCCCCAAAATTCCAATTTTAACGTGAAATCAAAAATCCTTGGCTACCAAAATGCTATGCCTTTCACTGCATACAACGAGTCGAACAGCGAGTCAAACATTATAATTACTGCACGTGTTAGTCCTGCGCCCTGATTGATATCCTTTGGAAACATAACAGAGCCGAATTTTGCCAGGATTCACATCGTTAAAATGCAACGCGTTGCAATCCATTTGTGCAGCAAATGACGTTGCTTGCATCCATGATCTGTAACCCCTTCAAAGCACTCTAATGTACAGTACACAATACAGGACACACACACACACACTCACACACTCACACACACACACACACACTCAACGTCGTCTGAAGCGTTGGCATTGTGTTAACAAACACACTTAGGCAAACACATAATTTCGAGTATTTAACTAAAATAAACAGGGTGTAAAACATTTTATAGCATGTGATGGCTGCGCCGGCCCCGGCCCCGGCCCAGACCACGCCCATTCACCATGCACCACCCACTAGGCTGCCATTCATTGTCTGCCCCTCAGAGCGGGCAGCAGTTTTTGTTTTTATTTTCCTCTCATTTTTTTTTTTTTTTCTCTATGTTTTTGCTTTGCATTTTAACAGTTGCGTTCGTCGAGCCACTGGCAAACAATTGGACGCACGCACACACACACACACACACACATTCACTCACACACACACACACACACACACACACACACACAGTTATAAATACTTGTATATATGTACATAGTATTTGCATTTCAGTCACTTGCACTTTTGACTGCTGCTCCTGATGATGACCTGCCCCGCCCCTCACCACAAGCCCCTCACCACACGCCTCTCACTACACGCCTCTCACCACACGCCCCACACCCAACGCCTTCAGCTATTCTGATCCTTTCACTCGCCGCTGTCTCTTATTCGCTTTTCGCTTGGCACTTTAGCACATTTCCATTTGCAATTGTTATATCCGTCTTTGTGTGAGTGTCTGTGTGTGTGTGTGTGCATGTGTGTGCGTGTGGGAGAGTGTGTGTTGATGCATGGCTTGAAGCATTTTGCATTCTCGCCTTTTATTTAAACAATATGCCGCTTAAAGAGAACGCGTAAATATTCATAAAAAAAGGGAAAATAAAAGAAAGGAATAAAAAAAAGGGAAAGGAAGTGTTAGAAGGTGAAAGGTGGTGGGGGGTGGAGGGTGGAGGGTGGAAGGTGGACGGTGGCAGAAGGTGGGTTAAAAGGGCGGGGAGTGTGTGGCATGCGGCTAATTAAAAGAGCTGTAAATTACGAGAGATGTGAGGCAACTAAATGCAAATGCAAATGCAAAACCTTAGCTAGCAGATGGGCGGTGCATGTGGCACTTGTGCGTGGCATGGAACGAAATGGTCACCTTAATTAAAATGCACAATTTTGCACTTTTCGGCCAAGCGACGACGTCGCCATTTCTGCTGCACTTGCATTAAAAGCGCTTGCCCCAAACGGTGGTAACGCCGACAAACCAACCAACTAGTAGCACCAGCAGCAGCAGCAGCAGCACCAGCAACAACAGCAATGGGAGGCAACAACAATAACAAGAAAAATTACTGCTGCAACAACAACAACAACAACAACAAAGTCATGCCTCTGCCTTGGCGACTTCGCTTGCCGCTGTCATGCAATTTATTTGCCAACTACTTTACACTTTTTGCCTTTTGGCTGCCTCAGACCAACTGCCAGCACCACGCCCACTTCTACAACACATTCTCACACTATCTCGCTCTTCCTCTCCCTCTCCCTATCACTCTCACTCTCTCCTTTCCGCTCTTGTCTCGTATCGGGCTTCATTTTTTATGCATTTCCCCCCAACTTCTGATGTAATTTTGTTGCGGTTTGCGTTCATTTCGCGTATGAGCGAGCGGCGCACTTTAGTGCCTTGCTGCCAGTACCCACCTCCCCTCCCCCCCATCCGCAGTCCTTCCCAACTACTGCTGGTTCTCTGCACTCCCCACTGACTCCTACCAGCCGCCTGTCTCTGCGAAACATTCACAATTAAAAAGCTCAACACAAAATTTACATTGTCGCTTGATGGTCTGGCGGGCCGAACTCCGCACAGACAGCCACAGTGTCCTGTCCGGCGACGCAGCGACGGACGCAGTCGTCATCATCATCAGCTTAAAGCCAGTCACAGTTGGAGGCGCCTTTGGATAACGACAGTTGGAAGTGGGTATACGTTACTTCAGCATCGCTAAGGACACCAAATATTCCGGCGACAAAGAATTCCCTTCAAATGAAATGAAAAATTTGTTTGTTTCAAGGAAGAAATTTTGTTTTTTACTTAGAAATTAATTTCGGAAGGAGAGAAAAGAAGAAGACGTTTATTTTGATTGATTGATATTAATAAAATATCATTATTTCCTTATCGATAAGTTTTCCTATGGAATTATTATTTATTTCATTTACTCTCTTGAAGTACATTTAAATAATATAAGGATAAAATTCCCTTCCTTTTTATTATGGAAATTAATTATTATTTATAATTTGATTAAATCTTAAATATATTTATTAAGTTATTATCTAAAATTAATTTGTTAAAATATTTAAAAATATTTTTTTATTTTTATATTTTTTATTTTTTTTTATTAATTTGTAATCTGCTTAAATAACTGCTTTTATTTCAATCCAAACAAAAGATGCTATAAAAAGTTTTCCAATAAAAAAACAAACTTTTAATTTTCAATTTACTAGAGACAAAAATATAAAATGTGTTTATTTTATTGTTACATTTTATTAGTTGTTAATTTGTTTTTAATTTTTGTTTATTTTTTTTTTAATTTTTTTATTTTTACATATATTAATGTGTTTAAATACTAAGAGAAGAAAGTGTATTATTATAATATTACTATAAATAATTTATATTAATATTTTTTATATTTGTAGTCATAAATAAAAATTCTTAAAATTAATTGCAATAAAAATATTCCCGAAGAAATAGAAAGTAATAAAATATTTTTTTTTAACATGCTGGGATTAATTTATTTAAATTTTATTTGTTAACTTTATTTTTATTTAATTTTGATTATTTGAGTATTAAAAAAACTTTAAAAGCTCTCAAAGCGGAATCCTTCACTTGAGATGTGAGTAAATGGACATTTATTTCGCGTTGAATGCAACTCTGGCACATTTTTCCTTTATTTAATTTTGCTGTCCTTGCAAGGACATTGCAAGATGTTTTATATTCACTCATTTTAGCTGATAATTTGGTAGCTTCAAAATGAAGAAATACTTTATGTTTATTTTCCAACAGGATACTTGAGATACAATCTATTTATTCATTTATTATATGGGGTATCCTTTGCTTGTTAAGGACATGACATGACAGTCAATCCAGTAACAATTCTGGAAGCACTTGTGCACACTTTTTCAATTCAAAGGATATTTCTCAGTCCATCACTTTCTTGCTTTCATAAGGGCTATGCGTCTCGAAATTTCTCTCTCTAATTTTAAGACTTTTGATTTTAATTTTTGGCCCCAGCAATGAAAGGATATCTGAGAGTCGAGCAACTTAAAGGACACTCCATTTGTAGTGGTCGGTTTTTTGGCTAGGCTCGAATATGACGTTGGCGCACCATAAAATTGTAACGCCACTTTATGCGTTTTATGCTTTATGACCACAAATGAGCGCACACAATGCTGCACCCGTCCACGACAGACGGGAGGTTCATCTGCCTTCCCCACCCCCTCCTTAACTCTTCTCCTGCCCTTTTACTTTTACCCTTTTCTTTCCCCAATCACCCCCCCTTTCATTTACTCTCATTCCTAGTCCATCTCTTTCGCTTACTCTTACTCCTAGTCCAGCCTTCTCACTGCGACAGAGCTTTTATGCACGCATGCACACACACACACACACACACACACTCATGCACATGCACACTCATAGAATTTGATTATGGCACGCTTGGCATTTGGCACTGTTCAACTTGTGTCTGTTTTTTTAGTTGGTTTTCCATGTTGCATAAATGCTGAACTTTTTAATTTTAATTGTTAAAAGCTTTTTTTGCTAAAAATTGCAGGTCACGCTGACTGCGCTTTGTAGCCACCCAACCGGCCACCCAGCAGCACCACCCGCAACACGCCACACGCCACACGCCACACACAACACACCACACACCAACCACGCCAGTCGGCACTCCGCGTACTCTTCATCCAGCCGCGTCCTTGGCCATAAAACTCAGTCAACATTAATGCATTAAAACGCGCACACAATCAGAACTGTCCCAACAGTTGAGCTCCCCCGTTGCCCGCAGGCGTCTTCAGGCCATGGCACTCGTTGCGTCCGCCTCTCCCAACTCTCCCTTTGTCCCTGGGCCAGTCTGTTGACCATTTCGCATTTCCATATGACGGTCAGTAGTGCGGCATATGCAACAGTTTTGCCGTCTGATAAATTAAACAACAGCTCCGACCAACAGACCTGCAGACCGGCAGACCGGCAGACGAGACCCAAGCCAATCTGTGAGCAGTTAAAGCCATGGCTTCTTTTGCTGGCCATAAACCTCGCCCCATCTATGGGCATACAATTGGATGACCACGCCCACCTGGCCAGATGCCAGTTGCCTGGCTGCCTGGCTGCCTGGTTGTTCGACTGCCTGGCTGGCCGCCTGGCTGGTTGGATGACTGGCCGCCCGGCTGATTGGGAGACTGGCTTATGTAATATTAAGCATACGCCATGCGGGCTGCCATTCATAGATAAATTGGCAGCGCATTTAATGTGAAAAGTTATGGCGCTCGCAATTAAAATATGGCAAACATGATGCATACTTTAAAGTGCGGCTCGTAAATGCTGCGAAAAGTCATCAGTTGATTGAGTGAAACTCTTCATAACGCAAAAAGGATCCTTACGCTCGGCGATAAACACTTTTTTGTTTCACTTCATTTTTGCAATCCATTCAATTCTATTATGAATAACTTTGTTCGGGGGTCGATGGGTGTGTGCTTTGCCTTCATAATTTCCAGATAATCCAGCCACGTCTGTATGCACACACACACACACACACACACTTGTACACACACTCCAGCCTCACGCATACAAATTTTGTAATCCTTTAACGATGCCAGCAACTTCCGCATTTTGCTCCTGCGCATGACTTCACAGGCGGCCGCCTGGCTGCCTGGCTGCCTGACTGCCTGGCTGCCTGTTGGTTGTTGCTTGTTGGTTGCTTGTTTGGAGGTTTGCTTGTTGGTTGTTTGGTTGTTTGGTTGTCTGCTTGGTCCTGATGCTGTCATTGTCTTGTGCCTCATCATCGCATAATTAATCTTCAAAAAAATCATCAGTCGTCGCAGGCATTAATCTTTGTTAAAACGTTTCACGCAACTTTTAGTCCATTGTTACACATACGCCGTGTGCGCCGCATACCAAATAACCTTAAGAAAGCCATGGCTTTTGCTCCTGTACTTCCCAACCTCCTCACCACCCTCCTTCCCATCTGCCCACGGCTTTCTTGCGATCATAATTTGTGAGGCAAGTTAGCAGCTGTCTGGCATGAAGAAAATATGAGTGCTCAGTTTTTGGGCCCACTTTGTTTTTATTTACCAATTTCCTTGGCAGCGGCAGACTTAAAGTCCTTTTAACACTTTCGACTCCTTTCGGCGCTTGCAGGATATGCAATGGAGTCAACTGAGTTCACTTGACTTGCAATGATAAATGATGCCCTTACATAATGCAACTGCTGACAGTCTCAGGCTGTCAGCTTGTGAGTGTGTGTATTTTTCTATATGTGTGTGTGTGTGTGTTTGTGTGTGTGTTGCTCCTGTCGGTGTGGTTATAATAGAAAATAATGAATGATATGTTTTTGACACGCTGCGCGTCCCATTCAATTTTACATTTTGCGTCACTTTTGCCTCAGTCGCTTTAAGTTTCAGTCGCATCAGTTGTTAAGGGGAAGGCATCTTTGGCATTGACACTGCCGACTACTGACACACAACAATAAAAGCAACACAAAACAAGCAACAACAGCAACAACAAAAAGGAGAAGAACTTGTGCTCTTCATCATGCTCAATTTACGCGAATTGTTGTGTGTCTTGTCTTGTTTCGCCTCGTTCCCTCCTGTTGCTGTCTGCGTGTTGTTCAGTTCTTGTTGTCTGTTCGGCTGTTTGGCTGTCTGTTTACAGTTGTCTGCTTGCTGCTTCCCTTGTTTCTGGCTGCCATATGTGTGTGTGTGTGTGTGTCTGAGTGTGGGTGTGAATGCTTGGCGTTTGCCCCGCATCACCATTGATTTAAATATTTTTGACACTTGGAGCCAGATAATTGCAAACATTAATCATAGACTAACAGCTGCCATATTGAGCGTGTGTGAGCGATTGCTACTGTATGTGTGTGTGTGTACAAGTGCTCAAATTATTTACACCCACACGCACACACACACACAGCTACTGAAGCATCGTTAAAGTGTTTGCTCATCTGCTTCCATAGGGGTCATCGGTTTAATCGTCGCTTTTTTCGTTGCATACTTTTGAGCGCTTTAAAAATTGGCTGTCATTTTGGCTGTTGGGAGTGCAAGTCTTTGCGTTGACGCTTTGATGACTAGCCAGTTTTTGACAGGGCCGAGGACACGCCCATATAGCAATTAGGCGCAGCTTCTTCTCCATCTGAAGCACATCCATCGAAATGCCAGCAATCTGTTTGGCGCTTGAGTCGCCGCCTCGTCAATTTATCACCAAATCAATCAAAGGACTTAAGCACGTTGCCTCAATGCCGGCCCAGGGATGCTTCAGACTGCCCTTTGCATGTGTGAAAAATACTTTTCAATCCTGGCCAGGAGGTCGCGACGTGCGGCAGTGCAGCCCAAGTCAAGTCAGGCCAAGTCGAGTCAAGGCAAGGCAAGGCAAGGCGACACATCATGACGCACTGCGTTTGGGCCATGTCCTGTCCATGCTTCGACTGCCTTTGACCGTTTGCCGTGAAAATTTATTTGATTGCCGGCTATAAGGAACTGCTAATATGACACAGGCTGATCCCCCAGCTGTGGATCCTGATGCCAGGCAGTCACTGTTTGAACAACTGAGGTTCGGTTCAGTGACTAATGTTAACTATGTGTCTGTGAGTGCGATTGAAGCGCGTATGGGCGTGGCTGCTGGCTGAGTAGCTGAGTGGCTGAGTGGGTGAGAGACTGAGTGGCTCACTGGCTGCTTCTATGAACTGTGCCTGTGAAGTTCTGTAAAGCTGCAGCACAGTTATTGGGCACAGGGACACGCAATCTCAGCGTTGCTTCCCTTTGCCATGTTTGCCGGCCAAATTGCTTGTGATGAAGACAGTCAAGCGTCAATCAGTCAGTCAGTCAGTCAGTCGTCTAGCTCTGTCTCTGTTCTTGCTTCAGCTTCAGTTCCTGCCTCTATATTTGTCTGCATCTGCTTCTCCTTCTCTATCTCCTTTCTCATATCCTTCTCCATCTCCATCTCCATCTCCATTTCTGTGCCTGTCTCGCTAGCTGTCTGAATGTCCTGTACTGCTCAACTGTCCTGCTGTCTGTCAGTTAACATGCCTTTTGCGTTTGCCATCTCGCAGCTCGCACTGGCTTTTCGGGGCCCACATTGGCCATGGCCATGCCCATGGGCGATGCTTCGCTCGGCTCGGCTCGTCGAGAGATAATCACTTTGGGAAATTGCTCATGAATGATTTGTTGGCATAAATCAAATTGATTGATGAGCGTCAATATACTTATATGCCGCTTTGATGTGGGCAATTCCACAACTCCAACTCACACACACATATAGGGGCTGGCAATACAATTGTAGGTAAATACTCATGTATGTGTGTGTGGGTGTGCGCCTTTGTACGGGCCAACTAATTGATCAATTAAGCATCAATTGCTTGTCAGGCGAGCTACGGGTCGGCGTTTTTTGTCCTTCTTATCTGCAGGAGCGCACTTAGCGGCCCAGTCAGTCGATGGGTGGGTGGCCCCGAGTTGGTTGGCTGGCAGAGTGTGAACCTATGAAACAAGAAGCCGGCGCTAACTTTTTGCTATTTTAACTTGAGTTGTTATGACACTTTTAATAACTTTATTATTGCATTTACATAGCAGTGGGAGGTGCATCCGAGTTCGCTCCTCGTCTTCTGTTGCAGCGTCTAGCGTGCCACACAACAAAAACAGCAACTGCAACAAAACGAGTTGCCTATTTAAGGGCTTTACTTTCGGTGTGTGTGTGTATGTGTGAGTGGAATGTAAGTGGTTGTGTGTGTGTGTGTGTGCAGGAATCTTGGCAACTTCCTTGTCACTGCATATGCTGAAACTTTTCTCTCTCTGAATATGTCTGCCTGTCTCTGAATGCATGCGTGTGTGTGTATGTTGTGTGTGTTTGCGTGTGTTTACGTGTGTTGTGTGTGTTTGTGTGCGCTTGTGTATGTGCACTGCTTGACTGTCTATGCAATTAAAAGTTTAATATAATTAAATGGTTTTATGACTTTGACTGTGCACCGTGGCTCAGCAGCTCCTTAAGCAGCTTTTCAGTGGCATTGCCTCTGGTTTCGCCTTGTGGCACATGCCCCCCGTCGCCGCAAGTCCCTGTGGTTGTCACACCGAAACTGTTAACTCTCAGCCCAGTAAACACGTGCATTTTAAAACCCATTCCGTTTGGAAAACCGGAAAGATGCACGGCTACTCAGATGAATGGAGGGAGCAACTGACTAAACGTCCGATTAAACGACTGACTAGGTGGCTGACTAAGTGACTGACTAAGTGACTGACTAGCTGACTGAGCGACTTACTGACTGAGTGACTAACTGACTGCAAATTGGAGTTGCATTTGGCATTGCTGCGTCTCCTATCAAAGTGATTAGGCCATCAAAGTTTGCCCTCGACACGCAGCATTAACGCTTCGACTTTGCTTAAATCGCGTGGGGACTTCAACTTTTGCGTGCAACTAAAACTGGGACAGAGGGCGGTGAGTGGTGAGCTGGGAGGGGGCATGGGACGAGGAAGAGCCACTACTTGGTCCTGCACGAAGATGTCGATAATTACTTGGCCAGTGCGCCATCAGCAGAAATTGGCTGCCAGTAGTTAAAACCAGGACAAACGACAGCGTCAGGAAACTAAGACGCACATCACCGACGGTCACAGGACGCACATCACCCATGAACACAGAACGCCGAGCGTAGGATACAGGACGCAGGACGCACATCACCCACGGACGCGGGACGCACGATTTAGCCAAAAGATTTAGTCGAATTGTGGAAATGTCGTCGCCACAAATCTCGTGTGACAGCTTGGACCAAGACCCGGAGTGGGATCTGGACCTGGGCGTTGCCTATAAATGATGTCAGCGGGCACGCCCATTGAGAAACACGAGATTGGTCTAATTTATTTATGGCCAAAACATGCACTGATGAATACGGGCAAACAATTGTGCCTCGCGTGTTGCCTCGATTTTGAGAGGCTGCCAGCTCTTCCTTCACCTCCTTCCCCTATTCCTTCTCCACCTCCTTCTCCTTCTCCTACTCCCACTCCTCCGCCTTGTCCTCCTCCCTGAAGCTGGGCCTGAACATATGACTATAATAACCTTGTCTGTGCTTCTGTGACTGCCAGACTTTCGATTCGCCGAGTCAGCAAATTTGTACTTACCAACTAAGTAGAGGCTTTAATTAAAGGTAATGGCATAATATTTACTACATCAAGACACAAGCCATTGGTTAACTAGGAAAATGTCTTCAATTAAATATTTAATTAATTTTATTAGTAAATAATTTCCCATGTTTAAATAATACAAAGCTTTAGTTATTTTTTTATATAATTAAAAGCGATTGACTGTGTCCTTTAAGAAGTCAAAAGCAATAAAAATCGATATCCCTTTTTATATTATTTTATTCCCAAGATAAATATTGAACATCCTGAAGTATTTATCGCATAATTTTATTTTTAATTAAAACTAAGGATTTCTACATTTTTTGGCTTCGAGCTTAAAACTTTTTTAAAATTTTTAAATTATTTACATAATTTTTATTCTATACTTATTTTTATTTATTTAGAATTTATATGTAATTTATTAATATATATTATTTATTAATTTATATTATTTATTTTATGTATTTATTTATATTGTTTATTTATCTATATAATTTATTTATTTATATTACTTTATTTTTTTATATGGGTTATATAACTTATTTATTTAATTTTAAATTATTATATAATTTATTTACTTATACATATTATATTTTATACTTATACATACATATTTATTTAGATTATTTATATTGTTTATTTATTTGTATTATTTATGTCATTTATATTTTTTATTTATCTACTTTATTTATTTATGTTATTTATTTATTTGTATTATTTATTTATTTTAATGAAAACTCCGATTTCTTGTACCAAAAGAAGAGCCAGCGCTAA